>CM040121.1:289051554-289651554 GCA_022559845.1 Amorphophallus konjac | reverse complement strand
AATGTCTGGCCTAGATGCAGTAAGATAGAGGAGTGATCCAATCATACCTCGATATGTTTTTGCATCAACCTGTTTACCTGTCAAATCTGCATCCAAGTTTGTAGTGGTGCTCATAGGTGTGCTGATTGCTTTTAGATTTTCCATTTTGTATTTCTTAAGCAACTCAGAGATGTACTTTGCCTGGTTGATGAAACATCCTTCCTTGCTCTGAGTGATTTGCAGACCTAGAAAGAATTTAAGCTCACCCATTAGACTCATTTCAAATTCAGTGGTCATTAAGCTGGCAAACTCCTCACACATGCTGATTTTAGTGGAACCAAAAACTATATCATCAACATAAATTTGAACCAGAATAATATCTGAATTTCTTACCTTGGTGAACAGAGTTTGGTCCACTTTACCTCTAGAGTAGCCTTTCTTGTGAGGTACGAGCTGAGTCTATCATACCACGCTCGAGGTGCCTGTTTGAGTCCATATAGAGCTTTGTCCAATCTATACACATGGTTAGGATTTTCTGTGCATTCAAAACCAGGGGGTTGTTCAACATAAACTTCTTCCTTTATTTACCCATTTAGAAAAGCACTCTTCACATCCATTTGATGTAACATTATTCCATGACAGCAAGCATAAGCAAGTAATAATCTAATGGCTTCTAATCTAGCTACTGGAGCAAAGGATTCCTCAAAGTCAATGCCAAATTCTTGATTATAACCCTGTGCTACCAGCCTAGCTTTATTTTTAACTACCATTCCATTTTCATTTTGTTTATTTCTGAAGACCCATTTAGTTCCAATTACAGCAAGCTCTTTGGGTCTTGGCACAAGATACCACACCTTTTTTCTTTTGAATTGATGTAATTCTTCATGTATTGCATTTATCCAATTACTATCTTTCAATGCTTCAGCAACATTTTTTGGTTCAATTTGAGAGACAAGGGCTAGATTATCCATTTCCTCAACACCTCTAAAATGAAATCTAGTTCTAACAGGTTCATGCAAGTTACCAATGACATTGGATAAAGGATGATCCCTTAGAATCCTGACATCGGTTAGAGAGTTACCTTCATTTATACCTGAATCACCATGGTGGGTTGATTCTGCATGATCATCATTTGGCCTTGTCTCTTCATCTTGGAGATTCTGTTCTTCCTTTTCTTTAAGGAAATTCCCTTCATCTTCATCCCTACATGATTCCTCAATCTTAGAATTTTCATTCATTTCATCAAACACAATATGAGGTGATTCTTCAACAGCATGTGTTTTTAGATTTAGGACTCTGTAGGCCCTAGAGTGACTAGAATATCCTAGAAGGATGGCAGGTTCACTTTTAGGTTCAAATTTGTCCAACGTCCGTTTGTCATTATTTTGAACAAAGCATTTTGATCCAAAGGCTCTAAAATAAGCAACTGAAGGTTCCTTACCCTTCATTAATTCATATGGAGTCTTTTTGGACTGAGGTCTTACCATTGCCCTGTTCACAATATAACAAGCTGTATTTACCGCCTCTACCCAGAACTTCCTTGGGAGTTGTCCTTCAATCAGCATAGTTCTTGCCATCTCCACAAGGGTTCTATTTCTTCTTTCCACAATCCCATTTTGTTTAGGAGTTCTTGGAGATGAGAACTTGTGTGAAATTCTTGTGACTCTGCAAAAATCATCAAATTCAGAATTGTCAAATTCTCCTCCATGATCTGACAAGATAGATGAAATGGCAAACTTACCATCATGTTGCACATTCTTGAAGAATGCTTGAAATTCTTCAAATGCATCATTCTTGTGAGTTAGAAAGAACACCCAGGTAAACCTAGAGAAATCATCCACTAGAACAAATCCATATTTATTTCCACTCACACTAGCTGTTCTAGTTGGTCCAAACAAATCCATATGAATGAGTTCAAAAGGTTTAGATGATTGACTTTAAAGTCTGGACTTAAATGATTTTCTGGTGTGTTTACCTTGAGTGCATGCGCTACAAACTTTGTCATTTTGTTTAAATGATACATCTGGCAGACCTTTCACCATGTTAAACTTTGCTAACTTATGCAAGACGCTATAGCTAGCATGCCCTAGTCTGCGGTGCCACAACCAAACAAGTTCACTTTTATTCACAGCAAGACACAGATTGTTATGTACAAGGTCATCTAAATCTACAACGTACATGTTGTTTATTCTTTTTCCAATGAATTTAACTTTATCAGAACTGATCTCTAAAATGGTGCAAGTGTGATCATCAAACACAACTTTATTTCCTTTATCGCACAACTGGCTTATGCTAAGTAGATTATATTCTAAGCCATCAACAAGTAACACATCATCAATGAAATTCGAAGGATTTTTACCTACTTTACCTTTTCCAATAATTTTCCCTTTATTGTTTCCACCAAATGTAACATGACCCCCGTCTTTCTCTATCAAGACACAAAATTTTGCTTTATCCCCTGTCATGTGCCTTGAGCAGCCGCTGTCGAGATACCACCTATTATGTATAGCTGCAAGACACTCCTGAAAAACACATTACACAAGAGATTTTGGAACCCAGATATACTTGGGTCCCTTCAAACCATAGGACGTGTTCAGGTAGGATATCAAGCTCTTGGGGATCCATAGTTGCTGTTGAGAGGGTCTTTGATATGGTGAGTTCAATGATTTGATAGACTTGTGATTATTTCTGTGCCATTGATAGTGATGACTCCATGAAGTATTAGGGAAATTTGACTTAAGGACTCTAGATGAATGCATGCTTCTTGGTTGATTGAGAGTTGAGTGCGTAGACCCTTTAGTGTTGCTGCGTTGACTCATCCACCTGCCATAACTATCATGAGGGTTCTGGTACATGTACTGCGTTGACTCATGGTAGTGACTGCGTCGACGCATCTGAGTATTTTTAACCGAATGCCCTTTCTGGAAGGCTAGGTGCGTTGACGCCATGTGAGCAGTGCGTTGACGCGGTTGACTTCTACCACACCTTAATCCTTCTGATCTTATATAGGATTGCTGTTGGGTTGATGAATCAAATCTAGGATTCCTATATTGACCTGAAGAGGCATATTTGAACATAAATGTGCTTTTCTGTTTGTTAACATTCAATGTTGCCTTCCCTTTCTCATTTCCTTTTTCTTTTCTTATTTCATTAGATTGTTTTGATCCTTTCTCATTCTTCTCATCCTTTTTGTTTTCATCCATTTGCCTCTCTTCAGATGTGTCCTTCCCAGAGACAAATGTCACCAATAAAAAAACCCAGTTCTTTCTTTTTAGTAGGATTGAATCCAAGCCCTTCTTTTCCAAAGTTGCACTTAATTCCCATAACAGCATCAAGGTTGTCTTTACCCTGTGTCATTTTTTCGAGGGATGCTTGTTTGCTTAGGTTCTCTTCCTCTAATTTCTTCAGATTTTCTTGAAGTTTTGCATTGACTCCACAAATGGCCTCATATTTCTCTTCAGCAATTTTCACTTCTTTTTCCAATTTCTGCATTCTTAATTTCAATTCATCATGCATCTTCAATAGAAAATCATTTTCTCTCTTTATTTCAATTAGCTGTCTTTTATACTCATCTTTTTCTTCCAAGTCCCTTTTTAGACACACGATTTCAGCATCTAGTGTTTTGACTCTTTCATTCAAATCATCTTCGGGACTGGTTTGAGTTTTCTTTTTCTTTAGATATTTATTTTCCTTTTTAACATCTTCATACTTATGCAGCAATTTGTTAAAAGCTTCTTCCCAATCATCACAGGAAAAGTCTGCAAAGGGAGAGGTTACCTCGACTTGATCATCACCATTTGCCATGAAGCACATTTTCACCTCGCTTTCTTCTTCAGAGGTGCTTTCTTCATCTTCATCTTTTTCTTCATCACTCCAAGTGCTTACCATGGCCTTGGGCTTTTTATTTCTCCACTTTGACTGTGTCTTTTTCACATTCTCAGGACACTCCGACTTGATGTGTCCTTGTTTCCTGCATTTGTAGCAAACAACTTTATCATATTTCTTAGGATTATCTGGCTTGAGTTTTGAGCTAGTTCTTACCTGATATCCTTTATATCTATCAGTCTTACCTCCCTTTCTTAAGAATTTTCTGAATTTTCTAGTAAGCATGGCTATTTCACTTGAGTCATCATCAGATGAAGGTGACTGACTATCATCTGAGCTTTCCTTGCTGCTGGAACCAGCCTTCAATGCAAGGGGTTTTTTCTTCTTCATGTCCTCATCTACTCTTTTTAAGTTCAGTTCATAAACCATAAGAGAACCTATTAGCTCGTCTGGTTTGGTGGTGGGAAGGTTCCTTGATTCCTCAACGACCGTGGCTTTGGTATGCCAGATTGGAGTTAGGGATCTAAGAATCGTCCTAACTACCTCATAGTCACTGTAGATCTTTCCCAAACCTTTAAGACCATTCACAAGAAGAGTTAGTCTGGCATACATTTCAGATACACTTTCCTCAGGTTTCATCCGAAAAGATTCATATTCTGAAATTAACATGTTAGCTTTTGTCTCTCTTACCTCTGAGGTACCTTCGTAGATTTCCTCGAGTCTATCCCACATTTCTTTTGCGCTGGAGCATGAGGATCCACGCGAGAATTCCTTGGGATGGAGTGAGCACTGCATAATGTTCATGGCTTGCCAATTTACGTTTGACTTTCGAATTTGCTCCTTCACCCAGAGTTCTTCATCGCCTTCAATTTGGTATGGCCCTTTGCTCACTACTCTCCAGATTTCATGATCCCACGCTCTTAAAAATACTTGCATACGATTTTTCCAGTACGAATAATTAGTCCCATCAAAAAATGGTGGCCTATTCACTGCGTACCCCTCAGGCATGAGTCCTCTGTTCTCCATTAGTTCTCTCTAGGCTGTGAAACCTTTGCAAGAGAGCCTGGCGCTCTGATACCATGTGTTGGATCGAGAGGACGGTCAAGCTAGAGGGGGAGGGGGTGAATAGGTTGACCTTATAAAAATTATAGTAGAGCAATTTGAATTAGAATCACCATACCTAGATGATTAATTGAAACACTGAACCAAGCCAATCAGAGAACGTGCCTATCATGCATCTAGCGAGGAACAGATTGCGAAGATTAAACCAAACCACACAAGAGACCGCAATTTTAAGGTGGTTCGGTCATCCAATGGAGACCTACGTCCACCTCCCCACTCAACTAGTGAGGAACCCTGCTGAGCTTCACAGCTTTGCTAAACCGAGGAAGTAATTCCTCTATACTGTTGACTACCCCAACAGAAAACAACGAGGAACAAATCCTCAGATCCGTTGTCAAACAGCTTGAAGGCACACAGCCTTAACACCCCTGATCTCAGCACAGCCCGCTGAATCAGAATCACCCTCTCTTCACTAAATCCAGTGAAGGAGAGGAATACAATGTTCAAAAATAATAGGAAAACTAAAAGATAAGAAATCAAACTTCAGCACTTGGACGTAGCGGAATTTAGATCACCAACAGAGAGATCCATGTCCATACGCATGAGCTTCGATCCTTGAATCTCCTCCGTCTGGAATGTAGAAGAGTCTTGGTGGCGCGATGATCTTCTGATCTGGTTCTTCAGCAACCTTCGTCCAGTTCTTCTCTCATCCTCTCTCGTTCTGCTGTTCGCCTCTTTCGTTCTGCTCTTCGCCTCACCTCTTCTTCTGCTATTTTTCCTCTCCTATATCTTTCCTTTTGTTCTCGGGTGAACCTATTTTGTGGTCTTCCCGCGCACAAAATATTTCACGTGAGGCAGGTGGGCCACCACCCTGATTTTCTGGTTATCCTTATGATTGCTCACGTGGGGAACCTTCTGGAGTGGTAGAAGCTACGAGACCTTATCCGCTTTTGGCTGATGTGGCAGATAGTGACTGAAGGTGGGATCCACTTATCGTGCTCTGCAGCTTGGATTAGATGGCGTCGACCCTCTTGCCCCAAGGAGTTAACGCACCCTTCTTCAAGCTTCAGGTTTCATGCTGAGTGCGTTGACGCAAGAAGCAGCCGCGTCCACTCATTAGTTGCGCTTTATACAGTTGTGGCAATCCATCGTACTGCAGCGTCGACTCATCGAACTGCAGCATCGACGCTGCCAAGGTACTCCAGAGGCTACGACAAGGAATGCTTGAACTGCTGCGTTCACGCTGCTTGATCAAGGCGTTGACGCACCAGAGTATACCAATAAGCCATTGCCTTTCCCTTTGTAACTGCTGCGTCGACGCAGCTCTATCTTGGCGTTGACGCAGTGGAGCAACTTGTGAAGATATTGGTGAAGGCTTCTTCGACTGCTGCGTGGACGCTGTAAGCTCCCAGCGTCGACCCTGTTCCTTTCTAGCACAAGGATGAAATCAAGTGAAAGCATTTATTGAATCAAACTTTAATTCATCATTGAATTGAAATACATCATTCATATCTCATGGTTGTCATCATCAAAACCTGGGGCACAACAAGAACATCTCGAGAATGTACTAGCAAGCCACATAATCATCACTCCAGCATCTTTTGCTTATGAGTAAGTACTTCATGAATTTCTGTGGAATATCAAGCAATAGTCATGTACAAGTATTTTCATGATGCCGTGGATTTTCACTTATTTATAAAGAAAGTACTCCTAACGCAATGCGACCCCAGTAGCATCATACCACATGGTTTATAATAGTATGTTTCCGACAATCAGTCGAGGGGACTAGCATAGAGCCCTTGAACACAATCAGTGCTCGATCACATCTTCAAGTATAAATCAAGCTATTTCCACGCACGTAACAATAAAGTATGGCCAAGAATGTAATAAGTTCAATAAGCTCATGATAACAATAATCAATGAATGAACACTTCAATTTAAAATATGAGAGATCAAGAATTACTTATACTATGTTATGCTCATGGAAATAATTCGGCAGCATAACGATACATTTCTAAACTTTCATCCTTTAAAATTAAGTATCTTGATCATTATGACAAGTCCTAGAACATCCATGATCCATCTAGGAACTTTAGAATATCAACCCTTTGGTAAAACATTGGGTTAACCGAACTTAACAAGGTGACGATCTAGTCTTGATCTGTTATAATGGGTTGAATCCAGAACCAATAAATTGGACTCAGTTTAAATGTGACGGTCATTTATTTGGCCGTTAGATGACCCTGACGGTCCAACATTGATATGTTACATCTCCAAAAACCAGAAACCATCGATAGTGTTTTCTAATGATTGGGCTTTTATGGTACAACCAACTCGGCGTCCTAGTGGGAATCCCAGGCTCGCGGAGAATCACGGAGACCTTGAAACAAGATTTCCTAGTCCATTGGAGGGAATATCCAATAGAGAGGTCCTCATGTTCAAGATAATGTTCCTATAGTGCAAGGTGTGAACTAATGGCCATATACCGGAATATATGCCATGCACTTAAGGAAAAGGACTCTATAGATAGAAAAGACTGGGAAACGATGTGAAATCATAATAAAACTCCGTCAATACATCATTTGAAATCATAAATTAAATATAAACTATAAAGTTTAGCCAATGAAATTAACATAACTCAAAATAACTTCAAATGCTTGTAATCATGCAATTCCTATCATGTATCAATAAATAAACTCAAACTCATGATATCAGGTCAAAACTTAGATAACTAGGCTTATTTATAAGTAGACTTGACTAATTTTCATTACGTCTCGAGTTGACAGAAAATAGTGTTCTAACGGTCTAGCATAGGCGCGTTACAGTCCGTGTGCCGGTTTTTCGAGAGGCCGTTACAGTATGGTAACGCTCCTGCTATGGTGCGTCAGAGACAACAGATCAATTTAAATACAACAGAGAGTGTGACGGCTTATCGTAGGGCCGTTACAATCATGTGACGGTCCTACCCTCATCCGTCAGAGCTTTTGCTGACAGTAAAGATAAGGAACAATGTCCATGCAAGAAGAATCATAATCACTAGCTAGTCTAGCCATGATAAACGATGTAAAGGCCAGGTATATGCATAGGTCGCAGTTAATAAACAAGATGATATCTTTTATCTTTGGTTAGGCTAAAGGTATGTATGTATGCATGAACTTACTAAAACATGAAATTCACAATCTATAATGCATGAAATCAAGTCAAATCAGAGGGCTTTTATCCCTAACGAGATCTTTTTACTGTTCATGAGATGACCTACCTTTTTCCTGGGCTTTATACTTCCAATTTGGGTCTTCAAGACACGCCATACTTCTCTTCTTCCTGTAGTTTTTCAGTAACTTCTCGTTGCCCTAACTCTCCAATCCCTTGACCTAAAGAGGTGAAACTTCAAGGGTAATAAGATTAATCTAAGGGGAACAAAAAGTTCTAAAACACCGAACTCTAATTACCTAGTTTAGGCATCCTAATTCCTTGATCTTCAGTGGTCCTTTGCTCTGAATCCTGGGTTGCTATGACAGAATCAACGACTTTTTTTTTTTTGTAAAACCCCAACCAAGTGGAGGATGATGGATGCCAACATCACACCACTAGGAGGATAATTTTATTGATAAAAAGTAAAGAATAATTACAAGAGGCGAATGCTAGGCATTCCTAGCTTATCCAACCGGGCTGCACCTTTGACATTCTGAGGTAGCTCATGGTGAAAATAAAAGGAATTACACTTAGTAGAGCATGCTAAAGATGCTAACATATCAGCAACACAATTGGCTTCTCTATAGATGTGGTTAATTGTATGATGCGGGGGAAGGAGGCTCCAAATTTCTCTGACAAAATGAAGAATCACCCAAGGACATTGAATTAGTTTTGTAACAGCCTGCACCAAAATGTTGGAGTCACAATCAATAAGAATCATGTCACTAGTGAAGGTGAGAGCATATTTGATGCCATCCAAGAGTGCCCGAGCTTCAGCAATGAGGCTGCTAGATTGGCTATAGTAATGCGAAAAGGCAAGTAAAACCAATCCATGGGAATCCCTTATGACCCCACCACCACCTGATTCACCAGAAGGTTTGCAAGAACCATCAGAATTGATTTTTATGAAGGGCCAAGGCGGACAGGTCCACTTAACAATCTTGAATTTTGGTGTTGGGTTATCAGCATCCTTTAGACCAAACGCCTCAAGAGCAGCCCTTTTGCTGTGATGTTTTTCCTGAAGATCAGCTATAGAGCAGCTTTTTTTGACCTTCAATAAAATTTTGTGGAGAAGGCAGTTTCTAGAAATGTATTTCCCATCGAACCTTGAAGAATTTCTAGCCTTCCATATCTCCCACAGACCAAAGCCAATGACAGCCAAAGTAAAGAAATCATGTGCTGATTTTTTCTTCAAATGAGAAGTAATAGTCAGGAGAACAGATCTGATAGAAATGCCATTGACCTGCAGCTCAAACTTACGAAAGGAAGACCATATATAGGAGGCTGTCTCACTGTTGAAGAATAGGTGATTAATGTCTTCCACACAGGATCTGTTGCAGCAGTGACATTTGGAGCATAGAGGGATACCCGATGCCTGGACTTTAGTATCCACAGGGATGCATCCATTGATAATTTTCCAAATGAGCACTGAGATTTTTGAGGGTAACCAAGGTGACCAGATATTATTCCAACTTGACAGAATAGGAGTGTAAGGATCTTTGCTACTGGAGGCCTTATAAATAGATGAAGTCATGCACTTGCCTGAGCTGGATAGAGACCAAACCTTTGTGTCAGGGAATGAAGACAGAGTAACATGCCTGAGTGCAGACTGAACAGCAGTAGGTAGGTAGGTATTGATCAAAGCACATTCCTCAGTTGTCGGATTAGAAATGCACTGACTGACAGTTGCTTTTTTGTTGATAATGAGGTCCTTAGGGACAAAAGAACCTAAACTGGAATTACCAAACCAGTTATCAAACCAGAAATTTGTAGATCTCCCACCACCTATAACCACTTTAATATGCTGCTGAAGGAAACTATTAGCTTGCATCCATCTCTTCCTCATGTGGCCCTTCATATTCCGAAAGGAAATTTCAGCTGGATGGGAATCTCCAATGTATTTAGATCTGAAATATACAGCCCAAAGTGAATTTGAGTTTAAGGCCCTCCAAAGCATTTTTACTCGCATGGCTTAATCCATTTGTCTAAGAGAAAGGATACCAAGCCCTCCATGGCTAATTGGTTTGCAGATATCTGCCCAGGCCTTCCAGTGCCTCTTTTTTCCATAGCTTGATGACCCCCAGAAGAAGTTTGCTAGATATCTTTCTAGCAACTTATGAACACCAGCATGGAGGGGTGAAGAGGTTAAAACAAATAAGGGAATAGATGATAATACATGCTTGATTAAAATCAATTTAGCACCCTGTGAGAGCATGTTGGCCTTCCAGCCATCAATCTTTTTCTGAATTGAAGAGATGATACCTGCAAAATGGATCATTTTCCTCCTACCAAGAACTAATGGGAAATCAAGGTATTTATGAGGGAAGGAATGCCTGCAGTAACCAGTGAGCCTTTCAATCCTGTTGGCAGCAGCAACAATACTGTTGGGATGGAGAAAAAAACCACTCTTACTGGAATTAACCAGTTGTCCTGAAGCCAATTCATAAGCAGATAGAATCTTTAATAGATTTTTCACATATTTAGTTGATGCCTTGCAGAAAATAATGGTGTCATCCGCAAAAAGGAGATGAGGAGTGATCGGGCAGCCGCGAGGACCAGCAAACCACTCCACTTTGCCTTGAATAAAAGCCTGATGAAGAGATCTACTGAGTGCTTCTTCAGCAATAATAAATAGAGAAGGAGCTAATGGGTCACCTTGTCTCATGCCTCTTGAGGAATTGAAGAAACCAGCAGCTTCACCATTAAGTAGAACAGAGAACCAGCAATTTGTGACCAACAGTTCAATCAGTTCAATGAAAGGCACACTAAAACCAAACCGTTTAAGAACAGCAAAAAGGAAATCCCATTCGAGTCTATCATATGCCTTGGCCATATCAAGCTTGAAAATCACATTATGACCTCTGGTTTTCCTGGCCAATTCATGGATCATTTCCTGAGCTAAAGCTATGTTATCCACAATTAATCTGCCTTTCACAAAAGCTGACTGCTGGGGAGAGATAATAGAGGGTAGAATATTAGCCAATATGTTGTTCAGAATAGTAGAGAGAACCTTATTGATGAAAGTACAAAGGCTAATAGGTCTGTAATCAGCAATGTCCATGGCATTGATCCTTTTTGGAATAAGAGCTATAAGAGTTGAAGTGATGCTTTTTGGAAGGGTTCTGCGAAGAGTAAACAATTCCTGCACAGCTTTAGTCACAGTATCAGAAATAACAGGCCAGGCCTTATGATAGAATGCACCAGTGTATCCATGCGGACCAGGGGCACTATCTGGAGACATGGAAAAAATAGTGTTTCGAATCTCAAGCTCACTGGGAACAGCACACAGGGAAACATTGTGTTGCTGTGAGGCCAACATGGGTATGCAATTTAACAGTTCTTCATCAACATAATGAGGCTGGGTAGTGAAAGCCCTGTGGAAATGAGCCACAGCAATGTGTTGCATTTTTTGTTTATCAGATATAATGTTACCAGCATCATCTGCAAGTTGGACAATAACATTTCTTTTCCTATTCGCTTCAGTGGTCATGTGAAAAAACTTGGTATTCCTGTCTCCTTCAAGCAACCATTTGATCCTTGATTTCTGTCTCCAAAAGCATTCTTGTTGTAACAATTTATCCGATAATGAAGATTTAGCATCTTCCAGAGCTTTTAAGTTTGTTTCAGAAGGATTGGTATCATATTTTACTTCAGCCTTTAGAACTTCATCTTCAGCAGCCATGAGGTTCGCATGAACATTTCCAAATACAGTTTTGTTCTAGTTACTCCACAGATTCCTAATATGCTTCAGTTTCAGACAGAGGGTGATAATGTGAGAAGTGGCTAATGGACCTTGCCTCCAAAAATTTTCAATTGCAGGCAGAAACTGATCATGCATAGTCCACATCTTTTGAAAACAGAATCTGCTTTTAAAGGAAACCTGGACAGAAGCCTTCACAAGTAGAGGAGCATGGTTAGAAGCCTCTCTGGATAGGTGGTGAACAGAGATAGGAAGATTCTTTGCCCATTCTGGATTTATGAGAACCCTATCTAAACGAGCCCAGATGCCTTTGTTCCCACTCTGGTTATTATGCCATGTGAATTTAGAACCTAAATACCCAGCATCAAGCAGAGAACAACTGGAGATACAAGACTGAAATTCAGAAATAGTGCTCAGGTTAGGAGCATTACCCCCAAGTTTTTCATCCAAATCCAAAATGCAGTTGAAATCACCAGCCACAAGTCAAGGGCCTTTAACATTTATAAGCACAGATTGAAGGGCAGACCATAAGGATCGACGCTCAATAGCTGAGCATTTCGCATATACAAAAGTAACAAAGAAACAAGGCAAGACTGAATTAGTCTGGATAAGAGAGATTTGCTGTTCATCTTGACATAAAACAATGAAGTCTAATGACCCCTTCCACATTACCCAAATGTGTGCCATAGAATCATTAAGAGTATTGGCAACAGCTTTATCCATACCCATTTTTCTGCAAATTCTATCCATTTGACAGACATTGATTTTTGGTTCCAGAATTACTATGCAATCCAAATTATGAGTTCTGATCAAATGTTTAACACGACCCTGTGATACATCATTTCCAAAACCTCTGATATTCCGAATGAGAAAGGCCATTAACAGACTGATTTATCATTAAGGGATCCAGCGGACTCAGCCCTTTTCATAACTCTGGTGATGGCACCTTGTTTACCATCAGTCATAGTAGACACATTTTTAATAGCAGCATCATTAGCAATAATCTGACAATTTCCGATGGTAGAGACTATAGATTGGGCCTTATCTCCTTGGTTACTTGATCTCCAAAAATGAAATTTTGAGAGTTGTTAGACCTTAGTATTATAAACAAAAAGTTCCAAAGGACTTACCTAAAATTCTTTCTCCTTACCTTGATTCTTCACGAGCCAAAAGTAAGGGTCGCTCAATTTAGAACTGGGTCCTATTTATAGAGATTTGACTAGGGTTCAAGGATTAGATCGATTCTAGAGTCCTTAGTTGGCCAAAACCTGATCCCTAAGAGTCCCTAGTAACCTTACATGTTCTCCTAATTATGTCTCTTGCAGATAGGATCCCAAAGATCTAATCTTTTTGCAAGTACTTCAACTTACGGAATCAGCAGTGTAATGGTCGTGTCTAGGTGCGTTATGTACATGTGGCAGTCGCACGATAGACCGTTATATTCAACGCGTGCAGAGTTTCAATTTAATAAAACTCTTTTATTTATTTTATCTATATAATTTTCTATAAAAATAGTATTTATCCTTAAAATTCATGAATAGGCTAAATAACCTTCTAGAATATGGGCTAAACTTAATGGGCTTGGTCCTTAAACCTTTTGAGTCTTAATTAAATAGGCTAGGGTAATTATTTAACACCATTGGGCCTTATAACCCATTTATTAGTTCAATAATCCATTTATTAATCTATTTCGCCCTTATAAATTCCTAATAAATTCCAAGAAATTCTATTTATAATCCAAAAATTATTTATATAAATTTTGGGGCACTACAGTAAGTCTACTTCCAGATTTGTGTTCACATTGCAGTGAGCTGGAAGAGTTCCAAGCAAGAAACCACTACGGATTCGATGACAGAAGCTGAGTACAATGCCGCAGCTGAAGCCGCCAAGGAGGCAGTGTGGATGAAGAAGTTCATCACCAACCTTGGAGTGGTGCCAAGTATCTCTGATCCAATCCCGTTGTTATGTGACAACAATGGGGCTATTGCACAGGCGAAAGAGCTGCGGTCTCATCAGAAGTCGAAGCACATTCTGAGGCGATTTCATCTGATCGGGGAGATTATTCACAGGGGAGATGTATTAGTGGAAAGAGTTCCTTCCACTGATAACATAGCAGATCCACTAACAAAGCCTCTGACTCAAATTGTGTTTGAACGTCACCTAGAGTCTATGGGTATACGACATAAAGGTGATTGGCTTTAGTCCAAGTGGGAGATTGTTGGTTATGTATGTCCTCAAGCCAATCATAATATGTACAATCTTGTTCATTAATAATGACAAAGGCTTTTAATATTCATTATGTGTGATTCATTTATCATTTCATAATGAAGTCCATGAACATGTGCAATGGATATTAATTATGATGCGATCATAACAATGAGATTAGTATCTTTTAAACGCATATTCTTAATTGTTCCTAGTCGGGGATATCTGAGAAGGACATCAGATATCTAGTGAGACTAGTACAGGTTGCACCTGCTCATATGATGAGGGTGGATGGTCTCATAGTCACTTGTGCGGGGACACTAAGGTGAACCTGTGGGTTCTCATTGATGAATGAGTTCACTAAATTGATCCAATATGAATCGCTGGATGGTAATATTACAAGACTGTCAACCAATTAGATTCATCGTCACAGTGGCGTGATTGGTCCTTTGACCTGAGACACCAAGGACATCTTGTCGGTGGACTTCTGAGTTTTGACCTTAGCTTATAGATCTCTAGTCATGAGGTCTTAATCAGTTATGTGATCGTATCTAGTAGAATACATTCGAAGGTGATTGTGTGATCAATACGACATCATTCGCTCTCGGTAATTGAGAGAGAATGCTCTAGGGAGTGATGCCTAGGAGTCCCTGGCCAGGGCAAGACAACATATCAGAAAAGGAGTTTTCTTGTAATGCTTTTGTGGCATCTAATCCAAGTGAGTATGTGTTCTTGGGTTTGATAGTTTACCATACCCTCAAGTATACTCGAGAGCATTGTACGAGTGAAGGACTATAGTCACGTGGTAACTGTTGACGGTAGGGTTCCTTGAGCGAGTTGTTGAACCCCATTGCCTTCTAGGGTCATGCGGTGTTGCTTGGCACCCAGCATGATCAGAAGCCCAATCAATTATCATGAGATGATTATTAGATGAAGTGTTTATTTAATATGAGATATTAAATAGACTCATTTTACCAATAATGGGGTTATTGGGCTATTGGGCTAAAAACTGGATTGGCACTTGGGCCTGGAGGGTCACACGCATATAGGTTCATTAGTTAGGGGATATTAAGTGGGTGTTCATATTAATCCAGGGGATTTTATGAAAAGCGGAAATGATTAATATATATATGTGCCAAAGAGAAACCCTAGGCCAAGCTCTAGGGTATTCTCACGCTGTGGCAGCTGCCCCTCCTCCATCTCTTCTCTCTGGTCGCCCCTTCTCTCTCCCGCAGGAGCACAAGGTCGCATGTCGCCCCGAGTGCCCGTGACGAGGAGTCGAGCGAGAGATCAGCCGGTGAGAGACGAGACGAGGACGATCCCTCCACCTGAGAACTGATTGGATACCGCTGGAGGCCGGGCACCTGCACGGATAGCGACGTCACTCAGAAGGAATCAACCATCGGTCGCGGATCTGACTCCGCGCAAGGTGAAGATATGATCTTCTACCGTTCAGGTTTGTAGAAATGGATCAAAGGCCGCGGGGATTTAAGAGAAGAAAATTTTAAATTCCGCTGCTATCTAATATCTCTCATATCCTATCTAGTCCCCTTGTGATCCTTATAATCAGAGCCAAGCTCTATGTATCTAAGATCCAACGATCTTCAGAGGTGATCCTAGTGCAACCAGTTTTGATTCTTGATTGCTGAATCGTTTTAAATGAATTTCTTTATCTATTTTAAGTATGCCATCTGGTTTGGCAATGTCACGCCCCGACGTGAAAAATTGGGACGCGATGAGTCGAGGCACTGATGTCGATCAGAGCATGTACATATTTAATTCTAAAGACAGAGAGATAAGTAGAAATGACACTTTTATTCATCCAAATAAAGGTTTTACAATATCACTCATAAGCCTTAAAAGGCATGTTACAATCTTCAAATACATAATTCTTGTAAGAGCATTAATGACCTACATAAACCGAGGAAAACTAGAGCTCTCATTCACTCTTGTCCATTCCCTTGTTCATTGTCAAAACTTCCTGCAACATTAACCGAAAACGTAGGGTGAGCAAAAAGCTCAGTACGATTTTATATCTCTAATCCAGGCAATCTTAAAGTAATTAACATTTTAGATAATTTCCATGTTGTGTCGAGAAGTAATTAGAACATGAGTAGAAATTCGATATAAGGAATTTCAAGTAAATAAGAGATTTTTAAGTATTTGAGATAACAAGATATCAAAAAAAATTCAAGTAATGAATTTTGAACATGCGGAGAATTTCAGAGAATTTGGCCATTTCATTCAAGTCAAGTAATTCATGTAATTTCAAGTAATTCAAGTACAAGTAACAAGTAAACAAGTAAAGAACTGTGGAATGCCATAAATAAATCTAGTAAGTCAAGCACTTCGGTGCAATGCCACACCGTGGTCAATCAACTCCCATGGGCACAAGTACTTTCGGGCGCTCCCCCTAGGACCAGACCGGGCCCCATTAATACCAGGCATTGGGTCATGGATCAAAGATCCCAAGTACATTTCGACATCCACTTAAATTTTTATGGCCAACAAATTTCAAGGTAAAGCTCTTTGTAAATAAGTACAGATCTGACAAAAAGTTATAACATTTGCAAGAAAGTAGAAAACAGATTGAAGGCATCATGTTTAACAACATTAAGTCATGGAGATCAAAAATGAAAGGTAAGTAGGAAGAAAATTCAAGTTAATAGAATTAGTAGATTTATTTTAATTCCTTAACTTAATCTGGTGTACATTTGAATAATGATTACAGATAGTTTTAATACACCGGAGATGCATTAGTTTAGTTATAATGATGATTTTATACAAAATCGGACATTCTGTTATGAACGTGGTCGTGTCGGTTTTTATTTATTCTGTTAAAATTTTCAAAAATATCAGAGTCATAAAATATCAAGGTTTAGCTAGGAAATAAAAACTTATAAATTAAAATCATGAATTTTGACATTACTATTTAATCATACATCAATTTACTAATAATATGATAAGAAATAGATTTAACATGCTAAAAGTAATTTTCATACCTCAATTTTCATATAATATGATAAAAATAATTTATTATGCTGAAAATAATAAAATATTAATATTAATTCTCCTTCATTTTCTTTGAAAGAAAAGAGGTTTATATTATTGTCTGTGAACGCGCTGTATCTTACGGTCACGTTCATAAGTTATATATAGATATATTTATATATATACTCAAAATATTTTATTTTGACCCCCGGGCATTCCGGGTAATTTTTAAGAACGCGTTGGTCCCTACTAGCGCGATCTGAAGATCGCGCCATCCTTGGGTAGTGCGATCTTCAATTTATATATATATTATTTTATTTTTATTTTTTTCAAAAAAGGACGGTGGGAAATAGGGTATGTAGGAACGCGCCATGTCGGGGCAGCACGTTCATGAACGCGCTCCTGAGGTACAACGCGTTCACGTTCTGTTGAAAAACGGGTATACCCCTCGAATAAAATGACCATAACTTGCTCATTTCTTAACAAAATTTAGGGAAACAAGTATCAATGGAAAACGTACTGAAAAATACACGAGATAGCGTGCTTTAATTGAGATTTAGCCTGAGAGACACCTACCTTAGAGTGGATCTAAGAAGAGGTAAGAAATAGGCCGGAATAATAAGAAACCCTTGCTTTCTCCAAATTCTTCCTTCAAATCTTCTCCAATCATCGCAACAGCATAGCCTTGGCCGCCAAGGATGATTTGAGAGTCGAATGGGGTTCTATTTATAGTTAAAACTTGACAAATTTTGTCAAGATTCCTTGCCTAACAATTCTGAACTTTTCAACTCCAAATTGGTAGAAAATTCCAACTTTTCTTCTTAATCTAGCCCCCATTTGGTGTGAAATCAACGTCAAAACGGCTGGTCCAAGGTGGGCTATTAGGTAAGGGTTGATTTTTGTGTCACCCTTTTAGAAATTGGGTTATTATAATCATTTAAAAGGGTATTTAACATGTGTTACGAATTTAAGGTCTAAATATCCTTTATTAAATCCTTTAACCACTAATACAGCACATTATGGATTGCCCAATGGGCCAAAAGTAATCCTAATCCATTCTATGGACTTTAATTGGGCTTCCTATAATTTTTCTGAGGGTTAAAACATTTAATTTCTAATTACTTCAAGTAAATTCAATAATCTAGTTTATTTCATATAGTAAAAATATAATGTAATTATTTTATGAAGATTTTAATTATATATTTACTCATTTTAATTTATCAGGTTTCTACATCCTCCCCCACTTAAAAGAATTTGGTCCTCCAAATTCACATTATACAATTAAAATTCAAGAATTCAGATAGAAAGGTCGAAGTTCTAACCTGAGATTTAACCTTGATTCTTCTTCTTGATTGACTCTTCCAATTCCTAGGTAGCTTCCTCAAATCCACGCTTGCTCCATTAGACTTTTATCATCGGTATGTCCCGATTCCTCAGCTGGTGTAACTTCCGATCTAATATTTTGATCGGTCTTTCTTCATATGATAAATCTTTTTGTAGTCTCAAATCTTCAAATTGAATCACATGCGAAGGATCGTACACGTACTTCCTCAGCATGGATACATGGAATACATCATGAACACCGGCCAATTGAGGAGGCAAAGTTAGGTTGTATGCTACTTCGCCGATTCTCTCCAGAATCTCAAAAGGGCCAATAAATCTCGGACGTAATTTTTCTTTGATACCGAACCATTTAATTCCTCGTGTGGGTGAGATTTTTAAGAAGACATGCTCCCCCACTTGGAATTCGAGGTCTCTTCTCCGATTATCGGCATAGCTCTTTTGCCGTGATTGAGCAACCTTTAGCCTTTCTTGAATTAATTGGATTTTGTGAGTTGTATCTTGGACAATGTCAGGACCAAGCAATCCTTTTTCTCCAACCTCGCTCCAGCATAGAGGTGATCTACAGCTTCTGCCATACAGTGCTTCGAAACGTGCCATTTGTATGCTAGACTGATAGCTATTGTTATAAGCAAACTCAGTCAATGGTAAATGTTCATGCCAACTACCACCGAAGTCTATCATACAGGCTCTTAACATATCTTCAATAATCTGATTCGTCCTCTCGGTTTGCCCATCAATCTGTGGGTAGAAAGCAGCGCTAAAGCTTAGCCTAGTACCCAGAGATGATTACAAACCCTTCCAGAAGTGAGAGGTGAACCTCAGATCTCGATCCGAAATAATAGAACTTGGAATACCGTGCAGCCTTACAATCTCCTTGATATATAGGGCGTCTAGAACATCCACGGTCTATTTGGTCTTGATAGGTAAGAAGTGAGCGGGCATAGTTAACCGGTCCACAATTACCCATATAGCATCAAATCCACTTCGGATCTTCGGCAATCCAACTATGAAATCCATTCCAATACTATCCCATTTCCATTCCGGTATTTCGAGAGGTTTTAGCTTGCCAGCCGGTTTAAGGTGTTCGGCCTTAACTTGTTGGCATACCAAACATCGACTTACGAACTCGACTACCTCTCTTTTCATATTTAGCCACCAGAAAGTTTTTTTGAGATCTTGGTACATTTTTATAGCACCAGTGTGAATAGCATACCTCGATCGATGTGCTTCCTTCAAGATTCTACTCTTGATAACAGAACAATCGGGTACGTAGGTTCTTCCTTTGAATAGTATCCTTCCATCATCTGCCATAAGAAAATCCGGTCGTTGATATAGTTTATCTTTAATTTCAAAGATCAACGGATCCTCATCTTGCCGCTCTTTTATTTCTGAGAGTAGCTCGGGTTGGAGTCTAATATTTGCAATCAAGACTCCTCCTTCCTTCTCCTCCATATTGAGATCTAAGTTTGTCATTTGTTCTAAAAGATGCCATTCTTTAATCATCAGGCTTGATAATAAGGCCATTGGCTTCCAGCTAAGTGCATCAGCCACAGCATTGCCCTTTCCGAGGTGGTATTGTATAGAGAAATTGAAATCCTTCAAATATTCCAACCACCGTCTTTGTCTCATATTGAGCTCCTTTTGAGAGAATAAGTACTTGAGACTCTTATGATCAGAATACACAATAAAGGCCGCGCCATAGAGATAATGTCGCTAGATCTTCAAAGCAAAGACCACAACTGTCAGCTCTAAGTCATGCATGGGATAATTTTCCTCATGCTTTTTCAATTGTCCTGAGGAATAGGCTATAACCTTGCCATGTTGCATCAATATACAACCCAGGCCAATTCCAGATGCATCAGCATAAACTTTGAATCATCCTCCTTTCGTAGGTAATGTGAGAATAGGGGCAGTAGTCAGACAATCTTTCAAGGTCTGAAAGTTTTTCTAGCATTCCTTGGACCATATAAAATGATTCTCCTTCCTCGTCAATCTTGTCAAAGATACCGCGATCTTGGAAAAATCTTTAATAAATCTTCTATAGTACCCTGCCAATCCCAAGAAGCTCCGGATCTCTATCACACTAGTAGGTCTTTCCCAGTTCTTGACAGTCTCGACCTTTGAAGGATCGACATCAATACCATCCCGGGAAATTATGTGACCTAGAAAGAAAACTTCCTCCAACTAGAAATCACACTTTTTAAGTTTTGCATAAAGCTTGTGATCTCTTAATAATTGAAGGGCCTTCTTAAGATGTTCTTCAGGCTCTTCCTTAGTCTTGGAGTAGATCAGAATGTCGTCAATGAAGACAATCATAAATTGATCAAGGTATGGCCTAAATACATTGTTCATTAACTGCATGAATGCGGCAGGCGCATTGGTTAGGCCAAAAGGCATAACCGTGAACTCATAATGCCCATACCTACTCCGGAATGTTGTCTTGTGAATATCCCCTTCCTTGATCTTTAACTAATGATAACCAGATCTAAGATCAATCTTTGAAAAATATCGAGCTCCAAAAATCTGGTCAAATAATTCACCAATCCTCGGCAATGGATATTTATTCTTGGTTGTGAGTTGGTTCAATTGCCGATAGTCAACACATAATCTCATTGAACCATCTTTCTTTTTGACGAATAGTACCGAGGCTCCCCAAGGTGAAGTACTTGGTCGTATAAATCCTTTCTTCAGTAACTCCAATAGTTGTTCCTTTAACTCCTTCATTTCGATGGCAAACATCTGATACGGAGCTTTAGAAACTGGTGCAGCTCCCGGAATTAAATCAATAGAGAAGACAACTTCTCTCTTCGGAGGAATACCAGGCAACTCGTCCGTAAATACATCAGAATAACCACGAACGATAGGAATATCCTTTAGAATGGGTTCCGTATGCTCGATCATAGTAATAGAAACTAAGAACCTTGCACAACTCTTCCTTAATAATCTTTCGACTTTAAGGGCCGAAATAAGAGATATGTGTCTAGAATACCTTATACCAGAAAATAAGAGGTTGGGGTAACCCATAAAAGTCACCATACCCAACTTGCAGTTGACACTAGCACCATGTGTAGATAGCCAGTCGGCTACCAATATAATATCATATCCTTCCATCTCTATGCATACTAAATCAGCGGGTAAGTTGTGGCCGCTAATTAGAACTTCACTAGTAGGGTAGAAATGTTTAACCTCCGTTCCCGTTCTCATAGGGGTAGTAATAATGATTTTAGATTCTAATGGAACATGCTTCATAGGCAAAATATCAGCAAAGCTCCTAGATATGAATGAATACGTAGCTCTGGTGTCAAATAAGACAGAGGCAGGCCTTGAGTACACAGAAAGAGTACCTTCCACGACGCCGCCTTCTTCAATAGGTTCTACATCCTTAAGAGCTTGAAGTCTCCCTTACTTTTTGACAATAATGGGAAGCTTTTCCAGTGGAGGTTGCTCATTGAGAAGAGGACAATTCAGGATCCTATGCTTCCGACTCCCACATCGAAGACATGCACCGAGTTTTCTCCAGCACTCCTCGGCTTTGTGTCTAGGCTTCTCGCAATATTTGCATAGTTCCTTTGATGATGTAGAGATAGGAACAATTTGCTTGTCGAACGTTCTCGACTTCGTGTCCCCTTGAAGTTACGCTTGTCTTTATTGAAGTTGCGCCCGTCATGGGGTCTCTTCTTCCCAAAGGAGGGCTTGAAACTGCCAGACCCAGTAACTTGCTTTCTCTTGGCTTCTCTTCCTCAGATGTGATCCGATAACTCCATTGCATCTTCTAGGAGTTGGGCTCTTCTTACCATATCAGAATAAATTTAAATATCCATCGGGGCAAGTTGAGTGATATACTGCGGCTTTAAGCTGTTTAAGAATCTCCTCGCCTTCATCTTTTCGGTACCCACGAGATGTGGCGCGTACCGAGACAATCTTGAGAATTGAGCTTCATAATCAGCCACCGATAAACCCCTTTACTTCAAAGCGGCAAATTCAGTGGCCTTCCTTACTTGCACCCAATCGGAGAAATATTTATTGTTGAAGTACTCCACGAACTCTTCCCATAATCATTGGTCATGCGGTAAAGTTGCTTCGACCGATTCCCACCAAGCACGGGCATCCCTCTCTAGTTGAAAGGTAGCGAGTAGGACCTTCTCCTCGTCAGCGCATTGCATGACTCGAAATATCCTCTCGATCTCCTTTACCCAGTGTTCGGCCTCATCCAGATCCATGGATCCTGCGAATTTGGGAGGGTTCAGGCTCCTGAAATTCCTATGTAAGTCTCCGACTTCTTGGTTTGCTCCTCCCTGAGCAACCTGCTGGAGAGCTTGAGTCAAACCTTGCACCGTTCGTTACATTTCGTGCCATTGAGCTCTCTCGACAGCCATTGGCGAGAATTAATGCCTGCAACCATAATTACAATGTTTAAATGTTTTATTTATTTTCTTGATGAATCATTCTTTTAAAGCTTAGCCCATGGTTCTACCCAATCTTACCGGGAAGTTTTACGATGTCACGCCCCGAACAAGGCGGAAGTATCGGGACGTACAGTTAGGGACACGCTAGCAAGAGAGGGAACAAAATCTAAAATGATACACAAGTGCTACAAGATGGAAACTAAAAGATCATTAACAAACCACAACTGATACAATAACCTCAAGTTTAACTTAATACAACTGGAATAATCAACCACTAAAACTCAATGACATAACTGAAACTAAATGTTCTCCAAAACACAACTAGAACTGA
Source organism: Amorphophallus konjac (assembly GCA_022559845.1). NCBI lineage: Eukaryota > Viridiplantae > Streptophyta > Magnoliopsida > Alismatales > Araceae > Amorphophallus > Amorphophallus konjac. The sequence goes on along the minus strand of CM040121.1, from coordinate 289,628,519 downwards.
TACACTCAAGACATCACTCCTGCCCTTCCCCATCGGTAAGCGCGTCACCTGAAAAGCCTGGAAAGGGGGAAAACACAACTATGAGCTGACGCCCAGTAGGAAATAACAGACAGGTATAAGTGATTAACAGTTTAATTACATTTTAAAATGTCATGCTACAAATGATAAAACAATAAAAAGATAACGATGATATCACGAAACAGAATTCAAAGATCTTGCAAGGTCAAGAAATATAATGAATAGAATGGTAAGACAAGAATTTACTACAGGAGATAACGATAAGAAGTTGGCCATATCAAGTCAATTCAAGTCATGTCAAGCACGCATGTAATTTCATTTCCACGTCCAAGTAATCAACAAGTAGAGTAACCACAAGTAGAGTATAGAACAGTAAAGAGTGGAAAGTGAAACGTAGTAGCAAGTAATATAGAGAGTAGTGGAAAGAGTAGTGAGTAGTGGACAGTCCTAGATTTAACACATGTCAAGTACTGGTGCCAAATGCCACACCTAGTCATTCACCTCCCCGGGGGTACACGTAGTGTTCGGGCGCTCTTCCCAGGACCAGACCGAGCCCTTATTTGTTTGCCAGGCATTGATTTCTTTTGGATCAAAGATCCCACGAATCTAGACTTCCACAGTTTATGGCCAGGATTCCAAGGTTTAAGCTAAGTAGCAATAACAACATCAAGTAGGAAAGAGATTCATTTCCAGAATTCCAAGGTAAGTATAATTATCAAAGAGATTGAAATCAAGTCACAAACAGAGTTAATCATGTTGCGCTACTGTAAAACAGCAGCAATCAAACAAGCTAATCAACATATTAATCCTAATCACCAAGTTAAGATATCATGCTTAACCATTATCATTTGTATTAGCCAAAGTGCCAACAAGCTAGAACAAGTTATCAAGGTAAAGAACAAGCTCTCACAGGAGTGAAAAAGAATGTATTAACAGAGATTTAGTTACACCATTAATCATTAATTAAGTGAGTTTCTATTTAATCTTGTATGCATTGAAATGAAGATGGTAAACGGTGCGTTTTTATGCTAAGTTTGCATGTAGGAACCCATCCAAATTTGAAATCAAGAGGGGTACATGAATAGATCAAAAGTTCTTCAAACATATAATTTCAATGGGTCTAAGTTAAATGGGTTGATTTCCCATTGATTCGGATCCATTTTCGGTTCGAAAAACGAAGAAAACGGGTTTTCTGGTGTACGGGTCGACCCTTGGGGTCGACCCCTGAAAAATTGGGGTCTGGAAGCTGAATGGGTCGACCCCTGGGGTCGACCCCCTCCATTTCCTTCAGATGGGTCGACCCCTGGGGTCGACCCCTACATTCCTGTGCAATGGGTCGACCCCTGGGGTCGACCCCCATGCAGGGAGCTGATGGGTCGACCCCTGGGGTCGACCCTCGGGCCTGCAGGGCTGCCCAGAAAATGGGTCGACCCCTGGGGTCGACCCCTGCAAGAACAGCAACGAATGTTGCTTCCGGAAACCACATAAACTCATCCAAATGGGGTCCAATTGAGTTGAAATCATCTAAGAATCCTAATAGACATTCTAGGGTCATAATACATGAGTTTAAAAATATGAATTTTCACAGAAATCGATTAAATCTCAACTTATACATGATCAATACATGAAAACCCTAGTTTCTGACCTACTTCTACTAAATCATGCAATTCTCTTAACATACTCAATAGAATTTAGGGCTTTAGGTGTCAAAAGAAAGCTAACTCGATTACGAATCCAACCATGTATGATATGCAACATGAAGATCAAGTTACAGGGCTCAAAATTAGCCCGAAATCAAGCTCTGGCTTAAAGGAAACTATATGAAACATGTTCTAGATATGCTTCTACAAAAATCGAAATTCACGATGGCATGCTCAGTGGAATTTGGGGCTTTCTACGTTAAATGAAAGATAATAACATGCTTATTACTTCATGTGAATTAATTAGAATTTGGTTGTTAGATCCTACCTCAAATCGGAGAGAGAAAACTCAAAATCCTAGGATGAAGAACACTTGGACAGCACCTCACAAAAAGCTCGATTTCTCCACGGATACCTAATAAAAATTGGGGCTTTTGCCACCAATGGATAGAGCTCGATGAGAGGAACAATTTACTATACTCATGATCAAGATTTGGTTGAGAATTCCTACCTCAATCGATGGATCAAAGAAGGATGAAGGTAAGCCAACGGCCTACTGACCCACCTCCACAAATCGAGCTAGATCTCTCCAGATCCGAAATTTCAGCGAACCCCACAGCAGCCAAATGAAAGAAGACTCATAGGGCTTCATTTTGATAGCTCATAGAGCTTCTGGAGCCTTCGAATTTGGGAGTATTTGCTGCTACAAGCCGCGTGTTTAGAAACGGCGCCGAAATCCTAGACTTGACCAAACTATGTCGGCAGCATGTTTTGGGGCTAAGTTTACCTCAAATTGATTGAGGGTAAATGTTCCTTACATTGTGGCCTTCCATTTGCCCCTGATTTCAGATCATTTGGTTGAGTATGGAGGTCGAATTTCGCGTTTTAATCTAAGGGTTAGGTATGAGTCAAAAGTGTGCACATTTGGGTTTGAATTCTAAATAGATCTTACCACGGATTTACCATGGCTTAAAGCTAGAAGGAAAAGTTGTTATCTACATCAATATTAATCTATTTACTATTTTTACAGATTTTTCTGAGATAGTCGAATTATTACTTATACTATTCCGTAATTAATTAAATATTAAGTTCGGAAGACTAAGTTCACTAATTCGGCGTAATAAATGATTTTCTTAGGCTTAATTATAGAAGACAAAGTTGCTAAACAAAATTAGTTCTACAAGATGTGATTTTTGGGGGTTTTAATAAAATAGTTGAAAAATGACTTATTCTATTAATTAATTAATTAATCTAATTAATTTGGATAATTCTCATTAATTTCGAATAACTTCAAATAAATTCTAAATAATTACAAATAACTTTCTAAATAAATTTCTAAGGAATTTGGGGTCTTACACCCTCCCCTACTTAAAGGAATTTGGTCCTCCAAATTCACTGCACTAAAACTGAGAGTAGAAAAAGATCGCTCACCTAGAATAGATCGGGATAACGCTTTCGCATAGTCTCTTCAGATTCCCATGTAGCCTCTTCGGTCCCACGCCGACTCCACTGAATCTTGACCATCGGTATCGAACGATTCCGGAGTTGTTGTTGCTTCCGATCCAGAATCTTGACAGGTATTTCCTCATAGGTCAAATCTTCCTTCAGTTCAAAATCCACCTGCTGAATGATATGAGTGGGGTCGTACACATATTTTCGTAACATAGACACATGGAAAACATTGTGTACGCCAGACAAATGCGGTGGTAAAGCCAGTCTGTATGCCACCTCTCCCACTCTATCTAGAATCTCGAATGGGCCTATGTATCTCGGACTCAGCTTGCCGTGAATGCCAAATCTCCGAATCCCTCTCGTCGGAGAGACCTTTAAGAACACATGCTCGCCAACCTGAAATTCCAATGCTCTTCTCCTGTTGTCGGCATAACTCTTTTGTCTTGACTGGGCTACCTGTAACCGGTCTCGGATAACACGGATGTTCTGTGATGATTCCGAAACAAGATCTGGTCCAAGCCACTGTTTCTCACCTACCTCGTCCCAACACAACGGGGAACGACAACTTCTACCATATAGTGCTTCAAAAGGAGCCATCTGAATGCTAGACTGATAGCTGTTATTGTAGGCGAATTCAATTAATGCCAAATGCTCACTCCAATTACCACCAAAATCAATCATGCAAGCTCGTAACATATCTTCCACTATCTGATTGGTTCTTTCAGTCTGTCCATCTGTCTGTGGATGAAAAGCAGTACTGAAATTCAGACGAGTACCCAAAGACTCTTGCAGTCCCTTCCAGAAATGTGAAGTAAATCTGGGGTCTCGATCAGATACTATATTCACTGGAATACCATGCAATCTCACCACTTCCTTTATATACAAAGCAGCCAATACATCAATCGTCCACTTGGACTTAATTGGTAAGAAATGAGCCGACTTTGTCAAACGATCGACAATCACCCATATCGCATCAAATCCACCACGAGTCCTAGGTAGACCCATAATGAAATCCATGCCAATACTTTCCCACTTCCATTGGGGTATGTCGAGTGGTTTCAATTTCCCTGCTGGTCTGAAATGTTCGGCCTTAACTTGCTGACATACCAAACATCTGCTCACAAAATCTGCAACTTCTCTTTTCATATTCGACCACCAAAAGGACCTTTTCAAATCTCAGTACATCTTAGTGCCTCCAGGATGAATGGTATATCTGGATCTATGAGCTTCCTCAAGAATTTTGTTCTTTATTGTAGCCTCATCCGGAACACAAGTTCTGCCTTTAAATAATAATCTACCATCATCGGCCAACATGAAGTCAGGTCTACTGCTCAAGTTTCCCTTGATCTCTACTAACTCGGGATCATTATCTTGTAAGGACTTGATCTCTATCAATAATTCAGGTTTAAGTTGAATCTGAGCAATCAAGATCCGATCGTTGTCAATATTGAGATCCAGACTAGATAATTGTTCTAACAATCTCCATTCTTGTAACATGAGACTTGACAGTCTAGCTACCGGCTTCCGGCTTAATGCATCTGCCACAACATTACCTTTGCCAGGATGATACTCAATCGAGAAGTCGAAGTCCTTCAAGTACTCCAACCATCTCCGCTGCCTCATGTTGAGTTCCTTTTGAGAAAATAAATACTTCAAACTCTTATGATCCGAAAACACTGTAAAGGTTTCTCCATACAAGTAATGCCTCCATATCTTCAAAGCAAACACGACTGCAGCAAGTTCCAAATCATGAACAGGATAATTATCTCCGTGCTTCCTCAACTGCCTAAAGGAATAGGCAATCACCTTCCCATGCTGCATGAGTACACAGCCTAAGCCAATACCTGAAGCATCAGTATAAACAACAAATCCTCCTTCACCAGAAGGTAAGGCCAAAATAGGTGCGGTAGTCAAACACTCCTTCAGAGTCTGAAAGCTTCGCTGACAATCATCTGACCAATCAAACTTATTCTCCTTGCGGGTTAATCTTGTCATAGGTACTGCAATCTTGGAGAAATCTTGAATAAATCTTCGGTAATAGCCTGCCAGGCCTAGGAAACTTCTAACTTCAGTTGCACTAGTAGGCTGTTCCCAATTCTTCACTGCCTCAATCTTCGAAGGATCAACAGAAATGCCTTCCTTGGTGATAATATGTCCGAGAAAGGACACTTCTTGTAGCCAGAACTCACACTTACTGAACTTAGCATATAGTTGATGATCTCTCAACAGTTGCAATGCCATTCTCAGATGCTCAGCATGCTCCTCCTCATTCTTAGAATAAATCAGGATGTCATCAATAAAGACTACGACCCATTGATCAAGATAGGGCCGAAATATGTCGTTCATCAACTGCATGAAAGCTGCTGGAGCATTCGTTAGACCAAAAGGCATAACGACAAATTCAAAATGACCATACCTGCTGCGGAAAGCCGTTTTATAAATATCCTCTTCCTTAATCCGCAACTGGTGATATCCAGATCGAAGATCGATCTTAGAAAAATATTGAGCTCCCGCTATCTGGTCAAATAACTCGTCAATCCTCGGCAAGGGATATTTGTTCTTGACAGTCTGCTGGTTTATTTGCCGATAATCAATGCACAACCTCATCGAACCATCTTTCTTCCTGACGAATAACACAGGGGCTCCCCACGGAGAAGTACTAGGACGAATAAAACCCTTCTCGAGTAATTCCATTAGTTGCTGCTTCAGTTCCCTTAGTTCCGCAGGAGACATACGATAAGGAGCCTTAGAAATAGGAGCTGTGCCAGGAATAAGATCAATAGAAAAGATAACTTCCCGCTCAGGCGGAAGTCCTGGTAGTTCTTCTGGAAAGATATCAGGAAAATTTCGGACAACAGGAATGTCCTTGATCTCCATCTGCTGCTCAGGAGTTGCACAAACCAAGGCTAGAAAAGCCTCACACCCATGCCTCAAAAGCTTATCAGCTCGAAGAGCCGAGATGAGCGGTACAGAGTTATGGTGCTTGACTCCCGTAAAAGATAAACCAGAATGTCCAGTAAAAGTCACTGAGCTAGAACTACAGTGAACATTGGCCTCATACTTGGCCAACCAGTCTGCTCCTAGGATTACATCATAATCCTTCATATCCATGCAGACCAAATCTGCTGGAAAGTTCTGTTCACCAATCATAACCTTACTAGAAGGATAGAAATACTGGATTGTTGATCTAGTGCCAATAGGGGTTGAAATCTCTAACAGAGTATTCATCAAAGCAGGTTCCACAGCTAATGACTTAGCAAATCTCCGTGAAATAAAAGAATGTGTTGCACCAGTATCAAAGAGAGCAAAAGCGGGCTTATCGATTATAGTAAGGGTACCTTCGACGAGTCCGCCATCATCAGAAATCCCAGTTTCATCTGCATGTAAAGCTTGAAGCTTGCCTTGTGGTTTCTTGAAGACTAGAGGTTTTGCCGATGTAGCTTGCTCCGATATGAGAGGGCAATTGGGGATACGGTGCTCCTTGCTTCCACACCGCAAACATGCGCCTTGCTTGCGCCAGCACTCCTCTATCTTGTGACCCGGACGATCACAATAGTTGCACACGCCCTTGAATGGAACAATAGGGCCAGGCTTCTTGTCTTCATGCCTCGGCATCTTGCCTTTCCACGATCCGGACCCGCTCCACGAACCAGGTCCACTAATAGGCCTCTTCTTGGTATACCCGGGTTTGACACTCCCGGAACCCGTAGGTAATTCTTTCTTGGTGCCTTTCCCACGGATTCCCTCCGTCATCTCAAGAGTATCCTCTAGAACTTGTGCTTTCCTTACCATCTCGGAATAAGTGGAAATCTCCATCGGTGCCAACTGGTTGATATAATGAAGCTTCAATCCATTAAGAAAGCGCTTCGCCTTCATCTTCTCGGTGGAAATGAGATGTGTAGCATATCGAGAAAGCCGTGCAAATTGAGCCTCATACTCTGCCACGGACAAACCTCGCTGTTTCAAGGCCGCGAACTCTGCCGCTTTCTTCTCTTGCACTCTATCAGAAAAATACTTGCTGTTGAAGAATTCTTCGAACTCTTCCCACATAACTTGCCGATCACCGAGAGTTGCCTTGATAGAATCCCACCAAGTACGTGCATCATGTTCCAGTTGAAATGTGGACAAAAGGACACGCTCCTGGTTGGTGCATTGCATAACTTCAAAGATTCTTCCCATCTCATCTAGCCAGTGCTCGGCTTGGTCAGGGTCAGTCGAACCAGCGAATCTAGGCGGATTCATTCCGCGGAAGTTCCGGTATAGATCACCGGTGCCATGTTGTGCCGCTCCTGCCTGAGCTACTTGCTGAAGGGCCTGAGTAAGGCCTTGAACTGTACGCTGCAGGTTCCTCCATTCAGCACGATCAGCTGCCATCTACAAGGGAAATAGATTACTTAGGTTTAATCAAGATAAATAGTTATACGATTAAGAAACGAACTTAACCCAAGTTCTACCCAATCTCACAGGTCAGGTCTAGACTTTTACAAGGTTAGGGATCTAATGCACCTAGACACGACCAAAACTCGGTACCTGGCGGAGGTAATCGGTCCGAAGACCACTCGCGCAAGTGTGCGACCATTCCGATAGGCATAGCCTAACGTTCGGACAACACCTTTTGATATACCGATTATTGGGATGCAATGCAAGAAAACCTAAACTGAGGGAACCTAGGAATGTGAAACCTAGGGCTCTGATACCAACTAAACTGTCACGCCCCGAACAAGGCGGAAGTATCGGGACGTACAGTTAGGGACACGCTAGCAAGAGAGGGAACAAAATCTAAAATGATACACAAGTGCTACAAGATGGAAACTAAAAGATCATTAACAAACCACAACTGATACAATAACCTCAAGTTTAACTTAATACAACTGGAATAATCAACCACTAAAACTCAATGACATAACTGAAACTAAATGTTCTCCAAAACACAACTAGAACTGATACACTCAAGACATCACTCCTGCCCTTCCCCATCGGTAAGCGCGTCACCTGAAAAGCCTGGAAAGGGGGAAAACACAACTATGAGCTGACGCCCAGTAGGAAATAACAGACAGGTATAAGTGATTAACAGTTTAATTACATTTTAAAATGTCATGCTACAAATGATAAAACAATAAAAAGATAACGATGATATCACGAAACAGAATTCAAAGATCTTGCAAGGTCAAGAAATATAATGAATAGAATGGTAAGACAAGAATTTACTACAGGAGATAACGATAAGAAGTTGGCCATATCAAGTCAATTCAAGTCATGTCAAGCACGCATGTAATTTCATTTCCACGTCCAAGTAATCAACAAGTAGAGTAACCACAAGTAGAGTATAGAACAGTAAAGAGTGGAAAGTGAAACGTAGTAGCAAGTAATATAGAGAGTAGTGGAAAGAGTAGTGAGTAGTGGACAGTCCTAGATTTAACACATGTCAAGTACTGGTGCCAAATGCCACACCTAGTCATTCACCTCCCCGGGGGTACACGTAGTGTTCGGGCGCTCTTCCCAGGACCAGACCGAGCCCTTATTTGTTTGCCAGGCATTGATTTCTTTTGGATCAAAGATCCCACGAATCTAGACTTCCACAGTTTATGGCCAGGATTCCAAGGTTTAAGCTAAGTAGCAATAACAACATCAAGTAGGAAAGAGATTCATTTCCAGAATTCCAAGGTAAGTATAATTATCAAAGAGATTGAAATCAAGTCACAAACAGAGTTAATCATGTTGCGCTACTGTAAAACAGCAGCAATCAAACAAGCTAATCAACATATTAATCCTAATCACCAAGTTAAGATATCATGCTTAACCATTATCATTTGTATTAGCCAAAGTGCCAACAAGCTAGAACAAGTTATCAAGGTAAAGAACAAGCTCTCACAGGAGTGAAAAAGAATGTATTAACAGAGATTTAGTTACACCATTAATCATTAATTAAGTGAGTTTCTATTTAATCTTGTATGCATTGAAATGAAGATGGTAAACGGTGCGTTTTTATGCTAAGTTTGCATGTAGGAACCCATCCAAATTTGAAATCAAGAGGGGTACATGAATAGATCAAAAGTTCTTCAAACATATAATTTCAATGGGTCTAAGTTAAATGGGTTGATTTCCCATTGATTCGGATCCATTTTCGGTTCGAAAAACGAAGAAAACGGGTTTTCTGGTGTACGGGTCGACCCTTGGGGTCGACCCCTGAAAAATTGGGGTCTGGAAGCTGAATGGGTCGACCCCTGGGGTCGACCCCCTCCATTTCCTTCAGATGGGTCGACCCCTGGGGTCGACCCCTACATTCCTGTGCAATGGGTCGACCCCTGGGGTCGACCCCCATGCAGGGAGCTGATGGGTCGACCCCTGGGGTCGACCCTCGGGCCTGCAGGGCTGCCCAGAAAATGGGTCGACCCCTGGGGTCGACCCCTGCAAGAACAGCAACGAATGTTGCTTCCGGAAACCACATAAACTCATCCAAATGGGGTCCAATTGAGTTGAAATCAAAACCACATGATCTAAGAATCCTAATAGACATTCTAGGGTCATAATACATGAGTTTAAAAATATGAATTTTCACAGAAATCGATTAAATCTCAACTTATACATGATCAATACATGAAAACCCTAGTTTCTGACCTACTTCTACTAAATCATGCAATTCTCTTAACATACTCAATAGAATTTAGGGCTTTAGGTGTCAAAAGAAAGCTAACTCGATTACGAATCCAACCATGTATGATATGCAACATGAAGATCAAGTTACAGGGCTCAAAATTAGCCCGAAATCAAGCTCTGGCTTAAAGGAAACTATATGAAACATGTTCTAGATATGCTTCTACAAAAATCGAAATTCACGATGGCATGCTCAGTGGAATTTGGGGCTTTCTACGTTAAATGAAAGATAATAACATGCTTATTACTTCATGTGAATTAATTAGAATTTGGTTGTTAGATCCTACCTCAAATCGGAGAGAGAAAACTCAAAATCCTAGGATGAAGAACACTTGGACAGCACCTCACAAAAAGCTCGATTTCTCCACGGATACCTAATAAAAATTGGGGCTTTTGCCACCAATGGATAGAGCTCGATGAGAGGAACAATTTACTATACTCATGATCAAGATTTGGTTGAGAATTCCTACCTCAATCGATGGATCAAAGAAGGATGAAGGTAAGCCAACGGCCTACTGACCCACCTCCACAAATCGAGCTAGATCTCTCCAGATCCGAAATTTCAGCGAACCCCACAGCAGCCAAATGAAAGAAGACTCATAGGGCTTCATTTTGATAGCTCATAGAGCTTCTGGAGCCTTCGAATTTGGGAGTATTTGCTGCTGCAAGCCGCGTGTTTAGAAACGGCGCCGAAATCCTAGACTTGACCAAACTATGTCGGCAGCATGTTTTGGGGCTAAGTTTACCTCAAATTGATTGAGGGTAAATGTTCCTTACATTGTGGCCTTCCATTTGCCCCTGATTTCAGATCATTTGGTTGAGTATGGAGGTCGAATTTCGCGTTTTAATCTAAGGGTTAGGTATGAGTCAAAAGTGTGCACATTTGGGTTTGAATTCTAAATAGATCTTACCACGGATTTACCATGGCTTAAAGCTAGAAGGAAAAGTTGTTATCTACATCAATATTAATCTATTTACTATTTTTACAGATTTTTCTGAGATAGTCGAATTATTACTTATACTATTCCGTAATTAATTAAATATTAAGTTCGGAAGACTAAGTTCACTAATTCGGCGTAATAAATGATTTTCTTAGGCTTAATTATAGAAGACAAAGTTGCTAAACAAAATTAGTTCTACAAGATGTGATTTTTGGGGGTTTTAATAAAATAGTTGAAAAATGACTTATTCTATTAATTAATTAATTAATCTAATTAATTTGGATAATTCTCATTAATTTCGAATAACTTCAAATAAATTCTAAATAATTACAAATAACTTTCTAAATAAATTTCTAAGGAATTTGGGGTCTTACATACGATTTTTGGATAGGATCTAGAACCTATATCAAGGGAAAGCTATGTTTTAAGAGAAAATCTGTGAAACCTAGGGTTTATGTAACCTGGCTCTGATACCACAAAGACTATCACGCCCCGACGTGGAAAATTAGGACGCGATGAGTCGAGGCACTCATGTCAATCAGAGCATATACAGATTTAATTCTAAAGACAGAGAGATAAGTAGAAATTACACTTTTATTCATCCAAATAAAGGTTTTACAATATTACTCATAAGCCTTAAAAGGCATGTTACAATCTCCAAATACATAATTCATGTAAGAGCAATAATGACCTACATAAACCTAGGAAAACTAGATCTCTCATTCACTCTTATCCATTCCCTTGTTCATTGTCGAAACTTCCTACAACATTAACCGAAAACGTAGGGTGAGCAAAAAGCTCAGTAGGATTTTATATCTCTAATCCAGGCAATCTTAAAGTAATTAACACTTTAGATAATTTTCCATGTTGTGTCGAGAAGTAATTAGAAAATGTGTAGAAATTCGATATAAGGAATTTCAAGTAAATAAGTGATTTTTAAGTATTTGAGATAACAAGATATGAAGAAAAATTCAAGTAATGAATTTTGAACATGTGGAGAATTTTAGAGAATTTGGCCATTTCATGCAAGTCAAGTAATTCATGTAATTTCAAGTAATTCAAGTACAAGTAAACAAGTAAAGAACTGTGGAATGCCATAAATAAATCTAGCAAGTCAAGCAGTTCGGTGCAATGCCACACCCTGTTCAATCAACTCCCATAGGCACAAGTACTTTTGGGCGCTCCCCCCATGACCAGACCGGGCCCCATTAATGCCAGACATTGGGTCATGGATCAAAGATCCCAAGTACATTTAGACATCCACTTAAATTTTTATGGCCAATGAATTTCAAGGTAAATCTCTTTGTAAATAAGTACAGATCTGACAAAAAGTTATAGCATTTGCAAGAAAATAGAAAACAGATCGAAGGCATCATGTTTAACGACATCAAGTCATGGAGATCAAAAATGAAAGGTAAGTAGGAAGAAAATTCAAGTTAATAGAATTAGTAGAATTGTTTTAATTCCTTAACTTAATCTGGTGTACATTTGAATAATGATTACATATAGTTTTAATACACTGGAGATGCATTAGTTTAGTTATAACGATGATTTTATACAAAATTGGACATTCTGTTATGAACGTGGTCGTATCGGTTTTTATTTATTATGTTAAAATTTTCAGAAATATCAAAGTCATAAAATATCAAGGTTTAGCTAGGAAATATAAACTTATAAATTAAAATCATGAATTTTGACATTAGTATTTAATCATACATCAATTTACTAATAATATGATAAGAAATAGATTTAACATGTTGAAAGTAATTTTCATACCTCAATTTTCTGATAATATGATAAAAATAATTTATTATGCTTAAAATAATAAAGTAATAGTATTAATTCTCCTTCATTTTCTTTGAAAGAAAAGAGGTTTATATTACTGTCTATGAACGCGTTGTATCTTACGGTCGCGTTCATAAGTTATATATAGATATATTTATATATATACTCAAAATATTTTATTTTGACCCCCGGGCATTCCGAGTAATTTTTAAGAACGCGCTGGTCCCTACTAGCGCGATCTGAAGATCGCGCCATCCTTGGGTAGCGCGATCTTGAATTTATATATATATTATTTTATTTATTTTTTTTGAAAAAAGGACGGTGAGAAATAGGGTCTGTAGGAACGTGCCATGTTGGGACAGCACGTTCATGAACGCGCCCTTGAGGTACAACGCGTTCATGTTCTATTAAAAAACGGGGATACCCCTCGAATAAAATGACCATAACTTGCTCATTTCTTAACGAAATTTAGGGAAACAAGTATTAATGGAAAAAGTACTGAAAAATACACAAGATAGCATGCTTTAATTGAGGTTTAGCCTGAGAGACACCTACCTTAGAACGGATCTAAGAAGAGGTAAGAAATAGGCCAGAATAATAAGAAACCCTTGCTTTCTCCAAATTCTTCTTTCAAATCTCCTCCAATCAGCGTAGCAGCATAGCCTTGGCCTCCAGGTATGATTTGAGGGTCGAATGGGATTTTTATTTATAGCCAAAACTTGGCCAATTTTGTCAAGATTCCTTGCCTAACAATTCTGAACTTTTCAACTCCGAATTGGTAGAAAATTTCAACTTTTCTTCTTAATCTAGCCTCCATTTGGTGTGAAACTAAGGTAAAAATGGCTGGTCCAAGGTGGGCTATTAGGTAAGGGTTGATTTTTGTGTCACCCTTCTAGAAATTAGGTTATTATAATCATTTAAAAGGGTATTTAACATGTGCTACGAATTTAAGGTCTAATTATCCTTTATTAAATCTTTTAACCACTAATCCAGCTCATTATGGATTACCCAATGGGCCAAAAGTAATCCTAATCCATTCTATGGACTTTAATTGGGCTTCCTATAATTTTTCTAAGGGTTAAAACATTTAATTTCCATTTACTTCAAGTAAATTCAATAATCTAGTTTATTTCATATAGTAAAAATGTAATGTAATTATTTTGTGAAGATTTTAATTATATATTTACTCATTTTAGTTTATCGGATTTCTATAGGCAATCTATGCAATGTTAATATCCCTTTGAGCTGCTCAAGGCACTGTATGTTAATGAAATTATTTTTGAATTGTGATATGTGCCTTTCACATAGTTTTAATTTTTAGCTACTCTCCATTTTTGTTTATATTTGAGAATTCTTTTGTCCACAGCTTGTCTTGACTAAACTAAGAATTGCATCATGGTTTGATTAAAAATTCATTTCTTGGACTATGACTTGGAAAGGATCTGATGATCTCGTATTTCAAATGGTGATCGATAGAAAGGCAGCCTAAGTCCGCGTGGAGCTATCACCATGCGTGAGTTTACCCTCCGCTCAGTACCAGAACTCAAAAAAATTTAAATGTCTGGCTCTTGAGGGAAACCCTTGTGTCTTATGTTTTGAAATGTGCTTATTGCCAATCAATTTGTAATGTATCATGATTGATTTTGATATTGGAAAACCCTCAGCATTCATGGATTGATACATTTGTTTATATGATGCAGCCAATAATGTTTTGACTTCTCCCATATGTGAACCTTCCAACTTTTCATGTTGTTTTCCATGTCACACCTGTTTAATCACACATCATGCACTGTCCTCCCTACCTTTTATATGGGAGATACTATAGTTTCTTGTAAAGCTCAAATGATGAGTAAATGCATGACAAATAATGCTTGGACGTGAATATGTGATTATTCTTGAGGAGTGATTCTTGTTCCTTACTCAACTCCTGATTTGTTCTAAATCAATTACCCATCTTGTTAAGAGAGGAGCTTGTAGGTAATGTGTAAGACCATGCATATAGTTCAGCCCAACTTAAAAACAATGATTTGCAAAATTGGTTAACCATGATTCATACCGGTGCTTCTTCTCCCATTTATATTTTGCATATTCATTCATTGGGAGAGAGAGCATTCATGTACCTTGCTTTAGTGAAATGACATTCATACATACTGCATTTCAGGTACAGATTGAAACTTGCATTCAAATAAGAGCATGTCTGCATATTGCATGCCAAGCATTGGCATTTGAACATTAGCATGCTCAGCATAATCATGCATATAGTGCATGACAAGCATAGAATGAAATCTGCATGGTGCACTCATACTTGCCAAATTCATATTGATTTTTAAGTGTGCATGTTTTGAGGAATGCTTTGAGTGTTGCATCCTCCCTAGTGTGCTTGCATGCCAAGACTTCATGGTATATCAAATGGTGACTAGAAGGAGGGCAAGTTAAACTTGCCAAGAGCTATCACCATGCGAGAGAATGTGCCTCCGCCTGGTACCGTGAGTCAGTTGTCCATGTTTGTCAAACCTCATTAAGTATTCAAATGCTCACAGACATAGATAGGTTTAATCATATGCATGTTTTTCTTTCAGAATCAACTGCATAGCATCAGTACCTGAAAACTCAAAAAAAATATTTGAAATTCATACATACATTTAGGGGGAGTTGAAATGTTCATAATTTCTACATATAAGTCGCATGTCTAAATGATGTTGTTAGAATGCATTTGTGATTCTAAAGTGCAATAAATGAGATCTTGCTCAATCAGAATGATTGTTTTGAGAATTCTTCATGTGATATAAGCTGATCTGTAATCTTCAACGGTCATTCTTGCTTATTTGCTCTCAAAGCCTAACTGGAATGACTAATTAAGAGTGCAATAAGTATGGGAACCTTGCAGGTGTGCCTTGATAATAAGGAGCATGAAACAATTTCTGAATCAAGAAGTCAAGATACAAAGGCCATGCTGAAAGTTGTGAGTCTCTTCAAGGATAAAATGAAAACTTCCACGCAAGAACTCAGGTGCTATCCTTCTCAATTCCTGTCGAATAAATTCTGTTTTGATGATAATAGCATATGAAATTCTTAAGTTGTGGATGGCATAAAAATCTTGTTGTTTAAATGAATGTGTCTGGGGTCTGCATGCATGTAAGTAGATTTGCATTGCATCTTATTTCTCATAATGCATGTAGTATCATATTGAGGGGGAGTCATCATTGTAGTCATTCTCTTACCCCTTCAGAGCATCATCATGTCATGACCATCCGGTATATAAAATGGTCATGTGTGGACGGACAAGACTAGGTATGTCTGAAAACCATCACTATGCGTGAGAAAAATTTTTCGCCAAGTACCAAAGGTCAAACACTTAATTCATCCCAAGTTACGTCATTTAGAATTTCATACATTCATCTATCTTACTCTGCATTGTCAAATGCATTTTTAGTACACTTAGACATAAGCTTGCCAGCTAAAGTCAAAGGGTTTTAGCTTGTTAAAATGAATGGCCAGATTAAGGGGGAGTCA
Organism: Amorphophallus konjac; assembly: GCA_022559845.1. Classification (NCBI taxonomy): domain Eukaryota; kingdom Viridiplantae; phylum Streptophyta; class Magnoliopsida; order Alismatales; family Araceae; genus Amorphophallus; species Amorphophallus konjac. The sequence goes on along the minus strand of CM040121.1, from coordinate 289,612,516 downwards.
CTACAAACTTGATATGTTTATGTGCATGAGTCATGTCTAAATTCAAGCATGCTATCATATTGAAAAACCCATAAAGATCACTTGAACTTGATGCATACATGTAGGGGAACATCTGCAGTCTGTGTGAAGAACAGGTCGACCCACAACTCACTCAAGGTCGACCTGGTCTACATGAATGGCTATTTTGGTGCATTTTGCACACTCATGCATATAGGGGGTTCAATGCATTAAAAGGGGTTGCATTTATCTATTGTCACTCATGTATTCTACATTTTAGGCATAGATTGAATTCCTCATGTCCTTGATTTTTGTCTAGGCATTGTTCGTCGACACCATGTGGTGCCTGCATCGACGCACCAGTTCATCTGATGTTATTATATATTTCTTGAATCCATATCTTCAGACTGAATTATGCTCACTCGTGTCTGATGAGCATCACTTCCTTTGTACCCTCCTACAGCATCCTTGTGAACCATTTTTTGAGGAGGAGGATTCTTGTGCTAATCTGGCTGAGTTCATACACTCAGGGGGAGCTTAAATTTAATAGTTTCCTCCTAGAGCTTTCTACTAGCATTTTAGACCAACCCCAAATTGAATTGCTGGTTTGGAGTATATAAACCTTAATTTTGAGTTTAAAGGTCTTGAAAATGACCTTCTTAGTGTATGGAATAGACTTAAAACAGACTTAAAGAAATGTGTCCTCACCTCTTCCTGTAATCTGATTTTTGAAAGTATTGAGGCCACCCTGGTTAAAGATCTTTACACTGAGTATTGTTTTTAAAAATTGAAAATGGTTTGATGTTTTTGGAAGGGTAATTGCCTAACAAAAATTAAAAGTTGAAGCTGTAGAGCAATGACTATGACAGACCGAGAAAACATGGACCCTTCACCAAAGAAGTGATGGGAATTATGTCATGAAGTAAAGGTCTAGTTACCTCTGTTTAAAAAAATTTATTGAGAAAGAATTAAAACAAAAGGCAGAGCAATGGCTAAAGCTCATTGAGAAACCATGTCCCTTCACCTAAAGAAGTGACGTGGACTATGTCATGATGTGACAAGCCACCTCGGTTCTACTTTGAGACACGATGGTTAGTGAAAGTCTGAGTAACCGGGGAGTCTGGCATCTAATTAATGTGTCTTCTCGTGTCAAAGGAGTGAGCTAAACCTGACTGTTCTTGGGAAATGGGCAGAATTAGATAACAATTGGTTTCAAATGTAAAATATGTGAAACGATTTTTGTCTAGAAAGAGAATGAATTTCAGCAGGCCAACCCTAAAAAGAATTTTGCACCTTAAGATGTTTATCTTCAATACTAGTTAAAATTCTTTCTTAGGGTGTCTCTTGAAATCATTAAGAAATATGAAAAGGAATGGGGGAGAGGCTTTTTGATCTTAATTGATCTGTTTTAGTTCTATTAAATATACTAAACATATTTTCTGGACTCTTACATTTAGATTTCGGGCTTATAAACTTTGAACCATTGTTGCATTTAATGGTCTTGAACAATGTTGCTCTAAAAGGAGAATATTAACTCTTCAAATGAAAACCCCTGATGTGTGAGCCTAGTTTGATGCCTCATTCTTTGTGTGTTGTTCAATCTCTCTCCACTATAGTCCTTTACCTCAGCTCCTGTTTTTAGCATGCATGAGTTCCACATCTTGTACATCTCTTACCTTGCCTTCTATTAAAATCTTTGATGGTCTCACAGGAGGAGATAGCATGAAGTCATTATCTTGTGGAACCCCTTTGGTTCATTGGTATCATATTCCATTCATGCATGTAGTTAGACTGCATTTCTTAATTCCATGCATTGCATAGAAAACACTAAAAGTCTGAAAACTTGGAAAATTAAAAAAAAATTCTGCTCATTGGCTATTGATCTGAGACTCATGCTTTGGACCTTGTTGCATTCTCTATTGCTCTGCTGAACAGTCTCTTTTGAAGTCTGTTACATTCACTTAATGAAGTTTTCAAATTCATATCAGTTCTGTTTGGCTACATGTAGACTTGGGTGCTGCTTCATTTATATTACTCTGTAGATCATGTACTATACATCTCCTGCTTTACTCCTTTCATTCATAACTGTACCATATATTCTCTTCAATTCTTTTATTTTGATGATGTCAAATGGGGAGAGATTATATGAGTCATTCACTAAGGAGTATTTGGGGGAGAGAGTTCTGTAAAATGAGAAAGGGGGAGAGAATTGTTTTTGAAAAGGCATCATAGTTGAATTTACATGGGGCATAATGACTCATAGTTGCCATCATAAAAAAGGCGGAGAATGTTGTGCATGTATGGTACATGCCTTATCTTGTTGGTTTTGATGATGTCTAATCATGAGTCATTAGTGTAATATTGATTCCGATCCAACTATGATTCAACATGTTAATTGTCATGATTCATTGTTTTATGCTGCCATGATACTCATGAGACCTTCATTGGTGTATCGAATTCATTCCATAAAAGTCTCATGTTTAATCTCTTGAATCATGATTGAAATTTCAATGTGAATAATATATTTTGAAATGAGTTTATTCCCCTCACATGAAAAGAAAATGCACTTCATTGAAAGCATACAGAAGAAGCACTGTAGCATCACAGTCCTTTAAGGACTGCGTCGACGTAGCAAACATGTGGCGTCGACGCAACCAAGCAGCAAAAGAAGCCAGTCACCCAAGTTTTCAACAACAGTGCCAGCAAGATCGAGAAAAATCAAGGCAGGTGATGTAAAGCTAACATACTGCTTGGTGCATAGAAATCGAGGCAGCTAGATGCATTGAAATCAAGGCAGATGATGCAGAAGAATGAAAATGAAAAGATAAAGGAAAGTGGAGTTCGCACGCTTGTTCTAACATGTGAAAAATCAAGGCAGATAAACATTCAAGTAAGGGTGACAAATAGCCATACACAGGTGACAAATAGGTTGGCAGAGGTGAAAAATAGATTGGCACGAGAGAAGAAGAGCTGAGAAGAAGAAAACCTGAAGCGGAGCCGACTCCAAATGACAATAGAGTCGACGCAGTAACGTTGAGCTCTCAACGAATAACGAAGGAAACTAAAGGCGATGACTCCCTATGCTTAAGGGTGACAAATGGGTAGCCAATGGTGACAAATAGAAGATAAGGCCAACAAATAGCTTGGTTAAGGTGAAAAAGAGGTGAGCAGGCTGAAAATAGAGAAACCATAGAAGGAAAGTCGACTCAGAATGATGTTGGAGTCGACTCCAGTTATAATGAAACTCGCAAGACTAAAGGAAAAATAGAAGGTGACGGCTATCAAGTGATAAGGTGTACATGATTCATTTCCTAATGTGTAGATGCCAATAAGGTCGTTCTGCGCTCATTGAAGGACTGTCGATAGACATGACACTCTCGGGAACCCCGAACACACTTCGAGAAAAGCACAAGCGTGTAAAAACACAATTTAATGAGAAAATAGTGGAGTTAACAAAAACACATCTCATAGTAATTAAAGTTCACGCATACCTTCCACAAGGTGGGGTACCACTACTCAACCTGATCAGGTGCCTTGTGTACGTCGGGATCCCTGTCTCACCAGGCTACTGAACTACTGCTGGGACAGCTGGGACTGGGGCAGCCGCCATGGACACTCACGTACAATGTGCCCGACCTGACCATACCAAAAACATTCTAACTCTGCTTCATTCACAGTGCATGGCCAGCCCTCGTGAAACCTGCCACATCTCAAACACTGTCCTGGATGCTCATTCATGCCATGCCGCAGTTGTCGAATCTCTAGTTACTGATCGGATACTTTTGAAATATGCTCTTCTTGCTCCTAACGCCTCCTGTCAGACTTGATCTTTAGAATAATCTTGACACTCGATTGAATCTCGATCCTAGAGGGGAGGAATTCGTGCCAGGAGATGGAAGAGATGCCAATTCTAACTGCCTCCAAGACTACTGGAGAACACACTACTGTAGAAGGGTCCTTTACTGACCTTGACTTGACAAGGACTGCCCCGCACTGGCCTATTCCTAGGTCCTCAGCCAATCCTTCTCTATATCTACCATGGCTTGATAGGTTGATTCCATGTCCACAACACGAGTCACAATCACTAGGTGTCTAAGCTCTAGTCCCAGACCTCTAATAAACTGCCGAGTCTCAACTTCTCATCTGCTACGATATGTGGAGCATAGCAACCCAACTCTAAAAATGTAGATCTATACTGCATTACTGACATATCCCCCTCGGTCAGCTCCATAAACTAATACATTCTCCTTGTCCTGACGTGATCTGGGCTGAAAACTCACCCAAAAGCTATAAGAAACTCCTGCCACGGGATCTACCGAAGAGGATGAGATTGGAGTGTCAATTCGCACTCTGTAGTCCACCATGACAAGGTTGATCCCTGTAATTAGTAACTCGCCAATAAGACCTTCTCATCATCCGCACATTCCATCGATCGGAACACGCGTTCAATAGCATCAATCCACGATCTTGCAGCATTAGGATCCGATTGGCCTTCAAATGTCAGTGGGTGAAACTGCAGAAACTCTCGCAAAACACGTCCACGGCCACCATGTGACGAACTACCCTCGCCGGCCTCCTGACCATGATGCTGCTGACTTATCTGCCGCGCGAAAAATTGATACATGCCAGCATAAAACTCGGCCTAAACAGGCACACCTAGGGCCGCCACCACTGGGGGAGATGACTCATTGCCCGGTTCCTCCCCCGTCGATACCTCAGGCAATGATCGAGTCTGCCTCCTCGGCGCCATAAGATCCTTAACACCATGCAAAAAATAAGGGGGGTGAATAAAACAAAACACCCTATGCCAGCTGCCAATTATACTGGACTCTCTGGAGTCTTAGACACTGCAATCGTTTTGAATTCCCACGCATTTCCATAACCACGCTCTGATACCATTTGTAACGACCCAAGATCTGGATACCGAGTCAATCCCGATACCATTTGGATCCTACGGCGCCACCCATGAGCTGGAAAGCTCAGAAGGGTTATTGGGGTGTTGTGGTTATGCATTGAAATTCTAAACAATTGGTAGGAAATGAATTACAAGATTAATATATAAATGAGCAAAAGTAAAATTAGCATTTTATAATAATTAGTATAACTACAGAGTCCAGTCCACAAGTACAGTCAATGAAAAGAGAAACATACTCTACTATGGGGAACAACCCAGCATTGGCAAGCTGGCGTACTATTGGTCCTCCGACCGAAAAGCTCCAACTCCTAGAGAAGCGCTACACCTAAAAAATAGGGAGTGAGCCTTATCTCATTGGCTCAGTAGGGGTCCCGTGGATCCCCACCACAACGGGAGCGGTAAGCAATAGTAACAGTAACAATAGCAATAACAACCGTAATAAAATAATGACACAAAACAACAGCGATCAGGGTGACGAGAACGGTGAGCGAAGGAACCACGGAGCTTCTATGCTAGCCCGATTCTTAACGAGGGAACCACAACCTCTAGTGGGGATAGCCGACTCATGGCGAAACCATCGTCCTAACACTGTGAGAAAACCTCACAATAATATGGTTGTAACAATCCGTCCCTACTGACGGAACTACTAACAAGGCCACGCAGCCATACACACATACAACCTCCACCCTCGGGAGGACAACCAACCACTAGCAACCTTGGTCTCGAGCCAGGACAAGAGAGAGAACCTTCACCCATGCACAAGGTGACACTAGCTTGTTTGCCGGAAGGGCCACGATAACGCTGTCGGTAACTCAACTTTCACCAGCATAGGGTCCACTACTCAAGTATACACAACAAGGCTAGATGTGTCAACTGACGTCTTATACTGCGCCAAGGTCTCATATGTGCGCACACTACCCACACCCGGTCTCGGGAGGAGCAGAGGAGACACACATACACACCACACCCTGGGACTGGCTAGCATCCATACCTCTGCACCCGTCAGTACGGCCATGTCAAGCTACCTGACACAAGGTATGTGCCACTGCGTCCGTCAGCAACGTACTCGTGTCCTAACCATGGTCGGTACACACGCTTAGGCGGTCTCGCCTCTGCACAAGGAGCGTGGTACTCACAAGGCGGTCTCGTGAGAATCTACCATAAAACACTATCAGTCGCAGTCTCGCATAAATCATGAGAAGGGCGTGCACACGCACGCAATCCACCGTAACCCATAGCATCATACCACTAGGTGCAAGGAAAACTACCCATGACCTAAAGATGAGAAATAGTGGACACTAGCCCACTAAACCCACATAGGGACTAGCCACCGCGATCATAGAACTCATGCGGATATGACCCTCCGTGGTCACTGGACTCACGCAGTAACTAACTCACCATGAGCATGTGAGCCACGTGGAGAATATGCTACATTTACATAGCCAAACCCACCGTAGGGAAACTCATAAACCCTCGTACTACATGAAACCATTCTCGGGTGACCGCCACCCTCATGAGGCCGAAATGGCCCCAAATTCCATAGATTTTCATGTATAAAACATTAATTTTATAAACCGGGGATGAAAGCCCATTCACGGGAGTCAATCGGGCCGAATAGGCCCCGAACGGTCGACCAACCGCGCTGGTTGATCGACCAACACGAACCATAGGACTGGTCGGTCGACCTGCCTGCCCCGTCGGTCGACTGACTGGGTGGGTTGGTCGACTGACCAACCCCTAGCGATTGACCGAAACTGCCCAGTGGCTACTGAGGAAGACAAGTGCCCAATCAATGGACCGAATCGAAGAATTGGTCGATCAATTTTGGCATATCCGTGACGAGAACCCCTCCGCGAGGTCCCGTTCCATGCCCAACTTGCTCCATTGCGAGCGAGAAATATGGGGAAACACTCCCCGACCTCTAACACACCCATACACGCCAAATGCACTAGAAATCGTTACCCGAATCGACAAAATCGTCACTCGTCATGAAATGAGCATTTAAACTCCGACCAAATGGAAACCCACTCAATCTCGCTCCAGTCGGCATGAAAATGCGAGGAATTAACGTACAAAGATCAAGGATCCATCCCCCTACCTCTTCTGAAGAAATCACGTGAGTTCGAGGTTGATCCGTGCCGAAATCACTCATCCCACAGTTGGTTCTTCATGAAATCTTAAAAACATCAACCTCGACGCCGCCTCCCGTTCCACGTCCCGATCGTCGCCGCAAGTCTCCCCCGTCGGCCGTCGGAGAAGAAGAGGGAGAGAGGGAGAGACGTGAGAGTGAGAGGGGAAGAGAATGAGAGTGAGGAAGGGAGAGTCACGAGGGTGAGAGAGGGAGGGAAATGAGAGGGGGTGAGGGGTTTTAAAAGAGAATAAATTTTTATTTATTATATTTTTTCTTTCTTCAATTAGAAAATTCCAATAATTCTGAAAAAACTCTGAAAAATACATTCTGACTTGTAAAAATTTTAGAAAAAGACTAGGCCGCTCCACACACCATTTAAGGGTCTGATAATTTGACATAAAAGTCCAAAACCCACTCGGACACGATCCGTAACCTGCGAAAACATGATCCAAAAATCCAGGGGGTTACACGCTTTCTCCCTGGGAACCAGACTGAAGGGGCACCATAGGTAGTGCACACCCGCTCCGTGGGGTAGAGGTAGGTTGTGGAGTGGGGGTAGTAGGGTCGGAAGGTATGGAGGTCTTAATATATGTGGTGATTTCTAGCGGCAATGGAGGTATAGTGGCAATGACAGGCTCGGGTGTAGGTGAGAGTAAAGGCGAAGGCGTAGATTGCTCGGGCTCGAGTGTAGATGGCGATGAAGGCGATGGATTGAGTGATGGCTTTGGCGAAGGCAGCGGGTTAGATGGTTTTGGCAATGGCGGTGAGGGAGGAGGAACAAAGGTAGTAGATAAATTAATGGATGGCAATGCGGGCAATGAAGAACGTGATGGCGATGAAGAGGATGAGGTGGAGGGTCACAGTGTCCACCGGCGACGTATCGACATGACGCTTCAAGTGGCGTTGGGAGTGGAAGTATCGGTGGCAATGGGAGTAGAGGAAGTGGAGGCACTAGCCTGAGTAGAGGTTTGGGCAAGTGGAGGTTGTGGCGGCGATGATTATGACTGGATAGGTGATGATAGAGATGGTGATGGGATAGGTGATGGAACGGGTGACAAATAAGGTGATGATGGAGATGGCAATGGGATAGGTGATGGAGCAGGTGACAGGATAGGTGAGGGAGCAGGTGACGGGATAGGTGATGGGGAAGGTGACGGGGTAGGTGATGGGGCAGGTGCAGTGCTAGATGAAGAAACACAGGGGTGGCCTTGGCCTTGTAATGAAGGAGACGGCTGCGGCCTAGGCGACTCTTGTTGAGGTTGCTGCTACTGCTTGCTACGGAGGTACAAAACAATATTGCAAATAGCTGGCCAATGGATCCTTTTCTTTGCTTCCAAGTCATAAACATAATCCCGAAACTCTGGGCAGTACTCGACCAAATGCCCCTGATGGCCATGATATGGACAATATGAGAGTTGGTTCCTGATCTCGGCTCGGTAAGACTCAACCGGCGGGAGTTACAACGCATGAGTGGCCATCAAAGCCATGAAGACATCTGAAAGTGACTCCGTCAATGGAGGATAAAGAGCCAGCTTCGGGCAAGGTGAATGTCGATGGGTATAGGATGGAGGAGAATCTTGACTAGGCAAATAGGATGGGAGCAAAGGTTGCGAAGGTGAGTGTAATCACCCGAAAATTTTATAAAATATTTCTAAATTATTAAATATTCTCTGAGAATTTTTTTAAAGATCAAAATGGATTAATAAATGAATATTGGGTTAAATAAGTCATTATTAAGGCCCAAGTATGATGAACAATTAACCTAGCCTATTTGAATAAAGTCCAAAAGGTTAAAGGACCAAGCCCATGAAGTTTGGCCAATATTCTAGAAGATTAACTAGCTTATTCACGGAATATAAGGATAAATACCCTTTAATAAGATAACTAAGTGGATAATAGAATAAAAGAGTTTGAATCAATTCAAATTCGGCACCCAATGACCTTGGCGGTCTATCCTAAAACCGCTAAAAGACTTGTGACGGACTAGTCCTAGACCGCTACATTCTGTCAATTCCGTGAGTAGAAGAAAGAGCAAAAAGATTAAAATTTTAAGGTTCTATCACCTAGGGGTCGTGATGGGAAGGCTAGTAAACATCTTAAGGACTCTCAGAAGTCGATCTAAGGTTTAATAAGGACTCTAGGATCGTTCTAATCCTCAACCCTACCTAAAACCCTATATATAGGACCTAGTTTTGACCTGTGCGACTCTTACATTTGGCTCGCGTGGAATCAAGGTAAGGAGATATTATTTTGGGCAAGTTATTTAGAAGTTTTTATTCCCAATATATAGGACTAACATCCCTCAAATTTTCATGCTAGGAGATCAAGCCCACAAGGAGATAGAAGCCTACAAAGTTGCTGGTTCCACATTAGCGACCTAGGAAACTGAGCGAAACTCCTGTAAAGATCAAGGGATTAGAGAATCAAATCGAGGTAATTAGCATTAGTGCCTATAGAACTTTTTGTTCCCCTTGGTATCTACTTCTTACCCTCCAAGTTTCACGTCATTAGGTCAAGTGGATCAAGAGATATTAGGACATGAAGTTACTGATTTACAACCAGAAGTGCATTCTTAAGGGTCGACTTTCAACATCAAATTCAAAGCCAAAAAGCCTTAGCAAAGGTAGGGTCATCTCATGAGCGGCTAAAATATCATTCTAGGATTAAAAGCCCTCTTGTTGCACTTGATTTTATGTATTGTGTACCTAGAATTTCATGTTTTAATAGGATCTATACATCCATGCATCTTTCTTAGCCCTAATGAACTAAGATAATTCTCTTAGTCATAATACATGAATCCTATGCATATTGTTAGCCTAATCTTCGTTTCCATTATGATAGAAAAGTTAATCTATGTTGATTTCCAGACATGATGTGTTTTAGACATAGTTCTTCTTATTTTAGTTTTACTGTCAGACATTCTCTAGCGGCCTAGTCTTTGACCGCAAACCTTGTGTAGCGGACCTACGATAAACCGCTAGACACTCTATAAACTCGATTTTTATGAAATCTCTGACGGACCATAGATAGACCGTTAAAGTCCCTCTAGCAGCCTTACGATAAACCGCCAACTTACTATAACGGTTCTAATATAGACCGCCAGTGTTCTGTTTTCTGTCAACCCGAGATAGAATAAAGAACGGTCCATTTAACTTATAAGTAAGCCTAGTTAATTATGTTCTAACATGTTTTAATGTTATTTACTACTCTGAATTTTTATTTACTGATTCAAAATAGTGATTTCATTTTACTTAGGATTATTTTTAAAACATAAGTTAGTTTATGCCAAAGTCATATACTTTTATAAATGAATACATGTTCTCAAAGTTAGATGATTCACGATTTTACATTGATCACTGTTTTAATGATTCTCTTCTTATCTCAGAGTCATTTCAATAAGTACATGGCATATATTCTGGTATATGACCATTAGTTACACTTTTGTACTATAGGAACATAATATTGAACTTGATAACCTCTCCTTTGGATATTCCTTCTAATGGAGTAGGAAATCTTGTTTCAAGGCCTCCGTAATTCTCCGCGAGCTTGGGATTCCCCCTAAGACGCCGAGTTGGTTGTACCATTAAAGCCCAAATTTGCTAGAAAGCACTACCGATGTTTTCTGAATTCTGTCCTGTAACAGTTCAATACTCGATCGCTAAGGCCCATTAATGGTCCAGTATCTGACCGCCACGTTCTCTGAGTCCGATTGATTTCTTTATGGATTCAACCCACTCTAGCGGCCCAATATCAGACCGCCATATCAATATAGCGGCCCAGTTATAGACCGCTAAGTTTCCTGAATGCTATTGACCCGAGGTTTGACCCAAGGGTTAATATTCCTATGATCCTAGATTGACTAATGATAGTCTAGGACTTGTAACCTTATTCAAAGACATCTAAGATAAAGTATGAAAGATAAAGAATGTACTGTTATGCTATCGCATTTTCTCCATGGCATAACTTAGTTATTAATGCATTTCTTGAACTCATAAATCTATATTTGGTGCATTCTTATTATTTTTTTTTTATATAAAGCCCTGCCTAGTGGTGATATAGAGTGTGGTATACCCATTGTCTATATAACTACCAGGGGGTATTTTATTGATCATAAAATGAATAGGGATTACATCACTCTAATGCTAGGAATGCCTAGCTTGTCTAATCTAGCAGCACCCTTGGTAACACTGGGGAGGTCGTGCTGTGAAGTAAATATAGAATTACAGTGAGATAGACATGCAAAATTTGCTAATGTATCCGCTGCCTTGTTGGCTTCTCTGAATATGTGGGAGAAGCTCTTGATTTGAGGAGAATAATTCCAGATTTCTCTGACAAATGGTAAGATCTCCCAAGGGCAGTCCATCGTCTTGTTTTGAACTTGAATAAGAATAAGGGAGTCACTCTCAACCAGAGCAGAGTGAGATGAGATCGCAGTGAAGTATTTAATTCCATCAGCCAACGCTCTAGCTTTAGCCACTAGGCTTGAGCAGCTCATATAATAATGGGAGAAAGCCAGCAGAATTTTCCCTTGACTGTTTCTGATGATGCCGCCTCCACCGGAATGACCAGCCTGTTTGTGAGCACCATCAGTATTCACCTTGAGGAAGGGCCATGGGGGGCATGCCCATTTAACAAGTTTAATCAGAGGAGATGCTCGAGGAGTAGCAGAAATGCCAAATTGTTCAAGGATGGTGCGGCTGTGCTTTTGATCTTCCCAAAGGTTGGATAATCTGATCACCTGTTTAATTTGATAGACCACTTTGTGATATAAGCCTTGAGGTGAAGTGTGTTTGCTGTCATACCTGGCTGCATTTCTAGCAAGCCAAAGCTCCCAGAGACCAAATCCAACGGCTGCTATTTTGAAGAGACCGAACAAGGAGTGGGCATTGGAGTTCTGGATGGTGTTAAGAATCATGGATTTTGCTGTGTGGCCTCTAATATCACAGCCATTCCTTTGGAAGAAGGCCCAAAGAGATCTAGCCCAATCACTGTTCAGAAATAAATGATTGGCATCTTCCACTTTGTGAAGCTTACAGCAGTGGCATTTCGAAGGAAGGGGTATCCCAATAGCTTTCACTCTTGTGTCAGTAGGGATACAATTGTGTAAGATTTTCCACATGTGTATGGAACTTTTGGTGGGAACCCATTTACCCCATAGTCGGTCATAAGGAAGCATGTTCTGATCAGAGTCTTGCCTGCAAGTGGTGGCTTTGTATATTGAAGAAGTTATACACTTTCCTGAGGAGGCAGGGCTCCATATCTCCTTATCCCTGTGGTGGTTCAACTTGGTGTGCTTTATAGCTGTTATAATACCAGGTGGGAGGAATTGGATGTCCTCCAGGGCTAGGTGCAGAAGAACCTCACTAACAGTGGCCTTCGGTTGATGGGCTTGAGCAGTTGTGATGTAAGATATTAAAGGTTTGTCCCCTAGCCATATATCCTTCCAGAAATCAGTTGAGCAGCCATCACCCACAATGACTTTTTTATGTTGGAGAATCAGTTCCTTTGCCTTTGTCCAGCTGCTCTTAGAGTGACCCCTCATTTCCTTGAAGTGAACCTCCGAAAGATGCCTGCCCCTAATGTATTTGGCCCTGAAATATACTGCCCATAGGGAATTTGAATGAATAGCTTTCCATAACATTTTGACCCTTAAGGCTAACTCCAGTTGCCTCAAGGAAAGGAGGCCGAGTCCACCCTTGCTGACAGGCTTGCATATATTGTTCCAACCTAACCAATGTCTTTTGTTTCCTTGAGTGGAAGAACCCCAGAAGAAGTTAGAGAATGCACGTTCTAGGTTCTGGTGGGTGCCAACATGCAGAGGAGATGATGCTAAAGAGTAGATAGGAATGGATGTGAGAATGTGTTTCAGCAGCACCACTCTGGCTCCTTGTGAAAGATAATTAGCAGTCCAGCCTTCTATTCTCTTCTGGATGGAAGAAACAATACCAGAGAAACAGTTATTGAGTCTTGAACACTTATTGAACTTATTTGATGCGTAGCCAACTTTATTGCTATATACGTGGAAGTAGCTTGATTTATACTTGAAGATGTGGTTCGAGCACTGATTATGTTCAATGGCTCTATGCTAGTCCTCTCGGCTGATTGTCAGAAACATACTATTATAAACCATGGGGTTTGATGCTACTGGCGTCGCATTGCGCTGGGAGTACTTTCTTTATAAATAAGTGAAATTATCCATGGCTCGTGAAGTGAAAATATCCACAAAAATTCACGAAGTACTTGTTGCTAAGTGAAGAGTACATTCTTGCTTGACTTGCTAGTACATTCTCGTTACCTTCTTGTTCATGAAAGGCCTAATTAAATTCTTGCTAGATCATACTTGCTCAATTATATCTTAACTTGATCGTGTCTTGTTACTTTGGTTTATTCACGTGATTTATCACATTCGCCTGATTTTACTTTATTCTCTAGAGCCAAAAATGCTAATCACTTTAATATTGCCTTCATGTTGATGCGAAGATACTTACTGGGCAAGTGTGCTCATTACCTATTTTTAAATCTTTTCAGGAGATGCAAGTAGTTCGGGTTCGGATTTGAGTTATTCAAGTGATGGGTCCGAGAGCGAATGAAAGTCACATAAGATTGAGAGAAGACTTAGGAAGTCAAGAATGTCTAGATCGAGTTCATGTAATTTTCTCTTTATTTGAGTCAAATAGATTTAAGGAAGTTGAATAGTTGATGTACTTGAATCATTCTTATTATTAATAAAAGTGAAGGTTTGAGTAAATTATTGAACAATTAATTTGTGTGATTGTTATTACGCTCTGGTTATTCTTGCTTGCAAGAGGCTTACCATACCGGCTGTTCACGTTTTCTGAGATTGTCTTCCGCTGTATTAAAAGCTCGGGGCATGACAGTTAAGTTGGTATCATAGCCTAAGTCTAAGGACTTAGGGAGAAAAGTCATGTCATAAGATAAGTCCAAAGTTTTAGGACCCATACCTATGAACTAAGGAAGAAATTCTCAACCTATGTGAGAATTGGGTAGAGCCCGGGATAAGATAGCAAATTAGCTCTAGATTAATACCTTTTCAAAATTCCATCAGAATTAACAATTTGTTATTTCTCTCAGGTACCTTATCATTATAATGGCTCATCGTGTAGACTGGGGTGGTATGCAGCAGACTGTTACGGGCCTCACTCAAGCTCTGTAAACTATAGCCCAAGTATGCACTGGAGCAAGACCTGGGGACTTGCATCGTAATTTGCGAAGCTTAAATCCTCCACGTTTCTATGGTTCTTCGAATCCAGATGAGGCCGAGAACTGGATCGATGAAATGAACCGTATATTTGACGTCATACAATGTACAGATAAGGAAAAAGTGTGCCTTGCTACTTTTCAACTCAACAAGGATGCACGTACATGGTGGAAGTCAGTACCGTCACCTCCACCTGACGCACCATACACGTGGGAAGGTTTTCTTATCCTATTTCGTGCCAAGTACTTTTCTGAGCATGTTAAGGAGCGTAAGGCTATGGAATTCGCTTCTCTATGTCAAGGAATGATGACAGTTGCCGAATATGAATTATAATTTTCCAGGCTAGCACCATATGCAACTCATTTAGTGAGTACCGATTTATTGAAGGCCAATCGGTTTATGGACGGGTTAAGACCCGGTTTCATTCAGTAACTCGGGACTCAAAATATCCATACTTATGCGGAGATGGTCCAACGAGCGTATCTATGTGAGAGGACATTGGAAAATGTCAAAAAAAATTGAAAGTCAAGGGAGAAGAGTCAAGCCGACGATCGGATCAGCATTGTAAGAAGGAGAAATTTAGCATCACGGAGCCCTACAAACCCCGTGATATCCGGAAGAGGTCGAGGAACGGGAGTAGGAGTAGCTCCCAAAAGAATAAAAAGGTCAAGGAGGAGGAAAAGAAAGTTATGGTGGCTTGCACCTTTTGTGAAAAGTTCGGCCACTCAGCCGAAGAATGCTAGAAGCGCCTCGATGCTTGTTTAAGATGTGGCAGTCGGGACCATCGCATGCCAGACTGCCCTCTCATGAAGGAACAATCGTCTGGTGGTGGACGTAAGAGGCAGGCTCACCGTAATGCTGTTTTAGAAGATGAAGAAGCACCCAGGGACGGCGGAGTTAAGGAAGGTACTATTCAAGTTTGTTCTCGTCCTGCATTTGTGCTATTTGATACTGGTGCTTCTCATTCCTTTATATCCATTACTTTTGCAAAAATGTTGCCAATTTCATTAGTTCCCTTACCTTCAGACCTTTCTATTACTACACCCTTAGGTTCTGGAACAAAGCTTACCAATTACTACCCTAACATTGAGATAATAGTAAAAGGTCATAAGCTCCCTGCAAACTTGGTATGCCTTGACATGGAAGACTACGATGCTATTTTAGGGGTGGATTGGCTTGTAGACCATGATGCCTACAAAAATTGCCGAAATAGGATAATATCATTTCGCAAACCAGGCTTTCCAAGATTTTCCTTCCTTGGTATTAAGTATAGGAAACATCCTACCATCATTTCTTCTCTTCATACTTGTAAACTTATTTCGTAAAGATGTGAAGCTTTCCTTGCTTCTGTGGTTGTTACCAAGTCTAAGGAGACAATCTTAGCAGACATCCCAATTGTAAATGAGTTTCCGGATGTATTCCCATTAGATTTACCCAGTTTACCACCCGAAAGGGAAGTCAACTTCGCAATTGAACTCATTCCCGGAGCAGCACCTATTTCTATAGCTCCCTACAGGATGTCCCCCACAGAACTTAAGGAACTGAAAAAGTAACTTCATGAGTTATTAGACAAAGGTTTCATTCGACCTAGCACATCCCCTTGGGGTGTGATAACGCGAAAGTTCGTCGTTTAAAACACGCGTTTAATCTTAAAAAAATTCCAACTCGCACTAGATGAAAGAGAGACGTAATATGGTGGCGAGAAGGGTCGAATCCACAGGGAAGAAGAGATTTTTAAAGTTAAAAACCTTATAACCTTTTAGAAAAACACTTGTGATTTTGCTTTGCTTAAAGAAAATAGTGAAATGAAGGCCAAACCAAACACTTAATTAAAAACACCTATGATTATGCGCCTATGCTATAGAAATTAATTGCATGAAGTGAAAAGAAGAGATAGAATAAGGGGGTAGAGATGGAAGAATATCAAGAACTAGATCAAAAGAATAACTCTCTGCATTAACTTAAAAGAAAGAGTACATGAAGTGCAAGACAAGCTTACAGCAAAGGGGTGACAAGATTACAATGAAGTAACATAACACAAAAGTAATAACAAAAAGAGGGGCCTGAGATGTGAAGATAGTAGTAGCAATGCTGATGATGTCGTCGTCTCCTCCTCGTCGAGCCTTGGAGAGGATCGCTCCGCCTTGAAAGAGATCACCGTGGAAAGAGATGGATGAAGAAGCCATCGTCATCCACGTCACGAGCCTTGGAACGTCGCCCGTCTTGATGTGCACACCACTATGAAAGGAGAGTTGTGGAGGATAAACTTTGGAGAGAAATATAGAGCGGAATGTGAAAGGGTTTGTGTGGAGATGAAGAAGGAAGAAGATGAGAGAGTAAAACAGTGGAAAAATAAATATAACTCATAAACTAAGAAGAATTGGAGGAAGTGATAGAAGAAAAAAATCTAGATCTACCAGATAGGAAGAACTTTAGTGAAGAACACAGAGAGAAATAAAGAGGAGAAGGGCTTCAAAACTGATGAATAACAGAAGCTAGAACCTCGGATGAACAGTGAAATCACAGGACAACAAGTGAAAAATGGGAAATAACTTTCAAACCAGAAAAAATTAGAAGAAGAAGTTGTAGAAAATTTAAAACCAAAGACCTTTCATGAAGATAGTAAGAGACGAAAATGACTATAAGAGGGAGAAATAAGGGGAAGAACAGAGAGAAACACTGGTTCGCAGATGAACAGGATAGCACAGTGAAAAATATAAAATACCTTGAAAATCAGAAGGAATTAGAAGATGATACAGAAGAAGAAGTTGTAGAGGACGTAAAAAAAAAGAACTTTCATGAAGATAGCAAGAGGATAAGAGGGACGAAAGAGGGAGAACTCGATGAACTAAAAGATGTGAGAGGGAGAGAAAAATGCTAAAAGAAGAACTCCCTTCTCCTCCTTGTCATGGGCTATTTATAGGGAAAGTTGGATAGATGGAGGGTGGAGATTGTATCAAAAGGAGATGGATGGCTGGGATTTAGGTAGAATATGATGCATGTGGAAGAGGAAAAGGAGGTGAGTACACCCTCCTTGGGCTTTGGACAACCCCCTTCCCAAGACTCATCATTCTTCTCCTTTATTTCAAACTTTAAATTCAATTTTCCCTCCAACCAAGATGTGTGCTTCTTCTCCTCTATTTCAAACTTCGAATTTTCTTTTCCCTCCAACCAAAATATTTTAAGTTATCTTTTCACTGCAACCAAAATATGTGTCTTTTTTTGTTTGACTTGGTTAAAGTGGTGATGACAATTTTGCCCCCAGCTTCTCTTACAATTACCTTCAGTGTCCTGTACACACATAATTGTAATTTACTCCATAAAAATTATCATAATGTGCACATAAATCTTAAATGCTCATGATTATTTATGCAATGGAGAATTAATGCTCATGGCCCTCAACTTTAATTCATTAACTAATATCACCAAATTAATCAATTTGCGTGAAATACCCAATTTACATGTAAAGTTGAGATTAACGATAGGACATGCATAATTATCTAATTATATGCACATAAAATGGTGTACATGTGATGGATTATCATCAAAAATGGACACTTATCACACCCAACTTACTCATTGCTAGTCCCTTAGTAATGTAAATAAATTAAAATTTAGGACTAACAAGAGTTTATAAAATTCATACTCTCATATCCATCTCTCCCTTCATAAAATCAACCAAAGATTAAGAATCTGGAATCATTAATACACACTAGCCTTACGTAGGAACTACATGATCAAGAATTCAAATCAAAGCTCAATAGCACTTGTGCATATGTAACTGTCAAATCCACATCTTAGACAATTGCATCCCTCATTCGCTATTCCAAGCAAATGCCTTTCAACCCTGCACCTCTTAGATCAGAGCATTAAGTATATTAGCTTTTTGTCTGCCTTATTACTTTGTCCCTTTGAGATCTTTTATACCACACATGATGCTGCACTACCCTTCACTGCTCAACGCGAACCTCGACTCTTGCCTTAGGAGAAGCAGGCCCGATTTCACATATCAAGGTTCCCTTTTCTGTTTTACGTGAACCTCAACACGTCTTAGGTGAAGTAGGCCCGGTTACTAAGACTAGGGGAATTTTTCATGGTGTGTTTTTTTCCTCTTTTTTTTTGTACCATTACGCTTATTTTATAGATAATTTGACAGAAAGCTTTGTAAAAAGATCCCTTTTCTTAAGAACTGCAGAATATCAGACAGCATACCAAAAATAGCAGAGGACTTGTCTTGCTTGTTTTATTAGTGTGCAACATGAATTTCTTCTTCTTCTTTTTTTCAAAGTGCACATGAAGTTTAAAGGGATTCTTATATCAATTTTCCATGGCTAGATTGACTAAATTTCCCATCATCCTTCTCCCTAGTCTTTTCTATTCCAGAATTACTTTTAATTTAAGCATGAATCGTGAAACTCAAAATGGGGTTTACATATTTCTACTTTCATACAATGATGAAATGCAAGACAGAACTCCTATCAGGTTGTGCTATATGCATCATGAAATTTTTTTTCTCTCCCCCCTAACTTGAATGATATTATCCTCAATGGCATGTAGAATGTATGAACATGACAATGCATACATGAATACTTCGGAAGGAAAGGTACAACCTGGGGTGCGCAGACGTGGCTATTTTGGCAGGCAGTTTTGCGAACTACTTCTTCTAGCTCCTACAAACACAAATGAAAATGACTCACTAGATTTTTGAATAGAAATGGTTGGGTTGCCTCCCAACAAGTGCTAAGTTTAACGTCTTCAGTCAGACAACATTTTTATATTTATCATGGGTCACTCAGTGGGATTGATTCATTTGATGGAAGTTGTGTGTTCTCCAAGTAGAGTTTGAGACGCTGACCATTGACAGTGAAAATTTGACCATTTTTAGGATCTAGAATTTTGATAGCACCATGATCAAAGGTTTTGAGCACAACAAATGGTCCATCCCATCTAGACTTTAATTTTTCGGGGAATAAGCGCAACCTTGAATTAAAGAGCCAAACTTTTTGATCAGGTTGAAATGATTTTCTCACAATGTGTTTATCATGGAAAGCTTTGGTCTTGGCTTTGTAAATCTTGGCATTTTCACAGGCTTCATTCCTCAACTCCTCCAACTCATTTAGTTGTAGGGTCCTATGAGATCCGGCTTGTGCCGAGTCAAAATTGAATTGCTTAATAGCCCAATAGGCCCTATGCTCAAGCTCAACGGGTAAGTGACAAGCTTTTCCAAATATTAACCTATATGGAGACATTCCAATGGGGGTTTTGTATGCTGTCCGATAGGCCCAAAGAGCGTCATCCAATCTTTCGGACCAATCCTTCCTATCGGGCCTAATAGATTTTTACAGGATATTTTTGATCTCCCTATTGGATGTCTCCACTTGGCCACTTGTTTGGGGGTGATAGGGGGTGGCAATCTTATGAGTGATCCAATATTTCCCGAGAAGAACTCGAAATTGGGCATGAGTGAAATGTGAACCTCCATCACTAATGATTAGCATCGGACACCCGAACCTTGAAAATATATTCTTTCGGACAAACTTCGTTACAACTTTGTGATCATTAGTCCGGGTGGCAATGGCTTCAATCCATTTAGACACATAGTCGACTGCCACAAGAATGTACTCATGTCCGAATGATGATGAAAAGGGCCCCATAAAATTAATTCCCCAAACATCAAAGATTTCGACCACTAGAATGGGGTTGAGTGACATCATATTGCGTTTGCTCATGTTTCCAATGGCTTGACACCTAAGACAAGTCTTTTTAAATTCATAGGCGTCTTTGAGGAGAGTGAGCCAGAAGAATGCACTTTGCAACACTTTGGCGGCTATTTTCTTTCCCGCGAAGTGTCTCCCACAAGCTAGAGTGTGACAAAAATTCAGGACACTTTGTTGTTCTTCCTCGGGGACACATCTCCTAATTATTTGATCTGGACCTACATGGAACAATTCGGGATCTTCCCAGAAATAGTGTTTGATTTTGGAAAAGAAATGTTCTTTTTCATGTTTAGACCACCCATTAGGAATTTGTCCCACAGCTAAGTAGTTGACAATGTCTGCGAACCATGGGAGTTGACTATGGGTGATGGACAAGAGATGTTCATCTGGAAATGAATCTTGCAAAGGAGCATTATCAGTTGTGAGAATCTGAGAAAGATGATCGACAACTTTATTCTCAGAACCTTTTTTGTCTCGAATCTCAAGATCAAATTCTTGGAGTAGGAGGATCCACCTAATGAGTCTAGGTTTGGCATCCTTCTTAGAGAACAAATATTTGAGAGCTAAGTGATCAGAGTACACAATGACTTTTGCCCCTAAGAGATATGATCAAAAAATTTCAAGGGTAAAGATAATAACTAACAGCTCCTTTTCCGTGGTGGTGTAGTTAAGCTGAGCATCGACGAGGGTGCGACTCGCATAATATATCACCACCGGACACTTGTCAATTCTTTGGCCTAGAACTGCCCCGATAACATAGTCGGAGGCATCACACATGATTTCAAAAGGTAAAGACCAATTAGGAGATTGGAGAATTGGTGCCTTGGTCAAAGCCTCTTTAAGGGTATTGAAAGCATCAAGGCAGGCATCATCTAAATGGAATTGAGTGTCTTTGGCTAAGAGAAGAGTTAACGGACGGACAATCTTAGAAAAGTTACTTATGAACCAGTGGTAAAAACCGGCATGGCCGAGGAATGAACGAATTTGCCTCACAGAGGTCGGAGGAGGGAGATTAGAAATAAGGTCGATCTTGGCTTTATCCACCTCTATACCCCATTCGGACATAATATGACCCAAAACTATGCCCTCTTGAACCATGAAGTGACTCTTTTCTCAACTAAGAACAATGTTAGTTTCAATACATCTCGCAAGCACTTTCTTCAAATTTTCCAAGTAGTTTTTAAATGACTCCCCAAACACAGAAAAATCATCCATAACGATCTCCAAGAATTCTTCTACCATATCAGAGAAAATGGTCATCATGCACCTTTGAAAAGTGGCCGGTGCGTTGCAAAGACCGAATGGCATTCTCCGAAAGGCAAATGTTCCATATGGACAAGTGAATGTGGTCTTCTCTTGGTCTTCCAGATAAATGGCCACTTGATTGTATCCATAATTTCCATCTAGGAAATAAAAATATCTTTGGCCCGCCAATTTCTCTAGAATTTGGTCAATAAAGGGGAGTGGAAATGGTCATTTTTGGTCATGGCATTGAGTTTCCTATAATCGATGCACACTCTCCATCCCGTGGTGGGCCTAGTGGGCACATCTTCTCCTTGTTCATTTTGGATCACGGTGAGTCCCGATTTCTAAGGAACCACTTGAGTGGGACTCACCCATTGGCTATCCGATATGGGATAAATAATTACCGCATCGAGCCATTTGACAACCTCCTTTTTCACCACCTCCTTCATGTTCGGGTTCAACCTCCTTTGCATTTCCCGACTAGGTTTGGCGTTGTCCTCTATGTAAATGTGATGCATGCAAATAGATGGACTTATCCCCTTAAGATCGGCCACTGTCCAACCTATGGCACTCTTGTGCGTCCTACGGACTTCTAGGAGAAGTGTTTCTTGGGTAGGGGTAAGATTGGAAGCTAAGATAACAGGAAGGGTTTGATCGGGGCCTAGGAATGCATATTTGAGAGAGTCTGGAAGGGGCTTAAGCTCAAGTTTAGGAGGACTTTCAAGTGATGAAAGGGCTGGTTGATATTGCAAAGCTGGAAGTGGTTCAACCTTATGCCAAATGCTACTATGATGAGGGGAATCTTGAAGAGCATTGACCTCCCTTATTTGACCCATGCCCAGATTATTCTCAATAAGTTCATCGTAGATTTCTATGAAGTGGCATTCTTCATCTAGGTCCAAATATTGGGAGGCTTTGAACACATTGAGAGAAACTTTTTGACCTCCGAATGATATGTCCATTGTCCCCGTAGCATAATTGATGTTGGCTTTCGCAGTAGCAAGGAATGGGCGTCCTAGGATGATTGGGGTGTGACTTAGCTCCGAGGAGGAGGCCATGTCAAGAATGAGGAAATCAACGGGAAAGTAGCAATCATGGACTTTCACAATCACATCCTCTATCAAACCTCGAGGGGTCTTGACTGAGCGATCGGCCAATTGGAGAATGATGGGGGTTTGCTTGAGTTCTCCTATATCAAATTGCTCATAAACAGAGGTGGGTAAAAGGTTGACACTAGCTCCTAAGTCGAGGAGGGCACGGTCAAAGGTTACACCACCTATATCACATAAGATGAGGGGAGCACCGGGATCCTTCAACTTTCTAGGGAGATTGTTTATCAAGATCGCACTAACATCCTTGGAGAGCCAAATTTTCTTAGGGGTCGACTTGGGCCCTCTTCTTGGAGTGCAAAGCTCTTTGAGGAATTTGGCGTAGGTCGGAACATGTTTTATGGCATCTAAGAGTGGAATATTGATGTGAACTTGTGGAAAGAGCTCCATGAATTCCTCATTTTGGGCTGGCCTAGTCTTAGTGGGCTTGGGTTCTAGGGCATTAGGAAAGGGGACCTTGGGTTGATAAAAATTTGGATCTTCATTGGCCTTTCCTTTCCCTTTAGGATCTCCCCCCAACTTATCTTGAGTGCAATCCTCCTTGCTTGCATCCTCATTATCTTGATTCTTTTCTATGGAATCTTGCAACTCCTTTCCATCCTTGTATGAGTCATCTAACACCTTCCCACTCCTCAAAGTTGAAATAGCCTTGACATTTTCAAATTATGGTCCTTTATGTTAGGCTGGTGGGATGGGTTGAGGTAGGAGGCCCGGTTGTGGAGGAAAACCCGGGGGTTGGTTTCTTGGGTTGGCCACGGGTTGACTTGGAAGTTGACCCACTTCTCTTCTCATTGTAGCTTCCGCCAATTGTCCTATTTGACTTTCCAACTTAGAAATGGATTGTTGTTGATTCAAGATGATTTGTTGGAGTTGATTGAATTTATTTTCAAAGTTGGATTGAGGCGGAGGTTGGTAAGTGGGTTGGCCTTGATTAGATTGAAAATGTGAATAGCCCATAAGAAGGAATTGAGCTTGTAGGCCTCTACCAAATGGATTGAAGGTGTTGGGTTGGATTTGAAATTGACTTTGCATGGGTTGCTTTTGGGCTTGATGAATAGAGGGGTTGGTTGCTTGAGGTGGGGCTTGTTGGGATTTCCAAGAAAAGTTTGGGTGATTCCTCCAGCCCGGATTGTATGTGTTTGAAAATGGGTCATTATTGGGCTTAGAGAATCCTTGGGCTGCAAAGACTTGCTTCTCGATGGCAGGGGGTAATTGAGCCGCAGTTGGACACTCCGTGATGTGATGGGATGGGCTTGCACATAGAGTGCATGCCTCATGTGGAGTAACAGATTGACCCGAGTAGGAATGGGATGATGGTTGGCAAGAAGGGTCTTTCAAAGTCAAGAGTTGGTCTAACTTTTGAGTCAGACTCTCTACTTTATCCAACTTTTGAGTGTTGAGACTTATGTCCAATCTTGGTTCAAAATCACCCCGGGCCTTGACCTCATATAATCCGGCCCTCTTGGAGGGCCCAATGGATCTCTCATAGGATGATAAAGAAGCATGATTGACAGAATTCTCACTAAGTATTTCGAACAAATCATACGCCGCATCCTCACTTTTGCTCATGAATGCCCCTCCACATGATGCATCTACCATTTGTCTAAATTGATCGGATAGACCCTCATAAAAAGCTTAGAGTATTTGCCATTTGGATAACCCATGGTGAGGACACTCCTAAGCAATTCCTTGAGTCTTTCCCATGACTCATGCATTTGTTCCCCTGGAGTTTGGGTAAAACCCGTGATTGCCCTTCTCATGATATTGGTGTGGCCTATAGGGTAGAACTTCTTTAAAAATTCTTGTTGTATCTCAGCCCAAGTTCTCATTGGCTTCCCTATAGTGCCTAACCAATATTTAGCCTTATCCTTAAGAGAGAATGGAAATAGGGTCAATCTAAGGGCATCATCCGAGAAATTTTAGATTTTTACCGTGGAACAAATTTCTAAAAATTCATCAATGTGCTTGTAGGGGTCCTCATTGATATTTCCATAAAATGAGGGGAGCATTTGAATTGTGCTTGACTTGATCTCATAATGGATGATTTTGAGGAATGTAAATGCAAGATGGAGGTTGATATTGGTTGGGAATGAAATAATCCTTCATTTGCTTTGGAGGATTGGAATTTTCGGTCATGAGATTTTGGTGGTGAGGTCCTTGATTTTCGGCCATAAGATCTTCTTGGAGATCGTCTCTTGGATACAAGACTCTCTCTATTTCTTGAATGGGTCCTAGTAGGTTTGGATGTTGTGATCTTCTTCCTTGCATAAACTAGGACGAAGAGAGAGATGAGAGAGATTTTTTTTTTGATGATTTTTTTTGGTTTTGACACAAACTAGGACGAAGAGAGAGAAGATGAGGAAATTTTTTTATTTTTATTTTTATTTTTATTTTTTCTATTTTTTATGCAAACACAAACAAGTTGTCACACAAATTACCTAATGACCTAGATGTGACTTAGACCTACAAATTAGGTTTCACAAAATGACTAAAATGTAACTTGAGTTCACCCTCAATATTTCCACCGGCCAGGTAAGGGGTGGGGTAGTGGGAGGCTCCCCCTACTTTTGTAGGGACCTAATTACAAATCACTAGCCCGCTTAAGGTGTTTACTGTCCGACCGTCTTGCCTTAGGCACCGGTTTTCACAAGAGGGTAAGCCTAAATAACACAAGAACCACAGTGTGAACCTAGGGCCAACGTCTATTGAATTTTATTTAGGGTCTAGGTGATGCAAAGATGAAGGAAATTATGGTTTGTGGACTAAGGAAGGGTGATGAAATCTCTACCTTATCTTGCTTATGGGTGTTTCCCTTAGAATATTTTAGAATGATATGCAACAAACCAAGTTCAAACAAGGGGTTCTATGCAAGTATGCATGAGCATGTGATTAAGAAAAAGATTAGAAAAGAACTCACCTTACCCCTCGCAATCTCCAAAATACAATGACCAAAGTTAAACAATAAGGAAAAAAATTATATCCTAAATGATGCATGACTTAGAACATGAAAGTGTGATTTCTATTCTTGGAATGAGGATTTTTATTGGGTTCAAGTGAAGAATTTTTTTTTATTTAGTGAATCTATCTAACCACAATATGTAAGAACATTAGGGAAATAACACAAAATGAGGGGAGTTAGGATACTTACTTGAAGTGCAATCCCTCGTTCTTTTTTTTGAAATGAATGACAAAATCAAAAGATGAAAGAAAGAAAGGTAAACTTACCTCTATTTTTTTGATTTTTTTTCTACAAAAAAAAAGAAAAAGAAAAGAAAGCTTTATAAGTATACTATAAACACAAGAAAAACAAAGTTCTTAAATCAAAAATCATAATTCCTCCCCGGCAACGGCGTCAAAAATTGATAACGCGAAAGTTCATCGTTTAAAACACGCGTATCAATCTTAAAAAATTCCAACTCGCACTAGATGAAAGAGAGACGTAATATGGTGGCAAGAAGGGTCGAATCCACAGGGAAGAAGAGATTTTTAAAGTTAAAAATCTTGTAACCTTTTAGAAAAATAATTATGATTTTACTTTGCTTAAAGAAAATAGTGAAATGAAGAACAAACCAAACACTTAATTAAAAACACCTATGATTATGTGCCTATGCTATAGAAATTAATTACATGAAGTGAAAAGAAGAGATAGAATAAGGGGGTAGAGATGGAAGAAGATCAAGAACTAGATCAAAAGAACAACTCTCTTCATTAACTTAAAAGAAAGAGTACATGAAGTGCAAGACAAGCTTACAACAAAGAGGTGACAAGATTACAATGAAGTAACATAACACAAAAGTAATAACAAAAAGAGGGGCCTGAGATGTGAAGATAGTAGTAGCAATGGTGATGACGTCGTTGTCTCCTCCTCGCCGAGCCTTGGAGAGGATCGCTCCGCCTTGAAAGAGATCGCTGTGGAAAGAGATGGATGAAGAAGCCGTCGTCGACCACGTCACAAGCCTTGGAACGTCGCCCATCTTGATGTGCACACCACTATGAAAGGAGAGTTGTGGATGATAAACTTTGGAGAGAAATATAGAGAGGAATGTGGAAGGGTTTGTGTGGAGATGAAGAAGGAAGAAGATGAGAGAGTGAAATAGTGGGAAAATAAATATAACTCGTAAACTAAGAAGAATTGAAGGAAGTAATAGAATAAGAAAATCTAGATCTACCAGATAGGAAGAACTTTAATGAAGAACACAGAGAGAAATAAAGAGGGGAAGGGCTTCAAAACTGAGGAATAACAGTAGCTAGAACCTCAGATGAACAGTGAAATCACAAGACAACAAGTTGAAAAATCGGAAATAACTTTCAAACCAGAAAGAAGTAGAAGATGATATAGAAGAAGAAGTTTTAGAAACCTTAAAACTAAAGAACTTTAATGAAGATAGTAAGAGACGAAAATGACTATAAGGGGGAGAAATAAGGGGAAGAACAGAGAGAAAAATTGGTTCGCAGATGAACATGATAGCACAATGCAAAATATAAATAACTTGAAAACTAGAAGGAATTAGAAGATGATGTAGAAGAAGAAGTTGTAGAAGACGTAAAAACAAATAACTTTCATGAAGACAACAAGAGGAGAAGAGGGACGAAAGAGGGGGAACTCGATCTAAAAGATGTGAGAGGGAGAGAAAAATGTCAAAAGAAGAACTCACTTCTCCTCCTTGTCATGGGCTATTTATAGGGAAAGTTGGATAGATGGAGGGTGGAGATTGTATCAAAAGGAGATGGATGGCTGAGATTTAGGTAGAATGTGATCCATGGGGAAGAGAAAAAGGAGGTGAGTACACCCTCCTTGGGCTTTCGACAACCCCCTTCCCATGACTCATCATTCCTCTCCTTTATTTCAAACTTTGAATTCAATTTTCCCTCCAACCAAGATGTGTGCTTCTTCTCCTCTATTTTAAACTTCGAATTTTCTTTTCCCTCCAACCAAAATATTTTGAGTTATCTTTTCACTCCAACCAAAATATGTGTCTTTCTTTGTTTGACTTGGTCAAAGTGGTGATGACAATTTTGCCCCCAGCTTCTCTTACAATTACCTTCAGTGTCCTACACACACATAATTATAATTTAGTCCATAAAAATTATCATAATGTGCACATAAATCTTAAATGCTCATGATTATTTATGCAATGGAGAATTAATGCTCATGGCCCTCAACTTTAATTCATTAAATAATATCACCAAATTAATCAATTTGCGTGAAATACCTAATTTACATGTAAAGTTGAGATTAACGATGGGACATGTATAATTATCTAATTATATGCACATAAAACGGTGTACATGTGATGAATTATCATCAAAAATAGACACTTATCAGGGTGTGCCAGTTCTTTTTGTCAAGAAGAAGGATGGATCGCTCAGGCTTTGTATTGACTACCGTCGATTGAATCAACTCACAATTAAGAACAAATATCCATTGTCGCGTATTGATGAGCTTTTTGATCAGCTCTCGGGAGCAGAATACTTTTCCAAGATAGACCTCCGGTCAAGATATCACCAGCTCAGGATTAAGGATGAAGACATATTCAAAACTGCTTTTTGAAGCCGTTATGGTCAGTATGAATTTATTGTAATGTCGTTCGGGTTAACCAATGCCCCAGCAGCATTTATGCAACTTATGAACAAAGTTTTTCAGCCATATTTGGACTAGTTTGTGGTCGTCTTTATTGATGACATTCCTCTTTACTCTAAGACAAAGGAGGAACATGAAGAACATTTGAAAATAGCCTTGCAGACTTTAAGAGAACATAAACTTTATGCCAAACTTAGTAAATGTGAGTTCTGGCTCAAGGAAGTTTCATTTCTTGGTCATATTATTTCAAAGGAAGGTATCGCTGTTGATCCTTCTAAAGTGGAAGCAGTCAAGAACTGGAGTCGGCCAACGACCGTGTCAGAAGTCAGAAGCTTTCTAGGTTTGGCTGGGTATTACAGGAGATTTATTAAGGATTTTTTTAAGATTGCTGTTCCTTTGACAAGACTTACAAGAAAAGAAAATCATTTTGTATGGTCGAAGGAATGTGAAGAGAGTTTCTTAACTCTTAAGGATAATCTCACTACAGCCCCTATATTATCATTGCCCATTGAGGGTGGTGGATTTGAAGTCTATACGGATGCATCTGGCATTGGACTAGGGTGCGTTCTTATGCAAAGCGGGAAAGTAATTTGCTATTCTTCAAGATAGTTGAAGCATCACGAGGAGAATTATCCCGTACATGATTTAGAATTGGCGGCTGTTATATTTGCCTTAAAATTTTGGCGTCACTACCTTTACGGAGAAAGATTCATGGTCTACTCAGACCACAAAAGCTTGAAATATTTGTTCTCCCAAAAGGAACTGAATATGAGGCAAAGAAGATGGTTGGAATACTTAAAGGACTTTGATTTTGCTATCCAATATCATCCTGGCAAGGCTAATGTTGTAGCAGATGCACTCAACAGAAAACCAATGGGAAAGCTATCAACTCTCATGATTAGTATGACTAATCTCATCTCACAATTTGCTCAGTTGAAGTTAGATATTGACATGAATAAGGAAGATTGTTTTATAGCCAATGTTCGAACTTAACCAACATTAATAGAAGATCTGGTCAAGTTACAAGACAATGATCCAATAGTACTGGAGATTAAAGCCAATATTACGTAAAGGTCGGATTTCTCTATTTCCAATGATGGAAGGTTGCTATTTAAGAGTCGGATTTGTATACCGGATCATGTTGATACTAAGAAACTGATACTGGAAGAAGCTCATAATTCCAAGTACACCATTCATCTTAGTGGTACTAAAATATATCAAGATCTTAAAAGGAATTTCTGGTGGCCTAACATGAAAAGAGAAATAGTAGATTTCATGTCTCATTGTCTCACTTGTCAACAAGTAAAGGCAAAACATTTAAGACCCGCAGGTAAATTACACCCCTTGAATATTCCCGAATGGAAATGGGAAGGTATAGGGATGGATTTCATTATGGGTTTACCTAAAACAAGAGGTGGACACGATGGTATATGAGTAATCATAGACCGATTGACTAAGTCTGCACATTTTCTGCCAATAAAAAGTCGATGGTTTGTGGATATTCTAGCAGCATTATACATAAGGGAAATCATCAAATTACATGGTGTCCCTGTCACTATTGTATCAGATAGAGATCATCGATTCACATCAAAGTTCTGGAAGGGTCTACAACATTCTTTAGGGACCCGACTGAACTTTAGCACGGCATTCCATCCACAAACTGATGGTCAAACTGAAAGGACAAATCAAGTGGTGGAAGATATGCTCAGGGCTTGTGCTATTGATTTTGGAGGAAGTTGGTATGATCACTTACCCCTAGTAGAATTTGCATACAATAATATCTACAAAGCTAGTATACAGATGGTACCATTTGAAGCTCTGTATGGAAGAAGCTGTCGGTCACCGATATGCTGGAATGAAGTAGGGGAAAGACAATTTCTAGGCCCCGATATTATCAGGGATACTACTGAAAAGATAAAGCTTATTCGAGAAAGTCTCCAGATGGCACAAGACCGGCAGAAATCTTATGTTGATAATCGAAGATGCGACTTGGAATTTCAAGTGGGAGATCATGTATATCTTAAAGTTTCTCCGGGTCGTGGTATTCGAAGATTTGGCATTAAAGGCAAGCTTACCCTAAGATTCATTGGCCCATTTGAAATTCTAGAAAGGGTCAGTGAAGTGGCTTGTCGATTGGTTTTGCCTCCATAACTAGCAGGAGTTCATGACGTATTCCATGTCTCAATGTTGAAGAAATATGTTTATTATCCTTTCTATGTCATCACCTACGACAATCTGGAGATTAAGAAGGATTTGACATATGAGCAAAAGTCAATAAGGATCCTTGAACGAGCGATACGTCAACTTTGGAATAAGACTATTCCTGTGGTCAAGATCCAGTGGACAAAGTCAGGAGAAACATGGGAGACAGAGGAAGCTATGCGCAAGAAATATCCGGAGTTATTTAACTGTAAGTACACTCTCCATAAAATTCATATATTGAATTTGGGAACCAAATTCTCTTAAGTGGGGGAGGGTGTAATGACCAGAAAATTTTATAAAATATTTTTGAATTATTAAATATTCTTTGAGATTTTTTTTAAAGATCAAAATAGATTAATAAATGAATATTGGGTTAAATAAGTCATTATTAAGTCCCAAATATGATGAACAATTAACCTAGCCTATTTGAATAAACCCCAAAAGGTTAAAAGACCAAGCTCATGAAGTTTGGCCCATATTCTAGAAGATTAACTAGCTTATTAACGGAATATACGGATAAATACCCTTTAATTAGATAATTAAGTGGATAATAGAATAAAAGAGTTTGAATCAATTCAAATTCGGCGCCCAATGACCTTGGCGGTCTATCGTAAAATCGCTAAAAGACTTGTGACGGACTAGTCCTAGACCGCTACATTCTGTTAGTTCCGTGAGTAGAAGAAAGAGCAAAAAGATTGGATTTTTAAGGTTCTATCACCAAGGGATCGAGATGGGAAGGCTAGTAATCATCTTAAGGACTCTTAGAAGTCGATCTAAGGTTTAATAAGAACTCTAGGATCGTTCTAATCCTCAACCCTAGCTAATACCCTATAAATAGGACCTAGTTTTGACCTGTGCGACTCTTACATTTGGCTCACGTGGAATTAAGGTAAGGAGATATTATTTTGGACAAGTTCTTTAGAAGTTTTTATTCCCAATACATAGGACTAACATCCCTCAAAATTTCGTGCTAGGAGATCAAGCACACAAGGAGATAGAAGCCTGCAAAGTTGATGGTTCCACATTAGCGACCTAGGAAACTGAGCGAAAGTCCGGTGAAGATCACGGGATTAGAGAACCAAATCGAGGTAATTAGCATTAGTGCCTTTCGAACTTTTTGTTCCCCTTAGTATCTACTTCTTACCCTCCAAGTTTCACGTCATTAGGTCAAGTGGATCAAGAGATATTAGGACGTGAAGTTACTGATTTACAATAGGAAGTGTAGTCTTAAGGGTCGACTTCCAACATCAAATTCAAAGCCTAAAAGCCTTAGCAGAGGTAGGTCATCTCATGAACGGATAAAATATCATTCTAGGATTAAAAGCCCTTTTGTTGCACTTGATTTTATGTATTGTGTACGGAGAATTTCATGTTTTAATAGGATCTATACATCCATGCATCTTTCTTTGCCCTAATGAACTAAGATAATTCTCTTTGTCATAATACATGAATCCTATGCATATTGTTAGCCTAATCTTCGTTTTCATCATGATAGAAAAGTTTATCTATGTTGATTTCCAGACATGATGTGTTTTAGACATAGTTCTTCGTATTTTAGTTTTACTGTTAGATGTTCTCTAGCGGCCTAGTCTTTGACCGTAAACCTTGTGTAGTGGCCCAACGATAAACCACTAGACACTCTGTAAACTCGATTTTTATGAAATCTCTTACGGACCATAGATAGACCGTTAAAGTCTCTCTAGCGGCCTTACGATAAACCGCCAACTTACTATAACGGTTCTAATATAGACCGCCAGTGTTCTGTTTTCTATCAACCCGAGATAGAATCAAGAATAGTCGATTTAACTTATAAGTAAGACTAGTTAACTATGTTCTAACCAGTTTTAATGTTATTTACTACTCTGAATTTTTATTTACTGATTCATAACAGTGATTTCATTTTACTTAGGATTATTTTTAAAACATAAGTTAATTTATGCCAAAGTCATATACTTTTATAAATGAATACATGTTCTCAAAGTTAGATGATTCGCGATTTTACATTGATCACTATTTTAATGATTCTCTTCTTATCTCAGAGTCATTTCTATAAGTACATGACATATATTCCGGTATATGACCATTAGTTACACTTTTGCACTATAGGAACATAATCTTGAACTTGATAACCTCTCCTTTGAATATTCCTTCCAATAGACTAGGAAATCTTATTTCAAGGCCTCCGTAATTCTCCGCGAGCCTAGGATTCCCACTAGGATGCCGAGTTAGTTGTACCATTAAAGCCCAAATTGGCTAGAAAACACTACCGATATTTTTTGAATTCTATCCTGCAACAGTTCAATACTCGACCGCTAAGGCTCATTAACAGTCCAGTATCTGACCGCCACGTTCTCTGAGTCTGATTGATTTCTTTCTGGATTTAGCCCACTCTAGCGGCCTAATATCAGACCGCCATATTAATATAGCGGCCCAGTTATAGACTGCTAAGTTTCCTGAATGCTATTGACCCGAGGTTTGACCAAAGGGTTAATATTCCTATGATCCTAGATTGACTAATGATAGTCTAAGACTTGTAACCGTATTCAAAGACATTTCAGATAAAGTATGAAAGATAAAGAATGTACCGTTATGCTGTCGAATTTTCTCCAAGGCATAACTTAGTTATTAATGCATTTCTTGACCTCATAAATCTATATTTGGTGCATTCTTATTATTGACATTGAGTCTTGAACACTTATTGAACTTATTACATGCGTGGCCAACTTTATTGCTATATACGTGGAAGTAGCTTGATTTATACTTGAAGATGCGGTCGAGCACTGATTGTGTTCGGGGGCTCTATGCTAGTCCCCTCGGCTGATTGTCAAAAATATACTATTATAAACCATGGGGTATGATGCTACTGGCGTTGCATTACGCTGGGAGTACTTTCTTTATAAATAAGTGAAATTATTCATGGCTCGTGAAGTGAAAATATCACAGAAATTCATAAATTACTTGTTACTAAGTGAAGAGTACATTCTTGCTTGACTTGCTAGTACATTATCATTACCTTCTTGTTCATGAAAGGCCATAATTACATTCTTGTTTGATCATGCTTGCTCAATTATATCTTAACTTGATCATGTCTTGTTACTTTGGTTTATTCACGTGATTTATCGCATTCGCGTGATTTTACTTTATTCTCTAGAGCCAAAAATGCTAATCACTTTAATATTGCCTTCATGTTGATGTGAAGATACCTACAGGGTAAGTGTGCTCATTACCTATTTTTAAATCTTTTCAGGAGATGCAACTAGTTCAGGTTCGGATTCGAGTTATTCAAGTGATGGGTCCGAGAGCGAATGAAAGTCACACAAGATTGAGAGAAGACTTAGGAAGTCAATAATGTCTAGATCGAGTTCATGTAATTTTCTCTTTATTTGAGTCAAATAGATTTAAGGAAGTTGAATAGTTGATGTACTTGAATCATTCTTATTATTAATAAAAGTGAAGGTTTGAGTAAATTATTGAGCAATTACTTTGTGTGATTGTTATTGTGCTCTGGTTATTCTTGCTTGTAAGAGGTTTACCATGCCGGCTGTTCACGTTTCTCGAGATTATCTTCCACTGTATTAAAAGCTCGGGGCGTGACAGTGAGGGTGCATGGCGACTAGCGGATGGATTAGGCAGAGATGCGTGGTGAGTGAGATGAATAGGTATGTAGTGGACGACATCTACTTGCTCGGGGTTTTGGGTTCGCTTGGTGGAGGGCGGAGATGGATGTGCATAGGCAAAAGACTGACCATGGATGGCAGGTGGTTGATTTGTGGAAGATTGATATGCGGTAGCGGAGGGTTGGTGAGAGGACGGACTCATGGAAGATTGATAGGAAGTGCATGACTGATGATAAGCGGAGGGCTGACCCATGGAGGGTTGATAAGAGGCGGGGGATGACTCACGAAAAGTTGGTGAGAGGTATAGATGGATGTAGAGAGCTGAGGGGACTCGGAGTCAAGGGAACTTTGAAATTATTGGCGAATGATGTAAGCTCGACTATAAAGTTGCTGCCAGGAGGTGATATCGTTCAAGGTTAAAATGAAGCGATATTGTGGTGTTGCATTAGAAATAAGGATTTTGATCTGCTCCTTCTCTAGGATATGCCATGGAACTTGTGCGTCCATGCAACACTAGCAATCAGCGAAGGTCAAGAACTCTTCATCGGGCCTCATCTTCTCTTAGACCAAATCCACAATTGAATATCTAGGCCCAACCTAATCTTGATAATGTTGAATGAATTTCTTTTGAAGAATATGAAAATCCACAACCGAAATGCGACAAAGAACGATGGACAAGGCTATAAAGCATGAAAAAGAGCTGAAACAGAATGAATATATCAACAAAGGACTATTTGAAGGGTGACGGAACACAACACAAATATCACGAATGGGCTTATAAAAACCCAAACTTCACAAATAATGCATTGTGAGAGGTTTCATCTAGGTCAAACAAGTTAATATGATACGATATTTTCAAATTTTTGTGGGCCTTTTTAATGTTTTAAATAAGCAAAGTTCCCTGAAGAATAGGAATCCTAAAGGGAAAGGGACCCAAACTCCGGGTTGGCCTAGGGTTAACTCTCTCACTAGTATGCAAATGTAGAACCTAGGGGGTGCAACTGTACAACCGGCTCAGCGTCCGTGTTGGAATCCAAGGCTCACAGAGACATTCGGAGGTCCCGGATAAGATCACCTAGTCGACTCCGAGGAATACGAAGTTGAGAGGATCACTTACCAAGGTAGAATGCAACTACGAATATGCAATGGATGACCCTATGTGCACCGGAGTGCATGCAGATCTAGCCTAAAACTAGAAAATCAAGACAAGATAAATATATGCAAACAAAACAAGATGGATACAAATAATATGAGAGAATGAAGACAATATGATGAATAGGGATTCAAAACTATAACAAACACAATCAGAAGCCAGGAATGAACTCAAATCTTCAAATAACAACGTACCTACGGGGCTTCCCTTGGGCCTGAACAGAGCCAGGTCGCGGTCCTCTGCGGACCACCATCTAAAGGTAGTGGTCGCCTGGGGACCGGTAGTGGTCTCCTGGGGACCGCTACCTGATCTCAGAACTGAAAACTTGCAGAAAATAGAAAAAAACCCAAGAGATGCTATGTAAACATAAACACACACACCTAAAAATTGCAAGAAGGCAAGATCAACGTGATGGGCACTAGGCGTCCCACCGTGATCGCCAAAAAATGGATGTAGGTAATAGATCTGCACCCCAAACAAAAGAACAATAAGCATATGCAGCAATATGATGAAAAACGAAGGGGTGATGAAGAATAACAAAGATTATGATCGCCACCAATGGCTAATAGCAAGAAAACATTGCAAAAACTTAGAGGGGCCTACTACGTACCTTGGAAAGAAGAGAGAACGCGACAGAAGGATGACCGCTACAATGATCACGCATAAGAGATGGGTGCAGGAAACTCTGTGGATCTGCACCTCCTCGCCTTCCAGCAGGCTAGAGGGTGAGGGCCTTATGTTTATAATCTTGCCTTCCTATGAATCAAAGCAACACAAGGAGAAAGAACCCATTAGAACTGTAAGTGTAGTACCAATCCTGTATGCAGAAATATACGTGAAAACTGAGGGAAGAACACACCGGGGGTGGGTTTTTAACCCATGTAAAAGGGACAAAACAATAGGTGTGTGTTGTGTATGAATGAAGAGTGCAAGGAGAATGTAAAACACAGTAAATAGTAGAGAAAAATGGGGTGCAAACATGCACGTGCGTGCAGAAATGTGCAGAGAATAGAGTATAGAAAGAGTGCAGAAAAGCGGAAGATAACAAAGAAGGAGAGGCCCTAGAAGAGGGAGGATGAAGGTTAACACTTCCATGGACGGCCTAGGGTCGAAGAGGAGACTCAGCGGTGCGGCATGGTTTCACCTCGAATCAAAAAAATGCCCTCTCGCGAGTCTACAGCCCTAAGAGACTATTTATAGACCCTTAGAAACCCAAGCTCGGATTAAGAGAATAATCACCCAAAAATAGGATTTTTATTGATAAAACCACAAGATAATAGAGAGATAATATCCCTAGAAGGGATAAGAGTCGATCTAGCACGAGATGCTAAGAGTTAGAGGATCAAACTAGGACTATAAAGCGTCCTCAGTTGGAGAAAATGAAGCCCGGGACGATCAGGACTCTGCAACAAGAACGCGGTCAGTCGCGTGACTACTACCTGCAGAATGCGGTTGAGAAGGAACCGCGACCTGTCTAGGGAGGTAACAGGCCAACGGCTACATCGACGCACCCATGGGCGACGGGTCGACGGACACAGGAAATAGGATGGTCACAGTCATCCCAAGACCGCGACCAGGAAGGCTCAGCACAGCAGAGAACGAGGTCCCCACAACCATGGCTACGGATCAAAACATGAGAAGACCGAGGATGATAGCCCTCAAGGCTTAATGGGCTGGAAAAATGATCAAGAATGGGATTGAAATACACTCAAAGGAGACTCCAAAGCAACAGGTAATTCGGGACATCATAACAAATGGATAAGAGAAATACTCAACTTACAGGTTGAAAACAGGTGACAACAGATGCCCCTCCTTGATGTCTGCTTTGAAAGGGAACGAGCAAAAGTGATGCGGAGGTGAAATAGAATGGAGATGGAGTGAAAGCGACAGCGACAGTGATGTGAAATGGAGATGAAGCAGTGATGAAATAGCGAGAACTGAAAAGCAGGCATCAAGGCAAAAGACACCCGGCACAACCAACAAGCGACAAGAATTCTCTCGAAAATGCCAAACTAACCATAAGAAATAGCTGACACAGATGAAACATGTCTAGAGAACTAACTAAGAAAAGGAAAACATGACAGACCTCATTGGGGGACACAATCTAGAGCCAATGAGGGGATCGGATGAGAAAAAGCTGAAAAGCTAAAAGGAAACTGGGATAAAATCCAGACAAGGATCTATTGACACCCGTTTTATGACCAATAAGTTGGGTCAACTCCTTATTCATTTTAAATGATGCTCCAAGTTGTTCACCTTTATTGAGCCATCTTGGTCAATTTGAGGTTTATTTCATGGGTCATGTCTCCTTGGTTGGGTCTGGTTCCTTATCTCTTTCCCACTGGATGAAGCTTAGCATATCTTCATCTTATTTGCACTCCTTTGTCTCTGACGCATTATTCCTAGCGCGCCACATGTGTTGTAACGCACCTTCTTATGGTCGTTACATCATTTCAGATTCATTAAGGCTAAGACTTATTTCAAGCTTATCTTTTATCTGATCCGTTGAGTGTGACGGACTATCGTGCGACCATTACTATAACTCTGACGCACCTGCTCATGGCCGTTACATCCTTGCAGAGTCCTATGTTCAAAAACTTCACCCGTTGGTCTTATCCTTTGATGGATAAGGTTGTGTGACGGTCCAGTCCTGGGGCGTTACATCATTGTGGCGGTCTATCATGCAGCTGTTACATCAAATAGAGATTTCTAGTAGAACTGTTCTTCCTCTACTACTCCGTGGTCCAATTAAGAGTTTGGTCTGATGATTTCTCCCTCAAATCTGATCCTTAGAATCTTCTGTTTGTTTCTACAGACTCTTGGGAGTATTATCTACAAGAGTTTGCTAGGAAACGTCCTACTTTTTAGCTAGATTATCCCTTACTCAACCGGAGAGTTTGAGAGTCTATAAATTGAACCCTTGATTTCATGGCTTGAGGAGGAGACATCTGGAGTTCGTGTAGAAGTGATGCCGCATCATGGAGCTAGAACCAACCAAGGAGATCTGCTTCCCACGTCCATCTTCTTCCAAAGTCCAGGAGTATTGGTTTTAAGGGTTTAGTTCAGTCAAGTTGTCTTCTTAAGTCTATTTCTCCCTTCTCCAAGCGTCATAGCATCTTTCCCTCTTCATCTCTCACGTTTTTGCACTTGCTGTGTTGGGTCCCATAGTGTAGTGGCACGGATCTAGAGGGGGGTGAATAGATCCCTCTCTAAAAATTATAGCCAATTAAAAAGACTTGAAGGCTTCTCAATCAAACCTCACCGAACATGCAAGTGACAAGATCACACACGGTGAGATGGCAATTTGAACTAGCAGTATACGTTGACAAATTTAGCATCAATGTGCAAGATAATCAATAACTCATCCTGTGAATGGTGGTAGAAGATAAGGAACAAGCATACAACCAATCACACATGCACAAGGATTTTTTAGGTGGTTTGGGACCACGACGGGTACCCTACGTCCACCCCTCACCACCTTGGTGAGGCTTCACTAAAACGCTACCGAGGTAGCACACGGGGACGAGCCCCAATACACCACACGCTACACGATGGCAGTAAAACACACACACGAGCACGAGGCTCAACACGCTGTAGAGCAGCACAGACACGAGGGCGAACCCTCAACACGGTGCTCAGCACCACACACACACACCATGACGGGGACGCACCCCAATAATGATTACACACTCGGAGACCTTGCTCCGAACACACACACAATATTCTTCGGTTTAAAAGATGAACTCAGATATACATTTGTAAGCTCAATGGACATAAAAAAGCATGAATAGCTCTAAACTGTGATGAATATAGAGTTGAGGAAACTCCTAAGCATCAAAGATGAAGCTTGGTTCCTTGATGACTTACGGGGATGGACAGATTGGAGAAGATGCCTTCACGAAGCTCCTTTGGTTCAGATCAGAAGAAAGGACGCAGATGCTTCAATCCCCTTTTCTTTGGTGACTTCATGGCGCATCAAGTCCATGGGTGATGGAGAGATGGTTCAGCCGTCGTTCATCAGCCCAATGGCTTCTGGAAGGTGGAGGACGAACGTCTTCAACCTTGAATCGATCTCAGCATAATGTGGGAAGAAGCTTCAACACGTTCCAGCCGCTCTTCCTGTAAAACCCCAATCGTATATGCATTAGATGCTCCTCTCTTCTTGAATCGAAACCCTATCTCATATGATATATATAACACCAGGGAAATGAGGGCCACGTGGAGGATAATATCCCCCAAGGACCAATCACGATTGGGCATAAAAAGAGGGGATCGAGCTAGGGCTCCGGCCGCCGCTCGAACCGGCATATTTTCTGGTCGCCGGAAAGTGTCGACCCCTAACGTCGACACTCGCATACGGGCAAAGCAGAACAAAGGCCGAAACAGCACCCAGCGAAGAAAGTGTCGACCCACGGGGTCGACACTTTCTGCCTCTGACAAAGAAACAAGCCACGGCAGAAAGACCTTGAATAAGTGTCGACCTTGTGGGTCGACACTTATGTCCTGGATTTTGAAAAACAAGCCCAGACAGAACCGAGCGATAAAAAGGTCGACCCCATGGGTCGACTTTTTATCCCCAGCTTCGAAGACATGAGAGGGGCGGCTGACAACAGCATCCCCTAGATAAAGTGTCGACCCATGGGGTCGACACTTTTCCTGACATAACAAGCTATGAGAAAACACACGATGGGGTAACTCTGAAATCATGAGACATCAAGGATAACTACATGATAGAAGGAATTAAGTGACTCTACCCCTATTACCACCGATAAACCAAGTAGAAATAGATATGGAGTTACCTTGGGGTCTGTTCATCCAAACAACACACGAATTCTCCTTCAACCAACCAAACAAAATAACTTACCATTTTGTTGGTCCATATGCCTGTAAAGATCCACTTGGAAGATATCCAATGTGGTCTATATGTTCATTCCATTCTATACACCTATCACATTACATACTGGAAGTTAGTCTTTCACATCATTCAAGTTCTAGAAATTGAAATCTGTCTTTCATGATTCACTCAATTTCACACTTGAGAACCTACACAACCGTTAAGTGAGTTAAATGAATCAACCATAGTCTAAATCGACCAAAAGTACAGTAAGGTGATTCCATGAATTGGTTTGAATCACTTCCTATCTTCATCTCTCCCTGTGCAACATGCAAGGCAATGTCAATCTAATTCAGCACATAATTCATGAATTTAAAAGGCATCTCATTCAACAATTGCAAAGGTATGGAAATGAACTCCATTCAGTCATGAAGAGATTAAAGCATATCATTCCTCATCCACAAATCACATATTGCATTTAATTACATGGAACCCAATCACATGGTATTTAGTTCAT
Source organism: Amorphophallus konjac (assembly GCA_022559845.1). NCBI lineage: Eukaryota > Viridiplantae > Streptophyta > Magnoliopsida > Alismatales > Araceae > Amorphophallus > Amorphophallus konjac. The sequence goes on along the minus strand of CM040121.1, from coordinate 289,572,279 downwards.
CATCAAAATTCCATAATACATGGTAGTGCACGGGGTTCAACAATCTCCCCCTTTTTGATGATGACAAATACTATGTGCAATTAGACAAAATAGTGTTGACGGATAAAAAGAGTTTCAAGGAAATTCAATTTCAACCCTAGCATTCTAGACATAAAAGCATGCTTAACAAACCAATAACTCTCATCCTCAAAGTGCAGTTCTCTCTCTTTGAACACAATCAAGGATATGATGCATTTTAACCATGAATTAAGATATCAATAACCATCCATCAACATGATATATTCATTCCACAAAATAGCCACAAGTTATTAAAATATGACATTCACAAGATAACTCATTACTTCAGCATTGTCCATCAGCCATCCACAAATTCTATCCATATTTGGACAACCATGTCCACATGCCATAAACAAACACCATAATAACAAGACACAAACTATCCTCATGACAAGGCATGCAACCAAACACAAGAACAAAATATCCACCATAACAGACAACCAAACACAAGAACAAAATATCCACCATAACAGATAGCACAATTCATCTCCCCCTTCGTCATTAACAGAAAGGAGTGGGAAGGGAGAAGAGGTCAATCTGTTTGGTCATGAGAAGCAAGGTACAGGAGATCTAGGCCTCAAAGAGAGTCAGGAGGTGTGCGAGGACACCGGAGAAATTCAGAGAGATCGTCAAACTTGGAGTTTTGAATGCCAATAGCTATATATAGAGAGTCAATAGAGTCGGCCATGGCAGCGAACTTCTGAAGATAAATGTCATGATGAAGCTTGAGCTCTTTGACTTCTCGTGTAAGGGCATCCACTGATTCTTTGACATTGCAAACTTCATCAGCTAATTCACCAAATTTAGTGGTCATTGGTATATCTGCTAAAGATGTAGCCTGTGACACTCTGGTTCTGGCAGTTCTGCTGATGGGTTCTTCATGATCTTCACCTTCACTTTGGTCAGATCCTGCTACCGAGGCCTTGCCTTTCTTTGACGGAAGTGTGCGAACGAGAACACCATTTTTCAATTCATAGCCCATGTTGCTGCAAATGGATGGGATAGTATAGATGTCAGCATCTCTAATTGGGTGACTGACTTGCTGGCTCAAGTCAATATGCAAATATTGGAAGATCGGTGTTAAAGCAGCTCTATACGGCAAATTCTGGTTCTTGGACTTCCTGCAGCTTGTTATATACTCCATCATTACTTATGGAAAGTTGACTGGCTCTCCACTCATAATTTGAACAAATAGAAATTTGTGCCTGTCAGTGACCTGCTCTCGTGACCCCGATCTTGGCAGTAGAATTGTTGTCATCATGTGATGTAGAATCTTTTGAAGAGGTGGAAATTCATTTGCATTCAACTTCGGTACACAACCTTATGTTGCTACCTTATCAGTCATGAGTTCATATGCAAGCTCTTCAGAATAAATAGCTTCCTTATAAATCATTCCACCATCCCAAGGTAAATTTAGGGCCTTTCCAATCAGTTGAGCAGTTAAAGGAACAGAATGCCCATTTATCTCAGTGTGCAGTTCATCATTTTTCACCACCATATTTTCGTAGAATTGATGAACTAAGGAATGGTAGACACGTCGGTGGTCTGACATGAAAGAAATAAAATTTGGCTGCTTCCTAAGGAGTTCGACTAACCTTGGCAGATTCTTTTCTATGCTCCTGAAATCAACCGCACGAGGACACATCACTTTTCTTTTAGCCAACATCTTCGTATCAGAGGCTCTTTTCCTTCTTTCAACCTGGGCTTCCTTGTCTTTACGCCTTAGCTCTGTTTGGATGCGGGCTTCCTCTCGTTCCAACACAGATCTTTTCTTCGGTGCCATTGGTGTACAGTTCGGATAACACACAAGACAAGCAAAAAGGGGACTTTGATGCAGTTTAAGACCTCTAAATGACTGGTCTTCACCCCACGAATAGCACCTTCTCCAAGAGAATGAGCTTCCAAGAAGAACCCTGCAACTGCTTCCGGAGGAGAAGAAGGGGGCGACGCCGCCGCTCGCCGGAGGAAGCCTTCTGGAAGGGGTGACGTTGAAGGAGCTGCGGAGGCCACCGCTATAGCTTCAAGTGTAAGAAGGAGGTGGTGTGGACGGAGAGGAACGAGGGGTGGAGGAGTGTCGACTGCGGGGTTCGAGGTCACGAACGGTCGCCCGTGGGAGGTCGCGGAGGAAGGTTAGGGCAAGAGGAATGGGTGGTGAATGGGTTTTAGAGGTGGACAAAGGGTTTTAGGTTCGATGGGGTTTGACCAAATGAGGGAGTCAAGCCATTGGTTCGAGCCATATAGGAGAATGGCGTGAGAAGTGAACCCTGCGATCCGGTTCACAAACCGGGTTCCGAGGTAAAAGTGTCGACCTTGTGGGTCGACACATTTTGGAGATGATTCTATCTCGCAAGGAAAAGGACACCCGGTATGAGTGTCGACCTTAGGGGTCGACATTTTCTCTGCATTTTGAAATATCAAGTGAAATGGAATGAATTGATGGCCAGATGAACCAAACTTGATATCCACAAAATGATAAACACAAAGTGGGCAATATGTGGGTAGTTCAACTGAGAAAAGTTGATCTTGGACAAGGGAAATCAAATAGATACACTTGGATGATCAATTCAATTAAGCATTCAAGCATTCATTTCTATTATCCATCACAAATCATTTATATTGAAATGTTGCAAGGAATCATACCAGATTTGAGTTAAATACACTTCATTCCCATGAATAGCATTGAAGCCAAGTTGCTTACCTTATCTCCTTCATTCTGAGCACTTCAAAGAACTTAAGATTAAAACATGTTAGAGTCACCAAATGAAACCTTTTGACTCTGTACATTAGAATTCAAGGTCAGTGCACTATGCAACAAAGTCTGAGTAATGGACACAATGTCAGAGCAGTAACTCAATGCACAGAACAGTTCAATCAGAATTTGTATTTCTTTCAGCCATCACAATCTAGTTGGTCACATTAGAGTGATTCTAACCAACTCAGTTCACCAATCAAACGGACATGGGTTTCTCTTCAGCACAATCCATTTTAGAGGAAATTCAGAAAATATGAGTGGAATAGCAGATTCAAAGTGAGTTATGTACTTCAATTGTGGGGGTTCAACAATTGAGTTCTTATTATGCATTTTAAGCATGCGGGCAGACAAGCAAGCATAAATAGTTATAAGATCAAGCATGAAGGTCCCTTAGGGATAGGTATAATAAGAATGCAATTGATTTGAGCAATTATGTCCATGAGCCATATTAACATGGTTGTGCTTACAAATAGACGTACTGCTTAACCATTGATGATCAACTAATTCAGGAATTACATTCAAACAATAAAGCTCAAATTCAACATGTGAACAATGAAGAATGACTTTCAAGGCAATATGGATAGTCATATGTTCTAAGTAACACTAACAAGAATCTCTCCTCCCTACATTTCAATACAAAATGCTCGGCTTTTGGTAGCTTCGCACAGTCCCAAACAATTTTATATTTATTAAATAGCAACATGACTAACCTTTTGACATGAGGCGTGCCCTTTGTCTCAGGGGCAATTCCCGGTTACTCGGTATCGTCATTTATGATAATGTGGATAAGACACTTTCCGATGCAAGTTTCCTCCTTTATTTCAGGGGGGATTCCCGATGTACTTGATATCAAATCACACTTATTCAATTTTTGGAGGGACTGATAGCTTTTTCCTCACGAGTCACTTGACTTTAGTGTAGGGGTTTAAGAATCCTTAAGAGTGTTGAGTGGAATAACAGAAATCCTTATTGAATGAAGTCAATTACATCAGAGTTCCATATGAGGTGAGTGATTGAACAGATAGTAGTAGATGAATTAGTCTTTTCAAGGTTTTATCTCCCCCTAAGTGTATGCACGGTTGAAAAATCAAAATGACCTTGTTAATATGTGTCATGAGGCATTCATGCCTGAATCATTCCAAATTTATTTAACAAGGATGTTCAGTCGTAGAAGAGTTCAAAAAGAAATGAGTATATATTATATACACTCAAGCATGTCAAAATGGTGTATTCAAGCGAGTTGATTACCGGTACTTGGCGGAGAACATAGGTCCGAAGACCACACTCACGCATAATGAAAGCTTCCAGGTGGACTTAATCCACCTTTCCACTGACGTCATTTTATATACCGGCGAATCATGGCATTCATGCACACAAATATGAAGTATATGCAAGTCTGTACATCAAGGTGACAGATGGCTAAATTTTTATTTGTATTCACAAGTGTTCAAAAAGATGTGATGTGTATAGATGTAAGACGTGTGTGCTCTATGTGTAAAATTCAACTTTTAATCACAAAAAGAGACAAGTGTAACTAGAGAAGGCTTTGCGAACAACTGTAAAACTATAGTTATTCACACAAGAGGATATGAGTGAAAGTCGACAAACTCTATGAACAAATGCAAAAGATTGTTATTCACAAGTGAAACTAAAAGAGGAATGCATTACCATATTGGCTCATCAGTTTCTTGCCTTGGAGGAGTTGTATTCTATTGACAGCTTCTTTCATCATAAGGCATTCCTGCAAAACATGGATTTCACTTTGATGTTTTGGGAACCCAAGCCATCTTGGGTCCCTGGGGGTTAGGTGCACCACGATTTGTGCATTTCCACATTTTCCTTGCATTCATATCGTCATAGTGCAACAAAGAGCAATCATCCATTAGATGTCCCACATAACCACAGTAATGACAATACACACGTTGTTTCAGTTTCTTGGGTTAAGCATAAGCATTGGACTTTTGTGCATGTATGGGGACTCTATGATCTTGATTATGAAATTTTGGTTTCACATTTAATGACCAACAATTTTTCATAGTGTGGCCCACTCTTCCACAATGAAAGCATTCAACTTCCCTTTTCTTACCAACATGGAATCTATTGTTATGCATCTTAGAGGCATTCAAATCATCTTCTTTCATCACACTACAGTCATACATTAAATGTCCAAGCTCACCACAATAGTGACATGAAGCATTGTTTTGTTTTGGAGCTTGGTTTTTCACATCAATTTTCTTTGCATGGATAATGGGCTTCTGTTTGACAGATGAAGAGGTATTTGGTGTACTTGAGGAACTAGAAGCATGCACAAATGAAGTTTTTGTTTTCAGATTAAGTGCTTCCTTTTTACTAGGATTGTATCCTAGTCATTCCCTTTGGAAGTTCACCTTAGTTCCCTAGAGTTTATTTAGATTCTCCTCCCCACTCACAAACTTGCCCAATGATTTGTTCAGGTCAACGATTTCACTTTGAAGTGAAGCAATCAGAAGTTCACAAGACAGAATTTCATTTTCACAAGAAGTGATTTTCTCATTTAGAGTGACATTTATTGTCTTGTAAGATTCTATTTCTTGTTCTAGAATACTTACATTCTCACTCTCTTGAGCGACCATGGACTTACCTTTTTCAAATGTCAAAAGTCTTTCACACATGGTCGAATTTAGTTGTTTTAGAATTTCAAGTTCAGTTTTCAGTAATTCATTTTCTTTTTCAGATTTCTCAAAGTGTTTCAATCTTCCCTCAAGCAAAGAGATTTGAATGAGCAAAACATCATTGTCCCCTTTTAGTTTCTCAATTTTATCCAGAAGGGACTTGGCATCTATTTCAGAATCAAGAAGTTTATCGAAGAGTTTATCATCATCTGATAAAGAATCTAACTTGCTTTTTAAAATCTCTTCAGTTTTCTTAAGCAATGAGACTTTGCATGTCAGAAGTTCATTTTCTTTTTCCAATTGTTCAATTTTTGAATTTTGATCAATGCATTTCACACAAGAGGAATTGACATGAATGTTTTCATTAGACTTCTTCTTCAAGGCTTTGTTTTCACATTTCACCTTTTTTATATTTTTTTGATAGTTCTTCAAAAGCATCTACCAACTCATCAAATGACAGTTCATCTTCATCGGATTTAGAACTTACCTCCTCAGCACTTTCATCACAAGTTTGGTAAATATCATCAGCCATTAATTCCTTTAGTCCTTGCTTCTCTTGAGCTAGACTCAATTTGTCCATAAGTTCTTTGGCGGTTCTGCAAGAGGAGACAAATGTGAACATGTTAGAATTGACAGAATTTTTTAACAACCTCAAAATTTTAGTATTTTCATGACTCTTTAGCCTATCTTGGTTGGACCACTTGGTCTCGTCCCGAGGCAACTTGTGAGGACCATCATTAACTAACTTCCACGAATTTGGATTAATTGAATTTATGGTCCTACACATTTTTCTCAGCCATGAGTTAAAGTCATCACCATTATAAACAGGTAAAGAGGTCAAAGAGGTAATATCAGAAGAAGCATTCATCATTCAAAACTACACTAGGATCCCTCTGAAGATTATTTGATCTAATATAACAGAGTCGGGCTCTGATACCAATTGTTGGGTCCCACAGTGTAGTGGCACAGATCTAGAGGGGGGTGAATAGATCCCTCTCCAAAAATTATAGCCAATTAAAAAGACTTGAAGGCTTCTCAATCAAACCTCACCGAACATGCAAGTGACAAGATCACACACGGTGAGATGGCAATTTGAACTAGCAGTATACGTTGACAAATTTAGCATCAATGTGCAAGATAATCAATAACTTATCCTGTTAATGGTAGTAGGAGATAAGGAACAAGCATACAACCAATCACACATGCACAAGGATTTTTTAGGTGGTTCGGGACCACGACGGGTACCCTACGTCCACCCCTCACCACCTCGGTGAGGCTTCACTAAAATGTTACACAAGGTAGCACACGGGGACGAGCCCTAATACACCATATGTTGCACAATGGCAGCAAAACACACACATGCGCACGAGGCTCCACACGCTGCAGAGCAGCACAGACACGAGGGTGAACACTCAACACGGTGCTCAACACCACACACACACACCATGATGGGGACGCACCCCAACAATGATTACACAATCAGAGACCCCGCTCCAAACACACACATAATATTCTTCGGTTTAAAAGATGAACTCAGATATACATTTGTAAGCTCAATGGACATAAACAAGCATGAATAACTCTCAACTATGATGAATATAGAGTTAAGGAAACCCCTGAGCATCAAAGATGAAGCTTGGTTCCTTGATGACTTTCGGGGATGGACAGATTGGAGAAGATGCCTTCACGAAGCTCCTTTGGTTCAGATTAGAAGAAAGGACGCAGATGCTTCAATCCCCTTTTCTTTGGTGAATTCATGGCGCATCAAGTCCATGGGTGATGGAGAGATGGTTCAGCCGTCGTTCTTCAACCCAATGGCTTCTGGAAGGTGGAGGACGAATGTCTTCAACCTTGAATCGATCTCAGCATAATGTGGGAAGAAGCTTCAACACGTTCCAGCCGCTCTTCCTGCAAAACCCCAATCATATATGCATTAGATGCTCCTATCTCCTAGAATGGAAACCCTAACTCATATGATATATATAACACCAGGGAAATGAGGGCCACATGGAGGATAATATCCCCCAAGGACCAATCACGATTGGGCATAAAAAGAGGGGATCGAGCTAGGGCTCCGGCCGCCGCGCGAACCGGCGTATTTTCTGGTCGTCGGACAGTGTCGACCCCTAAGGTCGACACTCGCATACGGGCAAAGCAGAACAAAGGCCGAAAAAGCACCCAGCGAAGAAAGTGTCTACCCACGGGGTCGACACTTTCTGCCTGTGACAAAGAAACAAGCCACGGCAGAAAGACCTGGAATAAGTGTCGACCTTGTGGGTCGACACTTATGTCTTGGATTTTGAAAAACAAGCCCAGACAGAACCGAGCGATAAAAAGGTCGACCCCATGGGTCGACTTTTTATCCCCAGCTTCGAAGACATGAGAGGGGCGGCTAAAAATAGCATCCCCTAGATAAAAGTGTCGACCCATGGGGTTGACACTTTTCTTGACATAACAAGCTATGAGAAAACACACGATGGGGTAACTCTGAAATCATGAGACATCAAGGATAACTACATGATAGAAGGAATTAAGTGACTCTACCCCTATTATCACCGATAAACCAAGTAGAAATAGATATGGAGTTACCTTGGGGTCTGTTCATCCAAACAACACACGAATTCTCCTTCAACCAACCAAACAAAATAACTTACTATTTTGTTGGTCCATATGTCTGTAAAGATCCACTTGGAAGATATCCAATGTGGTCTATATGTTCATTCCATTCTATACAACTGTCACATTACATACTAGAAGTTAGTCTTCCACATCATTCAAGTTCTAGAAATTGAAATCTGTCTTTCATGATTCACTCAATTTCACACTTGAGAACCTACACAACCGTTAAGTAAATTAAATGAATCAACCATAGTCTAAATCAACCAAAAGTACAGAAAGGTGATTCCATGAATTGGTTTGAATCACTCCATGTCTTCATCTCTCCCTGTGTAACATGCAAGGTAATGTCAATCTATTTCAGCACATAATTAATGAATTTAAAATGCATCTCATTCAACAATTGCAAAGGTATGGAAATGAACTCCATTCAGTCATGAAGAGATTAAAGCATATCATTCCTCATCCAGAAATCACATATTGCATTTAATTACATGGAACCCAATCACATGGTATGTAGTTCATCATCAAAATTCCTTAATACATGGTAGTGCACGGGGTTCAACATGCTGCATCCATCTAAACATCTTCCCATCTTTTAAAACGCCCCAGAGGGGTTAAAAAACCAACCTCCCCGGTATTTCCCTCTCTTTTTGCATGCTTTTGAGTCCTTTTCGTTTATTGATACTACTCTTGCTCTAGGGCTAATCTGGGTTACTTTCTTTGTGTTCTACACTCTTTTGCAGGTTTATAGAGTCCACAACACGAAGCCCAAGCTTTCTAGCCGGCTGGAAGGCTTGGGGATCAAAGATTCCTTAGTTCCTCTTCTGCAGGTCTTTGACGGTCTATCCCAGGCATGTTAGAGTTACGTAGCGACTTATCGTGGGGCCGTCACACTCTGTGGCACATCACTGTTCGACTGTTACATTCTACAGAGCTGTAGGTTATTTCTCTCTCCCGTGGGTGGGTGTTTCATCCACCTATTCTAAGGTATTTCTCAGGTCTTTGGCTTGTTTATTACCTTAGTGGCGATCACATCTTTCCTTAGTATTGGGCAGTAGCTTTCTCCTTCATCATACATCATATCTCTTGCTTTATTTTGCTTGTTCCACCTACATGGTGTGTTTTCCTTTACTTCCTTGCTCCACACCCGGGCGTGTGTTTTTCTTTCTTTAGTTTATTCTTGATAGAGATAGCATGCCCATGCTGGATTTCATGTTGATTGCCTAGGTTCATGTTGCACATGTTCATAGGTTGAGTGATTTTTACTGCTTGTTCATCTTGTTCATCATATTTGAGATCATATCAATCTTGCAAGATAAGGAACACATAATAATCAACATAATTTTTTCGCGATCACGGTGGGACATCTAGTGCCAATCGTGCTTTGAATCTCTATTAAACATGATGTCTGTTGTTTGCCCTAGTTTCCCCGGATTTTCCCTTTATTTTCTACTATTTTCTGGTTCTCTGGCTCCTCTGACGGTCCTGGATCGACGCGTTACATTATATTAACGGTCTATTATTAGACAGTCACACTCTTCTGGCGCGGGTATTCTAGACTGTCACACACTCCAACGTAGGTACGCATTCCGAGGTGTAGTTTGTTTCCGCAGTTTCTGCTGTGATCTTCATGCTTAGGTGCTACTTGGTCTCCTCCTTGGTTGATTTATATATTTATATCATTGTGTGCATACTTGATTGATAGATTTTTGGCTAGAATTTGCATGCACTCTGGTGCATAGGTTCATTCATACGCTCATACTTTAGATTGTATTTTCCTACCTCGGTGTGTGAACCTCTCATCTCCATATTCCTTGGGGCCGACCAGGAGATCACATCAGGGACCTCCATAAGTCCCCGTGAGCCATGGATTCCCACACGGACACCGGGCCGGTTGTATCTCTTCCCACACCGTGTCTAGTATTGCATAAGTGAAGGAGTGATTGCATTTAGAGTCAACCAAGCCATACATCCCCTTCCTATTAAGAACCTACCATTGAGAGCACCATTTTAATCAAGTCACTAAGGTTCTAAAGGAGAAAACCATGAAAATCTCGTTGCATCATCTAAATAACTTGGTTGACCTTGAGTGTTTTTTATCTCTTTTTCACTTACATCTTTGTTAAAATCATCTAGCGTAAGTCACTCATTGTGTGTTTGTTTGGTGTTGTTTGCTTTTTTGTTAAGGTCTTTCGTTGCATGTGGAGTTACCTCCGATCTCCATAAGCATCACCACATAGGGGCAATTCCTTCTCCAAGTGTTACTCCAATCCGCTCTTTGAGTCCACTATGGCCTCTTTTGATCTCCCCCGTTCCCAAGAGGAGTCTCTTCCTCAAGGGCTCCTAGAGGATCCCTCTTGGATTATCTCGTTCCAACCCGGGGAGGGGCACATCCCCCCTTCGTCCTCTATCCCTATGGAAGGCGCCCGATCCACTCAATCTCTTCCTCCTCCTTCCGCCAATTCTATTCTTCAAATGATGGCCCAATTAGACCCGGCCCAACTCCAGGCGGTTTATCAAGCCATGCAAGGGTCCAACACCCCACCTTCCACGATCACGCAAGGTCAATCCAATCCCTCCATTGCTCAACCTAGGGCTGATGGATCCGCTGTTCAGCCCATTGATCTCACTCCGGTCCAACCTAGGACCCTTAGATTCGCTAATCTGGAGATGGGCCAGTCTTCTGGTTCGGCCCAGCAATTCTTGGATAAGGGAAAGACCATTGTCCCTCCTTCTTCTATCTCGGATTATCATATGTCCGGCCCATCAGTGCCGCAGGTCCTTGTCGGCCCAAATAATTTCATGCACCCTCATCAAGGGGCAGCCCAAGTCCACACCAATATGGGTCATCTTTCGGCCCAATATCCTTTCTATGGGCTACCTCCTCCATCTGCTTACCCCTCTACTCCTCAGATTCCATCTTTCACTATCCCTACTCCGTCCAGGGAGCAGGAATTACTTGATAAATGGGCCGCCATGCAACAACAACTTGACTTCCTCCAGAAGCGGGTTGGCCCACAATCCTTGGCAGACGTTCCAATCCCGAGCTTTCAAAATATCCGATTCCCCCCACAATCCGAGCTCCCCAATTATCGCAAGTATGATGGGAATGGTAATCCCTTTATCCATGTGAGGGACTTTCTACATGAATCGGCCAAGTTTCAGTATGATGATCGCCTCATGGTGTATCTATTCCGCCGGTCATTAGATGGGGTCACGCTTGAATGGTTCTACTCTCTGCCACTGGAAGATGCCAAAAGTTTCAAGATAGTGAAAGATAAGTTCATCCAGCGGTTTCAAGATAGGGTCGGCCCAGAATATTCCTTCACAGATTTGGTAGTCGAGAAAATGAAGCCCGATGAGGAATTCGCTACTTATGCCGACAGATGGATAGCCACCTTGGTGCCAAGCTACATTTCGGAGGAAGAGAAGGTCAAGATACTCATCTCCAATGCCACTCCGACCTTTTGTAATATTCTGGCAATGAATGATATAGTGAACATGCACCAACTGTATGTCCGGGCGCTGTTCATCCAAACCCAATTTAAGGACTCCCCTATCCATTCACTTTTTGAAAACCAAAAGCCCAAATACCATAAGAAACCTCAAGGGCCCGTTACCGAGGGAGTCCAAACAAATGAGCAAGTGCAAGCCGTTAACTTTCCCTCCGCCAACCCAAATAACCAAATTTGCTTCCCTTAGAACTCCCACAACACTCAATACACTCCACAAAACCCTCCGCTAGCCTACTCCACCCCACAAAACCCTCCGTAACACACCTTTGCCCCTCCGCAAAACACCTTTGCCACTCCGCAACAACCCCCACACCCTCTGTAATACCATAATGTTCCTCCACCTAACTGCTACAACAACAACAACAAGCGCCCGGCTCCGAAGAGAGCACAGTATCCACCTCTACCAGAAACCCTCACGGACATCTTCTTGGCTCTTATGTCCATTAATGCTATACAACTCCCTCCGGAACGGCCCGTCTGGAACCCGGCCGTTGATCAAACAAAGTACTGCATGTTCCACAGGCAGCCGAGACATACTATTGAAGGGTGTTTTCAGTTCAGAGACTTGGTCTACGACCTCCATGAAGGGCAGAGAATTGATTGGGCCGAAATGCATAGGGCCATTACAGAAATTAAAGAAAAAAGAAGGCAGGCACTGAGGCAGCAAGTGCAGCAACAACAGGCACCGCAGCCTCAGCAGCAGCCGCAACACCAACAGTAGCCGGTTCAAGACTTGGGGATCCATCAGAACCCAATGCCAAACCATCCTCCTGCTCCGCAGCCTCAGCCGCCGGCACCGGCTTAGGTTAATGTAGTTCAACCCCCGGCTCCTGATGCTGGGTGGTCCTTTGATGATGACGGTTCTACGCCACAAGTCATGGCTCTCCACCACAACTACCGTAATCCTTCCGCTTCCATCATCCTTACACCCACACACACAATCCCTCCTCCGCCTACTAGACCACTTGTCCTTCCATCCACTCCCACTCCATCATCCATCTCCCGCCCATTACTCACTCACGCTGCCATCATTACGAATAGCCCTCCGCCCACACTTCCGCTCGCCCTTACACCTCCACCTCCGCTTGCACCCTCTATCACCATACCCACAGTTAACTCTCCACCCATTATCCTTTCACCGTAACCCCTTGTCTCCACTCCCACTCCTATCATCTCCACCGCACCCCCTTTCACACCACTTATCCATTTCAACGGGTTCATCCTACCGTCATCAGGTGTCGTGCCAGCACTGAATTGCACCCTTCAAAGCGGGCAATTGTTTCATCGCAATTATGCTCCTACTTCTAATCGATCAGGAAGAAGACGAGCCACTGCCGGCTACCCAATATGATCTGCTACATCATTTGGATAGGGTGCCCGCCAAAATATCCGTGCTAGAGCTCATCAAAAGATCAACCCTTCATCAAGATGCGTTAAGAGATTTTTTACAGAAGGTGATGGTTAGTGAAGATGTGGCAGTCGACAGTTTACCTACAGCACTGGAAACTATTTCTAAAGGGCCAGCAATTACATTCTCTGAAACCGAGCTTGCACCACCAGAAGCTCAGAAAATGCCACTTTGCATCACTATTATCTTGAACAAAGTCAGCATTGATGTGGCATTGGTTGATACAAGGGCATCTATCAATGTATGCCCACTCAGCACTCTCATGGCCTGCAACTTATCAGAAGAGCTTCTACGGTCGACCCCCACAACTATAGCTGCATACGACAACTCACGAAGAGCCTGTCACGGGGTCGTCACCATTCAGGCTGAGCTTGGGTCTCTCACCATGCCCATTGAACTCTATGTGCTGGACATCAACCCTATGTTCAAGGCTATCTTGGGTCGTCCGTGAATCGACACTCTCAGTGCCGTACCATCCACCGCGCATCAATGTCTCAAATTCCCTTTTCAAGCGAGGGTGGTTAAAGTCAAAAGCTTATCGACGGTCTAGTCTGTTAAAGCTATATCAAAGAAGATTTTACACACACTGTGGCCCAATAGTCGGCCCGTTATTTCTGTGCTAGATCTGGATTTTCCTTGGGCATATGCACCTCGCAAGCCCGCCACTACACCTGTCAACATCAAAGTGAAGCCCCAGATCTGAGATTCCAAGGGCTGGGACATTATATTGAATTTGGGCTATCAACCGGGGAGAGGCCTCGGTGCACAACTACAAGGGCGGACCAAGCCAGTGCCCAAAGGGAGAAAGATGAAGAGGCAGGGTCTCAGTTATCGAGAGTCCGCGCTATCAGTTTTGGGCGACTCAGGGCCACTAACCTGGGATTACCGCCAGGACTTCGTAAGAGGGCCTCTCCAGCCTGGCACATTAGACCCACAGTCAATACTGCCCGAGAAGAAGACAACAGCTTGCACAGTTTCTAGTCCGCCTTTGCTGCCAAAGGGGCCAATTGGTGATATGCTTGACTACAGCCGAGCATTTGCCAGAATGTTCCTTGAAGAAGAAAGCTGCCAAAAGACTCAAGAAGTCTAGCTTGTGCAGTGGGAGCCGAAGAAGCCAGCTAACCGCTCGCGGGTGAAGGGGAGCCCGCCCGTTGTCTTTTCTTGGTCTCCCTCCCATCTCACCTCTCTCTTCCAACAGCTGGAATCTACACCTTGTTCACCTCCGATCATGATTGATCCGTATTGTACGGAACTGCCTTAATCATACCTTGTGTATGCGGGCAATGCCGGCCCATTGATCCCTCCACTTTATGGACCTCTTCCTCCAACCTTTCAGACATGCGGTTCTCCTCTTCTGATCCATTCTTTGATGTCTTATTCCTGCCTCTCTTCCCCCGTCAGCTTCCTCCTCCACCATCTCATCCCTCCTGGTACATGATCTCCACTGATCTCCAAAAAAACACGTCAAATTTGAAACGGAGATTTCGGAGGAAGATTACGCTATCTTGTCTCCATCCTCCTCCCAGGGGCACGAGTCCCCTGCTCCTTCCTTTCCACTAGATTTCATTTCTCCTAGGTTAGACGTAGGGTCCGTCGAGTCTAGGGAAGTAGAGTCTGTTAGGTCTTGAGAAGTAGGGTCTTGTTCTAGGACTTCCAATCTTTCCGAGCCTGAGCCACGCTCGCTTGCGCGTCATTCTAAATCTATTCCTGATAGGTTCTTGCAGGATTTAGCTCAGCGATGTCATGCTCTTCTGAAGTGCCCGGAGTTTGTCGCCACGACAATTGTGATAGAAGACGATGAGGAGCAAGAACTGGTGTGGAGCGACGATGGGCTAGGTGTTTATGAAGTCCTGAATGAAAAGGACCCGATCGATGATTAGGATAGCAATGTAGATGACACCGCCGATCTGTATGCGCAAGGATTAAAGAGATTCGATGAGCCATTGTCGACGGCGGATGAACCTACGAAGGAAATAAATCTGGGAACTGAAGAAGACCTAAGGCCCATTATTATTGCCGCTAATCTCCCTCCACAAGTAGAAGAAGATATAATCAAAGTTCTGAGGGAGTATAGTGATTCTTTCTCCTGGTCTTATGAGGACATGTTGGGTCTTGACCCCTCCTTGGTGGAACACCGACTTGTGCTTAAACCAGGGGTAACACCCATAAAACAAAGGTCAAGAAGATTTCACCCCCACATAGCCTTGAGGATTAAAGAAGATGTTGATAAATTGTACAAGGCCAGATTCATAAGAGTCGTTCTATATCCCCAGTGGGTGGCAAACATAGTCCCTGTCATCAAGAAGGATGGAGAGGTGCGTATTTGCATTGATTTCAGGGATCTTAACAAAGAATGTCCCGAGGATGATTTCCCGCTGCCTCACATAGATGTCTTGGTGGATAACACCGCCGGATTCGAAGCTCTATCATTCATGGATGGTTATTTAGGTTATAATCAGATCCGTCTTGCTCCCGAAGATCAAGAGAAAACCTCCTTCACCACGCCCTGGGGCACGTATTGTTACATGGTTATGCCGTTCGATCTGAAGAACGCAGGTGCCACCTATCAAAGAGTGATGATGGCCATCTTCTACGAGATGATGCATATCTATATGGAAACTTATGTCGATGACATCCTGGTGAAGTCGAGAACGAATGAAGAACACCCCGCTATTTTGGCTAAGGTGTTGCAGAGAGCTAGGGAGTACAAGCTTAAAATGAATCCGAAGAAGTGTGTTTTCGGAGTTTCTTCAGGGAAGTTGTTAGGCTTCATACTTAGCAAACGGGGGATCCAGATTGATCCTAATAAAGCAAAGGCCGTCATGGACATGCCTTCGCCAAAGAATATTATGGAACTTCAAGGATTGATTGGTAGATTGTAATTCATCCGAAGATTTATATCCCAACATTCTCAGAGGTGCCGCCCATTTTATGAATTGCTAAAGGCGGGGGTCAAGTTTGAATGGAATGAAGATTGCCAAAAGGCCTATGAGGACCTAAAAAAATATCTATCCAATCCCTCGGTTCTGCAACCTCATATCCCTGGGAAACCCCTAATCCTATACATCTTGGTCATTGAGGACTCCTTAGGGGCAGTTTTAGCACAAGTGGAGGATGAAGGGAAAGAGCGGGCAGCTTATTACCTCTCCAGGTTGTTTAACCCGGCCGAGGCTAAATACACCGCTATGGAGAAGACTTGTGCTGTCTTAGTGTGGGTAGCTCTGAAGCTTAAGCATTACTTCCTAGCCCACCCAGTCAGGTTGATCTCTAGAATGGACTCGATCCGTTATCTCCTAGAAAAGCCTATCCTTTCTAGTAGGTTAGCCCGCTGGCAGAGCTTCCTCGCGCGGACTCTTGGTTTCCCCTGTCCCATTGAGCTTCTTGCCATTAAGGGATTCGTAACGGCCGTATCAATAAGCTTCCATCAGCGAGCCCGAGCGAACGGCACTTGTTCAGGAGTGGCCTCCCGAGCGGTAAGTGCTAGGTCAGGACAAAGAATAGGGGGCTCCAGGGGAGCTTTCCCGATCGACTGATGCTCGAACTTCCCAACCCGAAGGCCGCGTAGGAAGCGCTTCTTCTGAGTGAGTTTTTGGGCTTTACAGTAAGTGGGCCCGGGGGCTGCCACTTTGAGGAGTTGGGCCTTGTTCGGTCTGGGTTGGACCTCGTTCGGCCTCTCCTTACGGGCGGTGAGATTTCCCCTCGCCACTTGTCCCCCTCCTACTCCGGATCCAAGATTAGGCTCGGACGAGTAACATTTGGGCAAGACTGTTTGTGGCACTGGTTGGGTAAAGATATCTCTCTAGTAGGGGCCACATGACGCGGCTCACCTTGAAAATACGCCCATTATGATGAATAAGAGAAGGCCCCTCCTCAGGTGTAGCAACCCTGGTAAATTAAAGGTATAAAATACTAAATGGATTAAAAGATTAAACCAATAATAATAGCCCAACTCATATATATACTTAAAACATATAACAAATAGGTCATAAGAGAATAACGCCTCCTGGCAGGTCATCATTTAATTGAAGACTGTTCAAGCAGGCGCTAATTCAATAATTGACGCCCCCTTGACAGGTGTCATATAAAGAAATTGCAGACTGTGTACAGAGGCATCATTTTAAAATAACGCCCCAACCTTAGGCGTCATTTCCAAACTAACCCGTTAGTGTTTGGTTCGAATAAGGATGTTATCTGGGTAAGTTTTGTTTAAGGAAAGGGATCAATACGTGGGTATCTCAGTTTAAGTAGGATTCTACATAGGAAATCCTAGTTCTAATCAAACTCCTCGAACCCATTAAGATTCCTTCTCCTATAAATACCACCCCCTCTATCGAACCCCCTGTTGACACTATTATTCAAGGACGTCCTGCTGCTACTCAAGTCCTTCTTCGTCTTCTTCCTCTTCCTCTTGCTGCCGATACGGTGAAAAGCGGGGGAGCCATCTTCTGCTTCTCTATTTTTGTGGGAAAAAGGGGCTGCTGCGTTGCTGCTCTTGCCGTCTCCTTCCTGCTGAGAACATGGAAGAATCATATTCTTCTTCTTGTTTCCTACTGCGTTGCTGTTCTTCTGCTAGAGGAAGCAAGCTGTTATCGTGGTGAAGCTGTTGTTATTATTCTACTACCAAGTCCTCTGTTAAAAATAGAGTATCGGTTCTTCATCATCTGTCAAATAAAATCATCAACCAAGGTAGGTTTTCTCAAGTGCTTGGCAAAACCATAGGTCTCTGCATGCATAAAGTTTGATAATTGTCAATAGGAAGCTTTACCGGAATCAGCTTTACGAATTCTATATTTACAGAAAATAGCGACCCAAGCTAGGGTGCTATTTGATTTAACGCCCGTGCAAACAGTCGTCAAATTCATTAGATAATTAATAATTTCACCATGTTCAAAATTTAATAACTGAGAACCCTTACATGTAAACTAATGCATGATCATACTAGAAAATTCCCGCTATTTTTCTCTATCTGTCCATGTCCCTAGTTTTCTGATTGGTAATACTCTAAAATCCATGTGTCTATGAGTGTACCTGCCCGGTGCAAATTGGATGACAAATAAATAACGACCCCATCTAGGTCGTCAATTGAATGAACGCCCCTGTAAACGGGCGCCAATTTAGTGATAAACTGTGAATTATAGAGATATGTATATTTTCCTGGATATTGGAATTAAGGACATAGACCCTGCCATCATTTTGATATATGACGCCCCTGACTAGGGCGCTGTTTACTAAATTGAAGACTTGGGATAAGTCACCATTTATATAATATCTAAAAACTGAAAATATTTACAAATGTTAATATCAACAGTAATCTGATTGTAACAACTGAGTGAACAGTCGTTAATTATTTAACTGACGACTCGGACAAGGGCGCCATTTCATGAATTGAAGACATGACCTAAGGCGTCAATTTCCTGTTTCCTATTTTTCGTGGATTCCTATGACCCACTGTGAGTTTGTTATATTTAGGCACTATATTTTTTTTCGTGAATATAGTCTCCTGTTTCACATCGTTTTATCAATTACCCATTATTTCTCGGTGATAGATGAACCCTCCATGGGACATTCCATTCTTTTGGACTGGTGACTTTATCATAGAGACCTCCGTAAGACTCCGCTAGCCTTGGATTCCCTCAAGGTAGCCGAGTAGGTTGTACCATTAAGACCCATGACACTGTTGATTGCCATGTCACTCTAGAGAAACATGGTAAACCGGCCCTCATGACATCCATATAGCAATCATGATGTCATGAGAATATCCTTAAGATTTAATGGAATGGGAAACCATGCCAGTAGTGTTCTATGAATTATGTGCCATACTTATGGACCTCAATTCTATCTAGCTTATCATATCCAAGAACGAGCGACCATCTCTGTATGAGTGCTTATTCTTAATGGCACCCAGTTAGGGAGCCGATTCCACCTAGTTTTAATGTGAATCATGGCTATACCGTTACTATCGTAGTATGTCCTTACACATCATGTTCAATCCTTGAGATTCCATTCCACAAGATCTATCTTAAAGCTCCTACAAGCGTATTCCTTTGAAATTCTATATTGGCTATAACTATAGTGGATGTCAAAAATACATGATCAATGCCGACGCATATAGGGCCCGATCTGGTCCTGGGAGGAGCACCCAAAGGTACTAGTGCCCATGGGAGTTGTAATGATCATGGTATGGCATTGTACCGAAGTGCATGACTAGCTTGATTAGACATTCCACAGTTCTCGTACTTGACCTGACATGACATGACTTGCGTGACCCGGAAAGGGTATTATTTACCTGCTTGAAATAATAGCCAATTCTTGACATGACATGATCACATGACATGATAACTATACGTGCTTGATTATCTTGCTATATTGACATGAGTTCTTAAAAAGACTTGCTAGTTCACTCATTCTCTCTTGTTATACGTTCTCTATTATCGTTTTATGCGAGCATGCATAGCTAATTGCATTTCATGTAACATGTAATTTACTTGAAGCAAGCTAGCTCTTGAGATATAATTCCTACTGAGCGTTCGCTCACATAGTGTTTTCCCCTTATTTTTCAGGTAAGTCCGAGGACGAAACTCTTTCGGATGGGGGAAGTCAAGAGTGATGAGATTAAAGCTACTCCAACTATCCAAGCGTTGTCTAGTCTTGACTTTTCTACATTCTTGAGTCAATCATTGTACTTTTTTATTTTATTGAGTCTTAGCACTTTCATTAAGAGGATTGTAATAGAAGTACTTTGAAGGTTTTGATGAAATAAAGGATTGGGTTATCTTTACTCTTACGCACTCTGTCTTTGTGTCGAATACACTAATGCTCGGATTGACATGATCGATATAAACTCGTCACACGTCTCCGGGTTCCTTCCGCTCTCGGGGCTTGACATCAGGAGATCGGACGCCGTGCCGCCTCCCGTCAGGGTTTTTAGGCATTGCACGTTTTACGTCCCTTTATCTACGGGGTTTTAGGGTTTTGCCTCTCTTTGTAGTTATATTTGAGGAGGGGGGGTCCTGCGCGGTGAGAGCAGTTTCGGAAGAGCGGAGAATCATTGCGGCCACCGGAGCAAGAGGGGCTTCCTGGGGCGGTGATTCATCAGCTCCCTTTCTCCTCCGAAGTTCTCGGCTTGGAGCTTTCCCCTTCTTCTTTTCTCTGTCTCATGGCAGACCATCATCCTAAGGCTGTGGGGCGGCAGAGAAAATGGGCTCCAAGGGTTTTCTTGACGCTGCCGGAGCTGCTCTGCAGTGAGCTGGGGATGCTGAGGTGAAGCGGATGGAGAGTCGATACGGGCTACCTTGGTGGTTCCAATTCCTGGCGCCTGAGCCTCATGTGTCTAGCCTATCCACTCGTTCTGACCTCTTTTGCTCCTTTCTCTTGGCTTGGAAATGCAGCTTTCATCTGCCCCTCATCCCTTTGTTGCCGAGTTGCTTCGGTTCTACCGGCTGGCTCCAGTCTAGCTGGTCTCCAACTCTTATACCTTCATTTTCTCCTTTATTTTCCTCTGTAGCCAGTGTGGGGTGCGTGCCTCGTTGGATCTTTTCCATTACTTCTTTGAGTTGAAGGAGCATCCTCATACGGTGAAAGACTTCTTCTATATTCAGGCGAAGCGGGGGAGGAGCTGCGTGTCCCTCTCTGTGAAGGACTCCTCTTATAAAGGGTGGAAGACCCAATATTTTTGGGTGGGCCCATCGGCAGTTGGTGTAGTCTGGAATTTCCCGACGGTGCCCAATTTCCACCCGAACATTCCTCCGAAGAAGACCGTGTTTTCTTCAGAGGTGGAGGAGGAGGATGCCATCCTGCAGCAGAATCTCCAAGAGACTGCTGATTTGGTGACTTCTTCCAACATTGAGGGCTACCTTTCTCGTGTGCTGTCGCCAACAGGGAAGGAGTTCGAGAACTTGGTCTATCTTCTTGTAGAGTAAGAGCCTTCCTTCTCTTAGTCTGCTTTCTATGGTTTAGGCACGAGGCGAGCGGTTGAGGAGGAGGCACCATCGGCCGAATTGGAGATCATCGATTTGGATGAGGCGTCGGCTCCTGACGATCTTCAAGCTTCAGAGGGCTCGTCCCGCACCCAGGACAAGGGCAAGCGGGTGGCCCGAGATGACGTTTTCGAGTGCCGGGGGGTCAAGCGCAAGGATCCCGTGGCCAAGTTGTTGCGGTCTTCAATGCAGGCTCAGTCTGCTGAGAAGAAGCGGGCGAGGAAGGAGGAGGTCACCCGTCTATCCTGAGGAGACTCCCTGTCGGCTCTCCCCTCTACTGAGCAAGAGGGGTCCGATGATGGAGGGATCACTGCCGATGCTGAGGCGCCGAATGTAGCGGAGGGGCCGCCAGACGAGGGGGTCCAGTTTGAGCCTGTCGAGGCTGGAGGGTCCCAGGGGGAGGCGACTCGATCTCAACCGATCGAAACTGGGGAGGTACGCGGTGGGTCCGCTCATGCCGAGCCAACTGGTGGGGCCCCCGGGACGGGATTGCCCGAGGGAGATGCCCCTATCCCGGCCACTCCGGTGAGAGCTTCCACTCCCTCTACCAGCACCTTCGGTGTCCGGGCTCCTCTGTACTGGGCATGCCATTCCTTAGCTTCTCGAGACTTGCAGGAAAATGTCTGGAAGGGTCCCCCCTCTTCGCTGTTTGAGCAGATTATGGAGGGAGGGCTAGTCTTGGCCCAGCTAGGGGTTGAAGCAGTGGACGCGTACGCTTGGGTGGAGTCCGAGCGGGTGACTCTCTCGTGGACCCGCAGTGCGCTTGATCGGAAGGTCGAGCATCTGACCCTCGATCTTGGGAACCTTCATCGGGAGATGGCCCCGCTCTGCGCATTGGCACAGTCGAGCCAAGCGGAGGCTCGGTCGACCGAAAGAGTGAGCTCCTGGAGTTGGAGCGCAGAAACTAGGTCGAGCTCGATGACCAATGGAGGGCCGAGCGAGGGTGGCTCGAGGATCAAGTTTGGGTGGCCGAGGATTCACTATCCGTGGCCGAGAGAAGGTTGTCTTAGTCAGAGCAGCAGATAGCTGAGCTCGAGGGGAAGGCGGAGCTGACTGGGAAGGAAGCGCTCGAGAAACATAGGTGCTCAGAGGCTTACCAGGCAGCTCTGCAACAGGCGACCTTTCCCTACTATGAGTCAGGCTACCGACGGGGACTCCAGAAGGGCTTCTCTCAAGGCTACTATCGAGCCGTCCTAGAGGCTGAGGCCCAGTCGTCTACGCTTGTTTTTAATTCCGGTCAGCGCTATGACTCAGATTGGGGGTCCACTGACTCTTCCCACTACACTCGAGTGAAGAGGTGAGTTCGATCCCATCTGAGCGACCGCCAACTCCAGCATCCTCGGGAGGGCACACGGCCGAGATAGTTCCCACATAAGTGGGGTCAGTGTCTGGGTCAGTCGTCGTCGAGAACACTATGGGCAGATCGTCTGGTGCCGAAGAAGCCTTGTCTGCCGAGCTTGGAGATGGGCCCGAGACCTGATGTAATAGCTCTTTTCTTTTTTCTTTCTTTTTCATATGTAGCCGAGTAAGGCTTTTTTGGAAACTATAATAGCGACAGTATTGAATGCTGAATTGACTGTTTCTAGCCGCTTTTGGTGTGATTTGACTATCGTATCTGCAGTCGTTTGAAGAAGGCGCCGATTTTCTGTAGATCTTGCACACGCCGATCTATCAAATAACTGACATGGCGCTGGCACCTTTCCCTTTTTCCATACCGCCCTTAATGACTTGCCACTTCGCGCGTCCCACTGGGGGGGGTGTCGGGAATTGAGGTAACCATCTCAGGAAAAGTCTTTTTAGCGTGTTTTGTAAAGGGGAGAGTCATTTAAGGTGATCAGCTCCCCCTTCGGCCTATAAAAGGTTCGAGGGGCATCTCCTTTTCCTTTCGTCGCTTAAGGCCATCCCTGGCGGTTTTCTCCTTCTTTCCCTTCCACGAAGCGTTGTGCTGTTAGTCTCGGCGGGGCATGGAGGAGGCTTCAGAAGATGATGATGCAGATGGTAGTAGGATGGAATCTCCTGTTGTTTCAGTCTGGATGACGGTTCGTCAGTCGGGGGTCACTCTGGAAGAGGGTTCGTCATGCCGGAGCATGTCACACTCCTATCCCTGACCCGCCGATGCCATCTCAAGGGGAGGAGGGAGCTCATTAAGCTCCCTCCTTTCTTGGCCTCGCCTTGCCTCCTCGTTCGTCTCTACATTTTTATTTTTCTCCCTCCCCTTTCACTCTTTGGAGGGTGCCTACACTCTCTGCCTTCCAAAGAGTTGGCAGAGAGGAGGCCTTCGCTTGTATTCCTTCCTCTCTTCTTCTTGTTGTTTCCCCTCTTTTCCTTTTTCCTCTGAGCTTTCTTAAACCAACGAAGCCGGCGATCCCTTATCCAAGCCAGCTTCTGCACGAGGCAGAGTCAGTGGCTGGACGTGGGAGCACCTACTAGGTCGGCTGAGCGTTCTGCTCGCGTTATAGTACCAGGGGATGTAATTTTTGTACATGTATACTATACCAACTACGACCTTCTTGATGTACATCAAAGTTTAATAAAAAGGGAAGAATTACGATTAATCTACTTTGCTTACATGTGTATGCATGCCAAATGTTCAAAAGTAGAACTTGCGAAGATTTGTCGCGTTCCACGTCCTGGTGTACCTTCCATGGTGGACAATCGGTATGCTCCTTTCCCGAGCTTCTCGACCACTTGGTAGGGACCTTCCCAGGTAGGGGCCAGCTTCCCCGCCGCCTCTAGTGGTCAAGATGCTTCGGGCTTCCTCAGGATGAAGTCTCCTAGCTGGAAGTGTCTATCTCGGACTCTGGTGTTGTAGTATCAAGTGATGCGCCTTTGGTATTCCATTGCTCGGATGCTTGCAATCTCTCAGATTTCGTACGCAAAGTTGAGGTTCTCTCGCAATTTCTACTCGTTTACCACGGGCTCGAAGTGGACGACGCGGAGAGAGGGATTGCCGACCTCCAACAGAATCACGGATTCCGTGCCATACACCAGCTGAAAAGGTGTTTCACCAGTAGCTGTTCTCGGAGTAGTTCAGTGCGACCATAGTACGCTCGGCAATTCCTCGAGCCAGCTTCCCTTGGCTTTGCCGAGCCTGGTTTTGATACCTTTTAAGATAGTCATATTGGCATTTTTGATCAGTCCGTTAGCCTATGGGTGGGCTACCGAAGTGAAGTGGTTGCGAATGTTTAGGTCGGCACATCTGTCTCTAAAATAATGAGAATCAAACTGCCGACCGTTATCGCTCATGATCACTCGGGGGACACCATAGCGATAGATGATCGACTTGTAAACAAAACTCCATACGAATGATTCGATGATCCTGGTGGTGGCTTCGGCCTCGATCCATTTGGTGAAATAGTTGATAGCGATGATGATGAACTTCTTCTGAGCTTGAGCCGTAGGGAACGGCCCCAAAATGTCGATCCCCCACCTAGCGAAAGGGTATGGCTCGGCAAGGGTGATGAGCTCCACAGCGGGCTGATGAATCAGGTGGTCGAAGCGTTGACATCGATCGGACTTCTGCACGTAGGTCAAGCAGTCACGCTGGAGAGTGGGCCACCAGTAACCATGCCGTAGCAAGATCCGGGAGAGCGATCTTCCTCCTTGGTGCGCTCCGCAGATGCCTTCGTGTACTTCATGAACCGCTCGGCTGGCTTGGTCGATGCTGATGCACTTGAGGAGGGGACCGGAGAAAGATCTATGGTACAAGGCACGTCCAGCAAGATGAAACGCCGAGCTTGGTACTTGATCTTTCGAGCCTCCCGAGGGTCGGTGGGATCTTGAGAATCCCAGAGCCAGGATATGTAGGGGGTCCGCCAGTCGCTTGAGGGTGCTGGGTCAATAGTCATAAGCTCGGATTCGATGCTCGGTTGCCCGAGCTCTTCGAGGAAGACCGATCGTGTACTAGTGGGGTCGGGCGAGGAGGCCAGTCGAGAGAGGGCGTCCGCTCGGGAGTTTTCCTCCTGGGCTATTCGGACTACCTCTAAGCTCTCAAAGAGTTGGGCCATCCTCTTGACCGCCTATGTCACGCCCCGACGTGGAATATCGGAACGTACAGTCAGAAATAGCTAGAAATAATGATAAGCTAATCTAAGCATTAACACAAGAGCTATGAAAAGAGATAACTTTATTGGTCATGAAACATCTCAAATCTAGTACAATATCCTTAAACCAACTTTAATACAAACTGAGGTAATAACAACTTAACAATAATATCATAACTGTTGCTAAACACGCTCTAAGACACAACTAAGAGTAGGATAACTATGCCAACTCAACATCTAGAACTGGTACACTCCAATCATCACTCCTGCTCATCCCCAACTGTAAACGCATCGTCACCTGAGCTGCCTGGAAAAAGGGGGAGACAACTATATGAGCAAACGCCCAGTAGATAATAACATGCAAGTTTACGTAATTAACCAATTATTCTATTTTTATATGAAATGATAAGAAAAGAAATGACGATATAGAAGAAAAACAACGTAATATAAAGATATTGCAAGGTCAAGAAAATATAAGATACCTGGATTTCAACAAGAATATCATGTAATAAGTGTAACAGGAAATTGTAACGAGGAAATGGCCACCATAAAGTATTTTAAACAAGTCAAGCACGATCAAGTAACAAGAGATAACAAGAGATTTCTGTCGTAGACATCATACTAGTCATGCACTCGGTGCAATGCCTCACCTTATCATTACAAACTCCCATGGGCACAAGTACTTTTCGAGCGCTCTCCCCAGGACCAGACTGGGCCCTTATGATGCATTGGCATTGATTTATCGGATCTAAGATCCCAAGTTCTGTCTAGACATTTAGTCAAGTTTATGGCCAAAGAATCAAAAGAATTACTGTCCAGAAGTTCAAGATTTAAAGGACTAATCTGTCCTTAGACTCAAGAGCACAAAACACGATAAAACTCGTCTCTGAGAGATGTACGGTCATACATAGGCCGCTCAAAGGATATATGCGGCTAACACTAGGCCGCACTTACAGGAGTTGGACTGAAACTCAGCCCACGAGGTCAAGAATGAACGGCTAACAGTGTGCCGCTCTAAAGGATGAACGGTAAGTTCTGGGCCGCGCAGGTCCAGAAGACCTTAAGACCCATGAACATGATGTACGGGCCATACGGGGCCGTATTAACGATATGCGGTCCTAGAGAATCCGCATAAGGTTTGAACGGTCATATTCCAGCCGCACCACCCGAGCTTGGCTAGAAAGTTGAGAAATCACCCTATTGGACTCCGGGCTGCCAAAGACAGGGTAAAGCTAAACCGGGGTCTAGTCTACTGTCTATTGGTCAGTCCAGGGCTTAACGGTTTGGTCGAAGATTAATCAAGGTTAATCGACCAACACTTAATGGCATAAGCCAGGAATATGCAGTCTTTATTGGGCCGCCTATAAGGATATGCGGTCCACTACTGGCCACACATGCCTCTCTTAGCCCAATTCGATACAAGACTTATAATCCAATGGTTCAGTCACATAAATCAATGTTTCTGGTTGTTCATTAGGTTCTTAGTAGGGATATACAGAGATCCCAAGATGATGTTAAGTCTGTCGGATGGAGTGTCCGGGGGTAAGTTCAAGGCTAGCACAACTAATAGGGCTAATGACTTATTAAAAGTCGGTACATTGGTCAAACCGTTCTACTGGAGTAGAATGGCTGTCAAGCAACCTAGTATTCATTTCAGTCCTAATTTATTTGTCAATTTATCAAGGATCATTTTTTACATTAATTTGATTGCCAAAAAGATTAATCAAGATGCTAATGATAATGAACAAGATCATGTGGGAATAAAAAGCATGCATTTTACAGAAATTTACTTGCATAATTTACCACTTATCATATGAGTTTCTAATTTTCTAATTATCAATTAAGATACTAATATGAATCATGTAGAGCTCACACTAAGTCATTTCTGCATAGATGTGCGGTCGTTACAGGACCTTATATCTACTGGACTGAAGGGTACTTGTGCGGCAAGGGCATGGCCGCCCAGGGGGTTGAACGGTTGGGATAGGGCCGCCCATTGGTTTGGATGGTCTGGTGATGGCCGCCCATCCCAGGGTTGTGTGGTCTGCTGATGGCCGCCCATCCCGATATGTGGTTATCTGGGAGCCGCCCTTCCTGTTATGTGGTTATCTGGGAGCCACCCATCCTATCAGGGTTGTGTGGTCTGGTAATGACCGTCCATCTGGATATGTGGTTAGGTGATGACCACTCATCCTAGATATGTGGTCTAGGTGTGACCGCCCATCCCAGGATGTGTGATCTTTCAGGAGCCGCCCATCCAGGATGTGTGGTCTTGCAGGAGCCGCCCATCCAGGATGTGTGGTCTTGCAGGAGCCGCCCATCCAGGATGTGTGGTCTATCGTAAAACCGTTCAAGTCTTGTAAAAATCCGATTGAACCAACCCTTGCCCGCCCTCGGCGAGGTTTTTAGGGTCACAATAAAACATGAAATTCGAAGGGTATACATCATGGAATTTGGGGCTTTTACTACCAATAGAAAGATCATGAAAAACTCTACAAGATGCATGAATCAATTTTAGATTTACAGCCTGAAATCGATACTGAAATCAAGGGGAACAAGTTCTGCCCTAATTCTGACATGCCTCTACCAAACCATTAAATTAGCGCAGGATACCTAATGGAATTTAGGGATTTATGACTCAAAAGAAATAGGACTAGACGCTGATTCCATCCATATATAACACTTTATATTGGGCTCGTTATTACCTACCTCAATTGAGTGAAGAAGGAAGAAGAAGGACGTCGACACGTCTCCACTAATCGCCAGAGATCTCCCTTGATCAATCTCCACTGCGGCCGCCACAGCTCCCAAAGGATTCTAAGGTTGCATAGCTTTATTTTTATAGCTCATACACCTTCTGGATCCTTCTGTGCTGGGAGAATTCGTCGGAGCAAGTGGAGTGATTGAAACGTCGCCGCAATTGTTGACCTCTCCCAAGCTCGGCCGACTACAAGTTTTAGGGTTAGGGTTTTGATGAATTGGCAGAGGGGAAATGATCCATAGATCGTGACCTTTCATTTGCCACCAATTTGGGCTCATTTGATGGGGTATTAAGCCCTAATTTCGTGGTTTAAGTTAAGGTTAGGTAAGTGTGCACTTTGGGCTCAATCCATTGATTAGACCTAGTTACAGATTTTTGTTGGGTCGACTACAGAAGATAAAGTTGTTAAATAAATTGTCCTTTAGCAAATTACCATTTTTCTAGATTTTTATAAGGTAGTCAAATTTCCACTTGTCCTATTTACTAAGGAATTAAATATTAAATTCTGAAATTCATTCATTTCAATTCCATTTAAATTTCAAAACCGGGGTATTACACCCTCCCCTACTTTAAGGAAATTGGCTCTCCAAATTCACTGCACTAAATACAGACAATAGGGAATGAGATAGCTCACCTAGAATAAGTTGGGATACCGCTTTCGCATAGTATCTTCAGACTCCCAAGTAGCTTCATCGGTCCCACGCCGACTCCACCGAATTTTGACCATCAGTATGGAACGATTTCGGAGTTGCTGTTGTTTCCGGTCCAAAATCTTGATAGGTCTTTCTTCATAGGTCAAATCTTCCTTCCATTCGAAATCCACATGCTGAATGATGTAAGTGGGGTCATACACATATTTCCGAAACATAGACACATGGAAAACATTGTGTACGCCAGACAACTGAGGCGGTAAATCTAGCATGTAAGCAACCTCTCCCACTCTATCCAGGATCTCGAATGGACCAATATATCTCGGACTTAACTTACCCTGAATGCCAAATCTTCGAATCCCTCTCGTAGGAGAGACCTTTAAAAATACATGCTCGCCAACCTGAAACTCCAATGCTCTCCTTCTGTTGTCGGCATAACTCTTCTGTCTTAATTGGGCTACTTGTAACCGGTCTCGGATAATACAGATGTTCTGTGATGATTCTAAAATAAGATCCGGTCCAGGCCATTGTTTCTCACCTACCTCATCCCAACATAACGGGGAACGACAGTTTCTTCCATACAATGCTTCAAAAGGAGCCATCTGTATGCTGGATTGATAACTGTTGTTGTAGGCGAATTCAACTAATGCCAAGTGATCACTCCAACTACCTCCGAAATCAATCATGCATGCTCTAAGCATATCTTCCACTATCTGGTTGGTTCTTTCAGTCTGTCCATCTGTCTATGGATGAAAAGCAGTACTAAAATTCAGACGAGTACCCAGAGACTCTTGTAGTCCCTTCCAGAAATACGAAGTAAATCTGGGGTCTCTATCAGACATAATGCTGACTGGTATGCCATGGAGCCTTACCACTTCCTTCAAATACAAAGCAGCCAATACATCAACTGTCCATTTAGACTTAATGGGTAAGAAATGAGCTGACTTTGTTAATCGATCGACAATCACCCATATTGCATCAAATCCACCACGAGTCCTAGGTAGACCCATAATGAAGTCCATGCCAATGCTTTCCCACTTCCATTGGGGCATGTCGAGTGGTTTCAATTTTCCTGCCGGTCTGAAATGTTCAGCCTTAACTTGTTGACAAACCAAGCATCTACTCACGAAGTCTGCAACTTCCCTTTTCATATTCGTCCACCAAAAGGATCTTTTCAAATCTCTGAACATTTTAGTGCCTCCAGGATGAATGGTGTATCTGGATCTATGTGCTTCCTCAAGAATCTTTTTCTTTATTTCAGCTTCATCAGGTACACAAGTTCTTCCTTGGAATAACAATCTTCCATCGTCAGCCATCATGAAGTCAGGTCTGCTGCTCAAACTTCCCTTGATCTCTACCAGCTCGAGATCATTGTCTTGCAAAGACTTGATTTCCATCAACAATTCGGGCTTAAGTCGAATCTGTGCAATCCTAACCCGATCATTGTCAACATTAAGGTCCAGGCTAGCTAATTGTTCTAGTAGCCTCCACTCTTGTAACATGAGACTTGACAATTTAGCTACAGGCTTCCGGCTTAATGCATCTGCCACAACATTGCCTTTTCTAGGATGATACTCAATCAAGAAGTCGAAGTCCTTCAAGTACTCCAACCATCTTCTTTGCCTCATACTGAGTTCCTTCTGAGAAAATAAATATTTCAGACTCTTATGATCTAAAAACACTGTGAATGTTTCTCCATACAAGTAATGCCTCTATATCTTCAAGGCGAATACCACCGCTGCTAGTTCCAAATCATGAATCGGATAATTCTCTTCATGCTTCCTCAACTGCCTAGAAGAATAGACAATCACTTTCCCATGCTGAATGAGTGCACAGTCTAAACCAATACCTGAAACATCAGTGTATACAACAAAACCTCCTTCACCAGAAGGTAAAGCCAATACAGGTGTAGTAGTTAAACATTCCTTCAAAGTCTAAAAGCTTCGCTGGCAATCTTCTGACCAATCAAATTTATTCTCCTTGCGGGTTAATCTTGTCATAGGTACCGCAATCTTAGAGAAATCCTGGATAAATCTTCTGTAGTAGCCTGCTAGGCCTAGGAAACTTCTAACTTCAGTCACACAGGTAGGCTGATCCCAATTCTTCACATCCTCTGCCTTTGAAGGATCAACAAAAATTCCTTCTTTTGTGATGATACATCCGAGAAAGGACACCTCTTGCAGCCAAAATTCACACTTACTGAACTTGGCATATAGCTGATGATCTCTCAATAGTTGTAATGCCATCCTCAGATGTTCAGCATGCTCCTCTTCATTCTTGGAATAAATCAGGATATCATCAATGAATATCATGACCCATTGATCAAGATAGGGCCGAAATACATTGTTCATCAACTGCATGAAAGCTGCTGGTGCATTCGTTAGACCAAAAGGCATAACGACAAATTCAAAATGACCATACCTACTGCGAAAAGCTATTCTGTAGATATCCTCTTCCTTAATCCGCAACTGATGATATCCAGATCAAAGATTGATCTTAGAAAAATACTGAGCTCCCGCTATCTGATCAAATAATTCATCAATCCTCGGAAATGGATATTTGTTCTTGACAGTCAGTTAGTTCAATTGCTGATAATCGATGCATAATCTCATCGAACCATCTTTCTTCCGGACGAATAATACAGGGGCTCCCCAAGGGGAAGTACTTGGACGAATGAAACCCTTCTCGAGCAATTCCATCAACTGTTGCTTTAATTCCCTCAGTTCCGCAGGAGACATGCGATAAGGAGCTTTGGAAATAGGAGATGTGCCAGGAATGAGATCAATAGAAAAGATAACTTCTCGCTCAGGTGAAAGTCCTGGCAGTTCCTCTGGAAAGACATCAGGAAAATCTTGGACAATAGAAATGTCCTTAATCTCGATCTGCTGCTCAGGGGTCGAATAGACAAAGTCTAGGAAAGCTTTACATCCTCGCTTCATCAGCTTATCAGCTCGAAGAGCCGAGATAAGTAATACGGAGTTATGGTGTTTAACTCCTACAAGAGAAAGTCTCGGGTGCCTAGTAAAAGACACAGAGCTAGTACTGTAGTGAACATTTGCCTCATATTTAGCCAACCAATCTGCTCCTAGGATTACATCATAATCCTTTATGTCCATGCAAACTAAATCAGTTGGTAAATTATGTTCATCAATCATAACCTTACTAGAAGGATAGAAATACTGAATTGCTGATCTAGTACCAATAGGGGTTGAAATCTCTAACAGAGAATCCATCAAAATAGGCTTCATAGCTAAAGACTTAGCAAAACTCTAAGAAATAAATGAATGTGTGGCACCAGTATCAAAAAGAACAAATGCTGGCTTGTCGAGTATAATAAGAGTACCTTCGATGAGTCCACCACCCTCAGTGGTTCCTGCCTCATCAGCTTGTAGAGCTTGGAGCTTGCCTTGTTGTTTCCTGATGCCTTGTGGTTTTGCCGGCATAGCTTGCTCAGATAAAAGAGGACAGTCAGGGACACGGTGCTCCCTACTTCCACATCGCAAACAGGCGCCCAACTTGCGCCAGCACTCCTCCATCTTGTGACCTGGATGATCACAATACCTACATACTCCTTTGAATGGAACAATAGAGCCAGGCTTCTTGTCTTCATGTTTCGACATCTTGCCCTTCCATGATCCGGACCCACTCCACGAACCAGACCCACTAATGTGCCTCTTCTTGTCACACCCAGGTTTGATATTCCCGAAACCCGTAGGTTGTTCCTTCCTTGCACTTTTTTCACAGATTCTCTCCGTCATTTCTAGAGTATCTTCTAGGACTTGAGCTTTTCTCACCATCTCAGAATAAGTTGAGATTTCCATTGGTGCCAATTGGTTGATATATAGCAGCTTCAGTCCATTAAGAAAGCGTTTAGCCTTCATCTTCTCGGTGGATATCAAGTGAGTAGCATATCGGGATAACCGAGAAAATTGAGCTCCATTTTCTGCCACAGATAGATTTCGCTGCTTCAAAGCCGTGAACTCCACTGCCTTCTTCTCTTGCACTCTATCAGAAAAGTATTTGCTATTAAAGAATTCCTTGAACTCTTCCCATGTCACTTGCTGATCACCAAGGGTAGCCTTCATTGAATCCCACCATGTTCTTGCATTACGTTCAAGTTGAAAGGTTGATAGAAGGACACGTTCTTGATTACTGCACTACATTACTTCGAATATCCTCCCCATTTCCTCCAGCCAATGCTCGGCTTCATCAGGGTCAGTCGAGCCACCAAATCTTGACGGATTCATCCCCCAAAAGTTTCGATATAAATCACTAGTGCCATGGTTTGCAGTTCCTGCTTGGGCCACTTATTGCAAAACTTAAGTGAGGCCTTGAACCGTGCGCTGCAAGTTCCTCCATTCTGCGTAATCAGCTGCCATTACAAAGGCCTACATGGAGAATAGATTATTTAGGTTCATTAAAAATAGATAATATCGCAATTAAGGTATGAACTTAACCCAAGTTTCTGCCCAAATCTCACCAGGTTCGGTCCTTAGACTTATAACAAGGTTATGGGTCCTATATCAACACTTAGACCCCTAGAAATTAGAAAACCTAGAACCTTAGAAAACCTATGAATGTGGAACCTAGGCTCTGATACCACCTAAACTGTCACGCCCCGACGCGAAATATCGGAACGTACAGTCAGAAATAGCTAGAAATAATGATAAGCTAATCTAAGCATTAACACAAGTGCTATGAAAAGAGATAACTTTATTGGTCATGAAACATCTCAAATCTAGTACAATATCCTTAAACCAACTTTAATACAAACTGAGGCAATAACAACTTAACAATAATATCATAACTGTAGCTAAACACGCTCTAAGGCACAACTAAGAGTAGGACAACTATGCCAGCTCAACATCTAGAACTGGTACACTCCAATCATCACTCTTGCCCATCCCCAACGGTAAACACATCGTCACCTGAGCTGCCTGGAAAAAGGGGGAGACAACTATATGAGCGAACGCTCAGTAGATAATAACAGGCAAGTTTACGTAATTAACCAATTATTCCATTTTTATATGAAATGATAAGAAAAGAAATGATGATACAGAAGAAAAATAACGTAATATAAAGATCTTTCAAGGTCAAGAAAATATAAGATACCTGGATTTCAACAAGAATATCATGTAATAAGTGTAACAGGAAATTGTAACGAGGAAATGGCCACCACAAAGTATTTTAAACAAGTCAAGCACGATCAAGTAACAAGAGATAACAAGAGATTTCTGTCGTAGACATCATGCTAGTCATGCACTCGGTGCAATGCCTCACCTTGTCATTACAAACTCCCATGGGCACAAGTACATTTCGGGCGCTCTCCCCAGGACCAGACTGGGCCTTTATGATGCGTTGGCATTGATTTATCGGATCCAAGATCCCAAGTTCTGTCTAGACATTTAGTCAAGTTTATGGCCAAATAATCAGAGGAATTACTGTCCATAAGTTCAAGATTTAAAGGACTAATCTGTCCTTGGACTCAAGAGCACAAAACACGATAAAACTCATCTCTGAGAGATGTATTGATGGGGACATCACCGGTGATCTCATTTGTTCGAGGATCCTGAAGCTCGCCAGCAGTACTACATCTTGTTCGCCACTTTATTCCGAGTCATATGATGTATTTTTCATTTTCTTATTATGTAATTTTCCTTTTATTTGAGTCAAGTCCCTAGGTTAAGGTGTCATCTACCTAGGTTAATTGGCATTAGAGTGGTTAATGAGTCAGTTGGGCCCAATTAAGTGGGCTAGGCCCATGGGCACCCCCTTCTCCCTTAGTTTATTGTCACTAGTCTAAAACTCAGGGTCTTATGTTAAATTGTGAGATTCCTATAAATAGGACCCCAATCCCACCATTTGAAGAAAATGAATGAATGAATGATATTGAGTTGAGTTTCCATAAAATTTCTGAGTTTCTCCTCTCTCCCTCTCTCTAGCTCTCTCTCTATTTCTCTCTCTCTCTCTCTCTAAAGGGGGCGAACCCCATTCTCTCTCCTCCCCACCCCCAATTTTGAAATTCACTCTCTCCTCCCCATTCACCTCTCATTAAGACCCCTCCCCCTTCCCCATACCTCCCATTTAATTCCCCTCCAACCCCTAGGTGGAATCCCCTTCTCCTAGGCACCTCTCCCTCCTCCCAAGCAACCTTTCCCCTTCCCCATACAACCTTTCATTTTCCCAAAGGAGAATCCCTTCTCCCAAGCATCCCTTCCCATTCCCTAGGCCCCCATTAACCCCTCCATTAACCCCACATTCAAACCAAAGGAGAGTTCTCTCCCCCCTCTCTCCTTCCCAACCCAAATTCGCAGCTCCCCCTTCCTCCACTTGCTAGACCACCTCCCAGCCCCCTTTCTACCCCTCCCACACCTTGTATCACCCCCTAACAGACCCCCACATAGTCAGGTGTCACCCCCACACCCATCCACCCCATTTCTCACCCCATCTACTCTGTCTCCCATCACCTTCCATCACCCTATCCATCTTAGTTCGCAGACAGCAGTTGGAGCCCGACTTGCAGAACCTGCCCCGAGGCCATTCGGCGTCATCTGGAGGCGTGCCATACATCGACGGAAAGGTCGTCAAGATAGATTCGCAGCCGAGGTGGTCTCGTCGGCATCCGACATCCCTGCTGTCCGGAGGGTTCATTCTCGTCTGACTGCGCAACCGGGACCTGAACCAGGACCAGAGCTGGAGTACAGAAGCTTCCATGGTCTCATCCTTTCGTTCCAAGGTGCGCTGCTTTGCCGGGTCGAAGATCCACCAGTCCTCTGTCCAACACAGCAAGCGGGACCTCGTTCGGAGTCCGGGACTGCCCGTTCCAAATTTTCTCCCCCAGGTTCGCTGAACAGGCTACTCAGGACCTGTCCAGACCCCTCGTCACTCAATGGGCTCCCCCTCTCTGCCCCGACATCGTATGGTGTCCCCCCTGGCTGCTGCTCGAAGAAGACTCGTCCACGGTCATACTCGTCTTGGTCCCGCTGCGTTTTGACATCAGGAGCGGGCGTGGTGACTACTTCCACCTGCTGCTGCACCCAGGGACCAGTCCGAACCAGAGCATCGGAATCCTGTTCCAGAGCTCTCCCCAACCGGTGACGATGTCGGGACCACCCACAAAAATTCACAGGCATTTTTGGGTCTGTCAGCGACGTTTCAGCGCTCGTTTCATAAAATTCTGAGTTCGGTGGAGTGCGTGGCGTCATCTACATCGACTTCCTATCCGGTTACTCTAGAACGGGCAGATCGTTCGGCGCTAGCTTAGTTAACCTCCCCTCCCCGCCTGGCCGGCTTAGCGCCCCTCCCTGTGTGGAGGTAGTGTTTGGTGTAAGCCCATTCCCCCACCCCGAGATCCACCCTCCTGCGTGGGGCGTAGTTTTGTACTAGCAGGTCTTCGGCTGAAGCGTCATCGGCGCGGCGTGCGGGTAGCCCACACTTCCCCGTTCGCCATTGTCTCTGACCGGGATCGGTGTCTTAACACCGATCAAGTGAGCTTTGAGCCCCCATCCTCTGCTGGTTTCACTATTTCTTAGCTTAGTATTATCTCTAGTTGCGCCGTCGGTAGTGAGAGAGTGCTCGTCCCAACATTCCGTCTAATCGAGTGCCACCGCAGGTGAGTTGTGAGAGTGTCATTACATCCCACGCCCTCGGCGTGCCGGCCGCCCTTGAAATTGGGCATCCCTTGCCCATTGGGGTCCATCCCTAGCTGGCCATATCCTTGGAACCTCGAGGTCAAACCTCGGACCCTCACCACCATCGTCGGTCCACCTACGGAACCGGGTGTGCGCGACACGGGTGAACCGCTTGTGAGAGATCGCCGTTCGGTCCGGTTGCTTGCAAATCTAGGTCCAACGAGTCGTGTCACATCAATTTGGTATCAGAGCAAGTTCATAACTTGTCTCTCTACAAGTTGGTCCTAGGGCGCATTCGCATTTAGAGTCATCATCGGGCCACCCAGTGCATCATGATGTATACTCCCCATTGGTTAAGTCCCCTCAACACGGCCTTCCACAAGAGTCCGATTGACCCTCTCCTCATGGACATCATCTTAGAAGGGGACCTTAGTTTTGACGGATCTAGTCCTAATGCCTACCTAAAGTGGGAGGCTACCATGGATAAAAACTTTGATAGGACTATGGTCTATGGACACGCTAGAGTCCGCATAGCCGAGCAGCGGCTTCGGGGACAAGCCAAGAAGGGGTGGGAACGCATAGTGGGCTTAAGAAGGATTTGGAGGCAAGAACCCATAGGATCATGGGAAGAGATGAAGATTGAGCTTAGGAAGATCTACGCTCCCCGACCTTCCCACTCCTACCTTGAGAACCATAACCCGAGGAGCACTCCCACTCCTCCTTTCTCTCCCAGTCAACCCAAGACCTCCCTTAGGGCCCAAACTCCACCACCCCAAATGATTCCAATCCCGATCACCACCACCATTCAAACCAAATTGGCCCCCACCCTCACTCTTCCACAACCGGCCGATCCCAAGGGCAAAAGACCCTAATTGACCCGGTTCCCCCCATGAGGGCCACCACTCCCCAACCTAAAGCCACTCAACTAACCCTCACCATTCGAACCCAAGTGGAAAGTGTGTCCACCCCTCCACCTAGGCCCATGACGGCCACCACCCAACCCAAAATTCTCCATCAAACCCACACCCCACAAGCTTCTACGGTCCCCACCACTACCCCTCCATCTTCCCCTAAAAGGGACACACCCCCCAAAACCAATCAACCCAATCCTCCTCAACCCACCCATCTTCCACTACCAACCCCAATCCTACCCCAACTTAGGTCTCCACTTCTTCCACTCCCAAACCCAATCCAAGTTAGAACACCCTCACCACCCCGGGTGCACCATGCCCCAACCTTCATCACCCCATCCCCAAAAGACCTTCCCATTCCCTTGGAGAGTAAAACCCCCACACCCCAAAGGGATGAGAATGTGATTGAGGTACATGAGGCCTCCCCCGATTGGGAAGAAGAATACGAGTCACAATGTCATGAGTTAGGCCAGGAAGTTCCCATCCCATGTGTAGAAAGCATCATGGCTCACACACTCGACCACCTAGAGGAGGAGAACACCATGGTCACTATCCCAACCGTGGGGGAAACACATGTCCAAGTTGAAGAAGAAATCTCGCACAGTGGTCTTCACCCTACACCACCCTCCCTAGTTAGGGCCGAGCTCATCTTAGGAGAACCCCTTTTTCGTTGGCTAAAGGAGAACCCAATTAGAGAGATCATGGCCCATGTTTGCCCTCCTATGGAACAAAACCTCCCTATAGTGCCCCTCTCCTATCCCACCACCATTCAATCATCTTATCAAGTGGAGACATTAGGGGATCTCCTTAAGGGTCTATTTTGGCAAATGGAGTTAACCAGCATGTTGACCACAGTGGCCGACCGACCTAGGAGCCTTGACCTCCTACACCTATGTGTCGGGTCCATCTCCTCGATTTACACTATGGGTTGCTACACAAGTGACCTTCTTCTATTCCTCCCTACACCCAATGAGCCCGATGCTATCCACAAACTAGAGTTGCTTATCTCGGGTAGAACATCAAGCCCTCCATTCATGGCCGACCATCCCACCAAAAACTTTGGCCCAATCATTTTACTAGAGGAGGAAGATCCACCACCATATTGTGAGGACCATGAGGACCTAGAGTTCCTCTCCCCATGTGACTCTTACCATGACCCCTTCGATCCCTTCCTATACCCACCCACCTTACTCACCACCAACCTTTTCCTACCCCAACCAACCAGGATAGACCAAGCCCACCTCTCTCAAGACCCGGCCCACACCAAGGGTACCATGACTATGGGTGAAATACACCTAGGAAATAATGAAGTGCCCCACTCCATGACACATACCTTCTTTGACCCCTACGACCCTTTTGAGTGGAAGCTCGAAGGCCACCCCACCACCCCACACAAGGAAGTCACCTATGGGAAAGGAATTCATGTGTCTTGTCACATCACACCACTTGGCATGAATAGAAAGTCGGGTCCTTTCATACATGACACCCACATGTCAAGTCGGATGCATGATTGGTCCAAAGGTCCTCCCACATTCATCATTGGTCTTAGGCATGTTACGAACATTCACGGATGTCCAGGACCCCCGGCATTTGCTATACCCATGCGCAATAGATTCCCCTACGGATGCCCCGACCCTCCAACCATTGTTATGAAGTCCATGCATGATAGGGCCACTTGTGGCTGCCCCGGTCCACCTAAGTTCATCAAGGTCCACATGGCATCAAAGCATGATAGGTCAATTTATGGTTGCCCCGGTCCACCTTTTCACACTACCCACTTTCACAACCACTCACCGCATCATAATGCATGGCATGAGCATACACGCAAGAAAATCACAACGAGCGGTGAGGTTCACAAAGAGCGAGAAAAGGCTCGTGAGCGCCACTTTGAATTCCAAGTAGGCAACCTATTGATGGTGGCATTGGAGTGGCTCTACCCTAGAGTCACCTCCAACTTGAGGACACGAGGACTTGGACCTTGCCAAGTTCCGAGTGACTTTGGCAACCCGGCTTACGGGTTGGACTTGCTAATGGGGTTTGGGATACACCCAACTTTTGGCACGGCGGATCTGGCACCCTATATGGGCACCGCGGTGGAACCCAGTGAGCACCTTGAGCCTACCCCCACCTTTGTGAGTGATACCCTCGGAGAGCCTCCACATATCAGCCTGAGAGCCCGACGTGTGCACACGGAGGCAATACTGGGCAAGCAGGGTACCATCGCCAGCAAGAGGGTGTGCCCAAGCCACCATGAGAGGATGAAGAACCGTCCCCTGGTTGCGGATGTAGGGTTGAGTTTGGAGGTTGAGGTTCACCCCGAGCTGCTTTAGAGGACCACTTTCCCGGAGGACCCATACTCGACGGAGTCGAGTTCTTCGCACCCCGAGGGTATGAGGGGGACATCACCGGCGATCTCATTTGTTCGAGGATCCTGATGCTCGCCAATAGTGCTACATCTTGTTCGCCACTTTATTCCGAGTCATATGATGTATTTTTCATTTTCTTATTATGTAATTTTCCTTTTATTTGAGTCAAGTCCCTAGGTTAAGGTGTCATCTACCTAGGTTAATTGGCATTAGAGTGGTTAATGAGTCAGTTGGGCCCAATTAAGTGGGCTAGGCCCATGGGCACCCCCTTCTCCCTTAGTTTATTGTCACTAGTCTAAAACTCAGGGTCTTATGTTAAATTGTGGGATTCCTATAAATAGGACCTCAATCCCACCATTTGAAGAAAATGAATGAATGAATGATATTGAGTTGAGTTTCCATAAAATTTGTGAGTTTCCCCTCTCTCCCTCTCTCTAGCTCTCTCTCTCTATTTCTCTCTCTCTCTCTCTAAAGGGGGCGAACCCCATTCTCTCTCCTCCCCACCCCCAATTTCAAAATTCACTCTCTCTCCTCCCCATTCA
The DNA here is from genome assembly GCA_022559845.1 of Amorphophallus konjac. Taxonomy (NCBI): domain Eukaryota; kingdom Viridiplantae; phylum Streptophyta; class Magnoliopsida; order Alismatales; family Araceae; genus Amorphophallus; species Amorphophallus konjac. Next base: position 289,532,397 of record CM040121.1, on the reverse strand, counting down.
CCTCTCATTAAGACCCCTCCCCCTTCCCCATACCTCCCATTTAATTCCCCTCCAACCCCTAGGTGGAATCCCCTTCTCCTAGGCACCTCTCCCTCCTCCCAAGCAACCTTTCCCCTTCCCCATACAACCTTTCATTTTCCCAAGGGAGAATCCCTTCTCCCAAGCACCCCTTCCCATTCCCTAGGCCCCCATTAACCCCTCCATTAACCCCACATTCAAACCAAAGGAGAGTTCTCTCCCCCCTCTCTCCTTCCCAACCCAAATTCGCAGCTCCCCCTTCCTCCACTTGCTAGACCACCTCCCAGCCCCCTTTCTGCCCCTCCCACACCTTGTATCACCCCCTAACAGACCCCCACATAGTCAGGTGTCACCCCCACACCCATCCACCCCATTTCCCACCCCATCTACTCCGTCTCCCATCACCTTCCATCACCCTATCCATCTCAGTTCACAGGCAGCAGTTGGAGCCCGACTTGTAGAACCTGCCCTGAGGTCATTCGGTGTCGTCTGGAGGCGTACTATACATCGACGGAAAGGTCGTCAAGATAACTTCGCAGCCGAGGTGGTCTCGCCGGCATCCGACTTCCCTGCTGTCTGGAGGGTTCATTCTCGTCCGACTGCGCAACCGGGACCTGAACCAGGACCAAAGCTGCAGTACAGAAGCTTCCACGGTCTCATCCTTCCGTTCCAAGGCACGCCGCTTGGCCGGGTTGAAGATCCACCAGTCCTCTGTCCAACACAGCAAGCGGTACCTCGTTCGGAGTCCGGGACTGCCCGTTCCGAAATTTCTCCCCCAGGTGCGCTGAACAGGCCACTCAGGACCTGTCCAGACCCCTCGTCACTCAACGGGATCCCCCTCTCTGCCCTGACATCGTCTGGTGTCCCCCCTGGCTGCTGCTCGAAGAAGACTTGTCCACGGTCATACTCGTCTTGGTCCCGCTGCGTTTCGTCATCGGGAGCGGGTGTGGTGACTACTTCCACCTGCTGCTGCACCCTGGGACTAGTCCGAACCAGAGCGCCCGGATCCTTTTCCAGAGCTCTCCCCAGATGGTGACGACGTCAGGACCACACACAAAAATTCACAGGCATTCTTGGGTCTGTCAACGATGTTTCAGCCCCATTTTCTTCGAATTATGAGTTCGGTGGAGTGCATGGCGTCATCTACATCGACTTCCTATCTGGTTACTCCAGAACGGGCAGATCGTTCGGCGCTAGCTTAGTTAACCTCCCCTCCCCGGCTGGCTGGCTTAGCGCCCCTCCCTGTGTGGAGGTAGTGTTTGGTGTAAGTCCATTCCCCCACCCCGAGATCCACCCTCCTGCGTGGGGCATAGTTTTGTACTAGCAGGTCTTCGGCTGAAGCGTCATCGGCGCGGCGTGCGGGTAGCCCACGCTTCCCCGCTCGCCCTCGTCTCCGACCGGGATCGGTGTCTTAACACCGATCAGGTGAGCTTTGAGCCCCCATCCTCTGCTGGTTTCACTATTGCTTAGCTTAGTATTATCTCTAGTTGCGCCGTCGGCAGTGAGAGAGTGCTTGTCCCAACATTCCGTCTAATCGAGTGCCACCGCGGGTGAGTTGTGAGAGTGTCATTACATCCCACGCCCTCGGCGTGCCGGCCGCCCTTGAAATTGGGCATCCCTTGCCCATTGGGGTCCATCCCTAGCTGGCCATATCCTTGGAACCTCGAGGTCAAACCTCAGACCCTCACCACTATCGCCGGTCCACCTACGGAACCGGGTGTGCACGACACGGGTGAACCGCTTGTGAGAGATCGCTGTTCGGTCCGGTTGCTTGCAAATCTAGGTCCAAGGAGTGGTGTCACATCATGTACGGTCATACATAGGCCGCTCAAAGGATATATGCGGCTAACACTGGGCTGCACTTACAGGAGCTGGACTGAAACTCAGCCTACGATGTCAAGAATGAACGGCTGATAGTGTGCCGCTCTAAAGGATGAACGGTAAGTTCTGGGCCGCGCAGGTCCAGAAGACCTTAAGACCCATGAACATGATGTACGGGCCATACGGGGCCGTATTAAAGATATGCCGTCCTAGAGAATCCCCATAAGGTTTGAACGGTCATATTCCAGCCGCACCACCCGGGCTTGGCTAGAAATCTGAGAAATCACCCTATTGGACTCCGGGCTGCCCAGGGTAAAGCTAAACCGGGGTCTAGTCTACTGTCTATTGGTCAGTCCAGGGCTTAACGGTTTGGTCGAAGATTGATCAAGGTTAATCGACCAACACTTAATGGCATAAGCCAGGAATATGGGGTCATTATTGGGCCGCCTATAAGGATATGCGGTCCACTACTGGCCGCACATGCCTCTCTTAGCCCAATTCGATCCAAGATTAATAATCCAGCGGTTCAGTCACGTCAATCGATGTTTCTGGTGGTTCATTAGGTTCTTAGCAGGGATATACAGAGATCCCAAGATGATGTTAAGTCTGTCGGATGGAGTGTCCGGGGGTAAGTTCAAGGCTAGCACAGCTAATAGGGCTAATGACTTATTAAAAGTCAGTACATTGGTCAAACCATTCTACTGGAGTAGAATGGCTGTCAAGCAACCTAGTATTCATTTCAGTCCTAATTTTATGTCAATTTATCAAGGATCATTATTTACATTAATTTGATTGCCAAAAAGATTAATCAAGATGCTAATGATAATGAACAAGATCATGTGGGAATAAAAAGCATGCATTTTACAGAAATTTACTTGCATAATTTACCACTTATCATATGAGTTTCTAATTTTCTAATTATCAATTAAGATACTAATATGAATCATGTAGAGCTCACACTAAGTCATTTCTGCATAGATGTGCGGTCGTTACAGGACCTTATATCTACTGGACTGAAGGATACTTGCGCTGCCAGGGCATGGCCGCCAAGGGGGTTGAACGTGTTAGGGTGCTAGGCCCGGATACATAGGGGGGTGAATGTATCCTTCTATGTATAATGGCCAAATAAAAACTTGGAAGCTAGAGTGATGTGACACAACCTCGGACCTAATGCAAGCAAGCACAATCGCAATCTAAATGGGCCAATTTGGGCCGCCGCTCTCTCGTCGCTCACCCAAGCCCGGGGTAACTTGGCAATGCCAAGGTGAGGTTGAGGGGTTGGGCCCTTGCTGGTAGAGGGCCAGCAAGGCCAAGATTTGATTCCCAATGGATTTGGAAGCCCAATTCAACGGGGCCGACGAAGTGCCGAAGGCACCGGTTGCACTCTTCCCACGGTGATCACTCAAGGCAATGGGGCTTGAGGATCGGGCTCTCACTCGCATAACCAACGGAATTAGAACTAATATTGAAAGACAAGCACTAAGTGGAGTGAAGGTTTGAGCACTTACTCAACCGGTTTGAAGAAACCGGTCCCGGTCGGAGACGAGGGCGAGCGGGGAGGCGAGTGGATCCCCACACGCCGCGGCGGTGTCGCTTGACCTGCCCAAACAAATTACACCACTACACCTCTCGCAGGAGGGGAAACTTGGGGTGGGGGTTAATGATATTACATCAATACTACCTCCACGCAGGGAGGGGCCTTCAGCCGGCCAAGCGGGGTGGGGAAACCAAAGCAAAGAACGAGGAATAAGGGTGGACGCCGAATCTGCCTGCTGTCTGCGAACCAGGATAGAGGGTCAGTGTTGCTGCTGTAGATCTTGTTCAGGAATTTCTCTGATGGTGAGACTGGTGGAGAAATCTTCATAACAGGAAGGGGAATGCCTCCGAATTTTTGTAAATTCTTCTGGAGTCGCTGCAGGTCGGGGCAGGAGCTAGAACAGGGCCTCTGTTTCTCGGACTAGCAGGGGCAGGTCACCAACAGTAAGATGTAGAGGCTGTCGTGGCCGCTCCCGAACTCAAAATTTGATGACATCAGCGCCGTTAGAACCGTGGGTGAGTCCTCTTTGCATCAAAAGAAACGGGGATGCCAGAAAAGAACGGAGACGATCTGTGGAGCCATAAGAGTGAGGAGGTGTCGATGCAGACTGGGGAAGGCAGAGCCGCGCGACCGTGGAAGAAAATTGGTAACTTCTGTTCCCGGATTCTGAATGGGCTTCCGCTTCTTGATTCTGAAAGTAGACAGGCCGATGAAGAACTTTGAAGAAGAACTTGAGGACTGATTCCTTCGGGGTTCATCGTGGCAGAGCTTCTAATCTGGCTCAGGTCCTCAGCCGAGGCAGAACTGCGTTGCTGTGGGAGAATGGACCTCCTGGATGACTCGGAGATCAGAAGAAGACGAAACTACTTCAGTTGCGAAGGCGACTGGCAGACGCTTCCGACGATGGCTCTTGGGTCTTTAAACTCATCCGGAAGAGGTCGTGGTGGCCGCTGCAAGTTGCTGGTCTGCTGTAGATCTTCAGTTGAGAGCTGTAGGTTGATGATGATGGGGGGGAATGGGGTATATGGGAGGGGAAATGGGGGTGGATGAGTGTGGGGAAAGCCCGGGCTGTGAGGGGGTCTAGGAGGGGGTGTTCTAAGGTGGGGGAAGGGAAGAATGGGGTCTGGAAGGGGGTCTAACAGGTGGTGGAAGGAGGAGCTACGAATTTGGGAAGGTGGGTGAGAGGAGAAAGTGAGGGGGGGGCACAAGTGAGTGGAGGGAAGGGTGGATTTCAAATTTGAAATGGCCTTGGAAGTTGTGGGGTTGTGTGGGGAAGGGGTTGATTGTGTTGGAATGGGGAAAGTGGTGTTGGAATGTGGAAGATGATGTTGGAATGGTGAGGGATCTTCTTGGGACTAGGGGGGTGGAGTAATGGAGGCCATGGGGAAGTGGAGGGCTTTAATGATGGTAGGTGGGAGTTGAGGTGGTTGGGAAGGGAGGAGAGAGAAGAAAATTTGAAATTGGGTGTTGAGGAGAGAGAAAGTGGAGTAAAAAAAGAGGGATTAAGAGAGGGAAGGGTGGGGAATCTCTCCCCTAGGGTTTCTCACCCAAAGAATGTTGGAATCACTCCACTAAACTAAGCTTTGGACTCTCAAATGGCATTTTTTTTCATTGATTGATTCATTACCTCCAAATGAAGGAAATGGGGCCCTATATATAGGAAATCCACATTTTACAATAAGACCCTGACAAAAGACTCATTGACAAATAACCGAAGGGGTAGGGGAGCTCATTGGGCCAAGCCCGAAGAAATGGGCCCAATTAGCACATTACACATTCTAATGACACTCAAACATAGGAAAATAAATGCAAGACCTAGGGACATGACTCAAATAAAATGTAAATTACATCAAATGACTCAAGTAAAATTACATAGGACTCAAAATTAAATGACTAAACCATGCCGGATGCAACTGGGGCGAGGAGACGAGCTATGAATGTGGGCATGGAAGGTGATATCCACATCATAGAGATAGACACAGAATAGAACCAATTTGATTCAACTCAAATACAAACACTTGGAGCGTGCCTATCCAAGCATCTTGCGGAAGTAAATCAAGCAATCTGATGAACCAGTTGAAAAACCTTTTAAACAAAAGAGCAAATATGTAACTGGCCCCCAAAAACCAACTAGCGGAAGAAGCACAAATGAGAATAAGAAATCTCAAGACAATCTGTGAAGGGTGGTAGGAGATATGGAAGAACACACTACAAGCAAACCACTGCTCAAAGATATTAAGGTGGTTCGGTCCTCCAGACCTACATCCACCCCTCACTCCCAACCGAAGTGAGGCTTCACTAGCAAACGCTAGAACCAAGCAGACTCAGTCTGCAAACAGTTGCTGCCACACAGCTTGACCAGGGGAACAGCCTCCCCTCTTCCTCCCAACCGGAGGGACACCCAAGTGACTCCCAGCCACTTGGAAACTAGAGGTCGAAGACCTCTCTTCCTCCAGACCAGGAGGGACCACTGGACTTGCAACCACAAGCCCAGAACCGGAGGACTAGCCTCCCTTCCTCTAACCAGAGGGCAACCCACAAGTGACAACCTGTCACTTGCAACCTGGAGATCAGATCTCCCTTCTTCTGAACCAACAGGAGGAACCCGATCCCCAATCAGGGCCATCGGAAGAACAAAGATGATCAGAAAACAAAGAAAAATAATAAAGGAAAATAACACAGCAATCAGAAAGCTGTAAAACGAAATGCACAATGTGGCTCTCAACAGAGCTGACTGGCCTGGATCTGATCCACGGTCCTATGAAGACAGATCTTCAAGCAGCTTCTTCCTTCTTCTCCACGAGCTCTCTCGCTCACTCTCTTTCTCTCTTTCTTCCTCTTCTATTCTCCAAATCTCTCACTCTCTATCTCTCTTTCTTTCTCTTCTACTCTCCTAATCTCTCACTCACCGCTCTCTCTTCACGGCTTCTCTCTTCTATCTCTTCTTCCTCTCTTTTCCTTCTTTTTCTGGATCGAAGGGCTTTCTGCTCTTCAGGCTTCTGCTTCGATCAACCTTCATCTGAAGACGAAGGCTCCATTATATACCAGCAGCAGCAGGTGGGTAAGGTGCAGAACGCGTGTGCCTCCCACGCTTCATCCAGAACCTTCTTGCCACGTGCCCTTATAGCATTGGTTCCTTTAGTATCGGATCACGTGCAGCCCAGACACCGGTGTATGTTCTTCCTCGGACCTGCAAGGAGATAAAAACCATTAACACTGAGGGCCACAAGAACTAAAACTGCATGAGGTATGTGATAGCAATACGAGATGCACTTTACTGAGAACGACACGAGATACACAAGATTATTACAGTACGAGACAAGGAGAGAATGACACGAGGTCAGATGCAAACAGCACGAGGTAAAAAAAGAGAACGACACGAAGTATCACTGTAACAAAACAAACACTACGAAGAGAACGACACGAGATACATAATAATAAAGCTAACACCACAAAGAAAATGACACGAAGTCTCACTGTAACAAAACAACCACTACGAAGAGAACGACACGAGATACATAATAATAAAGCTAACACCACAAAGAAAACGACACGAAGTCTCACTGTAACAAAACAACCACTACGAAGAGAACGACACGAGATACATAAGCAACACGAAGACACGAATATAAAAACAACACGACATAACAAACAGCAAAGAGAACGGCACGAGATGAAACGACACTTTACTAAAAAGACTTGAATACACACGAAAACAACTCGAGTATTACGTTGCTCGAACACACGATCGACTCGAAGATGAAAACGACACGAAAACAACATGGACTGAAAATAACTCGAAGACGAACACAGACGCTGACACGAAGTGTGGTTACAAAACAAGAAAGACACGAGGTCTAGGAAAAGCAACACAAAGACAGAAATAACAAAGAAACGACTCGAACTAAGGACGACATGGAGACAACACAGTCAGACTCGACTTGAGACACTTAAAGCTTGAATTTAGAGAAGAATGCACGAAGTAAAATCAACACGAAGACAGAAGACAGAAATAACATGAAGACTCAAACACAAAAATAACACGAAGACATGAAAATAACACGAAGACACAAACGCAGAAATAACATGAGGACACAACAAGAGACGGTCAACGAGACGCTGACTCGGTACAGACTTAAGCTCAAGCAAGACAGTCGATGTATAGACTTGACAGAGATCTCTACAGCGAATGTATAGACTTAGAATCATGGAGGCAAATGTATAGACGTCTGAGGAAATGAAACGAGTCAGTGTACAGACTTCAAATTCCACCGACCAGAGTATGGGCTTCAACAGTGAACGGCTGTACATACTTCATGTGAAAAACCCAATGTACAGACTTTGAATTCGAAGACCAATGTGCAGACTTCACGCTGTACAGACTTTCCAAAGATAACGTAACGCTGTACAGACTTGAACTGAAGACCAATGTATGGACTTCAAAACAGATGCTAAGGCCAAGAGGAGTGTATAGACTTTCACGATGTATGGACTTGGTGATCTTCAAAGAACAATGTCCAGACTTTGCCACTGTATGGACTTGAAGAAACAGTGCAACGTATGGACTTGATCTCAAAAAATGTAAGCGATGTACACACTTAGCCAATGTGTATACTTTGCCTTAGACGCTAAATGAGACGCTAAAGTCTGTATAGACTTAGCCTAAGACAATGTATGAACATATCAGCAGAGAAGCAATGCACAGAACAGAAATCAAGAACAGAAATCAAGCACAAGCCAATATATCATAGCATGACTCAAGCATACACATGTGTTCTTCACAATTCAGACATGGCACACTTATGCAATCTCCCACAGAAAAGGTCAGACATATTCAAGACAATGTGGTGACTCATTCATGTTGCTATCATTAAAACATCACATCATCAACAAAGCACAAGGGGCACAACAGAACGGTTGGGATAGGGCCGCCCATTGGTTTGGATGGTCTGGTGATGGCCGCCCATCCCAGGGTTGTATGGTCTGCTGATGGCCGCCCATCCATATATGTGGTTATCTGGGAGCCGCCCATCATGTTATGTGGTTATCTGGGAGCCGCACATCCTGTCAGGGTTGTGTGGTCTGGTAATGACCGTCCATCTAGATATGTGGTTGGTGATGACCACTCATCCTAGATATGTGGTCTAGGTGTGACCGCCCATCCCAGGATGTGTGGTCTTGCAGGAGCCGCCCATCCAGGATGTGTGGTCTATCGTAAGACCGTTCAAGTCTGGTAAAAATCCGATTGAACCAACCCTTGCCCGCCCTCGGCGAGGTTTTTAGGGTCACAATAAAACATGAAATTCGAAGGGTATACATCATGGAATTTGGGGCTTTTACTACCAATAGAAAGATCATGAAAAACTCTACAAGATGCATGAATCAATTTTAGATTTACAGCTTGAAATCGCTACTGAAATCAAGGGGAACAAGTTCTGCCCTAATTCTGACATGCCTCTACCAAACCATTAAATTAGCATAGGATACCTAATGGAATTTAGAGCTTTATGACTCAAAAGAAAGAGGACTAGACGATGATTCCATCCATATATAACACTTTATATTGGGCTCGTTATTACCTACCTCAATCGAGTGAAGAAGGAAGAAGAAAGGAAGAAGAAGGACGCCGGCACGTCTCCACTAATCGCCAGAGATCTCCCTTGATTGATCTCCACTACGGCCGCCACAGCTCCCAAAGGATTCTAGGGTTGCAGAGCTTCATTTTTATAGCTCATACACCTTCTGGATCCTTCTGTGTTGGGAGAATTCGTCGGAGCAAGTGGAGTGATTGAAACGTCGCCGTAATTGTTGACCTCTCCCAAGCTCAGCCGACTACAAGTTTTAGGGTTACGGTTTCGATGAATTGACAGAGGGGAAATGATCCATAGATCGTGGCCTTTCATTTACCACCGATTTGGGCTCATTTGATGGGGTATTAAGCCCTAATTTCGTGGTTTAAGTTAAGGTTACGTAAGTGTGCACTTTGGTCTCAATCCATTGATTAGACCTAGTTACGGATTTTTGTTGGGTCGACTACAGAAGACAAAGTTGTTAAATAAAATTTCCTTTACCAAATTACCATTTTTCTAGATTTTTATAAGGTAGTCAAATTTCCACTTGTCCTATTTACTAAGTAATTAAATATTAAATTCCGAAATTCATTCATTTCAATTTCATTTAAATTTCAAAACCGGGGTATTACAGCCTAGAGGTACTTGACCATTTGTCCTTCCCGAGCTTCGTATTCACCGTTGACCTGGCTAGCGACCAATTGGGTGTCAGTGTGGATCCTGACTCGTTCGGCCCCCACTCGTCGAGCCATCCTGGCTCCCAGATAACGGCTTCATACTCAGAAGTGTTGTTGGATGCCTGGATGTTGAACTTCAGAGCGTACCACAGCTCCTCTCCTTCGGGGGATTTGAGGAGAATACCGACGCCGCTTCTTGTTGAATTGGATGATCCATCGATGAACAGATCCCAGGTAGGCCCGGATGCTGGTGGAAGTGTTTCTTCAATCGGGACCGTGATTTCAATGATGAAGTCCGTGAGAGCCTGTCCTTTAATAGCTGAGCGGGGGCGAATCAAAATATCGTAGGCCCCGAGCATGATGGCCCATTTGACGAGGCGTCCCGAGGCTTCAGGGTGAAAGTGAATCTTCTTTAGGGGTTCGCCGGTCAATACGATGATGGAGTGCCCTTGGAATTAGGGTCGGAGGCGCTTGGCCGAGGTAACCAACGCTAGCACGAGTTTCTCGGTTGCGGGGTACCTTCTTTCGGCCTCATTAAGCACCGTGCTGTCATTGCGTCATTCCTGACCAGGACCGAGCTTACAGTAGAAGGGGTCACCGAGAGGTAGAGGTGTAGAGCTTTGCCTTGGACTGGTTTGGACAGCACCAGGGGCGAGGCCAAGAATTCCTTGAGTTTAGCGAATGCCTTCTGACATTCCTCATCCAAGGCGAACGTAGCAGATGCCATTTTGGGTCCCCTCAACAATTTAAAGAAGGGTAAGTATCGTTCAACCGCCCGAGACAGGAAACGGTTGAGTGCAGCAATGCGCTGTGGACACCAAAAAAATGGCGATGATGATCATGGCGACATTCGCGCCTACACATTCAAGCGTGAGTCGAAGATGAAAATACCGAATAAACCTCATGCCTCGCCCGATCAAGACGAGGACTTGCTTGGTGGTCCGCTACCCGCTAAGGAAGTCCCTAAGCAGAAGATACAGCTACAATGCTCCTACCGGCCATGCCGAGAGCTGAATCAGAGAAAAGTCAGGAACTCCGGCACAGTCTCGGCATGCACCGAAAGTCACACAGAATCTGGGACCGAGTCCCAGAGGCTACAAACGGAATATTGCGGAGGCCATACATTGCAACCGTGACGTTCTGGGAATGCCGACATTCATATAAGTAGCAGCGACTTCAAAAAGAATCCGTTTGGTGCTTAAAATGGCATGAAGGGGCCTTAAAACGGCGTGCCTTAAAATGGCGCCCCCCCCCCCCCTTTTTTTTGCTCAAAACGGCGCCCCCCCCCCCCTTTCTCTTTGGCTATCCGGCGTGCTCCTGTCGAAGGGGCCTTCCCCCTTTTGATGCTTAAAACGGCGCCACTTGTGTTGCGTTAAAATGGCGCCACTTGTGTTGCGTTAAAATGGCGCCACCTTATGCACAAGTTACCCGGCGTGCTCATTTGAAGGAAATGCCACCCCCCTTGCAATGCTTACACGGCGTGGCCCCCTCGAATAGCTTTAATCCGGCGCGGTCACTATTCCCCCGTGCCAGTTTAACCCCATTCCATCCCATCTCTGGCACGATGCTCTGTTTTGTTTAAATGCAGTGCGCAGGGAGCATTCAATGTTCTGAAGCCGTGCCTCCATCTCCACTCGACAGCGCATTAACATCGTCGGAGAAGGCATGTCTTCGGATGAAGATCTCCCGGCAAACCCACAACTGTGCCATCCTCGGACGAACGACAAGGTACGGCGCAAATCACCAGATGCCAGCATAGAAGCCAACCCTGTTCGTCTGGCAGACGAACGCAGTGGCGGGAGTTCTCTTCCGTTCAAGCAAAGAAAAGGCAACCCACTATATATATACTCTGCAGAAGAGAAGAAGGAGGAGAGGAGGATCCTGGCTTTCTCTTGGCTGGGCCATCCAAAAAGGAGAAGGGGTGCTCTCGGCTATGTGCAGTGAAGAGAAGAAGAAAAAGGAAGAAGAAGCTCGGTCCACCCACGCCGACGAGGTGAAGAGAAAGAGAGAGTGTGTGAGTGTGAGAGGTGAGTCGAGCGGGGGGGATCTGTATTCTCCTTTTCCTTCACGTTAGTATCTTCTTCCACCCCCCTTTTTGCAATGTATTCCACTCCCATCCCGAGGTGAACTCTCCCTGTGTCAACTGCTTCCCCGTTTGTGAGGATGAATAAAAGAAAAGGGCCCTTCTGCAAGCTCAGTGTTTCTTCGTTCCGATCTACGCCTCCCTTCCCCCCCCCCTCTAATCGTCCAGGGCCCTTCGAGGCTTGCTTGTCCATAGCATGTCCCTCAAGGGAAGCCATCACCGGATGAACATTCGTGGCCCTCGTGGCAAACATCTGTCCCACGCCGAAGATTCATCGCCCGTGAGTCGTGGTCGGTCTTGAAGGCTAGTCCTCGAGCGCTCCATACACACATGGGTTCGGACCGCCGTAAGGCCACTCCGATGTTTGAGGGTCACCCCAGAGCACTCCGTTTGGTGGCCTTCGCTTCTCTCTGGCAAGCCCCGGTCTAGGGGGAGATGCTGCCCGATTTTCGTCAGGGGATTAAGAACACTCAAGAACAAACGAACAAACCACCTCCGAGAACAAGAACAACATGCAGTAAGCTCTATGAATCAAACCCTTCGAACGAACACTTAAGCATTCATGCTAATTCACCTCAATAAACGACTAAAACGATTAAACCCCCTTTTTCATCAACCTAATCTTCCAAATGGATGAACAAACCTGTCATTAACCCAACCTGCAGGTGAAAGAAAAGAAAACACACAGTCAAAAGCAATAAACCCTCGGGAGGGGATAATCTGGCGCGGTCACTGTTCCACCGCGCCGTTTTAACCCTCCTCACAATAGCCCCATCTCCTTCTTTGGATGCTAAACGGCGCGCCCATTTCAACTCCTTATCTTCCCATTCCGGCGCGGCCTTAACCGGCGCGCCCCCCTCTTCGAGCCCAAATCCAGCGCGCCCCTCTTCTTGGCCAAAATCGGCGCGCCCCCTTGTTTAGCCCTTAAAACGGCATGGCCAAAATCGGTGCGCCCCCCCTTGTTTAGCCCTTAAAACGGCATGGCCAAACCGACGCCCCCCCCCCCCTTTTAACGTCCTAAATCGACGCGCATTTGTCCTTCACTGTTCACCCTAAAACGGCGTCCCCATTTCCTCCTTTGAACTCTAAAACGGCGCCATCCTCTTCCTTCGCTGAACCGGCGCGCCTCCTTAATACAAAAAGGGAATAAACAAGAAAAAATAATAATAAAAGGTCAATCATGTTAATAAAGAACAAAATAAACTCTACCACCCGTACCTTAATTAAAATTTTGTTCCGGGGGCGCTGCCCCGTTGACCCCTGCGACCTGACCGGGCAGGTCGAACCCTGCGACCTGACCGCGCAGGTCGATCCGCGTGCGAGGGCGCACGTTGGGGAGTTCAGGCTCCACACTTAACAACCCGCTTGATGCGGGACGAGACCACGGACATGACAAGCTCACGATTGTCCCTTAGCAAGGGAAGCGTCGGACGTGCACGGTTGAGAAACCGGCAAGAGCTTGGGTGGTCAATTCACACTTTCACGCCCGGATCGGGTCACGGGACAGTCTCGCTCACTCTCTCGCAGCAGCGGTGATATGAAATTATAGCGAGCTAGGTCCTAAAATATGCTCTCTAGCAGTGGCATAAACAAGCATATATGGAAATAAGCGAAATGCCAAGCAAGGAGCGAATACGATACCTCCACGCGCTCGGCGTGGGGACGACGGACCCGGCCGAAGTCGTACTCCCGGGACAGTTAATACATAAAGATTACAGCAATGAGTTACATCCCACTCCACACAGGGAGGTAAAGGGCGACAGAATGGGGTCCGGGAGGAGCGATTTTGGGTTGACGGGCGGCTTCTCGCGTAGCATCGGCCGCACACGTACTCGCGTCTGTGGGGCCCACTTGCTGTCCGGACGGGCCGTGTGGGACCCGGTGGCACCACTGTGGTGGTGGATGCCTGGATGAGCACTCCCTAGAGTGTAGGCGCACTGGTTCGCCGGCCGGAGGCCGGGCGGCTCCGATCGGCACCGGTCGGAACAACCGGCCACGGATCTGCAACTTCTAGTTTTCAGCGCGCGTCCCGGCGAGAACGGACGCTGCGATCAGCCCCGATGTCGGATCGACACGAAGCTGGCGCCGTTGGGAAGCTAACTTCAAATAATTCAATCTAGGCTTAAAGATCTGGCCTGGATCTACACGGATCTGGGCTTTAATGAATTGTTGAGTTGCTGTTGTACATTGACCGGGCTCTCATATCTGTAGAGAACTTGTCTGAGAACTGCCTTTGATCGATATGTGAACGTCCGAATCTGAAGTGGTGGTCTTCAGAAAAATTGTAGGAAATCTAGCTAGGAAAATGGAAAAACTAGTTTGGATAAGTTTGGATGTGGGTACGAATTGATAGGATTTTTTAACTGGAAGTAGGTCGGATCTGGAAATGGGCTGAAAGCACTGTAGCTGAGATAGAACACGAATTTTGAAAAATAGATAGATGGTGGATAAAAAATAAAGAAAAATGAAGGATGTAGGGGATGATGGACAGAACTCCCAGTAAAATTGGGAGCCCAAAAAAAAATCAAAAAGAAGGTCGAAGATGGGAAATTCAGAGCCGCTGTCACTGTAGACAGAGACAGGACAGATCTGGGAGTGATTAAAGACCGAAAATGCAAAAATATCAAACGATGGATTTTGGACCTGAATTTTTTTGTGGATGATGGGATGGAAGATAGGAACACACCATAAACATTACAGACTAAGAAGAGGCCGTGGCTGATAGCAGGAATTTCGGGAAGAGACTGCTGTCTGCCAAGGACAGAACTTCGACGGTGGCACGATGGCGGCTGGATGGCGGCACGAACGGTGGCGGCGGCGGCACCGATGAAGATCAGAGGTTGAGAGGGGGAGATAAAAGATTGATACACTCTAGAACTGGAGGTTTGAGGAGAGGAAACCAGGGGGAGAGAGGAAGGGGGCGCAAGGAGGCTCCTTGAACATTCAACAAATTTCTGATTTTTCACTAATTTTCACATGAAAATACAACATTTTATATGCTTCCAATCAAATCCAACCTCAACCCTTGGATCTAGGGATGGGAGATGGAGGGTCTGGATGGCATGCCACAAACACAAAAAAAATACAATAAAAAATTGAGGGGGGGGGGGCCTATTGACTATGGAGTGGCAAGGGAGACAATTTGACTTGGTAGGTAGCCTACCAAGGAAAAATCACCCCCTTTGTCTACCCATGTGGCAATTGACATTCAACTCATCTAGAAGGCCACCTAGGCTGGTTGACCAGCCCCACATGGTCTAGGTGGACCAATGGGAAAGGGCTGAGGGCCCCCTTGCTGGTCCTACCGGCAAATTACATAGAAACCCACACAATCTACGGGAGTGACGCATTGGCTGATAAAGCCGTACAATTACGCGTATACTTTCCCGTGGATATAAAAATAAACTAAAGGACATAAATGTAATATGAAAAGTACTTGCTCGGCGTCGATTCCCATCACCGCTTCCCCGGACTGTGTTTCAAGAGAAAAGAAATGATGCCCCACTAGATCGGACTTGGATCTCGGGAGCCCTCGCCCGAACGTGGCCATGATCCGATCTTATCCCGGGCCGATAGTTTGTTAGCTCGACCCATCTTTATCGGGATCCGATCCCACACCTACATTGAACTTGCCGTACCTACGGCAGACATCCGTGTGGTTTTGTTATTATTTTCGACGCTTTAAATGCGGACTCTCGTCCGAACGACGAATGGTCCGTTAGTGGCTGACATATATACCGGGATCTAATCCCGCGCTTGTATTAAACTTGCCGTACTCACGGCAGATATTTGCACGGATTCGCTCCCGTCACCGTCTTCTTTTCTATAAGGACCTTTGTCCGAACATAAAATAGTCCATGAATGACCAACAAAATCTGAATGGAACGAGACGGCTCTCGTCTTCCCCCAACCACACATGTGGGAATATCAATAAGATCTTCGTGAGTCACGTCTGGACCTCAGGTTCGTCCCAACCATGGTCATTACCTGACCCACACCTAGGCCTATAGCCAGCTATCTTGGTATACGTCTTTGCTTTGGAATCTAGTCCCGGGACACTTTCCCGCTGCCCTTTGGCACCAGAAATATTAATGATGCCCACGCAAGCCTCGTTTGGACTGCGGGAGGCGCCCCCGGAATGGTCCTGACTCGATCTCGCACCGGGCCAATAAACTCGCTGATTCCCGACCACCCTAACCGGGATTCAACCGAATGTCTTCTATCGCTTTGAACAATAAACTCACCGTACTCCGGCATACATATGCTCCTATTTTCCCCGTAATGATCATGATTCTCTGAGGCCGGACGCTCGTCCGAATATCAAAATGGTCCCTTGAGTGACCGACATCTTTCGAATGCTTGCTTCTCTAGACATAGGGCTTTCCGACTGATTCAAGACCGCTATCGACTTGTTTCTCTCGATATAGTTTCCTGGCCATGAGGCCCTGATTCCTGGCGCTTAATCAAGGGTGTTCCCCTCTCCGAGGGGATGTAAATAACACCGTGACCTTTATGGCGTGGCGGGTTCCAATCCCGACACGAACCACACAATCGTCTGATTAGTCAGATCGAGTGCACAATAAATCGTCACTTTGTGACTGACACGCCCACACACTTAATAAACGAATAAACCCACGGAATAAACCGACTTAAAGAAACAAACAAATGAGCGTGTCGAAAAGTGCGTCCACATGCGCCCCGTTAGACGTTGGACGTCATTGATGCAGGTGGGTGGCCGCATGTCCAGGATAGCCTGGACCTTGTCGGGGTTGGCCTCAATTCCACACTGAGTGACCAAGCAGCCTAGGAACTTCCCGGATCTGACTCCGAAGGCGCACTTGGCGGGGTTGAGCTTCATGTTGCACTTCAGGAGGGTGTCAAAGGTCTCGGCTAAGTCGGAGAGGTGGTCTTCGGCCTTCGGTGTCTTGTCGAGCATATCATCAATATAGGCCTCGACATTTCGACCGAGCTGTCTTTCAAAAATGTGGTTGATCAGTCTTTGATATGTTGCTCCAGCGTTCTTTAACTCGAACGACGGCCTGGTGTAGCAGTGTACGCTGAAGTCGGTGATGAAGGCGGTCTTCTCGATGTCTTCCGGGTCCATCCTGATCTAATGGTAGCCAGAGTAGGCATCCAGGAAGGTGAGTAGCTCGTTGCCAGAGGTTGAATCGACCAGTTGATCGATGCTCGGCAATGGGTAGCAATCCTTCGGGATAGCCTGGTTGAGGTCGGTGAAGTCCACGCACATCCGCCATTTCCCAGAAGCTTTTGGCACCAGGACGACGTTGGCGAGCCATGTAGGGTACATAACCGGACGAAAGAGGCCAGTCTTCTGCCCCTTGATGACTTGCTCTTTAATGACCGCTTGCTTCTCTGGGGCATGCTTTCTCCTGCGCTGTTGTACTGGCTTTGCTGTCAGGTCGAGGTTGAGCTTGTGCATCACCACGTCTCCCAGGATCCCAGGAAGGTGCTCATCAGACCATACAATGACTCGGATGTAATGTGCAAGGAAATCTTTATATTTCTCATGTTCCTCAAGTGGTAGCTCGGCTCCAATCTTTACTCTTAGGGTCGGGTCACCGTTAAGGAAGACCGTTAGCAAATCGCCGCCAGGCTCAGATGTTGCGGGTCCCTCTTCGGCTCCCTTTACCCCTTTATTCTTCCCTTCCGGCCTAGTGACGTCAACTAAGACTATATAGCACCTTCTAGCCAATGCCTGGTTACCTCAAACTTCCCCCACACCATACTTGGTTGGGAACTTCAACTTTTGGTGAAAGGTAGAGGGCACCGCTTTCATTCAGCTGAGAATGCCTCGGCCAAAGATGGCGTTGTATGCCGTCATCCCCTTGATCACGATGAAGTCTACCATAACCGTAACGGTTTTGGGCGGGGTGCTGATAGTAACCGGTAGGCTCAGTGCTCCCTCGGGATAAGTTGCCTGGCGGTTGAACCCACAGAGGATGGTTCGGATCGGGCGGAGTTGAGATGGATTCTCTCCCATCTTAAGGAAACATTCATAGGACAATACATCAGGGCCACTACCATTGTCAACTAAGATCATGTCCACGTTACAATGGTTTATTGTATCCGATCAACGAGAGTGTCCTCGTCTGGGGTGGTTAGCCTTTTTGGGTCCTGGTCAGAGAATACCAGGGCCTGCGGTTCGCTAGCCTGCGGGGCCGCAGGTGCCTCAGCAGAGGCTCGGCTCGCCCGCTTGGCGTGACGCTTTTTTCCTCGGTTGCTATCTCCGCCTGATGCCATCCCGCCCGCGATGACGTTGATGTGGACTCCTCGGGGGGCATTATCAATCTCTTCAGCAGTGCCTCGGTCTTCCTTTTGCCCAGACACGTACCAAGATAGGTGTCCTTGGCGGATGAGGCGCTCGATCTCATTTTGAAGTTGATGGCAATCGCTGGTGTGATGCCCGTGGTCGCTGTGGACCAGGCAATGCTTGCGGCGATTGCGATGCTTGGTCTTCATGGGCTCGGGTTGGTTGAGGAGACCCGAGCCTTTGATGTCTTCGTAGATTTCATAGACGGGGGCAGTAAGTGGGGGATACCGCTCGTACTTCCGGGATGGCTCTTTTCGATCTCCATCCTGGTTCCACCTTTTTCCTTGACCCGTCCCTTGCTCGAACGGTCTCTTCTTGTCCCCCTCCCGACCCGAGCCGGTTGTGCCTCACCAGGTGCTGAGGACTTCCTCGAACTCAGCGTGGCGCAGGGCCAAGGTCACTAGCTTGGCAAGGGAGGTAGGGGGATGAATCACTAGCTCGCGCCGCAGGTTCTCATCGCGGGTACCCCCGGTCAAGGCGGTGATGGCAGAGGCTACATCCAGGCGGGGGATGCGCAGGGCTTCCGATTTAAATCGGTTGATGTTGTTAGTGTTGGTGTGCTATAGGCCAATTTCGGGTCGGGTAGGCCTAATAGTTGTACGATCTTATTCATTATTAATAAAGTGGTATTTGAGCGTAAATATGCGATTGTGTATTACTTTACGATGTCCCTAGATATGTGGTTGTAAAGTCAGTTCGAGATGGGATCTCGAACATGAGACTGACTTTACATGGACGCATACCTTAAACTGTTCCTGGTTGGAGGGTAATCACTCGAGGACTTTGATTACCTATTAAACCAGTGCACATGATGTGTTAGTGACCAGTCTCATGGTGATTGGTGCGGGACACCAACACATATGTGTAGGTGTGTGTCCTTGGAGGATGTACACTGAACTGATCCGCTATTAGATCTTCAGATGGTTGATTATACCTAATGTCAACTGAAGATCCAACTATCTCAGTAGCATCGTTGGTCCTTTGACCTGAGACATTGATCGGATCTTACACGAGGACTGGAATGCTTTAATTACTTGGCTAAGTGACTTTAACGACAAGTCATGAGTTGTCGAGTCATTAACCACTCCAGGATAAGTGTGAAGATCATCAATGGTCAAGGAGGGGATCGCTCACTGTCGGGTATATATCAAACAGTTAATGGGTCATCACATTGACGCTCCGTTAAATCCCTGGCCAGGGTCGTGTGAGTTTGTTTAGAACGGACGTCATACACTTTAAGGAGGTCATTGTCAAATGGCACAATCATGGGGTTTGACAAAACTATACCCTCGATTGTACCAGACTCATAGAAGGAGCGAGGGATTATATCGATGCGGTAACTGTGGACTTACAGGTACCAGACAGGCAGGTTTAAACCCGACGTCCTCTAGGATAACGCGGATTTACTTGACCCAACGTGATCGAAGGTTCAAAATGATATAAACTATTATTCGGCTCTAGTAGAAGCGAATAATACGTTTAATTTACTTCTAATTGGAAATTAGAAGTTAATGGGCCTTAAACTAGAGTGACTATGGGCCTAGAGGATCACACACAATAGATTCTTGGGTGACGGATTATTATTATACAAATGTATGTATTATTTCCTTTTTAGTTCCTTTTGGAAAGGAGTATAAATGGAGCTTAATACATATGTATAATAGAAGAAAGGATATATATACAGTTTCGGTCTTTTGGAGCCCTTTTAAAAATGGTCAAAACTCTATATATATGGCATCCTACGTGAGCTCATTCGAACTCTCTTGGCTTAACCAAGCATTAAGGGTTAAGAGAGGAAGATTAGCTCCTCCCACCCTTTTCCTCCCTCTTGGTCTCTCTCTCCAGAAGGTGAAAGGGTCGGGGAAGGTCCGTGCCGGGGGGTACCGTCGCTGCGCAAGGATCCGTGTGGATCATCTCTAGAGGCCGTGCAGCTGTGCGGCTCGGTATTCTGCATCGGGCTTACCGGACAGCGTCGTTCGGCGCAAGGTGAAATACGCAACCCGTAGTTAGGGGTTGGGGTGATTAAAACATCGATTATAGCACTGATCTAGGTTTCCATGCAACCGGGATCGGGCAAAATAAATTTTTGTTATCCGCTATGTTGCCCGATGGTGCTGTGCGAAACCTTACAGTGGTATCAGAGCCAGGTTGACGCTCTGGTCAGTGTTTTATCACCGTTTAGAACCGTGTTTTAGGGGCATTAAATCCTTCAATTATTAATTGTAGATGGGGATACTGGGCATCTCGCTTCTTCCAGGATGCTGGGCATCGCTGGAGCAATTTTTTTTTTTAAAAAAAAAAATTTTAAAATTTTTTTGGTCCCGATTTGGGCGCACTACACCCTGGGCGCGGTGCACCCGTCGGGTGCGCCGCGAGGGCGGCGCACGCGGCACCCGCGCGGTCGCGCAGGTCAACGCACGCGCGTAGGGCGGGCCCGCGCCGAAAGTATTTTTTAATTAAAAAAATTGTTTTTAATTTTTTAATTTATTATGCTCAAATATATACATATATATATATATAGGATATATATATATGAAAATGCATAGTAAATTAAATAAAATTTTATCTCGTAAGTTAATTGTGTTATCTCAATAGTAAATGTCAAATGTTAAATTTTATTTAACTCTTTTGAATTTACCGAGGTGAGATAATTACTATTTACCTTGAGATAAAATGGTAATAAATGAACTTACTTCAATAAATTTTAATTATTGAATTTTTGATTATTAGATAATTAGAAATTTCAAATTTTAAGTTTTATTGAAGTTAAATGTAGAAAATTCAAATATTTGAATTTTAATTATTAGATAATTGTTAAATTTAAATTTTGAATTTTAGAATATTGTTAATTGTGGATAATTGCATTATTTTAAATTTACTTTCAAACAAAATTATTGGATAATTAGTTTGAATTTAAATTTAAATTATTGACATGTTTAAATTTTAAATTTAAATTTGATTATTGGATAATTAAATTTAAATTTAAATTTAAATAATTATCTCAATTACATGCCCTTGTGAAAAATGATGGTTCTTTATGTGATTTACTTTATTTACCTTGTATTGGCTTGCTTGTCTGTTTAATTTTAGTTAATCCTGCTTCGATTTTTAAAATTAAACAAAGCTAGCCTGTTTTTTGTTTGCCCATCCCATTTTTAAATTCAAAAGTAAGGATTATTTTCAGAAAATAACCCTTGATTGATTTTATTTGAATGGGTTGGCAAGTGATCATGGACTTGGATTAATGTAATTAATTGGGGTCTGCGAACCTCCTTTCTCTCTCTGTTAAAATTCTAATGTACTTCTATCTTCCTCCATTGTTGTACTCGGCCTAAGGGCTTCTGGAATTTTATTGATATGTAATTTACTTTTTTCCGGCCTGCGTGTTGTGTAAAAGTTGTAATTACTGCGGCGTCGGAGTTTGAAAGCGCAGAGCACACCCGACGAGGACGATCCAGCTGCTTCGGAAGCGGACCGGATGTCTTAGTTACATTAGGGTTAAAGTCCACGATCACTTGCGTTTAATTTTGCATTGGATGTATTTATTTTGTGCAAACTACTAGGTACGGTAAATATATTAGATATATTTATATTACCACCTAGGGTGAGATCAAGATAAAATTAAATTTCCTCGCGATTGAATTTTAGATCTGGCAAGCGTGGCACTAGGAGTCGTCGTGACCCTCCATCATTATGGAGTGAATGAACGTCTTCATTTCATGAATTTGTTGTGCTTTCCACAAGGTCCATGAGTTTGGGGGTGGGATTAAACTCCAAGGCTCGGTCTCAATAGGGTGAGGAATTGAAGTCGGCCTTGTTGTGCTTTCCACAAGGGTCGGGTCATGAACTCATTGCTATGTAGTAATGATGGTTAGATCTAACCGAGAATATCCTTTGTTGTGCTTTCCACAAGGGGATGATTTCTCGAGGGTCGAATATCAGATATTGCATTAGATGCAAGTGCCTGTTGACTGCCCTTGAGATGGTGTATGGCATGTTGTGCTTTCCAGAAGGTCGTACATCAGTCTCGTTGGGATTCCGACCCACTAGGTTGATCTCGCTGGTCTCCCGTTCTATATATTGAGGGTTATATAGTTCGATCGAAAAATAGTGGGACTAACTAAGATAGAAAACCACATCTAAGTTATCTTTTATTTCTTATCCAGATTACAATGTCGTCGTCCAACCCCCTCCGTGACATCTTGGATGCAAACAAATTAACTGGACCGAACTACTCGGATTGGCTGCGTAATCTACGCATAGTCTTTGCCGCCGAAAAGATAGCGTACGTGTTGGACACGGTTCATTCTGAGTCAGCTCCTGATGCCGACGAGGGCGAGTTACTGACTTATGCCAAATGGTCTGAAGACTCCTCCCTTGCCCAATGTTACATGTTGGCCTCTATGGCTCTCGAGCTGTAGAGGTAATTTGAAAAGACTGATTGTAGAAGCATACTTCTCAATCTACGCCAGCTCTTCAGGGAGTAGGGTAGGATTGAGAGATATGATATCTCTAAAAGGCTTTTCAGGACATGGATGTCTGAGGGTTCTTCAGTACAGGCCCATGTACTGAAAATGATGGAGTTGATTGAAAGACTCAATGCATTGGGGTTCAAGTTGGATCTTGAACTATGCATTGATCTTATACTCCAGTCATTGCCCGATTCCTTTTCTACTTCATCATGAACTTTAACATGAACATGATTGAAGCAACTCTCCTAGAGCTGCTCAACATGTTAAAGAGTGCTGAAGGAACCATGCAGAAAGATAAACCATCTTCGTCTGTAATGATTGTTGGCCGGGCCAACAAGAAAAGGAAGGTCACCCAAATATCCACCACAAGTAACAAAGGGAAGGGAAAGAAAAAGGCCATGGGTAAGCAACTCGCTAAGGTTGACAAAGGGAAGGGCAAGAAGAATGAAAAAGAAGACAAGTGTTTTCGATGCGGGGAAACAGGGCATTGGAAAGGGAATTGCAAGGTAATTCTAAATGAAGGTATTTTTGTCATAGACCTTAATTTATCATATATGAAATCCACATCATGGGTATTGGATACTGGATGTGCATCTCATATCTGCAACTCTATGCAGGTGCTGGCAAATAGAAGACGGCTGGGCAAAAAGGAGATTGAACTGAGGATGGGCAATGGAGCTTTAGTTTCTGCTAAAGCTGTTGGGACTGCACGTCTCAGTTTACCTTCAAGAGTCATTCTGGAGCTGAATGACTGTTATTATGTTCCTAATATTATTAAGAACATTATTTCAATCTCTGGTTTGTATAACGTTGGATATACATTGGCTTTTAATAGCACTGGGTGCTTTATAGTGAATAATGGTTTGAATATAGCCTATGGTTCATTAGTCAATGGTCTTTATGTATTAGATACATGTTCTAATGTTATGCAAGTTTCCAATGATGATGAAGTGAATTCTGCATATCTATGGCATTGCAGATTTGGTCATGTAGGTGAGAAAAGAGTCTCTCACTTACACTCAAATGGGTATTTGAATTCGTTCGAATACAAACTATTTGATAACTGTGAGTCGTGTCTCATGGGGAAAATGACCAAAGCTCCCTTTAGTGGACATGGTGAGAGGGCTGTTGACCTTCTCGAGCTCATACACTCGGATGTGTGTGGACCCATGTCCATGGAGGCGAAAGGGGGTCATCTCTATTTTATTTCTTTTATTGACGACTTCTCAAGATATGGCTATGTGTATTTAATGAGACATAAATCACAAGTCTTTGAGAAGTTTAAGGAATACAAGAGTGAAGTAGAGAAACAGACTGGCAAGAGTATTAAGGCTCTTTGATCGGATCGAGGAGGTGAATACCTTAGCCATGAATTCACTTCTTCTCTTAAAGACAATGGAATTATTTCTCAGTGGACTCCACCTTATACACGACAACATAATGGTGTATCCGAAAGGAGAAACATGATCTTGTTAGACATGGTCCGATCCATGATATCTATGTCAGAACTACCCTTGTCTCTCTGGGGCTATGCATTAGAGACTGCGGCTTATTTATTGAATAGGATCTCAAGTAAATGAGTTCCTTCTATACCATATGAGATATGGAAGGGCAGGAAACCAAATTTTAATCACATTAAAATTTGGGGGTGTCCTGCTCATGTAAATAAGAACGATAGTGACAAGCTTGAGTCGAGAACCGATAAGTGTAGGTTTGTGGGATATCCAAAGGAGACGTTTGGATATTATTTCTATCACCCTTCTGAGTAAAGGGTCTCAGTGGCCAAGAGAGCTGTATTTCTGGAAAGAGAATATCTACTCCAGAAAAATAGTGGGAGCCAGATAGAATTGGACGAGGTCCAAGAATCACAACCCGTAGACACAAACTCATTAGATGAGACTGTATCGGTTGATCATATTCAGAGTGAAACACTGACACTACGGAGATCTGGTAGACTACCGAGAGAACCTGAGAGATATGTTGGACATGTCTCAGAGGGGTCCTCTAAGGTATGTATCGATGAGGATGATGATCCTCAATCGTACCAGGATGCAATCCGTAGTGCGTACTCCGAGAAATGGCAAGAGGCGATGGATTCAGAGATCCAGTCCATGTACACCAACAAAGTTTGGAACTTAGTTGATGTACCCGAAGGGAAGGTCCCTATCGGCTGCAAATGGATTTTCAAAAGGAAAATCGGTGCAGATGGACAGGTTGACACATACAAGGTTAGACTAGTGGCGAAAGGATATCGTCAAAGGCAAGGCATTGACTATGATGAGACTTTTTCGCCGGTAGCCATGGTTAAGTCAATCAGAATCCTCCTTGCCATTGCGGCATATCTGGATTATGAGATCTGACAAATAGATGTGAAGATAGCTTTTCTTAATAGAAATCTATCGGAAGAGGTGTACATGGTACAGCATGAAGGATTCACCTCCAAGCTACATCCTAATAAGGTATGCAAACTTTAAAGGTCCATTTATGGATTAAAGCAGGCATCTCGAAGCTGGAACTTAAGATTTGACGAGGCTGTCAAATCTTTCAACTTCATTCGGAATGAAGATGAACCCTGTGTACACAAGAAGGTCAGTGAGAGCTCAGTCACCTTCTTGGTCCTTTATGTTGATGACATCTTGCTCATTCGGAATGATGTAGAGATGTAGACATCAACTAAGTCCTTGTTATCCAAGACCTTCTCCATAAAGGATTTGGGAGAAGCATCCTATGTGCTGGGCATAAAGATCTACCAAGATAGATTTAAAAGGATGCTAGGATTATCCCAATCCATGTACATAGACACTATCCTTAAAAAGTTTAGGATGGAAAATTTCAAGAGAGGTCTTATTCCCATGAGATATGGAATTTGCCTATCCAAGGGGATGAGTCCTAAAACTTCTGAGGAGGTGGCACACATGAATAAAGTACCCTATGCTTCGGTGATAGGGTCAATCATGTATGCAATGCTATGTACACGGCCTGATGTTGCCAATATTTTGAGCATTGTTAGTAGATATCAGGCAAATCCAGGCGAAGAGTACTGGAAGGCAGTAAAGGGCATCCTTAAGTACTTGCGAAGGGCTAAGGATCTTTTTCTGCTTTATAGAGGAGAGGACCTACAGCTTAGAGCTTACACAGATTCTAGTTTCCAGTCAGATCCAGATGACTGTAAATCCATGTCAGGGTTTGTATTCATGTTGAATGGAGGGGCAGTCAATTGGAGAAGCTCCAAGTAAGATACGACTGCAGATTCGACGACGGAGGCAGAATATATTGCTGCAGCTGAAGCTGCTAAGGAAGCAGTCTGGATGAAGAAATTCATCTTGGAACTTGGCGTAGTTCCCGAGATATCAGCTCCCATCCCATTATTTTATGATAATAATGGGGCCATCACCCAGGCGAAGGAACCGAGATCTCACAAAAGGTCGAAGCATATTCTGAGGCACTTCCACCTTATTCCGGAGATTGTTGACCGTGGAGATGTTGCGGTAGAGCGTGTACCGTCAGAAGACAACATAGCAGATCCACTGACTAGGCCTTTGACACAGACTGTATTTAAGCGCCATCGGGATAAGATGGGCCTCAAAGTTGTGGGTAATTGGCTATAGTTCCAGTGGGAGATTGTTAGTGTTGGTGTGCTACAGGCCAATTTCGGGTCAGGTAGGCCTAATAGATGTACGATCTTGTTCATTATTAATAAAGTGGTATTTGAGCATAAATATGTGATTGTGTATTACTTTACGATGTCCCTAGGATATGTGGTTGTAAAGTTAGTTCGAGATGGGATCTCGAACATGAGACTGACTTTACATGGACGCATACCTTAAACTGTTCCTGGTTGGAGGGTAATCACTCGGGGACTTTGATTACCTATTAAACCAGTACACATGATGTGTTAGTGACCAGTCTCATGGTGATTGGTGCGGGGCACCAACACATATGTGTAGGTGTGTGTCCTTGGAGGATGTACACTGAACTGATCCGCTATTAGATCTTCAGATGGTTGATTATACCTAATGTCAACTGAAGATCCAACTGTCTCAGTAGCATCGTTGGTCCTTTGACCTGAGACATTGATCGGATCTTACACGAGGACTGGAATGCTTTAATTACTTGGCTAAGTGACTTTAACGACAAGTCATGAGTTGTCGAGTCATTAACCACTCCAGGATAAGTGTGAAGATCATCAATGGTCAAGAGGGGATCGCTCACTGTCGGGTATATATTAGACAGTTAATGAGTCATCACATTGACGCTCCGTTAAATCCCTGGCCAGGGTCGTGTGAGTTCATTTAGAACAGACATCATACACTTTAAGGAGGTCATAGTCAAATGGCACAATCATGGGGTTTGACAGAAACTATACCCTCGATTGTACCAGACTCATAGAAGGAGCGAGGGATTATATCGATGTGGTAACTGTGGACTTACAGGTACCAGACATGCAGGTTTAAACCCGATGTCCTCTAGGATAACGCGGATTTACTTGACCCAACGTGATCGAAGATTCAGAATGAATTAAACTATTATTCTGCTCTAGTAGAAGCGAATAATACGTTTAATTTACTTCTAATTGAGAATTAGAAGTTAATGGGCCTTAAACTAGAGTGACTATGGGCCTAGAGGATCACACACAATAGATTCTTGGGTGACGGATTATTATTATACAAATGTATGTATTATTTCCTTTTTAGTTCCTTTTGGAAAGGAGTATAAATGGAGCTTAATACATATGTATAATAGAAGAAAGGATATATATACAGTTTCGATCTTTTAGAGCCCTTTTAGAAATGGCCAAAACTCTATATATATGGCATCCTACGTGAGCTCATTCGAACTCTCTTGGCTTAACCAAGCATTAAGGGTTAAGAGAGGAGGATTAGCTCCTCCCCTCTTTTCCTCCCTCTTGCTCTCTCTCTCTAGAAGGTGAAAGGGTCGGGGAAGGTCTGTGCCGGGGGGTACCGTTGCTGCGCAAGGATCCGTGTGGATCATCTCTAGAGACAGTGCAGCTGTGCGGCTCGATATTCTGCATCGGGCTTAGTGGACAGCGTCGTTCCGCGCAAGGTGAAATATGCAACCCGTAGTTAGGGGTTTGGGTGATTAAAACATCGATTAGAGCACAGATCTAGGTTTCCATGCAACCGAGATCGGGCAAAATAAATTTTTGTTATCCGCTGCGTTGCCCGATGGTGCTGTTTGAAACCTTACAGATGTATACCCTCAACTTCTCCCCTTGTTCCTGGTTGAGGGCCAGTAATCCCGCCACTGACCGGGGTGGACCGCTGCCGGCGAAGCTTTCCTTGAATATTCGCCCGAATTGCTTGAAGTTATGGATGCTACCGGGGGTGAGGGCTCTGAACCAAGCCTAAGCACCCTGAACCAGAGTGGTCACGAACGCTCAGCACTTGATCACATCGGACGCCCCATGCAAGGCCATTAGGGCGTCGAAGCTGTCGTAATGGTCGGCCGGGTCTCCCTGGCCGTCGTACGACTTGAAGGTCGAAGTGAGATTCTAGGAGATATCTCTACCTTCAAGATGTAGTTAGAGAACAGGGATCGCTCCTCGTCCTCCACAGGAGAGGTCTTCTGCATGGCACGGAGAGCGCGCTCTTGCTCTGCGAAACGCCTCTTGAAGTCTCGCAGCCGGAGAGAGAGTTCCAGTTGTCGGTGTCCCAAGGGGCTGGGGGGGCTGATGGGAATCGACGCCGAGCACTAATTTTATTTTTTTACACTTGTGTCCTTTTAGTTTGCTTTTATATCCTTAGGAAAGTATGTACGTAATTGTAAGGCTTTATAAAGCCACTTTGTCATTCTCTTGGATTCTTTAGGTTTTTGTGCAAAAAGTGTAGTAGGTCTAGCAAGGGGCCCCCCATTCCTTCCCCATTGGTCCACCTCATCCATGTGGGGCTGGTCAACCATCCTAGGTGGCTTCTAGAAGGGTTGAATGTCAAATAGACACATGGGGGACAAATGGACCAAAAAGTCCACCTTTTCTCCTCCCTTGGTCAAGGGGGCGCCCCCCACTTATTACTTGTTTAATGTGGTTCCAAATCACATGGGAGAAATAATTTCTTATATCCCTAGTTTACCCCCCCTAACCCTAGATCAGAGGTCATTTTGAGTCTTTTTACATTTATTATAAATACCATGTATTTCCATTTTATGTAGAATTAATGAGAAAAATTGTGGCATTTGCTCCAAGGAAGGGTGCGCCCCTCTCCCTCTCTCCCTGGTTCTTCCTTTTCCTCTAGCCATCCAGGGTGTGAAGCCCATTATCCTTAGCCCCCCTGAGTTCCATTTCTGCCGCCGCCGCCATTGCACCGCTGTTGCGCCGCCGCCACCATCGTCGGATTCTATCTACATCAGGATAGAAGCTCATCTTCAGATTTTTATCTCTGGTTCTTGTTATCTGATCAAGCCCTACTTTTGAGGGTTTGTTCTGTCCATTTCCCCTAACCTCTAGTTCAAATTTCATGTCATTTGGACTTCATTTGGTATTTTTTCCGCATTTATTGTTCTTCCCCTTGTAATCTGTCATTCTGTAGATCTACGGGATAGAGTCACCTTTTTGTATTTTTCCCACCCCTTTATCAATTTCTAGAAAATCCTAAAAAATTCCTCAGTGTTCCTCACATATACCCCCTTCCACCATAATTTTCGTGGAGTCTATTATCATTTCCCCTTCGGTCAAAGGTTAGTATCAGGAAAAACACAATCTGCCATATGTGTCTGTCAGTCCGGGTCAAAAAATAAAATAGTGTTACAGTCATTTTCATTTTCAATCCGTTCGGTGGATGGAGCTGTCAAAAATATATGTCGTAGTTCTTTGAGTGCTCTTTCCAACGGTACCAGCCACGCCTCGATCGGCCTCCAGATCTGAGCCACATAATTCTTGTAGTCGAGACGTACAGATATGTTCCTTGTGCAGGTCTGAAATTGTAGTCCAGGAATAATTCGTGCAAAATTATCAAAAGTCAACTTCTGGAACCGCCACTTTAGGGAGTCGATCGGGAACATCCCTCCATCGTCCCAGCCAACCGGCGCCTTCAGAAGACCTCGGGAGGGTGACGTTCCCTTGGAAACCGCACCTTGCTATCAAACGAGTCAGAACCGAGTCAGTGTAGGACCGAGTCGGACCAGCAGGCCGAGTTCGTGCCGAACGCATCTCTAGATTGCTGCCCTTCAACCCAGGGTCGGTCCTCCCGGGCCCCACTTGTAGCCCTTTACCTCCCTGCATGGAGTGGGCAATAGATTTCACTATTGTAACAAAATTTTTACCGTTGTTACCTGGAGTTACCGTAACTGGCCGGGGTCGTCTTCCCCACGCCCGAAGCGTGGAGGTAAACTCGCCCCCACTCTTTATCGCATTTTGCTTATCTCGTATATCCTTGAATGCCGCTGCGAATGTAGGTTCCTAGCTATATATATATTTTTATCACCGCTGCGAGAGTGAGTAAGTGTACCGTCCCATGACTCGACCCGAGTTAATGCAGAAACGCCGATACCTGAGACTCACGGCCGGTTTCTCAACCGCACCCGGTCTCACGTTTCCCTCGCTTAGGGGCGATCGCGAGCTAGAGTCCCAGGTCGCGTGTCTGTCCCGTATCAATTTGGTATCAGAGCACCAGTTGAGTCTAGGGTAGTCATTAGTCTTTGCTTAACAAAAATAAAAAAAAGTGTCATTTACGTCTAGTCATCATCTAAGTCGGTCTAAGGTTGCATCCGCATACCATTTTTTGGTATATTAAAAGGTGTTGTCCGAACGTTAGGCTATGCCTATCGGGAAGGCCGCACACTTGCGCGAGTGATCTGCAGATCGATTAACTCCGCCACGTACCGAGTCTTGGTTTAAGTCTAGGGTCCTTAGTGTGCATGCATTCCAACCTTGCATAGTCGGTCTAGTGTCTTGTCCAAGTGTCGGCATGTCCATCCACTAGTGTCCCCGTGTCCCATGGATTATCAAATGCCCGGATCTTATCCATGGTGGCGATACTATCTAAGATGGGAGAACCACCCGGACCACCCCCGTAGACCCGTAGCCCGGGACTTCTTTGGATCCAAAAACCCAAGTGACTACCTAGAGTGGGAAGTCATTATGGATGACTACTTTGAGTGTTAGCTTATGTCCGGTCCCATGCAAGTCAACTTTGCCAAAAGGCGACTTTTCTATGAAGCCGCTGAAACATGGAGGGACATCAAGTACTTCCGGGAAGATAGGAGGCTAAGGCCCATCGAGTCATGTTGGGATATGAAGATAGCGCTTAGGAGGGTCTACCTTCCCCGTCCACCTACCTCCAACAACAGGGGTTATACCACTAGTCGGCCCCACCAACTCACCCGCAATCAAGTGGACCACACCTCCAACCAACACCGCCCCTTCACACCCATCCAAGCCCTCCAAAGCAACCCCAATCAAGTGGTCCGCCCAGTCACCTCCCACCAAGTGGAAGCCCCGCTTCTAGCCGAGCCTAGGTCCACACCCGAGCTGAGAGACGAGGAGCGAGTCCACCACGAGGTTCCTACTCCAACCCACACCTTTGATGAAATCAAGAAAATGTTTTCGGATTGGTTGGAAAGGACACGTGCTTCTTCACCACCCGTGAGTGCTCCATTGCTACCCTCTACTCCCGAACTTTATTCGGAACCATCTTATTTGGAGCCACCAAAGCCCGAGTCACCCGTGTTTCTAACGGGTACGTTTTTCATCGCCGAGTCACTACTTAGTTGGCTCAAGGATGGCTTGGTCCCACCTCCTCACCCATCCATGGACCCCACCCTACCACTGGTGCCCGTCAACTCGTACCACACGATATTCCGATCTTGTCACCATGTTGATACCTTGGATGACCTTGTTATGGGATTAGACTCGCAATGGCAGTTGACACACTCATTGGCCCGAAGCTTCGACCAACCCACTAGTCTTAGCTTCACCCATCCGGCCTTAAGGTCCATTACCTCCGTGTGCACCGTGGGTTGTGTCACCATGAAAATTCTTCTATTCCCCCTATGCCGGCCGAGCCCGACTTCATACCCTTTTGCCCAAGGGAGGAACCATACATCCTACATATGCTCACCGTCCCACCTACCACAATGTATGAAGGTGACCATACACACCTTCAAGACTTCCATACATGGGACCGTGACTTGTGGGAACCCACCACAAGGGGTCATACCTTCTTTGATCCCTTTGACCCATTCCCTAGTGGGCCCCTTAACCCACCATATATACTTCATTTCTTCGAGGGAGTTCACTACCACACCGCTACCCTACGGGTCGAGTCTTCTACACCCACCAATCCCAATCTCGATACACCCACACCCGGCTCTTCTACACCCAGTTCTCCTAGCCCTCTCAAGTCTCCCAAATCCAAAGGGCCCTCCATGCATAACTGGGTCATACTAGGGCGTCTAGGTGTTCCCCATTCCGCCAACCACCGGTTACATCAAATGCATGCATGGCACATATTCGGGTGTCCTGGTCCACCATCGCCTATGCGTAGGTCGGACTAACATTAGATTTGTTTAGGGTCTTTGTGAGTCATTGTTTCGTTTATCCGTTGTGTGTATGTGCATACATCGAGTCGAGTCGGTCTTTTGTAGCTCGCGATGTTAGTCCCTTTCGAGTTCGAGACTTGTCGGACTTTGGGATCGGTTCTACTTCATATCGGATCTAGTCACATAAGGGACAAGCGGTGATTCCTAGTGAGTCTTCGAGCTGCCTTCCCTCCTTTGAGAGTGACCCCACCCTGGTGTGTCCACCTCTAGCCTCATTCCCATGGCAGCGTGCGCATATCGAATCTATACGGGAGGAGCATGTGTCGATTACTTGGAGTGGAGCGTACTCCGCGCTTCCAGGTTCAGTGACGGATCCGCCGGAGCTACTCGAGCAGCCGTACCCCTTACTCGACGGGGTCGAGTTCTTCCCACCCGGGGAGAGTTGATGAGAATCGACGCCGAGCACTAATTTTATTTTTTTACACTTGTGTCCTTTTAGTTTACTTTTATATCCTTGGGAAAGTATGTACGCAATTGTAAGGCTTGATAAAGTCACTTTGTCATTCCCTTGGATTCTTTAAGTTTTTGTGTAAAAAGTGTAGTAGGTCAAGCAAGGGGCCCCCCATTCCTTCCCCATTGGTCCACCTCATCCATGTGGGGCTGGTCAACCATCCTAGGTGGCTTCTAGAAGGGTTGAATGTCAAATAGACACATGGGGGACAAATGGACCAAAAAGTCCATGGTGCGGACACCAGAGCGATCGAGAAGCACGAACCGGCGAGCCGTCGGTACCGTACGCGGAGCACCACTCGAGCTACATCGGCTTCCATCTGGCTCGGAGACAGTCTGGAGACTCCCCCTTGAGTCTTAGTATTTATCATATTTACTGAGATTTTATTTGTGTGTAATGTGTGTTTATTTGACTTTATTCGGATTGTAATTCGGATTGTAAAAGGGGTTTATTTATAATTTGGGACCACCTGGGTCCCGCGGGCCCCCCATCCCTTCTCCCATTGATCCACCTCAGCTCTTGGGCCCATGTGGGGTCAGTCAACCCTCCAAGGTGGGCTTCTAGAAGGGTTGGACAAAGGGGGGACAAAGGGTAACAAAATTTAAAATTTGGAACACATAAGTCAAGGGGATGCCCCATGTATAATATAGTTTATTAGAATTGAAATCTTATTTTATT
The DNA here is from genome assembly GCA_022559845.1 of Amorphophallus konjac. NCBI lineage: Eukaryota > Viridiplantae > Streptophyta > Magnoliopsida > Alismatales > Araceae > Amorphophallus > Amorphophallus konjac. Next base: position 289,499,204 of record CM040121.1, on the reverse strand, counting down.
TGTTCCAAATCACATGGGAGAAATAAATTGTAAACTCCCTCTTTTACCCCCCACCAATCCTAGATCTAGGGATAGAACTAGTCTTTTTGTATTTTCTATAAGAGACTTGTATTTTCATTTTGAGTGGAATTAATGCATAAAATTTTAAGAAATCCTTGGAGCTCCAGCTTGGTGTGCCCCTCTCCCTCTCTCTTCTCTTCTTCTTGCAGCTGGGAAGGCTGTATTCTGAGGTTGGAAGCCTCATCTATCAGGTGTGAAGTTCATCGTTGCCGCCGCCGCCACCATCGAGTCACCGTTGCACCACCACCACCTCCGTCGGTATTCTGTCAATCGGGTGATAGCAGGTCCTTCCACGAATTTTAGCTCTCCGCCACGGGCTCATCTGGATCTCAAATTTTCAGGGTGAGTTCTAGGGATTCAACCCACATCCCAAAAAATTTGGTTTGGCCTCTAGTTTCCGATTTCCATTTTTTCATTTTCATCCATCTTTCCCTTCCAGATCTGCCAGTTTTCAGTCTAGATTCATAGTCACCCTGAGTTTCATATCTCCGGACCTCCTTTTGATTTTTTATGAAACCTCCAAAATTACTGGAGGTTCTACCCACCACCCCCTCCATCCACGAATTTTTGTGGAATTTCAAAAGGCCTTCACTTATTTTCTAAAAATCATTTTCAGATCCACTTCAATTCTGTTTGCTTCTGTCCAGATCCGACCACCTGCCAGTATAAAATACATTTTCCCACTCAAACCACCACCAAATCAGTCATAAGAATTATTTCCATTTTACTCTCTCTCCCCTCTACAACTTTGATGAAGTGCTCAAGATCTGAATCAGAGGTATACCTTTTGGTCAACTCCAACTCTTAGAAAACTTCAGTTCTGCCTGGCCAGATCTGAAACTGAGAACAAGCCGGTTCTAAAATCGCCCATAAGAAGCACGGCTCCGGTGAATTTTTTTGAGTCCTATAGGGTCGAAGAATTTTCAGTCAGCGTTCCAACGGCTCTAGTGTCGTGCCGATCCGATATCGGTGCTGATCACAGCAGTGATTCTCGCCGAGTCACGCACCCAAAAATAGAAGCAGCAGACCCGTGGGCAGCAACTCCAAGTCTTGAAGATAGGAGCCGCCCGGCCGCCAACCGGTGCTCCCGCCCGACCGCCTTCCAGGGAGATGCGCCACCTGGGGTCTCCATCACAGCGGGACCCACCCCATCAGACCCAGAGGATAGAGCGGTCCGTGGGCCCCACGAACCCGTAGATCACGCCGTCCGGACAGCACTAAACGAGGGTTTCGGCACCGCCGGAGCGACATCAAGATGCTGCCCGTCAACCCAATTCCCGTGACTCCCGGGCCCCACATGTGTCCTATTACCTCCCTGCGTGGAGTGGGTCAAATTTTTGTACAGCAGAAAAACTTTGTTAACCGGGAGTCCGGATTTGACCGGGGTTGTCTTCCCCACGCCGGGAGCGTGGAGGTAACGGTCTTAACTCCTTGGCGTTCATTTGCTAGTTTAGTATATAGTCGTATGCCGCTGTGAGACCGTAGGATTCTAGCCCATGAGTTCATGTCACTCCTGTGAGCGAGAGAGTGACCCGTCCCGTGACTCGATCCGAGCACGGAAGTGAGTCGACCACCCTTGACTCTGCCGGTTTCTCAACCGCGAGGATCCGCGTTTCCCCCCGCTTGGGACGACGAGTGAGCTTATGTTTCTGTTAGCGACGTATAGCCCATAGGAAATCTTAGTGTCGGGCCAAAGTGTCTCCATTGTTATATGTTGCTGGTCGTGTCCGCATTTAGAGTCCGAGGTCTGCATCACTTAGAGTCGGTTCCCGTGTCCGTCCCGCATCAGTCCACCTTTTCTCCTCCCTTGGTCAAGGGGGCGCCCCCCACTTATTACTTGTTTAATGTGGTTCCAAACCACATGGGAGAAATAATTTCTTCTATCCCTAGTTTACCCCCCCTAACCCTAGATCTGAGGTCATTTTGAGTCTTTTTACATTTATTATAAATACCATGTATTTCCATTTTATGTAGAATTAATGAGAAAAATTGTGGCATTTGCTCCAAGGAAGGGTAAGCCCCTCTCCCTCTCTCCCTTGTTCTTCCCCTTCCTCCAGCCCTCCAGGGTGTGAAGCCCATTCTCCTTAGCCCCTCTGAGTTCCATTTCTGCCGCCGCCATCCCACCGCCGTCGCGCTGCCGCTACCATCGCCAGATTCTATCTACATCAAGATAAAAGCTCATCTCTGGATTTTTATCTCTGATTCTTGTTGTATGATCGAGCCCTAATTTTGAGGGTTTGTTCTGTCCATCTCCCCTAACCTCCAGTTCAAATTTTGTGTCATTTGGACTTCATTTGGTATTTTTTCCGCATTTATTGTTCTTCCCACTATAATCTGTCATTCTGCAGATCTACGGGACAGAATCACCTTTTTGTATTTTTCCCACCCCCTTATCAATTTCCAAAAAATCCCAAACATTCCTTAGTGTTCCTCACATATACCCCCTTCCACCATAACTTTCATGGAGTCTAGAAAAATCATTTCCCCTTTGGTCAAAGGTCAGTCTCAGGAAAAACACAGTCTGCCCTGTGTGTCTGTCAGTCCGGGTTAGAAAACAAAACAGTGTTACAGTCATTCTCATCTTCAATCCGTTTGGTGGATGGAGCTGTGAAAAATATATGTCGTAGTTCTTTGAGTGCTCTTTCTAACGATACCAGCCATACCTCGATCGGCCTCCAGATCTGAGTCACATAATTCTTGCAGCCGAGCCGTACAGATCTGTTCCCTATGCAGGTCTGAAATTGCAGTCCGAGAATAATTCGTGCAAAATTATCAAAAGTCAACTTCTGGAATCGCCACTTTAGTGAGTCGATCAGGGACATCCCTCCATCGTCTCGCCAAGCGGCGCGTTCAGAAGACCTCAGGAGGGTGACGTTCCTTTGGAAACTGTGCCTTACTGTCAAACGAGTCAGAACCGAGTCAGTGCAGGACCGAGTCGGACCAGCAGGCCGAGTTCGTGCCGAACGCATCTCTAGATTGCTGCCCGTCAACCCAGGGTCGGTCCTCCCAGGCCCCACTTGTTGCCCTTTACCTCCCTACGTGGAGTGGGCAATAGATTTCACTGTTGTAACTAAATTTTTACCGTTGTTACCGGGAGTTACCGTAACTGGCCGGGGTCGTCTTCCCCACGCCCGGAGCATGGAGGTAAACTCGCCCCCACTCTTTATCGCATTTTTCTTATCTTGTATATCTTTGAATGCCGCTGCGAGTGTAGGTTCCTAGCTATATATATATTGTTATCACCGCTGCGAGAGTGATTGAGTGTACCGTCCCGTGACTCGACCCGAGTTAACGCGGAAAGGCCGATACCCGAAACTCACGGCCGGTTTCTCAACCGTGCCTGGTCCCATGTTTCCCTCGCTTAGGGGCGATCGCGAGCTAGAGTCCCAGGTCGCGTGTACGTCCCGCATCAGGGGCGCACTTGCATGCTGCCCCGAGCTCCTCAGGGGCCTCGCGGTCTGGGAACGGTCTACGTGCTCCGATCTTCTCCCTCCGCGGGGTTGAGGAGGCTTCTTGCTCTGGGGGAGGGGCGTGCGACAGTCCTCCTGACGGGTTGCGAATGAGCCGCTACCCCCGGAGGATGAAACGGCCTCCAGCAGTATGCTGGGAGGCATCTCCATGTGGGGGGCTTTTCCTGGGGAGCTGTGACTTCTCCTCCCTGGCCGCCTGGGCCCTCATGAAATCCACGAGGACATCCAGTTTTGCGTTGAGGGTTTGGAGGGCATCGGTGCTCCCGCCGGGAAGCTGTTCCCCCGCCACTGATGGAGGTAGCTCGTTGGCTTTGTTGTCGAACGGGGAATGCTCCGTGGGGAGGGAAGGTGTGCCTTCCTCCGTTAACAGAGCTTTTCCCGTGTCACCGACAGTCCTGCTGCCAGAACTTTTTCGCACCATGATGCCTCTTTGTCTGTTTCCCACAGACGGCGCCAGATGAAGAGGGGCGATCTCGAGCTACTGCTGAGCGGGGAGGAAGATGACCACGTACCCTTAAAGTAAGAACTGCAAGAAGGGAAACAAGTCAGAGGTGCCCAGGGATAATTCCCCGGGTAAGACCCTCCGATGCTTAAGTCAGCACAGGTAGTAGAGCACTGGTGTGAAGAGAAGAGTTGGGAGGAAAATGGGAGTGTGAGATCCCTCTCCACCGAAAGGTGAAGTGGTTCCTGCTCAGGGTTGCTGGCTCTTGCCTTGCTTAGGCTTACCTTCTCGTAGTAGGGCATGTCCTGTTTAAATAATGGCCTATTGTGCGAATTGATCCCTATAAGCGGAGGAGTTCTAGGGGGGTTATGTCCTTCATGCGGGCTCCTTACGGTGCGTGGACTCTTGGTTTCCCCTGTCCCATTGAGCTTCCTGCCATTAAGGGATTTGCAATGGCCATATAAATAAGCTTCCATCAGTGAGCCTGAGCGAACGGCACTTGTTCAGGAGTGGCCTCCCGAGCGGTAAGTGCTGGGTTGGGACAAAGAATAGGGGGCTCCTGGGGAGCTTTCCCGATCGACTGATACTCGGACTTCCCAACCCGAAGGCCGCCTAGGAAGCGCTTGTTCCGAGTGAGTTTTTGGGCTTTACAGTAAGTGGGCCGGGGGCTGCCACTTTGAGGAGTTGGGCCTCATTCGGTCAGGGTTGGACCTTGTTCGGCTCTCCGTACGGGCGGTGATATTTCCCCTCTCCAGCGACCATCCCTGGGCCACAACCAACAAATGGCGGCCATCTCCCAGGCCGTAACTTAGAGGAAACGGTCAGACGTCTGACCGTCTCATCCGGGCTCACAAAGTGGCAGTCCTGGCCTGACCGCTACTATCAAGTAGTGGTCAGTCGCGAGGCCGCTACTTCGAACCGACTTAAGGGGACAAGTGGCAATCCTTAGAGGGCCGCCTCATCTAGTGGCGGTCTCTAGTACGGCCGCTACTTGCTCCCGAACCCAAAATTGGCGAATCACGCAGAAAACCCCATTCCACGCCTCGTTTACACCCATGTGAAGGGGAAACCAATGGGGAAAGTATTCCCTAACCTCTCTAGCACCGAGAGGACCCATTTAAGTCACAAAAATGTGATCAAACACTAAATTCGGCTCACACCCCAAAATCACACATTTTAACCCCGGCGGGAAAATAAACCCTCTCGACTCACCTCGGGCCACCAAACTCGTGGGAAATGAAGTACAAGGGTTAAGGATTCGTCCACCTACCTCCACCAAAGATTCCGCGCACCGAGGACGTCGATCCGCACCCAATTTTGAGGTAGGATTGGGCAGAGTTGTCCCAGTGAGCTCTAAGTCCTGCGCTTCTGCGTGCGAATGGGTTGTGTTCACCTTGGATTTGGCTTGAGATGTGAAGGTTTCATTGCAAGTTCGAGACTCGAGGATGAGCGTTGGTAGTTGCCGATTATGGCTTGTGTTGTGGCTCTTGGCAAGGTGGTTACCTGTGAGAAGTCGTGCCCATTTCCCTTATCGCGTGAGGGTGCTTTGGCACTGTTCCGGAAGGACGAGTGCCGGTTGGGTGGTGTTCGTGAGAATTTGGGACCGTTGTTGTAATTTTCCATGCATTCTGAATTGGAGTCTGCGAAGTTACAAAGGATTGCTAGATTTAAAGAGAGAATCGATGCTCTGGGTTTAAGGTGATTGAGATTTCCTCACCCTGTTGTTTGGGGTCAGCCAGCCGAGTTGAGGATCGTCAGGATGGTGGATCTCGAGTCGTTGTGATGGCTGAGCATGTGGATCAGAGTGTACAACGGAAGTGTGGTGGGCCCATGGTGCGGACACCAGAGCACACGAGCGGCACGGGTCGGTGAGCCACAGGTACCGTACGCGGAGCACCACTCGAGCCTCCTCAGCGTCCATCTGGCTCGGAGACAGCCTGGAGACTCCCCCTTGAGTCTCGACATTTATCATATTTGTCTAGACTTTATTTGTGTGTAATATGTGTTTGTTTCATTTTATTCGATTTGTAATTTTGATTGTAAGAGGGGTTTATTTGTAATATGGGACCCCTGGGTCCCACGGGCCCCCCATCCCTCCTCCCATTGATCCACCTCACTCCTAGGGTCCATGTAGGGTCAGTCAACCATTCAAATGGAGGCTTCTAGAATGGTGGGCCAAGTGGGGGACAAGTGTTACTAGAAGTGAAGGTTGGCCACCAACCTTGGCCCTTGGTCAAGGGGGCGCCCTCCTCTCACTATCATGAAGTTTTTTTTATTTATTTTATTTTGTGGTTGGTCACATCTAATCCAAGCCATCCATTCCCCCGTCTCTAGATCCAAGGGTGGATATTGGATTAGATATGTAACCTATATAAGCTTGTATTTTCCATTTTGGATGGAATTAATGCATTTGAAATCTGAAAAATTGCTTGAGCAAGGGCTGGTGCGCCCCCCTCCTCTCTCCTCCCTCTCCCCTTGCAGCTGAGACGGTTGCTTTTCTAGAGGTGTGACGCCTCCCCTATCAGTTCCGGTCGCCGCCGCCACGTGCCGCCATCGCGCCTCCACCATCGCCGTCGGTGTTCTGTCCATCCAGGACAGAGGTGTCTTCTCCGAATTCCTACTCTCCACCCCGTCGTGTTCTTGAGCTGGATTTTGAGGGGATGTTCCATAGGTGTTCCCCACGATCCAAAAAAATTGGTTGGTCATAATTGTTAAATTTGGCAATTTCCCATTTTCGTCCAACCTCCTTTCCCAGATCTGTCTACTTTCTGTTTCAATTTCCACCCGCCCTGTGTTTCCCATGTTTGGACCCCTTTGTGATTTTTTCTAGGTCTCCCAATTTTACTGGGGGTTGTTTCCATCAGCCCCTCCTACCACGAATTTTCTTGAATTTGGATCAGCCCTCCACCTATTTGTTAAAATTCATTTTCAGAGCTAGCTACAGTGTTGTCCACCTGTTCCCAGATCCGACCACCCTCTAGTGCACAAATCATAACAAATCATAACCTCCTCCAATCCTTCCACAAAAAATATCTCTGGTTTCCTCGTTCAAAACCCTACTACTTTGATGAAGAGCTCAGGAGCTTAATCGGCCATCTACTATGTGGTCAACGGCAGTTCTCAGACAACTCACCTGCAGATCTGAGGTTTCGGGTACTGTACAATAGGAAATTTTAAATTCAATGAAGTCCAGATCAGACTAGATCCAGTAGTTCCATTTGATCCTAGATCGAAGGCTTTCAAGAGAGCTTTCCAACGATAGCTCATGCGTCCCGATCCGACGTCGGGATTGATCGCAGCAGCCATTCTCGCCGGAGCGCGCGCCGGAAAAGAGAACCAGAAATCCGTTGGAAGCTAGTTCAAGAATTGTGAATCGGGGCCGATCGACCACCGATCGGCGTTTCCGGCCGATCGCCGTCCGAGGAGGCGCGCCACCAGGGGTCTTCATCACATTGGGCCCCACCCCAGCAGGCCGAGAGGACAGTGTCACCCGTGGGCCCCACGGACCCGTAGAACCCGCCGTCCGGACAGCATGAAAATGCGGAGTTTGGCACCGCCGGGCGACATCAAGATGCTGCCCGTCAACCCAATTCACTTGATTCCCGGGCCCCGCATGGGACCTTTTACCTCCCTGCGTGGAGTGGGTCAAACTTATTGTATTGCCGTAAAACTGTTTAACCGGGAGTCCGTGATTGGCCGGGGTCGTCTTCCCCACGCCGGGTGCGTGGAGGTAACGGTCTCACCCCCTTGGCATTTACTTGCTTAGCTAGTATACGGTCATATGCCGCTGCGAGAGTGTAGGTTCCTAGCCCGTGTGTCCATGTCACCGCTGTGAGTGCGAGAGTGACCCGTCCCGTGACTCGATCCGAGTCCGAAAGTTGAGTCTGACTACCTTGAACTCTGTCGGTTTCTTAATCGTGTACGATTCACGCTTTCCCTCGCATGGGACGACGAGTGAGTTTACACTTCTGTTAGCGACGTGTAGCCGATAGGAGCTCTTAGTGTCGAGCCGAGGTCGCTCTAGTAGTCGTGTCATTGCTGGTCGAGTCGTGTCCGTCTCATATAGTGTCGTCTCCTCAGTCCGTCCCGCATCAGTTTGGTATCAGAGCGAGTTGAGTCTAGGGTAGTCTTTGCATAAGTCTTTGCATAGTCTAAGTCAAGTCTAGGATCATCATTCTTTTCAAAACAAAAAAAAAGTGTTTTAAAATTGCATTTCATCCCGATAATCTGGTATCTTAAAAGGTGTTGTCCGAACGTTAGGCTATGCCTATCGGGAAGGCCGCACACTTGCGGGAGTGATCTTCGGATCGATTAACTCCGCCACGTACCGGATATTGGTTTAGGTCTAGGTGCATTAGTCGGTGTGTGCATCAGTTTGTGTCTCCTAGTTCGTGTGTAGTCCAATAAGAGTCAGTCGGTCTTGTCCAAGTGTCGGCGTGTCCAACATGTAGTTATCCCCAATTTCCCATGGATTCCCAATCACCCGGGCAATATGGCCGTTGGTCTACCCATGGGCTTGGCAACCACCCACTCCACTTCCGTAGGCCCGAAGCCTCGGATTTTTATGGCTCCAATGGCCCGGGCGACTACCTCAAGTGGGAGGCCACCATGGACACATACTTTGATTGTTATACCATGTCCGAAGCCGGGCAATTCTATTTTGCCAAGGAGAGGCTTCTACACGAGGCCGCCGAAAAGTGGGACCACATTCAGCGCTTGAGAGAGGTCAGGAGGCAATGGCCCATCGAATCATGGTGGGACATGAAGAGAGAGCTTAGGAATGTCTACGTGCCCCAACCGGTCACCTCCAACCGGCCCCACCCAATCACTTCCAACCAAGTGGATCCTAGTCGGAGGTAAAGAGCCCCACACGTAGATGAGCCAACACCCAATCCTAGGACGGTTGACTACGGGCGAGTCTACTATGATATCCCTATTCCAACCCACTCCGTTGCCAAACTTATGCAAATGATTTTGGACCGGTTGGATGGGGTGGATAGGACACGTACTCCTAGTGATGTACTCCTACACGAGCCTAAGGAGGTAGCAATCGGTAGCCCCAACCCGTTGCCATCTAAGGTGCAATCCCAAGGTCCTCTCCTCATCATAGTGGATCCTCTTCCCCCACCCACGAGAGCCCCATTGCCTGCACCCCCGGTCCATCAGGAGGATAGGGGTCAAGATCGACTTATCAAGGAGCGTAGTGGGTCACGGCAGCAGTGTTATCGCTGCCAAGGGTTCGGCCACTTTGCCGGATAGTGTCCCACTCGGACATCTCTAGCCCTAGGAGACAAAAGAGTTGGAGAAGTCTCACTCTCCGATCTTTGTTCGGAGCCATCTCAGCCACAGCTACCCGTGTTTCTAACGGGAAAGCTACTCATAGCCGAGCCACTCCTTAGCTGGCTCAAGGATGGCTTGGCCCCATCTCCCCTCCCTTCTATGGACCCTATCCTACCTTTGGTGCCAATCAATTCATTTCACACCACTTTCCGGTCTAGTCACTATGTGGATACATTAGATGACCTTCTTAAAGGGTTAGACCGGCAATTGACTTTTACACACTTGTTGGCCCCAGGCTTTGACCAACCTATAGGTCGTAGCTTCACACATCCATCCTTAGGGTCTATCACCTCCGTGTACACCGTTGGCCATATCACCATGGAGGTTCTTTTACTCCTCCCCTTATCGGCCGAGCCTGACTTCACTCCTTTTATCCCGAGGGAGGAGCCCTATCTGCTATACACAGTCCCATCTACGTCGATGGATGAAGGTGACCATCAACACCTTCTAGAATTCCACACATGGGATCTTGAGATGAGGGAATCCATATCGAGGGGTCACACATTCTTTGATCCCTTCGATCCCTTTCTTCGTGGGCCCCTTGGCCCACAACCTCCATTCCACCTCTTTAAGGAAGTCCACTATCACACCCCTCCTACTCGGTCCTGGCAACCTTCACATGGCAATAGGTCCGAACCGTCATTTGGGGTAATGAAGACTTTGGTTCACCCGGCCCACCTAAACCACCCAAACCTCCCGGACTTCCCACATCCAAACCCAATGTCCATGATTGGTGCGTCGTAGGATGTCTAGAAGTCCACCATGACATTAACCTCCGGTTATGTCAAATGCATGCATGGCACACATTCGGATGTCCTGGACCACCTTGCATATGATTGGGTTTTATTAACTGTAGGGTTGTTTAGGGATTGTGTGTGCATCCGTGTGTTTTTTTCGTTTGCTAAGCATGATTAGGAGTCTGCATGACAATGTCCGTCGTCACATTGAGTCCAGCAATGCACGGTACAAGGAGTTAGCCGATGCTCACCGACACCACCGAGAGTTCCAAGAGGGCGAATATGTCATGATCAGGGTAAGACCTGAACGTTTTCCCTCTGGAACCGTTAAGAAGTTGCAAGCTCGCGGAGCCGGTCCATTTAGAGTGTTGAAACGCGTTGGATCCAATGCGTATGTTATGCACTTACCCGAGGAATATGGTATAAGCTCTACTTTCAATGTATCGGATCTAGTTGCATATAGGGACGCAGCGGTGATCCCTAGTGAGCCTTTCGAGCCATCTCCTCCCCTTGAGAGTGATCCCACACCTGAGTGTCCACCTCCAGCCCCTCTTTCACGGCAGCGTGAGCATATCGATCATATACTGGATGAGCAGGTGACAGTTACCAGGAGTGGATCTTACTCGCGCTACCTAGTGCGCTGGAGAGGGCGACCCGCCACCGAGGACACATGGATCACCCATGGAGAGTTGCAGCGGATCGATCCGGACCTACTGGAGCGGTACCAAAGTGACGCGGACCCTTACTCGATAGGGTCAAGTTTCTCCCACCCGGGGAGAATTGGTGCGGACACCAGAGCACACGAGCGGCACGGGTCGGCGAGCCACAGGTACCGTACGCGGAGCACCACTCGAGCCTCCTCAGCGTCCATCTGGCTCGGAGACAGCCTGGAGACTCTCCCTTGAGTCTCGACATTTATCATATTTGTCTAGACTTTACTTGTGTGTAATGTGTGTTTGTTTCATTTTATTCGGTTTGTAATTTTGATTGTAAGAGGGGTTTATTTGTAATATGGGACCCCTGGGTCCCACGGGCCCCCCATCCCTCCTCCCATATATCCACCTCACTCCTAGGGCCATGTGGGGTCAGTCAACCATTCAAATGGAGGCTTCTAGAAGGGTGGGCCAAGTGGGGGACAAGTGTTACTAGAAGTCAAGGTTGGCCACCAACCTTGGCCCTTGGTCAAAGGGGCGCCCCCCTCTCACTATCATGAAGTTTTTTTTATTTATTTTATTTTATGGTTGGTCACATCTAATCCAAGCCATTCATTCCCCCATCCCTAGATCCAAGGGTGGATATTGAATTAGATATGTAACCTATATAAGCTTGTATTTTCTATTTTGGATGGAATTAATGCATTTGAAATCTGAAAATTTGCTTGAGCAAGGGTTGGTGTGCATCCCTCCTCTCTCCTCCCTCTCCCCCTTGCAGCTGAGACGGTTGCTATTCTGAGGTGTGACGCCTCCCCTATCAGTTCCGGTCGCCGCCACGTGCCGCCATCGCGCCTCCACCATCACCGCCGGTGTTCTGTCCATCCAGGATAGAGGTGTCTTCTCCAAATTCTTGCTCTCCACCCCGTCGTGTTTTTGATCTGGGATTTTGAGGGGATGTTCCATAGGTGTTCCCCACGATCCAAAAAAATTGGTTGGTCATAATTATTCCATTTGGCAATTTCCCATTTTCGTCCAACCTCCTTTCCCAGATCTGTCTACTTTCTGTTTCAATTTCCACCCACCCTGTGTTTCCCATGTTTGGACCCCTTTGTGATTTTTGCTAGGGCTCCCACTTTTACTGGGGGTTCCATCCATCAACCCCTCCTACCACGAATTTTCTTGAATTTGTATCAGCCCTCCACCTATTTGTCAAAATTCATTTTCAGAGCTAGCTACAGTGCTGTCCACCTATTCCCAGATCCGACCACCCTCCAGTGTAAAAATCATAAAAAATCATAACCTCCTCCAATCCTTCCACAAAAAATATCTCCGATTTCCTTGTTCAAAACCCTACCACTTTGACGAAGAGCTCAGGAGCTGAATCGGCCATCTACCATGCGGTCTACAGCAGTTCTCAGACAACTCACCTACAGATCTGAGGTTTCGGGTACTGTACAACAGGAATTTGTAAATTCAATGAAGTCCAGATCTGACCAGATCCAGTAGTTCCCTTTGATCCCAGATCAAAGGATTTCAAGAGATCTTTTCAACGATAGCTCATGCGCCCCGATCCGACGTCGGTATTGATCGCAGCGGCCATTCTCGCCGGAGCGCGCGCCGGAAAACAGAACCGAAAATCCGTGGGAAGCTAGTTCAAGAATTGTGAATCGCGGCCGATCGACCACCGATCGGCGTTTCCGGCCGACCGCCGTCCGAGGAGGCGCGCTGATGCGGGACGGACACGGGGACCGACTCTACGTGGTATGGACCTCGGACTCTAGACGCGGACACGACCAGCAACACATGATGGGAGAGACATTAGGCCCGACACGGAGAGCTCCTATGGGCTATACGTCGCTAACAGAACGCAATCTCACTTGTCATCCCAAGCGAGGGAAACACGGATCGTGTGCGGTTGAAGAACCGGCAGAGTTCAAGGTAGTCAGACTCACTTCCGGACTCGGATCGAGTCGCAGGACGGGTCACTCTCACACTCACAGCGGTGACATGAACACACGGGCTAGTACCTATCGCTCTCGACAGTGGCAAAGACCATATACTAGCTAAGCAAATGAACGCCAAGAAGTTCAGACCATTACCTCCACGCACCCGGCGTGGCGAAGACAACTCCGGCCGAATTACGGACTCCCGGTTAACAATGATTACAGCAATACACTAAGTCGACCCACTCCACGCAGGGAGGTAAAAGGTCACATGTGGGGTCCGGGAATCGCGCAAATCGGGTTGGCAGGCAGCATCTTGATGTCGCCCGGCGATGCCGAACTCTGCGTTTTTGTACTTTCCGAGTGGCGGGTTTTACGTACCGTGGGGCCCGCGGACGGCGCTGTCCTCCGGATCTGTGGGGGTGGGACCCACTGTGATGGGGACCCCTGGTGGCGTGCCTCCACGGACGGCGGTCGGCCGGGAACACCGATCGGGGGTCGATCGGCCCCGATTCCCAATTCTGGAACTAACTTCCCACGGATTTTGGTTGCTGTCTTTCGGCGCGCGCTTCGGCGAAAACGGCCGCTGCGATCAATCCCGACATCGGATTGGGACGCATGAGCTATCGTTGGAAAGCTCTCTTCAAATGCTTCAATCTATAGTCAGAAAGATCTGTTGGATCTGGTCGGATCATAACTTTATTAAATTTACAAGTCCCTGTTGTACAGTAACCGAAATCTCAGATCTACAGGTGAGTTGTCTGAAGACTGCCTTTGACCGCGAGGAAGATGGCCGATTCAGCTTTTGAGCTCTTCATCAAACGTGTGGGATTTTTAACAAGGAGAACGGGGATATTTTTCGTGGACTGATTGGAGGTGGCTGTGATTTGTTATGATTTGTTTACTGGAGGGTGATCGGATCTGGGAACTGGTGGACAGCACTGTAGCTATCTCTAAGATCGATTTTTGAAAAAATATGGGATGGCCTCACAAAAATTCAAGAAAATTTGGGGATGGTGGGGTTGATGGACAGAACCCCCAGGAAAATTGGGAGCTCTAAAAAAAATCGGAAAGAGGTCCGAACATGGGAAACACAGGGCGGGTGGAAATTAAAACAGCAAGCAGACAGATTTGGAAATTAAGGTTGGACGAAAATAAAAAAATATCAAATGGGATCTTTATGAGCAACCAAAATGTTTGGGACGTTCTTGACACCTCTGGAGCATCCCCTAAAATCCCCAGGTCGATCTGAGCTCGTGGCGGACACAGAGAATTCGTGGAAGCTGCTGTGGTCGGATGAAGGCAGAACTCCGGCGATCTCGGCGGTGATGCGATGGCGGCTCGTGGAGGCGGCGGCGGCGACTGGAATGATAAGGGGAGGAGTCACACCTCCAGAGGGAAGCCTTCACAGCTCCAAGGGGGAGAGAGGGGCGGCCTAGGCCTTTGCTCAAGCAATTTTCCAAGTTCAAATGGCATTAATTCTCTAAAATGGGAAATTACAAGTATTTATGTGTTACATCTCAAATCCATTGTCCACCGTTGGATCGAGGGGATGGGAATGGGTGGCCTGGATTGAGTGTGACACACACACAAAAATTACAATAAAAAAAATAAGGGGGGGGGGGGGCGGCCTATTGACTAGAATGGCAAGGGGGACATGTTTGGTAGGCACCTTGGACTTTCAAGTCCACTTGTCTCCCATGTGCCTTTTACCATTCAAACTTCTAGATGCCTCCATTTGACATGTTGACTGACCCCACATGGGGCCCATGAGCTGAGGTGGACCAATGGGAGGGAGTCTGTGGGCCCGTGGGACCCGGGGGTCCCATTTTACAAATAAACCCCTCTTACAACCAAAATTACATACCGAATAAAATGAAATAAACACGCATCACACAAATAAAGTCTAACTAAATATGATAAATGCCGGGACTCAAAGGGGCGTCACCAGGCTGTCTCAGAGCCAGATGGATGCTGAGGTGGCTCGCGTAGTACTCCGTGTGCGGTACCGGTGGCTCGGCGTATCGCGCCGCTCAACTGCTCGGGTGTCCGCACCACGCGCCACCAGGGGTCTCAATCACATTGGGCCCCACCCCAGCAGGCCGAGAGGACAGCGCCACCCGTGGGCCCCACGGACCCGTAGAACCCGCCGTCCGGACAGCACGAAAACGCGGAGTTCGGCACCGCCGGGCGACATCAAGATGCTGCCCGTCAACCCAATTCGCGTGATTCTCGGGCCCCGCATGTGACCTTTTACCTCCCTGCGTGGAGTTGGTCAAACTTATTGTATTGCCGTAAACCTGTTTAACCGGGAGTCCGTGATTGGCCGGGGTCGTCTTCCCCACGCCGGGTGCGTGGAGGTAACGGTCTCACCCCCTTGGCATTTACTTGCTTAGCTAGTATACGGTCATATGCCGCTGCGAGAGTGTAGGTTCCTAGCCCGTGTGTCCATGTCACCACTGTGAGTGCGAGAGTGACCCGTCCCGTGACTCGATCCGAGTCCAGAAGTTGAGTCTGACTACCTTGAACTCTGCCGGTTTCTTAACTGCGCACGATTCACGCTTTCCCTCGCATGGGACGATGAGTGAGTTTGCACTTCTGTTAGCGACGTGTAGCCGATAGGAGCTCTTAGTGTCGAGCCGAGGTTACTCTTGTAGTCGTGTCATTGCTGGTCGAGTCGTGTCCGTCTCATATAGTGTCATATCCTCACCCCGTCCCGCATCAGCCCATGACCCACAAGTTTAGGATCGTAGCGTTGGTTGCTACAGGTGGATTCCTAAGGATGTGTAGAGCATCGGAGGATTGGTTCGTCGATGTGAGATGTGTTGTTGTCGTGCCGTTGCTTGAGATATTGTGGTTCATGGCACTGGCAGGATGGAGAGTTTGGAAATTATGATGGCAAGTGTGCCGCATGAGTACCCTATTCGTGCGTTGGAAGTCGTGTCAGGTGTTGGAGTTAGAATCTGATGGGGTTGTTAAGGATATTTCCTGACGGAGGACGGGGATGGGTTGGTCGGAGTCGCTAGCTTGGTGCTCGACTCGCATTGAAAATTATGTCCACAGATAAGAATGTGGTCCTTGAGAAGTGATCTATGAGAGATTATGGGTCCCAGTTGGTAGCTGCGAGTAGCTGGTAATGCTAACCGTATGATCGGCTACGGCAGGATCTGTATCATCAAGTGGCCCAGTTGAGTCCAGAAGTTTCTAAATGATGTGGAAGCGAACTCAGCGGTGGTAAGGATCTGCGAGGTTTGCGGACCCGTGTGCATTGGTCACGGTGTCGTTGACCAGGATGCTGTGCTGGCAGGCGGCACTCGTCTGTTCCGGAGACATGTGTCGTGGATAGTTCAAGTGTTTTCCTATGGCCATGTGGCGAGAGCGGTGCCGAGGATTGGCAGACATCCATTAGGAGTAATTGAGATGAGTTGTAATTGGGTAGCACGGACGATGCCTATGCTAGGTCTCTGAAGAGACGTTGGCGTTGGATGGTGATCCTTGGTATGTGACCAGGATGGGATGATTCCGTACGTCTAAGCCGAGTGAGGTAAGGATCGAATATTCTAGATTCTTGTCATTTGGTTCTGCCGTGCTCCCTTGAGAGGGTAGAGTTCGCATGAGCCCCGAGATCGGATGTGGTGTTGGTTTGTGCGTGAGTCAACGGATGACCTGACGGGATTTGGAATGTACCCTTCAGATCTAGTGAAGGACCAGGAAGAAGGAAGAAGCTGAGTAAGTCAAGGGTTTCCTGTTGACGAGTGTCTGGTGACCAGTGATTGGTCTTTTGCGGTCAGAAGACGCTGATGGTTGTGTGATGCGGGACGAACACGCGACCTGGGACTCTAGCTCGCGATCACCCCTAAGCGAGGGAAGACGTGGGACCGTGCACGGTTGAGAAACCGGCAGTGAGTCTTGGGTATCGGCTTTCCGCGTGTACTTGGATCGAGTCACGGGACGGGTCACTCACTCTCGCTCTCTCGCAGTGGTGATAACAATATATCGGGCTAAGAATCCTAACACTCGCAGCGGCATATACAAATAGATACGAGTAAAGCAAATGCGAAAGAGAGAGGGAGCGAATTTACCTCCACGCGCCGGGCGCGGGGAAGACGATCTCGGCCAGGTTAATAACTCCCGGTCCATTAAATATTTAAAGTATAGTAGTGAATTTTGTTGCCCACTCCACGCAGGGAGGTAATGGGCTACAAGTGGGCCCGGGAGGACCGATCTTGGGTTGACGGGTAGAACTTGGATCCGCTCGTCGGTGCCGTCCGGAAGACACTTGCTACGGGTGGTGGGGCCCACATGCGGCTCAGTCCTCTAAGTCTGGTGGGGTGGGTCCCATTGTGAATGGGGCACCTGGAGGAGCGATCCCTGGAAGGCGGTCGACCTGGAACGCCTGGAGGAGGCTGGGCGGGCCGAACCGGAGGCTCGAGGATGTACTGTCCACGGATCTGAAGCTTCTGTTTTACAGCGTGCTACCCGACAAGATCTGCTGCTGTGTTCAATCCTGATGTCGAATCGACGCGAGACTGGAGCCGTTGGAAAGCTGATTCAAAATACTTCGATATATGGCCAGAGAAAGAATTTTGAATTTCCCGGAGCTGGACTTTTTCGAATTTACCAGTTGCTGGTTGACAGAACCAGATCTGACTGGACAGATCTAAGTTTTCCTGAGAACAAGAGTTGACCGAAGCAACAACTTTGGTTATAGAAGTTGACTCCTTGATGAAAGTTGTAGAGAAAGAAATAAGGAAGACGAGGATAATTTGTGTGGATTTTGTAGAGGATGTTTGACAGGGGAAAATGATTTTATTCTGGACAAGGGTCAGATCTGAACTGCACAGGATAAAATAGATTTGGGAAAAGACAGTCATTTTTAAAAATAGTAAAAGGACTCTAAAAATTCCAAGAAAATTCATGGATGATGGGTGTGGTGGAAAAAACTTCCAATAAAATTGGTGACTGAAAAAACGAAAGGAAAAGGGGTCGAACTGAGGAAACACAGGGTTGCTGTGGCACAAAATTGAGCACAGACAGAACTGGAAGGCTGAAGAACACAAAAATGGAAAAATAGAAAATGAAGGCTATAAAAGAGGACATTTTTTTAGGAGAGGGTATTGACGTGGTGAACCTACCCTCAAAATTTGGACTCCAGAATATCAGTAGATCTGGAGCTAAAAATCAAACATGGAACCCCTATCCTGATTTGGACAGAACTCCGACGATGGTGGCGGCGGCGCGATGGTGGTGGCGGCAGAATTAGAATTCAGAGGATCAGAGGGAGAGATAGAATGGGACTCACACCCTGAAATGGTAGAATTCCATCTGCAAGAGGGGGAGGAGAGAGGAGGAGGGCGCACCCTTCAATGGCTCAAGCCAATTTCACAATTTTCTCTTCATTAAACCTTACAAAACACTATACATGGGTTTATATAAAAGGGGAGGAAGGGGGAGGGGTTGGAATTTCGTGGGAGAGAGGGGAGGGGTAGCATTTTCTTCCCCCATGTGGTCAATTGGCCTAAAAAAAGAAAATATAAAATGTCATTTTAATGGGGGGGCACCCCCTTGACTTAAGGGGAGACATCTTGGACATTTTTCACCCATTGTCCCCTTGACTTGTCCAAGAAGGCAAGAATCCTTCTAGAAGTCACCTTGGCATTTGACCAGCCCCACATGGGACCTAGGGCTTAGGTGGACCAATAGGGAAGGAGATGGGGGCCCCTTGCTGGTCCTACTGGACTTTTGTACATAAACACACTACAACCTAAAGACTCATATTTTGGCTTTGAAAGCCTTACAATTGCACATATGTTTTCCCAAGGATATAAAAATAAACTAAAAGGACACAAATGCAAATTAAAAATGTTAGTGCCCGGTGTTGATTCCCATCAATTGTCCCCGGGTGGTAAGAACTCGACCCCGTCGAGTAAGGGGTGCGGCTGCTCGAGTAGCTCCGACAGATGCGTCACCGAATCTGGAAGTGCGGAGTACGCTCCACTCCAAGTAATCGACACTTGCTCATCCCGTATAGATTTGATATGCACACGCTGCTGGGAAGGAGGCTAGAGGTGGACATTCCGGGGTGGGTCACTCTCAAATGAAGGGAGGCGGCTCAAGGGCTCACTAGGAATCACCGCTTGTCCCTTATGTGGCTAGAACTGATATGTGAAGTAGAACCGATCCCAAAGTTCGACAAGTCTCATACTAGAAAGGGACTAACAACGCGAGCATACAAAATCGACTCGACTCGATGTATGCACAGACACACAAGACCCTAGACACACCTAATGTTAGTCTGACCTACGCATAGGCGAAGGTGGACCAAGACACCCGAATGTGTGCCATGCATGCATTTGACGTAACCGGTGGTTGGCGGAATGGGGAATTCTTAGACCTCCTAAAGTAGACCATGCATACACATGGGACTGGGATGTGGGAATGCCAGGAGTACCAAATGCATCTTTTTCCTTTCCCCTATATGATGGTGTATCTCACAAGTGAACGAGCTTGGTGGGTGTAGACGACCCGGCCCGTGGGGAAGGGGTGTGGTAGTGGACTCTCTAGAAGAAGTGAAGTATATATGGTGGGTCAAGGGGTCCACTAGGGAATGGGTCAAAGGGATCAAAGACGGTATGACCCCTTGTGGTGGGTTCCCACAAGTCACGGTCCCATGTGTGGTAGTCTTGAAGGTGTGGATGGTCACCTTCATGCATTGTGGTAGGTGGGACGGTGATCATGTGTAGAAAATAAGATTCCTCCCTTGGGCAAAAGGGTATGAAGTCGGGCTCGGTCGGCATGTGGAGGAATAAGAGGATCTCCGTGGTGACATAACTCACGGTGCACACGGAGGTAATGGACCCTTAGGCCGGATGGGTGAAGCTACGACTAGTGGGTTGGTTGAAGCCTCAGGCCAATAAGCGCGTCAACTTCCATTACGAGTCAAATCCCACAATAAGGTCATCCAATGTATCAACATGATGACTAGAACGGAATGTAGTGTTGAATGAGTTGACGAGCACTAGTTGTAGGGCGGGGTCCATGGATGGGTAGGGAGGTGGGACCAAGCCAACCTTGAGCCAACTAAGAAGTGGCTTGGCTGTAAAAAGCGTGCCCGTTACAAACATGGGTGGCTCGGGCTTTGGTGGCTCCAAATAAGATGGTTCGGAAGGAGAGGGTGACAACGTAGCACTCTTGGGTGGTGAAGGAGCACATGTCCTTTCTATCCTATCCAAGCAATCCAAAAACATTTTCATGAATTCATCAAAGGTGCGGGTTGGAGTAGGGGCCTTGGGGTGGACTCGCTCCTCATCTCTCGGCCTGAGTGTAGACCTAGGCTCAGCTATAAGTGGGGCTTCCACTTGGTTGTGTTGTGCCCCTGTGATCATTTGAGTCTTCCTGTGGTTTGGGTCATTCGACATCGTCTTGTGGTCATTTAAGTTATTGGATATTCTTGGTTTTGATAATAGCTAAACATTATAAGTCATTATTGTTTTAACTCTCATATGACTGACATACGTGATGTTTTGTTCATGACAGATATGCCAATGAATTGCTAAGGAATGAAGTGGAGATGGCAAATGTGAAAGCTCAATCTTGCGCCCTCGCACGCGGATCGACCTGCGCGGTCAGGTCGCGGGGATCGACCTGCCCGGTCAGGTCGCGGGGGTCAAGGGTGTTTAGTTTCTTGGGCTTCCAAGAAACAACACTCGGTTGCCCTCTCAACCGCAGAGGCAGAATATGTTGCTGCGGGGAGCTGTAGCACCCAAGTGTTGTGGATTAAACACCAACTCCAAGACTACTTAGTGGATCTTGGTTGTGTCCCGATTCTGTGTTCTAACACTAGTGCTATCAACCTTGCAAAAAATCTAGTCCAGCACTCTAGGACTAAGCATATTGAGATTAGACATCACTTCATTAGAGATGAGGTCGGCAAGAAAAATTTTGAACTGCATTTTGTTGATACTCTAAATCAAATTACTGATATTTTCACCAAGCCCTTGTGTAATGACAGGTTTTCAACACTCAGAAGGGAGCTTGGTCTTTGCCGACCTCAGACCAATAAAATTTGAAATGATGATCTTATTCATTTTAGTTGTGTGTTTTTGCAGATTGGTGTCCATGCATTATTTATATGTAATTACGTCATTTTGCATATGGTGTAGCATTGCATGTAGTCTTAAAGCATAATAATGTTGAATTCATGTTCACGATGCATTGCATGGTTTATGTAGCATCCTTCTTGCATGGCCATGGTATATTAAATGTTGATGTATGGAAAGACAGGTTATGCTTGCTTAGAAGCACTCAATATGCGTGAGGTTTCACCTCCGCCAAGTACCATGCGTCACTGTCGCATAGAGGTAATATAGTAAGGGGGAGTTATCTCTTTGCAGCATTCATGCATATGTTTCATCTTCATTATGTTGCAACCATGTGTTGGGTCATACATTTCATGTCTGTAAAATTCATGTTTGATCAGGTCAACCCTTGCATGGTTCTAGTCTCTCTATCCTTGACGTTAGTCATTACACTTGCTTGTACACATAACTCCTTGAGTGCATTCTTTGCATATCCTTAGGGGGAGTCCTGCTGCTATTCTTACTCTCTTGCAATCTGAACTTCATGACTTATTGTCTGAATATGAGATCATGAGATTGACAGAACTACGGCGTAAGAGCTTTCTATTATATGCCTTGATGATTGTCCATCCAATGAAAATGGTTCAGATTTAATGATTTCCTTGAAGTTCAAAAATATTTATTCTGAAATCATCTATGTTCTGTGATTTTAATAGACCTTAACTAGAGATTACATATTGTGCTTTGCATGACTATCCTGATCTCTGAAAATTTAAAATTCATGACCATCTTGGTGATACACTCAGGCTTAGTATTGTTCTTAAACATCTTGATGAGCAGGAATTCTTGAAAATCCATTTAACAGAGTAATGATATTGTTGCACGGAAAAATATGTCACATCATCAAATCAAGTGACGAATGATATGTCATGATGTGCCCCTGTTGGTGCGGACACCCGAGCAGTTGAGCGGTGCGACACGCCGAGCCACCGGTACCGCACACGGAGCACGACTCGAGCCACCTCAGCATCCATCTGGCTCGGAGACAGCCTGGAGACGCCGCCTTGAGTCTCCCCATTTTTCATATTTAATTAGACTTTATTTGTGTGTAAGGTGTGTTTATTTCATTTTATACGGTTTGCAATTATGAGTGTACGAGGGGCTTATTTGTAAAATGGGACCCCTGGGCCCCTCGGGACCCCCAGGCCCCCTCCCATTGGTCCATATCAGCCTTGTGGGGTTGGTCAAAATCCAAGGTGGACATCTAGAAGCCTTGGACTAGTCAATTGTCCACATGGGGGACAAAGGACCAAAATGGTCAACAATTCCAACCAAACCCACCTACCATGTCCCCCCCTTGGTCAAGGTGCGCCCCCCTCCCCTTTTGTTTAATATTTTTATTGTATTTTGATCAAACTTCATCCTAGCCATCCATCCCTAACTCCTAGATCCAACGGTGGAGGATGGATTAGATGGGTGACCTATATATGCTTGTATTTTCCCATATTCATGAATTAATGCCATAAGAATTGTGAAATTTGTTGGAGCATGGCCTAGGCCGCCCCCTTCTCCTCTCCCTCTTCCCCTTGAAGCTGTGAAGGCTTCCTTCTGGTGGTGAGACTCCACCCTATCAGTTCCGGTCGCCGCCGCCACCACCACGAGCCTCCACCGCACCGCCATCGCCATCAACGGAGTTCTGCCCGCGCAGTACCACAGCAGCTTGTTCGAAATTCACAGGTCTTTCCCGAGCTCATTTGGCTACCACATTTGGAGGAGTTGTTTCTGGGATGTTCCTCTCCACCCAAAAAAATCAGGCCAGCATTCATATCACGTTTCCTATATTTTGATTTTCGTCCACTCTTCCATTTCAGTTCTGCCAGAGTTCTGTCCAGGTTCACCGCCGTCCTGTGTTTCATGTCTTAGAGCCACTTTTTTATTTCTGTTAGTTCGCCCAATTTTACTGGGGCTTCCACCCATCCACCCCTTCATCCACAATTTTTCTCAATTTTTGATTCGTCCATATCATATTTTCTAAAATTCGTTCTCAGACCCATCTACAGTTCTGTCCACCTGTTTCCAGATCCGACCACCAGTCACCCCCAAAAATCCTAACAAATCCCCACCACCTCCAAATCAAATTCTAAAAATAGTCCCCGTTCCGTGGTTTGATTCCCTACAACTCCGAAGAAGAGCTCAAGAGCTGAATCGGAGGTTTACTAGGTGGTCAACGGTGGTTCTCAGACAAGTGCCCTGCAGCTCTGAGATTTTAGTTACTGTACAACAGGGATTTGTAAATTCATTAACGTCTAGATCCGGCCAAATCCAGAAGATCTCTCTGAGTCTAGATTGAAGCTTTTGAAGAGAGCTTTCCAACGATAGCTCATGCGTCCCGATCCGAAGTCAGGATTGATCGCAGCGGCCGTTTCCGCCGGAGCGCGCGCCGGAAGACAGCAACCAAAATCCGTGGACAGCTAGTTCAACAATTGGGAATCGGGGCCGATCGACCCCCGATCGGTGTTCCCGGCAGACTGCCGTCCGTGGAGGTGTGCCACCAGGGGTCCCCATCACAGTGGGTCCCACCCCCGCAGATCCGGAGGACAGCGCCGTCCGTGGGCCCCGCGGGCCCGTAGAAGCCGTCGTTTGGAAAGCACGAAAATGCGGAGTTCGGCACCGCAGGACGACATCAAGATGCTACCCGTCAACCCGAGTTGCGTGATTCCCGGACCCCACATGTGACCTTTTACCTCCCTGCGTGGAGTGGGTCGACTTAGTGTATTGCTATAAAAATTGTTAACCGGGAGTCCGTAATTCGGCCGGGGTTGTCTTCGCCACGCCGGGTGCATGGAGGTAATGGTCCGAACCTCTTGGCGTTCATTTACTTAGCTAGTATATGGTATTTTTCCACTGCCGAGAGTGTAGGTACTAGCCCGTGTGTCCATGTCACCGCTGTGAGAGCGAGAGTGACCCGTCCCGCGACTCGATCCGAGTCCGGAAGTTGAGTCGGACTACCCTTGACCTCCGCCGGTTCCTTAACCGCGCACGGTCCGCGCTTTCCCTCGCTTGGGACGACGAGTGAGCTTCCACTTCTATTAGCGACATTTTGCCACTAGGAGCTCGTAGTGTCGGGCTTAGTGTCTCCTTGGTGTGTGCTGCTGGTCGCGTCTTCATCTAGAGTCCGAGGGTGGCACCTAATAGTGTCGTCTCCCGTGTCCGTCCCGCATCAGTTTGGTATCAGAGTGAGTCGAGTCTAGGGTAGTCTTTGCATATGTCTTACATGCATCATGGTCTAAGTCAAGTCTAGGATCATCATTTTCAAAAAAAAAAGAGAGTGTGTTTTAAATTGTATTTCATCCCGATAATTCGGTATCTTAAAAGGTGTTGTCCGAACGTTAGGCTACGCCTACCGGGAGGTTGCACACTTGCGGGAGTGATCTTCGGATCGATTAACTCCGCCCCGTACCGGATATTGGTTTAGGTCTAGGTGCATTAGTCGGTGTTTGCATTAGTTAGTGCATTCCAACCTTGCATAGCCGATCTAGTGTAGTGTCCAAGTGTCGGCATGTCCAACATATAGTTCCCCCCCCCCAATTTCCCATGGATTCCCAATCACCCGGGCAATATGGCCGTTTGTCCACCCATGGGCTTGGCAACCACCCACTCCACTTCCGTAGGCCCGAAGCCTCGGATTTTTATGGCTCCAATGGCCCGGGCGACTACCTCAAGTGGGAGGCCACCATGGACACATACATTGATTGTTATACTATGTCCGAGGCAATGCAATTCTCGTTCGCTAAAGAGCGGCTTCTTCAGGAGGCTGCCGAAAAGTGGGATTACAGCGAAAGAATGAGAGTGGTTAGGGGGCAATGGCCCATCGAGTCATGGTGGGGCATGAAGAGAGAGCTTAGGAAGGTCTACGTGCCCCAACCGGTCACCTCCAATCGGCCCCACCCAATCACTTCCAACCAAGTGGGTCCTAGCCGGAGGCAAAGAGCCCCACACGTCGATGAGCCAAGACCCAATCCTAGGACGGTTGACTACGGGCGAGTCCACCAGGATATCCCTATTCCAACCCACTCCGTTGCCGAACTTATGCAAATGATTTTGGACCGGTTGGATGGGGTGGATAGGACACGTACTCCTAGTGATGTACTCCTACCCGAGCCTAAGGAGGTCATCACCGGTAGTCTTCACCCGGCCCTATCAACGGAGTCCCCAAGTCCTCTTCCCATCATAGTGGATCCTCTTCTCCCACCCACGAGAGCCCCATTGCCTACACCCCTTGTCCGTCAGGAGGATAAGGGTAGGGACCCACTTATCAGGGAGCGTAGTGGGTCACGACAGCAGTGTTATCGCTGCTAGGGGTTCGGCCACTACGCCGGATAATGTCCCACTTGGACATCTCTAGCCATAAGGGACGAAAGGGTTGGAGAAGCCCCACTCTCCGATCTTTATTCCAAGCCACCTCAGCCCGAGTCACCCGTGTTTCTAACGGGTATGCTTGTCATAGCCGAGCCGCTTCTTAGCTGGCTCAAGAAGGGCTTGGTCCCACTTCCCTTCCCATATATGGACCTTATCCTACCTTTGGTGCCAATCAATTCATTTCACACCACTTTCCGGTCTATTCACTATGTGGATACATTGGATGACCTTCTTAAAGGGTTAGACCGGCAGTGGACATTTACGCACTTGTTGGCTCCAGGCTTCGACCGACCCACAGGTCGTAGTTTCACTCATCCCGCTTTAGGGTCCATCACCTCCGTGTACACCGTGGATCATGTTACCACGGAGGTTCTTCTACTCCTCCCTATGCCGGCCGAGTCCGACTTCATTCCCCTTTGCCCAAGGGAGGAATCTTACTTTCTACCTATGACTGTCGTCCCATCTCTCGCAATGAATGAAGGTGATCATTTACACTTCCAAGATTTTCAAATGTGGGACAGTGATTTGTGGAAGCCTAGTCTGAGGGGTCATACCTTCTTTGATCCCTTCGACCCATTCTCTTATGGACCCCGTGACCCACCATATTTACTCCACCTTCTCGAGAGAGTCCACCATCATACCCCCACCGTCTCATCTCCCTTCATAGATGAAGGAGATCAACAACACCTTCTAGACTTCCACACATGGGATCTTGAGATGAGGGAATCCATATCGAGGGGTCACACATTCTTTAATCCCTTCGATCCCTTTCTTAGTGGTCCCCTTGGTCCACAATCTCCATTCCACTTCTTTAAAGGAGGTCACCATTATACTCCTCCCCCATGGACCGGGCCATCGGCACCCACCGAGTCCGCTCACGGGCGAGAGACGCCCGACCCTCCTGTCCCACCCAAACCTCCCAAATCCAAAGGACCGTCTTATGATTGTACCGACCCTCGGTCACACCTAGGGTATGCATGGCACACATTCGGATGTCCTGGACCACCTTGCATATGATTGGGTCGGACTAACCGTAGGGTTGTGTGTGCATCCGTGTGTTTTTATTTTGCTAAGCATTTTAGGAGTGCATAGTGAGTCTGCCGAGTCTAGTGCTAGGCATGTTAGGAGTCTGCATGAGTGAGGCCAGCAATGCACGTTACAAAGAGCTAGCTGATGCCCATCGACACCACTGAGAGTTCCAAGAGGGCGAATATGTCATGATCAGGGTAAGACCTGAACGGTTTCCCTCTGGAACCGTTAAGAAGTTGCAAGCTCGCGGAGCCGGTCCATTTACAGTGTTGAAACGCGTTGGATCCAATGCGTATGTTGTGGACCTGCCCGAGGAATATGGTATAAGCTCTACCTTCAATGTATCAGATCTTGTTGCATATAGGGACCCAACGGTGATCCCTAGTGAGCCTTTTGAGCCATCTCCTCCCCTTGAGAGTGATCCCACACCTGAGTGTCCACTTCCACCTCCAGCCCCTTTTTCACGACAGCGTGAGCATATAGATCGTATATTGGACGAGCAAGTGACAGTTACCAGGAGTGGATCTTACTCGCGCTACCTAGTGCGATGGAGAGGACGGCCCGCTACTGAGGACACATGGATCACACATGGTGAGTTGCAGCGGATCGATCCGGACCTTCTGGAGCGATACAGGAGCGATGCAGACCCTTACTCGATAGGGTCGAGTTTCTCCCACCCGAGGAGAATTGGTGCGGACACCCGAGCAGTTGAGCGGTGCGACACGTCGAGCCACCGGTACCGCACACGGAGCATGACTCGAGCCACCTCAGCATCCATCTGGCTCGGAGACAGCCTGGACACGCCGCCTTGAGTCTCCCCATTTTTCATATTTAATTAGACTTTATTTGTGTGTAAGGTGTGTTTATTTCATTTTATACGGTTTGCAATTATGAGTGTACGAGGGGCTTATTTGTAAAATGGGACTCCTGAGCCCCTCGGGACCCCCAGGCCCCCTCCCATTGGTTCATATCAGCCTTGTGGGGTTGGTCAAAATCCAAGGTGGACATCTAGAAGCCTTGGACTAGTCAATTGTCCACATGGGGGACAAGGGACCAAAATGGTCAACAATTCCAACCAAACCCACCTACCATGTCCCCCCCTTGGTCAAGGTGCGCCCCCCTCCCCTTTTGTTTAATATTTTTATTGTATTTTGATCAAACTTCATCCTAGCCATCCATCCCTAACCCCTAGATCCAACGGTGGAGGATGGATTAGATGGGTGACCTATATATGCTTGTATTTTCCCATTTTCATGAATTAATGCCATAAGAATTGTGAAATTTGTTGGAGCATGGCCTAGGCCGCCCCCTTCTCCTCTCCCTCTTCCCCTTGAAGCTGTGAAGGCTTCCTTCTGGTGGTGAGACTCCACCCTATCAGTTCCGGTCGCCGCCGCCGCCGCCGCCGCCACGAGCCGCCACCGCACCGCCATCGCCATCAACGGAGTTCTGCCCGCGCAGTACCATAGCAGCTTGTTCGAAATTCACAGGTCTTTCCCAAGCTCATTTTGCTACCAAATTTGGAGGAGTTGTTTCTGGGATGTTCCTCTCCACCCACAAAAATCAGGCCAGCATTCCGATCACGTTTCCTATATTTTGTTTTTCATCCACTCTTCTATTTCAGTTCTGCCAGAGTTCTGTCCAGGTTCACCGCCGTCCTGTGTTTCATGTCTTAGAGCCACTTTTGGATTTCTGTTAGTTCGCCCAATTTTACTGGGGCTTCCACCCATCCAGCCCTTCATCCAAAATTTTTCTCAATTTTTGATTCGTCCATATCATATTTTCTAAAATTCGTTCTCAGACCCATCTACAGTTCTGTCCACCTATTTCCAGATCCGACCACTAGTCACTCCAAAAATCCTAAAAAATCGCCACCGCCTCCAAATAAAATTCTAAAAATAGTCCCCGTTCCGTGGTTTGATTCCCTACAACTCCGAAGAAGAGCTCAAGAGCTGAATCGGAGGTTTACTAGGCGGTCAATGGTGGTTCTCAGACAAGTGCCCTGCAGCTCTGAGATTTCGGTTACTGTACAACAGGGAATTGTAAATTCATTAAAGTCAAGATCCAGCCAAATCCAGAAGATCTCTCTGAGTCTAGATTGACGCTTTTGAAGAGAGCTTTCCAACGATAGCTCATGCGTCCCGATCCGACGTCAGGATTGATCGCAGCGGCCGTTTCCGCCGGAGCGCGCGCCGGAAGACAGCAACCAAAATCCGTGAACAGCTAGTTCAACAATTGGGAATCGGGGCCGATAGACCCCCGATCAGTGTTCCCGGCCGACCACCATCCGTGGAGGCGCGCCACCAGGGGTCCCCATCACAGTGGGTCCCACCCCCGCAGATCCGGAGGACAGCGCCGTCCGTGGGCCCCGCGGGCCCGTAGAAGCCGCCGTTTGGAAAGCACGAAAACGCGGAGTTCGGCACCGCCGGGCGACATCAAGATGCTGCCCGTCAACCCGAGTTGCGTGATTCCCGGACCCCACATGTGACCTTTTACCTCCCTGCGTGGAGTGGGTCGACTTAGTGTATTGCTGTAATAATTGTTAACCGGGAGTCCGTAATTCGGCCGGGGTTGTCTTCGCCACGCCGGGTGCGTGGAGGTAATGGTCCGAACCTCTTGGCGTTCATTTGCTTAGCTAGTATATGGTCTTTTGCCGCTGTCAAGAGTGTAGGTACTAGCCCGTGTGTCCATGTCACCACTGTGAGAGCGAGAGTGACCCGTCCCGCGACTCGATCCGAGTCCGGAAGTTGAGTCGGACTACCCTTGACCTCCGCCGGTTCCTTAACCGCGCACGGTCCGCGCTTTCCCTCGCTTGGGACGACGAGTGAGCTTCCACTTCTGTTAGCGACATTTTGCCACTAGGAGCTCGTAGTGTCGGTCTTAGTGTCTCCCTGGTGTGTGCTGCTGGTCGCGTCTTCATCTAGAGTCTGAGGGTGGCACCTAATAGTGTCGTCTCCCGTGTCCGTCCCGCATCACCTGTTATCTCTGTCTTAATTATATTTGGACTCTAGGCAGAGCACTAGCATAATTGCTGAGAAATATATCTTCTCATCATAGAAATGAGATTGGATATGTCATGACGTGACTTTACTATCTCTGTTCATTCTGAAGCATAACCGTCATTCTTGCCAAATACCTAGGGATATTGGCGTCTAAACAAAATGCATTCTTACGGCTAGGAGGCATGTACTAGACTTGGTTGCTCGTAAAATATGAGTCATGTGCCGTCAAATTCAAAAGATATTGAAAATCAAATATGTTGAACTCAGCAAATTCCATGCTTTATTCATGATTGCTTAGCCTCAATACTAGTTTGTGTGTTATTCCCTTTGTAGTTATTGAATATGGATATATAAGACAAGGGAAGGTTAAACACTGCCATGATATGCACCTTTGGTTCATTTCTATTAAATCTTGGATGTAGTTGCTTTTTGAACTCTGTTGATGATCTCTAATTTCATTAGCTTTGAACCATATATGTTGCTCGCGGTATGTTTCAGGTTTGCATATAATGGCTTGCTCTCTAATCTCATTCACCTCTGGTCTCTCAGACATTAGTCACCTTCTCTATCTTATCCCTCCTTTTTGCTGTTGTCAAAGGGGGAGAATGTCTTGTTGTTGTGAGTTCTTTGTGAGTTGTCAAAGGGTGAGAATGCATTGTGGATGGGGAAGCGAACCTTTGTGAGCATTTGAGTCTTCTGTGAGCTTTTGGGGGATTGAAACTTTGCATTCCATGCATATATCCACATTCACATCATCCATGCATATATCCGTATTATTACATTCACATACTTTCACTATCATGGATCTTGAGCTACACATGTCGCATATATCATAATGACTCAACTTGGCCATCTTGGTTCTTACTGCCACATAATGACTCACAGTGTTGCCATCATCAAAAAGGGGGAGAATGTTGTGCCCCTGTGATCATTTGAGTCTTCTTGTGGTTTGGGTCATTTGAGTTATTGGATATTCTTGGTTTTGATAATAGCTAAACACTATAAGTCATTATTGTTTTAACTCTCATATGACTGACATACGTGATGTTTTGTTCATGACAGATATACCAATGAATTGCCAAGGAATGAAGTGGAGATGGCAAATGTGAAAGCTCAATGTTGCGCCATCGCACGCAGATCGACCTGCGCGGTCAGGTCGCGGGGATCGACGGGGGTGGTCCGGGTGGTTCTCCCATCTTTGGTAGTATTGTCACCATACATATGATTCGGGAGTTTGGTAATCCATGGGACACGGGGAAGCTAGTGGATGGACATGCCAACAGTTGATGACAAGGCACTAGACACGACCCTAACTAATGTAAAGTTGGAATGCAGACTCGACTACCAACCTAGACACGACCAAGTTCCGGTACCTGGCGGAGTCCAGGAATCTGAAGATCCTCTCACGCGAGTGAATCACCTCTCCGATAGG
The DNA here is from genome assembly GCA_022559845.1 of Amorphophallus konjac. Classification (NCBI taxonomy): domain Eukaryota; kingdom Viridiplantae; phylum Streptophyta; class Magnoliopsida; order Alismatales; family Araceae; genus Amorphophallus; species Amorphophallus konjac. The sequence continues at coordinate 289,468,602 of CM040121.1, read as the reverse complement.
CGTAACCTAATGGTGGGGCGACACCTTTTTATATATCGAAAAATGGTATGCAAATGCAACCTAGACTGACTTAGACAATGACTAGACTTAAACGACTTTTTTTTTTTGTTTCGGACTTAGACACAAAGACTACCCTAGACTCAACTGGCGCTCTGATACCATACTGATGCGGGACAGACACATGACCTGGGACTCCAGCTCGCGATCGCACCTAAGCGAGGGAAGACGTGGGACCGTGCGCGGTTGAGAAATCGACAGTGAGTCTCGGGTATCGCCTTTCTGCGTGTACTCGGATCGAGTCACGGGACGGGTCGCTCACTCTCGCTCTCTCACAGCGGTGGTAATAATATATCGGGCTAAGAATCCTAACACTCGCAGCGGTATATACAAATAGATACGAGTAAAGCAAATGTGAAAGAGAGAGGGAGTGAATTTACCTCCACGCGCCGGGCATGGGGAAGACGATCTCAGCCAGGTCAGTAACTCCTGGTCTAGTAAATATTTAAATTACAGTAGTGAATTTTGATGTCCACTCCACGCAGGGAGGTAACGGGCTACAAGTGAGCCTGGGAGGACCGATCTTGGGTTGACGGGCAGAACTTGGATCCGCTCGTCGGTGCCGTCTGGAAGACGCTTGCTGCGGGTGGTGGGGCCCACATGCGGCTCAGCCCTCCTAGTCTGGCAGGGTGGGTCCCTTTGTGAATGGGGCACCTGGAGGAGCGATCCCTGGAAGGCGGTCGACCTGGAACGCCTGGAGGAGGCTGGGCGGCCCGAACCGGAGGCCCGAGGATGTGATGTCCACGGATCTGAAGCTTCTATTTTACAGCGCGTGACCCGGCAAGATCTACTGCTGCGTTCAATCCTGACGTTGGATCGATGCGAGACTAGCACCGTTGGAAAGCTGATTCAAAATACTTTGATATATGGCCAGAGAAAGAATTTTGAATTTCCAGGAGCTGGCTTTTTTCGAATTTACCAGTTCCTGGTTGACAGAACCAGATCTGACTGGACAGATCTAAGTTTTCCTGAGAACAAGAGTTGATCGAAGCAAAAACTTCAGATCTAGTTGTTGACTCCTTGATGACAGTTGTAGAGAAAGAAACAAGGAAGACATGGATAATTTTTGTAGATTTTCTAGAGGACGTTTGACAGGTGAAAACGATTTTATACTGGACAAGGATCGGATCTGAACTGCTTAGGATAGAACAGATTTGGGAAAAGATAGTGATTTTTAAAAATAGTAAAAGGACTCTAGAAATTCTAAGAAAATTCGTGGATGATGGGTGTGGTGGACAAAACTTTCAATAAAATTGGTGATTCAAACACCGAAAGGAAAAGGGGTCAAATTGAGGAAACACAGGGTTGCTGTGACACAAAACTGAGCACAGACAAAACTAGAGGGCTGAAGAACACGAAAATGGAAAAATAGAAAATGAAGGCTAGAAAATAGGATAATTTTTTTGGGAGAGGGTATTGACGTGGTGAACCTACCCTCCAAATTTGGACTCTAGAAGATCAGTAGATCTGGATCTAAAAATCAAACATGGAACATCTATCCTAATTTGGATAGAACTCCGACGATGGTGGCGGCGGCGCGATGGCGGCGGCGGCAGAAACAGAATTCAGAGGATAAGAGGGAGAGATAGAATGGGTCTCACACCCTAGAATGGTAGAATTCCATCTGCAAGAGGGGGGAGGAGAGAGGAGGAGGGCGCACCCTTCAAAGGCTCAAGCCAATTTCATAATTTTCTCTTCATTAAACCTTACAAAACACTATACATGGGTTTATATAGAAGGGGAGTGTGACGACCCGAGAATCCGATTACCGGGAAGGCCCGATAACCCGAGACTCGAACCGCCGCCCACGAGTCGGGAGGGCTCGGAAGGGCTAAAAGGAGTGTGGAGGTACAAAGAATAGGAAATAAAGCAGGACAATCCAACAATTAACAAAAATAAATGAACAACTACAACAGAGTCCAGTCCAATAGAAAGTACAGTCTAAAGCAGTAAAATGTACCACATGCCAAGTGAACACTCGGCCCGACAAGCTGGCAACTAAGAACCTCCACACAACCGCCGCACCTGAAACGCAGGGGTGAGCCTCCTGTCAGTAGCCTAGTAGGGATCCTGCGGAACCCCAACTGAGAACAACGGCGGCACGGAAAGCAGTAACTACGAAAGCAAGAAAGTAACTACAGTGGCCGGCAAAACCTCGGCTCTACAGCTACTCCTACTGTACCAGAAAACATGACCTAGTCTCCCGTCGGGGGACAACCAAGCCACGCACCCGACCACCCGATTCCACGATCAAGGACCACCGGACACGACCCGTCCTAGCCACGCTACTAGGAAAACACCACGATACCTCCGAAGCGCAGGCCTTCCCTCACAAAAAGGGCCCGAGCCAAAACCACACGGTCAGGGAACACGGTCATGACCTCACCGTCATGAACACAACGCTGTCTGGGGAAAGGCCCTTGGTGACGCTCACCGAAAACCCAAGACCTCGACTCCGGTAACACTCCCGAAACCACTCACGAAGTCCCGTCTCACGGAGGGAAACAGAACCCGGTACACGACCACTCACGTCACGTGACAGAAGCACCACCCACTAGAAGAATGACCGGATGCGTCCCTTGACGTCTTACACCACATCACAAGTGTCTAGCTACTACGCCCAAGGCGGAGACTCAGACACACTCAGTAACCAGTACCACAAAACAAGGACGAGTTGGGGTCGCACCTACCGGCGCCGTCCGACGCCCCCAACCTCGTGTGTACACTCAGACCATACGCCCTAGGCCTATCCTCTAGCTGGTAATTCCCCCTAAGCCCGGACTCGGCTGTACGTGGGGGCCCTACGGTAACCAGCCTACTCACCGTCTCTCTTGGGTCAGCCGCTCCACCACTCCCAGGTGGGTCAGCACACGCGTGCCATAAGAAGGTTACGACTAGTGGACGTGTCACAGAACGTGGACACAGGAAACCACGCACACACCCATTGCGAGTATCGCGAAGTAATAGGTGGCACGACGCCACCAGACTCTAGATGGTCCACTAGACCTACTAAACCCAACGGTCTTTGAGTCACAAGACTCGGAGTTGAGACCGTTATACATGACAGCACTAAGCCGTCAATCTGGCCTAATCCCTAGGTCCAAAATCACAATGTGATAACTCACGAGGCAGTTCACAACTGCCGAGACCCATCCCTCAAGGAGGGAACTTAAGAAACCTCCAGCCCCAGGCTGGGACACTGGACTCACCGTCCAAGGCCACACGCTTGGCCCACAATGACTTGCGGGGAAACCTCACCGCACTCACACCGATACATGGTGACTCGATCTAGCAAGAACATAGAAGCCCGGAACACCTGGGGTCACCCGGACCCGCCAAGCCCATGGGCAGGCTTATCGAGGTAACACGGTACCTCCAGACACCCCAAAAACATGGTGACGAAACCCTAGCAGTGTCCAGGATACTCACGAGGCCAAAGGTCGACCACTGGGTCACAACCGGGTCAACCGGAGACCAACACAACACACTCGGAACACTAGAAGGTCACCCGGACCCTTAAACTCACGGGCACGTTAATCGAGATAAACGGGACCTCCGGACGCCCAAAGACACGGTCACGGAACTCCACGGGGTGTCCGAGACACTCGCGACCCAAGGAGGAACAATCAGCCGTAGACTGCCCGCCCTGGGCGGCCCGACTGGTCACCTCCAGATCGCGCTACCCTCGTATAGCGTGTTCAGGGAAGAATGCGCTATACACTAGTAGCGCGACAATACAGATCGCGCTATATACCTATAGTGCGACCAGGACAGATCGCACAAGGATCACCTAGCGCGACAAGGCAGAACGCGCTAGGACCCTATAGCGCGACAGCAACCGCCTTACTGTTCATCTTCTCCGATGAACGTGCCCAATCGGGGCGGCGCGACCCTCAAGAACGCGCTACCTGAGACTAGCGCGTTCTCAATCCGCGCCCGGAAGAATGGGAAAACGGCGGGAAATCCATTCCACGCCCCATTCACCCTCAGGTAAAGGGGAAACAAAAGGGAAAACATTCCCCAACCTCTCTAGCACCGAGAGGACCCATTTAAACCACAAAAAAACAATCAAAACACAAGATTCGGCTCACACACCCAAAAACATGCATTTTTACCCAAAACGCCCAAACAAGCCCGCTCGGCTCACCACGGCCTACAAAACTCGCGAGAAATGAATTACGCGGGTTGAGGGTCCATCTCCCTACCTCCACTGAAGATTCGACACACCGTGGACACCGATCCACGAAGAAAATGCCGTTGAAGCCTCGCCGTTCCACGAACCCACGGCCGAGCTTCACCGCACCTCCACCGCCTCGATCCTCACCCATCCTCGCCCGTGCCTCGCCCACGCTCCACCCCGTCGGCCGTCGGAGAGAGAGGGAGAGGGGAGAGAGCGTGAGAAGAGAGAGGGAGAGAAGAGAGAAATGAGAGGGGAGAGAGAGAAAAGGGTTATAGATATAGGAGAATCCAAAAATTTCGGAAAATACCAAAAATAGGAAAATCACGTTTCCACGATCCTCGGAACGCACCGATCGCAATGGCACCACACTCGCCTAGGTGAACGGCCCGGTTCACCCGCAACGAGGTTCCGAAGGAATTACTGAAACACACACCAGGAATCGAAAAACACACACGGAAAGCCGCGGAACGCTTCTTGGCCTCCGAAACAACTCCGGATCGCGCCGTTCCGAACACAAAAGATGCCCGAAATGAAATTTTGGACACAACGGAGTCGGACACTCCGAGAAACCAGATCCGGGACCCATGAATAAGGATCCAAAAAAATCCAGGGCATCACAGCCCTCCCCCCTTAAAGAAATTTCGTCTTCGGAATTCAGGACTAACACCAAGTCGCAGGGGAGGAACGCCTCCACCAATGGACAACGCTGTCAGGGCCCCAGCACAGAAAAACCTCGATTCTCGCAAAAGCATCGATCATGAGAGATACGGCCAGACCATAATCACGAACGAAGCCACGCTCCGCACACCGCACACACATCGGTCACCAGAGCAGGCATAATACAAAGGCGCAAGTCTGGTATCACCTCAGACACAACGGAAACAACTCACGGCATCGCTGCCACCCTCTCGCTCACCGAGGGAACGCAATCGACACCACAAGAACCACTCCACCGGTCAACGCCCATGCTCGGCAGACCAACCTAACACCAGCTTCTTTGCCAGCTGACCACCATGAATTTGTCGACTCCACGCCGAGGACCAATCCACACTCGGCAAGCCGAACGCCACAACAGCACGGGACCAACTCTGCGAGAACTCAAACTTTGACAAAGCTCAGATCCCATCTGGGAAAACACACCTCAGAAACGGCCACCAAAAGGCCTCGCTGGCACGCGGCTCTCTCCATTCTCGAGCCCTTACAACCAGCATTTTCTGTCCATGAAAGACCATCCACTGGTCACCAGACATTCGTCAACGGGAAACCTCCGCTTGCTCAGGTTCTTCCTTCTTTCCTGGTCCTCCACCAGATCCGAAGGGAACATTCCAAACCTCGAAAAGCCATCCGTTGACTCTCGCACAGACCACCACCACATCCAGATGGATCCCCGCGCCAACTCTACCCTTCAGGGGAGCACGGCGGGACCCAAAGACTCCATCTCCCCTCGGTCTTCACGTCACTTGAGTCAGACTTACGGGGAATCCTCCCTTGCTGGTCGTAGATTGAGGATCAATATCCCACGTCAACGTCTCATCAGAGACCTCCACACACAAGCATCGACCACCATCCTATCTCATCGAATCCTATCTCATCGAAACCTCCATCTCAATTAATCCAAGAGGACGCCTGCCAATCCTGACTCCCGCTCTTATCACAGAGCCATGGGACACACAACCTCTTACAATCCACCACACACTTCTCCAAAACACGATCTCATCCGCGAACGCAACCTCCAACGCAAGAATAGGGTACTCATGCGGCAACCTCGCCAGCATATTTCCCCAACTCTCCACCTGCCAGTGCCATGAACCATAATATCTCGAGCAACGGCACGGCAACAACACGTCTCATGCCGCCGGAGACAACGCACATCGATGAACCAATCCTCCATTGCTCTACTCATTCTCAAGAAATCCGCCCGTAGCAACCAACGCCACGATCCGCGCACTCTGATCCACACGCACAGCCACCATAACGCCAACTCGGGATCCTCCATCCCGACAACCATCTACAACCCCGCATACTCCGATCCTCCGCACATCGGGAACTGCAACACTAACTGCAAATCTCAAAAATACCGCCCAACCGGCACTCATCCTTCCAGAACAACGCCAACACCCTTACACATCAGGGAACGGGCAACGCTTCTCACAGGCAACCACCTTGCCAAAACGTCGGACGCATCTTGCACGGACTTCATGGCGCACGAAGGCCAACCAATCCGGACGCACAATGCAAGATGACGAACCTTAACCAAACACGATTCTCTCTAACCAAAGGAGAACCCAATCACACCTCCGACCAACGGAAGGAAAACTCCACACTCGACCTGACCTCGAATATCACGCACGCTGGGAACAACACCTTCCAGCACCAAGAAAACCATCACTTCCATCAGGTCAGCTCCTCCGAAAACATTCGCCAAGTGTCACGTCGGACCACAATCACAACATCTCTCGATGCACCACCGTTGCAATTCCTCAAACTACAACACACCATGCCAAGAGCCGCAACACGAGCCATAACTGGCAACTATCAACGCTCATCCTCGAGTCCCAAACTCACTGCGGAACCTTCTCATCTCAAACCAAATCCAGGGCGAACACAACCCAATCACACACAGAAGCGCAGGAGCAAGAACTTACTGGGACACCACAGCCCAATCCAGCCTCGAAACTTGCCAGAATAACCGACACCGACACGTCATTTCTGATGCCACAGAGCATAACAAGGACACCGGGCTCGACAAATCAGCAGCTCAACCAGAAGGCCTTCCGCTCACCCGAGCACAATTCTCGACCAAAGCACCCGCTCCAACACCTTAAACCACAACCTCAGTGCATCAGGGGCTGGATAATCCTCAGACTGGAGTGGCCGGACTCAATAACAGTTTCCTCAGAGCACACTCACAGCCACTTAAGGGCGAACAATCCTCACCAGCCACCTGACCTAGCTGCAGACTCCTCGAACGTAGCACCATAATAGCACGCATGACGGCAACCTCTGCCCAACGCAACACGACCAGGGCCACCACCCAAGGGAGAAAGCTCTTGACCTCGATCTGCAGACCCCACGCCGGCACGAAAGCCATGAACAGCAACCACCCTCACCGCGCCGCACAGCGCACTCGAGCTCTCAAGCGAGAAACAAAGAAGAAAATATCCACGAAACCCTATGCCAACTGCCGACTGTACTGGACCTTACGAACTTTGATCACTGCAAATCTTGAACTCCCGTGTACGTCCACAACCACGCTCTGATACCAACTGTGACGACCAGAGAATCCGATTACCGGGAAGGCCCGATAACCCGAGACTCGAACCGCCGCCCACGAGCCGGGAGGGCTCGGAAGGGCTAAAAGGAGTGTGGAGGTACAAAGAAATAGGAAATAAAGCAGGACAATCCAACAATTAACAGAAATAAATGAACAACTACAACAGAGTCCAGTCCAACAGAAAGTACAGTCTAAAGTAGTAAAACGTACCACATGCCAAGTGAACACTCGACCCGGCAAGCTGGCAACTAAGAACCTCCACGCAATGCCCTCGAACCTCGAGGAAGAACCGCTGCACCTGAAACGCAGGGGTGAGCCTCCTGTCACTGGCCCAGTAGGGATCCCACAGAACCCCAACTGAGAACAACGACGGCACGGAAAGCAGTAACTACGAAAGCAAGAAAGTAACTACGGTGGTCGGCAAAACCTCGGCTCTACAACTACTCCTACTGTACCAGAAAATACGACCTAATCTCCCGTCGGGGGACAACCAAGCCACGCACCCGACCACCCGATTCCACGATCAGGGACCACCGGACACGAACCACCCTAGCCACGCTACTAGGAAAATGCCACGATACCTCCGAAGCGGAGGCCTGCCCTCACAAAAAGGGCCCGAGCCAAAACCACACGGTCAGGGAACACGGTCACAACCTCACCGTCGTGAACACAACGCTGTCTGGGGAAAGCCCCTCGGTGACGCTCACCGGAAACCCCAGACCTCGACTCCGGGAACACTCCCGAAACCACTCACGAAGTCCCGTCTCGCGGACGGAAACAGAACCCGGTACACGACCACTCACGTCACGTGACAGAAGCACCACCCACTAGAAGAACGACCGGATGCATCCCCTGACGTCTTACACCGTGTCACAAGTGTCTAGCTACTACGCCCCAGGCGGAGACTCAGACACACTCAGTAACCAGTACCACAGAATAAGGACGAGTTGGGGTCGCGCCTGCCGGCGCCGTCCGACGGCCCCAACCTCGTGTGCACGCTCAGACCATACGCCCTAGGCCTGTCCTCTAGCTGGTAATTCCCCCTAAGCCCGAACTCGCTGTACGTGGGGGCCCTACGGTAACCAGCCTACTCACCGTCTCTCTCGGGTCAACCGCTCCACCACTCCCAGGTGGGTCAGCACACGCGTGCCGTAAGAAGGCTACGACTAGTGGACGTGTCACAGAATGTGGACACAAGAAACCACGCACGCACCCATTGCGAGTATCACAAAGTAACAGGTGGCACGGTGCCACCAGACTGTAGATGGTCCACTAGACCTACTAAACTCAACGGTCTTTGAGTCACAAGACTCGAAGTTGAGACTGTTGCACATGACAGCACTAAGCCATCAATCTGGCCTAATCCCTAGGTCCAAAACCACAATGCTATAACTCACGAGGCAGTTCACAACTGCCGAGACCCATCCCTCGAGGAGGGAACTTAAGAAACCTCCAGCCCCAGGCTGGGAGACTGGACTCACCGTCCAAGGCCACACGCTTGGCCCACTCGAAAGCCACCTTCCAGAGAAGCAATGACTTGCGGGGAAACATCATCGCACTCACACCGATACATGGTGACTCGATCTAGCAAGAACACAGAAGCCCGGAACACTTGGGGTCACCCGGACCCGCCAAGCCCATAGGCACGCTTATTGAGGTAACACGGTACCTCTAGACACCCCAAAAACACGGTGACGAAACCCTAGGGGTGTCCAGGACACTCACGATCACAAAGGTCAACCACTGGGTCACAACCGGGTCGACCGGAGACCAACACAACACACTCGGAACACTAGAAGGTCACCCGGACCCTTAAACTCATGGGCACGTTAATCGAGATAAACGGGACCTCCGGACGCCCAAAGACACGGTCACGAAATTCCACAGGGTGTCCGGGACACTCGCGACCCAAGGGGGAACAATCAGCCATAGACTACCGGCCCTGGGCGGCCCGACTGCTCACCTCCAGATCGCGCTACCCTCGTATAGCGCGTTCAGGGAAGAACGCGCTATACACTAGTAGCACGACAATACAGATCGCGCTATATACCTATAGCGCGACCAGGACAGATCGTGCTAGGATCACCTAGCGCGACAAGGCAGAACGTGCTAGGACCCTATAGCGCGACAGCAATCACCTTACTGTTCATCTTCTCCGATGAACGTGCCCAATCGGGGCGGCACGACCCTCAAGAACGCGCTACCTGAGACTAGCGCGTTCTCAGTCTGCGCCCGGAAGAACGGGAAAACGGCGGGAAATCCATTCCACGCCCCATTCACCCCCAGGTGAAGGGGAAACAAAAGGGAAAACATTCCCCAACCTCTCTAGCACCGAGAGGACCCATTTAAACCCCAAAAACACAATCAAAACACAAGATTCGGCTCACACACCCAAAAACATGCATTTTCCCCCAAAACGCCCAAACAAGCCCGCTCGGCTCACCACGGCCTACAAAACTCGCAGGAAATGAAGTACGCGGGTTGAGGGTCCATCTACCTACCTCCACCGAAGATTCGACGCATCGTGGACACCGATCCACGAAGAAAATACCGTTGAAGCCTCGCTGTTCCACGAACCCACGGCCGAGCTTCACCGTGCCTCCACCGCCTCGATCCTCACCCATCCTCGTCCGTGCCTCACCCACGCCATCCCCACCTTGCCCACGCTCCACCCCGTTGGCCGCCGGAGAGAGAGGGAGAGGGGAGAGAGCGTGAGATGAGAGAGGGAGAGAAGAGAGAAATGAGAGGGGAGAGAGAGAAAAGGGTTATAGATATATGAGAATCTGGAAATTCTGGAAAATACCAAAAATAGAAAAATCACGTTTCCATGATCCTCGAAATGCACCGATCGCACCGGCACCACACTCGCCTAGGTGAACGACCCGGTTCACCCGCAACGAGGTTCCAAAGGAATTACCGAAACACACACCGGGAATCGGAAAACACACGCAGAAAGCCGCGGAATGCTTCCGGGCTTCCGAAACAACTCCGGATCGCGCCGATCCGAACACGAAAGATACCTGAAACGAAATTTTAGACACAACGGAGTCGGACACTCCGGGAAACTAGATCCGGGACCCATGAACAAGGATCCGAAAAAATCCAGGGCATCATAGGGAGGAAGGGGGAGGGGTTAGAATTTCGTAGGAGAGAGGGGAGGGGTAGAATTTTCTTCCCCCATGTGGTCAATTGGCCTACAAAAAAAAAATACAAAATGTCATTTTAATGAGGGGGCACCCCCTTGACTTAAGGGGAGGCATCTTGGACATTTTTCACCCATTGTCCCCTTGACTTGTCCAAGAAGGAAAGAATCCTTCTAGAAGCCACCTTGGCATTTGACCAGCTCCACATGGGACCTAGGGCTTAGGTGGACCAATAGTGAAGGAGATGGGGGCCCCTTACTGGTCCTACTGGACTTTTTCACATAAACCCACTAAAACCTAAAGACTCATATTTTGGCTTATAAAGCCTTAAAATTGCACATATGTTTTCTCAAGGATATAAAAATAAACTAAAAGGACACAAATGCAAATTAAAAATGTCAGTACCCGGTGTTGATTCCCATCATTGTGCATCGATAATGGCGAGACCTGTGTGCGAGCGAGGACTTTGGTGGCCATTCCCGTGATGTGCATTTTTTGGATGGGATCTGGGCTTTGTCAAAGTTTGTGTTCTGACAGAGTTGGCCCCATGCTGTTGTTGGCGTTCTGCTTGCCGGGTGTGAGATGGTCCTTGGCATGGAGCTGATGGGTTGTGGCAGTCAGTTGGTAGAGAGGCTTATGTTTATTTGGTCCATCAACCATGGGTTGATCGGTGGCTGTTTCTCATAACGAGGACTGTGTCTCCTCGGTGAGCGACATTGTGGCAGTGGTACCGTGAGTGGATTTCGTCATGACTAAGTTGATGCCAAACTTGTGCTTTTTGTTGTATGCCTGCTCTGATGATCGAGGTGTGCTGGGTCAAGAGCGAGGCGTTGCTCGTGATTATGGTCTAGCCGTATCCCTCAGGATCGGTGCTTTCGTGAGAATTGAGGTTTCCTTTGCGGAGCTCCGACAACGTTGTCAGTTGATTTAGGGTGTTCTCCCCCTGTGACATGGTGCTTGTCCTGAATTTTGACGATGAAATTTCTTTAAGGGGGGAGGGCTGTAATGCCCTTGATTTTTAGGATATTGTTCAGATCTGGATCCGTGTGTTTCGGATCACTTTTGTGAGTCCCGGATTGAGTTTTGCGGTTTACACGTGTTTTTGTCTGTCGAACCTTCGGAACTCTGTACAGGGTGACCTGTTGCGTTCTCCAACTCCGGGATGTTACCTGCGCGTCGAGCGTGTTCCGAGAATTGGGAAAATGATTTTTCCCAATTTTTCACATTTTTACGATTTGCGAGATTTCTATATAACAAACTCTTTTTCCTTTTTCTTCCTTTTCTTTCTTCTCCTTCCCTTTCTCTCCTTGACACCCCCGCTCCCCTCCCGACCGTTGCCCTCTTCCCGTGCGCGGACATGACACCCTCACCACCTCCGGCTATAGAAGGCAGACCAAGGTGGCGGCGTGGTGACAACGACGGCGACGAGGCGAGCACGGTGGTGGTGGTGATCTCGCAGCATGGGTGTAGAGTTCGTGGTTCGATCGAGATTTGGAGATCGGCGGCAATCCAGAGGTTTTGAAGCTTCCTTGAGGTAGGGGGAAGAATCCATCCTCTTTGTATTCCCATTTCCGTGATTTCTAGGCAGGGGAGAGGTCGGGAGGGGCTTGTTTTGTGCTGGAGTGGGAAAGTGCATGATTTGGGGTTGAACGTCGGATCTAGCATCCTTCGAGGTTTTTGACCGATCTACGGGCATGAAATGATTCTAGGAGGGCATGGGAAGAGTTCCCCTTTGTTTCCCCATCATCTGAGGGCGATTGGGGAGTGGTTTGGATTTTTTCACCATTCACGCCGTTTTCATGCTCGGATTGAAGTTACGGTCATACCAAAGACAGCCTTCTTCATGGGGCGGTCCCCTGGGGGGCCGCTATCTGTTTTGAAATGTCGGTCGGGGGTTGCGGTCCCGGGGATACTGCCACCCTCATTTGCGATCTCACGACTGACCTCTACCCTTGGGTTAGCGGCCATGTTGAGTTATGGTTTTGATGATTGTTGTGATTATTATTCATGACTGTTATGGTTTTGATGATAACTAAACTTAATGTGTGATTACGTGATGATAACTAAACTTGCATGGTTCGGATGGCAAATGGCAACGATTACATTATCTTGATCCTTGGTTTGTATATAATCTTTGGTTGAATGTTTGATGTCAATGGAATGCATATATAGGTCATTTGGATTCACAAAATGAAGGCTTCATGAGAATCTTGGTTGAAAGTGGTAAATGGCATCGAAGTGATTGAACTTACATTGTCTTAACTTCATTTACTCTCTTATGCAGGTTTAAAATGGAATGCCAATCCCATATGCAAAGGTATCAAGATTCATGGTGAGAACTTGGCACCTTGCATGTGTATATTTTTGGGAGAAAATGGTAGGTTTCCATTTGGAGTTTTTTGATCTTGATAGGATATATGGTTGATATGTGTTCTCACATTGCATATACACTTGGCAAATTAGACCCAATCACCTTGTTGAATGGCATCCTCATAATATATGAAATTTGGTTCAATGATGCTATCTTATTGCACAAATTGGATAGCTATATGATCTTGATGTTATGTTATGGTTGATTGAGTTTTCCAAGTGTTTTCATCCTCCTTGTTAATGATTTCATGTATGTACTTCATGCATTCATCACTTGGGATCATTGGGCATGTTTTCCTACATGTTTACTAATATTTTTATTTTTTCTGTAGGTTTAGGTCGACCTAAAGGACAGTTTAGGTTGACCTAAAAACACTGTAGCTAGCGGTCGACCGCCAGGAGCTAGTGGTCGACCGAAAATCCCAGAAACCAACGGGCATCAGTTCTCTCAATAGCGGTCGACCGCCAGAAGCCACCGGTCGACCGCCAGCCCCGAGCCAACAAAAGTTGACTTTGTTCTCCACTTCGAGAAGAGCCATTCTCATTGCATTTCTTTAATCCTAATGACACCCATTCATTCACAAAACGTGGATCTGGTCTGGGACTTGTCCTTGGACCATTCAAGGGTCATAAAAATATATTTGTGATGTCATAAACCCCCTTTTGCCCTTGGGTTCATAATAGACCTATTGGGGGTCTTTTTGGATGGTTCTAGAAGGGTGATCATGGTCTTTTCATGTCTTCTACATAGGCATATGTGTAAGCTACGAATTTAGCAAGTGGAACTCTAATGTGTTCATTGTTTTCTATCTTGTAGGTGAAGAAAGGGAAGAAAGGAAAGAAGAGCTCAAGCCAAGGGGTTTTGATCTTCATCCAAGAGGTTTTGAAGATTGCAGAAGAAGGAAAAGTGCAGCAGATCAAGGAGAGGATCAAGAAGATATCAAAATCATCACCATCCGACTGGAGCTTCAAGCTACCATTTCTATTCGTCTTGAAAATCAAAGGGAGAATAATCTCTACATCCTTTAGTTGCTATTTTGAGATGGTTGCCATGAGTTCTATTTTGATCTGAGCTTATATTGTTACTTGTGTTTACTTTCAAACTTGAAAATACTTTGTGTGTGTGACCGTTTATGTATACTGTCGTGGTTAATCGCCTGCGTGCGGTCGTATGTGTTATTGTGCTGCGTTTGTTACAGCGTGTGTATGCGTGTGTGGTAGTGATCCGGTTGTCGGATCGAGTTGGAGTTCATCCCCGTGTGTGTGTGTGTGTGTTGGAGCTTGTCTCCGTGTGTAGTTTGGGGCGCGTCCCCGTGTGTGTGTGCAGGTGTCGTCCTACGTGTGTGGTTGGAGCATCGTCTCCGTTTGGGGATTCATTCCCAAGTGAAGCCTCACCGGATTTGGTGAGGGGTGGACGTAGGATTGCCGTCGTTGCATCCGAACCACCTTAAAAACCGCTGTGCATTGTGTGTTATTTGTGTGGTTTGATTGTTTTCGTTGTATGGTCGTGTGGGAACGGTGAGTTTGAGAGTATTGATTAATTAGTTTTCAATTGCTAATTATTGTTTACCACATATTTTATAAAAAGCTAAAAGTTTCCTTAAAATATGTAAACACCCAATTCACCCCCCTCTTGGGTGTCATTGATCGCGGGACTTCAATTGGTATCAGAGCTAAGGCTCTAAGTGCATAGATCTAACGATCTAGAGTGATCCAGATCAATGACTACCATTATGTATACTTTGAATTCTCCACCGGTGTTTGATGGTTGCAATTTTGATTTGTGGTTAGGTAGAATGTGCAGTCTTGTCAACTCATATGACCCTAAGCTATGGAAGCTTGTTTCATATGGTCCTTATGAGTTGCCTAAGGATAAAAATGTCTGGACTGAAAATCAAAAGCTTAAACATGATCAAAATTGTTTGGTGTTAAAGTTGCTAACTGCTGCAGTTGATTCTAATTATTTCCCGTTTGTCTCCCATTGCAGATCCGCGAAGGATATCTTGGATGGCCTAACCAAAATTCGGGAAGAGGATGGAGACCAATGTCTTGTGGTAGGGACGAGTGAACAAATGAGTGATCAGCCAAGTGGATCAAGCTCAAAGGTAAATTTTGATTCTGATAATGAAGATGAATTTAGCTATGAAGATTTGTTGAATGCATATGATGAGCTTGCTGAAAAGTATAAGAAAGTTAAGTCTGAAAATAAAAAATTGAAAAATAAATCTAAACATGCTTTTCTTGAGAATGCTTCTTGTGATAAATGCTCGAAACTTGAAAATGAGATTAGTGTTTTGTTAATTCAGAACTCCTTACTTGAAAGTAATGTGAAAAATCTTGAAAAACTCCTTACTTGAAAGTAATGTAAAAAATCTTGAAAAACTTCAAAAAGAAAATTCTTCATGTAATACATGCTTGGAATTCAAAACAGAAAATGAATCTCTTATGACTGACATCAAAAACCATGAAGAAGTCATTTCATGCATGAGAAAAGAAAATGAAGGATTGAAACAGTTGAATAATGTCATTTCTGAAAGATTGCTTATTTTTGAAAAAGGAAAAAGTTTACTTGTTGATGAATGTGAAAAGGTGCATGTGTTGGAACAAGAAGTGGAAAACCACAAAACCATCAATACACATTTGAATGAAAAAATCAATTCTTGTGAAAATGTGATTGTTTCCTATGAATTGCACATTTCATCACTTGAAAAAGAAATCTCTGACTTGAATGTTTCATTGTCTAGATTTGTGGATGGTCAAAATAACCTGGACAAATTGCTAGGAATGAAAGTAAACTTTCAAAGAGAGGGGCTAGGCTATAATCCTGTGAACAAAAAGAAGTTTGAAAATAAAGTTTATACATCCTTTGTGCACAATTCAAACATAGCCAGTACGTCAAATGAGAATCTGAAAAAGGAAAATCATATTGCACACACACATGGATCCACAAAGAAAATTAATTTGCATCAAAAATCTAAAAATGCTGCTCGTACACCCATGCATGTTAAACATACTTCTGCCACACACACATAACCACTTAGAAAGAAACTCTCATTTTTTACTATGGTAAATCTGGACATGCCATGCATGATTGTTTCATTATGAAGAATGATGATTTGAGAGCGTGCAAGAAAATGAATGTTTTCAAAAATGCAAAAAAGGTTTCATTTGGGAGAAATGGATTTGAGAATTCTTATGTTCATGCTAAAAGACCACATGAGAAAATGGCTTCAAGGCATTGTTTCTATTGTGGTGAATCTGGTCATACTAAGCATGATTGTGAGTTGATGCATGGTTGTCCTTTGATGAAAAATGATAATTTGAATACTGTCAAAAAGTGGAAACCATGTGCGAATGTTGCTGCTAACCCACAAGGACCCAAAATGATT
This sequence comes from Amorphophallus konjac, assembly GCA_022559845.1. Taxonomy (NCBI): domain Eukaryota; kingdom Viridiplantae; phylum Streptophyta; class Magnoliopsida; order Alismatales; family Araceae; genus Amorphophallus; species Amorphophallus konjac. The sequence continues at coordinate 289,452,189 of CM040121.1, read as the reverse complement.
TGGGTACCTAAGAATGGCAAATGAGAAATCTATTTTGCAGGTGTGCCTTGGGAATGTAAAGCATGGAATCTGTTTTCATCAAGAAGATTATACTCCCAAATCCAAATGATGATGGGCTAGTCATGGTCAAGCTTGAGTAAATGAAAGGAATACCTTGTAAGGATGAAAATGATGAGAACCCTATCAAGTTGTTATAAGAAGATGGGATATTTTATGTAGAACAACCTCCAGGATCGACTCAAGTACAAGGTGGTGAAAGTTTTGTACGTGTTGAAGCAAGTACCCAAGACATGGTATGAAATGCGCGCATCTCTTTTAACCAAGAATGAGTTCAATAGGTGGAAGGCTCGGAAGAAAATGGATTCTCAAGGCAAAGGTAAGAAAGCAAATCTAAAATACTAACCTTCGTGAGGTTAGTGATTTTGGTGTTTGAAGACCTTCTAAGGTAATTCACCCTCTTACTATGGAAATGAAAATTCATGCATTAGTCTATGGGACTTTGTGATGTTATTCTGATGACATGTATTGTTTCTACATGCCTGAAATGATTGCTCCTCCATTCTGCTGTGATTAACCTGCTTATTGGTTAAATGAAACTAAAAATCTTGAATTTTATGTTGACCTTTGAACATCCTTCAATCTGATTGCTTGAGCACAATTAAGTTTAATTGAGTATCTGGTATATCAAATACTGAGTAGTGAAAAGGTGGATTATCTTCACCTGGAAACTCTCACTATGCGTGAGTTGGTCTTTGGACCAAAGTTCTCCGCCTTGTACCAGAACTGGAAGAAATTGATTGTTTGGCCTTGAAGGACTTCTTCTGATGCTACTATTTGCTCCTTGTTAGCTAGCCCCATGTCATAAGAGAAATATTGCACTTTCACTGAATTTTTCTAAGATTCATGTTTTTGTCAAAGGGGGTCTTGCTAGCTAAACAAGTTGAAATGAATGCTATTCTCTATTGAATGAGTGATCTCTAATTGAAACATACAACATGCTCATGATGAATTGCTTCAAATTTTCTAAAATTGATCCTTGTTGAAGTAAAGAGTTTTGCAATGGAAATGTCTACTCTTGAATGACTTGTGATTGATTTCAAACCTTTTAAAAATCCGTTCTTAACTATTTTTGACAATAAATGATTTCCACTACTTGCCAAATGATTTCTACACCTTTGTATATGAACCACTTGTGATGAATAATGCCCCATGCTCGTCCTTCAAATCTGAACTGCTCTCTTGTACATAGTGTCATTTTTCATCTTGCATTCCATTCTCACATAGTTATACGTTGCATGCATCATAATTCAATGCATAAAGTGTTTTTAGATCATGCAAATGAAAATCAAAAGTTTGAATCACTTTGCACATTGCATCGCATTCTCATATGCTCATATGTTGTATTGCATTGGAACTCATGTTCTAGTCACACTTAGTTCATTCAGTTGGCGTCCATTCAATTGGTATCAAATTTACATCGCATTACTCGCATGCATGTCACAGTGCATTTGCATAAACTCCTAATGTGTGCTTGTATGGTATTATATACTATTCACCCCCATCCCTTGGCATTTCTATGGCCTTATATTTTCTTGATACATAATGCTGCATTTGCGTCATTATTGGAGTGTTTCATGTCGTACACTCTGGGAGAGTTTATATTTCATAAGTGCATCTATTTCGGGGGAGTTGCACTGAATGATATTTTCAGTGTACATGCTGAATCAAATTCGCACACTTCATGCATAAAATGTGAAAATGAGTGTTAAAGATAAGGATATATGAATTTCTTTTCAACACTCTCGAGATGCTAAACTTGCTACATGTATGTTAAAGAGACAGTTGAGGAAAAAGTTACCTACCTATCCTTGTTGAAAAATCAGAAATGAAAATAAAAGATAGAGCAATGCTCGGTCTCACTGAGTAAACTGGGCACATGTCAGCTGAGACGTGATGTGGTTCATATCTGAAAAGTGTTGACTAGTATCTCTGTTCAAAATGAGGTGAAATGGTTCTGTATTCTGAGTAACCGGGGATTCTGGCATGAGCTCCATGCGTCTACTCGTGTAAAAAGGAATCATTTGAACTTGATCACTCTTGAAAAATTTTGACTATCATGTGATCTTGGTGCGGTAAAAAAAATGTGGTGAAAACTCATTGTGGTAGAGTGAAGCCTCCAATACGTTGTTCTCAAAAATTGAAGTGCAGTCTGTGAAATGTCTCATTGTGTTTATCTGAAAATATGAATATCCATATTGTAACTATCATTTTTCATGTTACTCACTTACACATCTGGAAATTTGATTTAATATGTATTCAGAAAGTTGATTGACTGCATTAGCAATTGCATAATTCTCCTATATGATTGCACAACCTCCCGTGTGCTACACATGTGCATTCCGATTGTCATGACCCTCATGCACCCTTCCTATACCTATACCCTCTTATATAAGTAAGGGGGAGATATGCTTGCATGTCTATATATACGTATCTGCCTGGTTGCATTGTGTGCTCATCATGTGTCATAAGTTGCATGTATATAGCCTCATGCATTTTATAAAAAAATTAAAAATTTGAAAATCACTGAAAATCTCACAAAATTTGGACTTCAATTTGCTTACACTTGCCATATGGGATTTTTACTTTCCATTGGTATCATGCTTACATTCATAGTATCATCACATGCTTGCATTGAGTTCTTACGCATTTCCAGAAAATATAAAAATCAAAAATTTGAAAATAAAAGAAAATCTTTTGATGTGCTCTTGCATGTTGTGAACATCTGATATGGGTTCTCTTATTTGCATGCTATCATGCTGACTATCTCAGCTTGTGAAAATCTGATATGAGGCAATCATTACCTTCCATTGGCATCCATGCATATTTGACTGAATTTGCCTCAAATGGTATCATATTGATGTGTGAGAATAATCACATCTTGGTCTCCTCAAGAGGGAGAAAGACTTGCTCTTACTTCATTGGTTTCTTCCAGCTCGTTTGATACTGTTGTTGTGGGAGAAAGATTTGCATGATCCTACCTTTTGATTATGTCAAAGGGGGAGAAAATTTGATGATTGTTGTTGATAGGGGGAGAAGTTGATGACTATTGTTGATAGGGGGAAAAGAACATTTGTGCCATTCTGTTATATCATCCTAAGTTTATCATTAAATTTGTCATCATCACTAAGTTTGTCATCAACAAAAAGGGGGAGATTGTTGAGTTATTATTTTGATGATTGTTGTGATTATTGTTCATGACTGTTATGGTTTTGATGATAACTAAACTTAATGTGTGATTACGTGATGATAACTAAACTTGCATGGTTCGGATGGCAAATGGCAACGATTACATGATCTTGATCCTTAGTTTGTATAAAATCTTTGGTTGAATGTTTGATGTCAATGGAATGCATATATAGATCATTTGGATTCACAAAATGAAGGCTTCATGAGAATCTTGGTTGAAAGTGGTAAATGGCATCGAAGTGATTGAACTTGCATTGTCTTAACTTCATTTACTCTCTTATGCAGGTTTAAAATAGAATGCCAATCACATATGCAAAGGTATCAAGATTCATGGTGAGAACTTGGCACCTTGCATGTGTATATTTTTGGGAGAAAATGGTAGATTTTCATTTGCAGTTTTTTGATCTTGATAGGATATATGGTTGATATGTGCTCTCACATTGCATATACACTTGGCAAATTAGACCCAATCACCTTGTTGAATGGCATCCTCATAATATATGAAATTTGGTTCAATGATGCTATCTTATTGCACAAATTGGATAGCCATATGATCTTGATGTTATGTTATGGTTGATTGAGTTTTCCAAGTGTTTTCATCCTCCTTGTTAATGATTTAATGTATGTACTTCATGCATTCATCACTTGGGATCATTGGGCATGTTTTCCTACATGTTTACTAATGTTTTTATTTTTTCTGTATTTTTCTGCAGGTTTAGGTCCACCTAAAGGACAGTTTAGGTTGACCTAAAAACACTGTAGCTAGCGGTCGACCGCCAGGAGCTAGCGGTCGACCGAAAATCCCAGAAACCAACGGGCAGCAGTTCTCTCAGTAGCGGTCGACCGCCAGAAGCCACCGGTCGACCGCCAGCCCCGAGCCAACAAAAGTTGACTTTGTTCTCCACTTCGAGAAGAGCCATTCTCATTACATTTCTTTAATCCTAATGACACCCAATCATCCACAAAACGTGGATCTGGTCTGCGACTTGTCCTTGGACCATTCAAGGGTCATAAAAATATATTTGTGAAGTCATAAACCCCCTTTTGCCCTTGGGTTCATAATAGACCTATTGGGGGTCTTTTTGGATGGTTCTAGAAGGGTGATCATGGTCTTTTTTTGTCTTCTACATAGGCATATGTGTAAGCTACGAATTTAGCAAGTGGAACTCTAATGTGTTCATTGTTTTCTATCTTGTAGGTGAAGAAAGGGAAGAAAGGAAAGAAGAGCTCAAGCCAAGGGATTTTGATCTTCATCCAAGAGGTTTTGAAGATTGCAGAAGAAGGAAAAGTGCAGAAGATCAAGGAGAGGATCAAGAAGATATCAAAATCATCACCATCCGACTGGAGCTTCAAGCTACCATTTCTATTCGTCTTGAAAATCAAAGGGGGAACAATCTCTACATCCTTTAGTTGCTATTTTGAGATGGTTGCCATGGGTTCTATTTTGATCTGAGCTTATATTGTTACTTGTGTTTACTTTCAGACCTGAAAATACTTTGTGTGTGTGACCGTTTGTGTATACGGTAATCGCCTGCGTGCGGTCGTATGTGTTATTGTGCTGCGTTTGTTGCAGCGTGTGTATGCGTGTGTGGTAGTGATCCGGTTGTCGGATCGAGTTGGAGTTCATCCCCGTGTGTGTGTGTGTGTGTGTTGGAGCTTGTCTCCGTGTGTAGTTTGGGGCGCATCCCCGTGTGTGTGTGCAGGTGTCGTCCTGCGTGTGTGGTTGGAGCATCATCTTCGTTTGGGGATTCATTCCCAAGTGAAGTCTCACCGGATTTGGTGAGGGGTGGATGTAGGATTGCCGTCGTTGCATCCGAACCACCTTAAAAATCGCTGTGCATTGTGTGTTATTTGTGTGGTTTGATTGTTTTCGTTGTATGGTCGTGTGGGAATGGTGAGTTTGAGAGTATTGGTTAATTAGTTTTCAATTACTAATTATTGTTTACCACATATTTTGTAAAAAGCTAAAAGTTTCCTTAAAATATGTAAACACCCAATTCACCCCCCTCTTGGGTGTCATTGATCGCGGGACTTCAGGCCAGCAGCTGACCGTTTCTCTGGTCGAGTCAACGCACCCTCGGAGTGTGGATTTTTGACCTTTGGGGGACCCCTGCCAGGTTACGGCCAGGGCATGACCGTTTCCTGGTGGGTGAGGTCAGTGGGTGACCGCCCCATTGAGGTAGCGGCCTGGCAATGGGCCGCCACTCTACCCCCAAGGTTTCCCAGGTGGCGGCCATGGAGATGGCCGCCTCCTAGTCCTTGCGGTCTCAAGGAGACCGCTAGGGCCAAGTTGCGGCCCAAGGTTGGCCGTCACTTGGAGTGACGGTCCAGGGAGGACCGCCTCTCTATTTCCTTTGCGATCGGGGCTTCGATTGTGTCGAGTAAGCCTCCGAATGAGCTAGTTTGGGGTCCCATGTGGCGTGTGGTATGAGGGTAGCCTTGAGCACCCAATATGAGCCATAGGTATATCAAGGGGGTCCTCGGAGGAGTAAGTCACCTCGGTTGGCGTGCATGTGTGACTTGAAGGTTGATTAGACCTCATCCGTGTCCCGGGCATCCCTATTCCCCAGTTCATGTAACCGAGAGTCGGTGTTGGTAAGGAGGACCGTTTCCGTACCTCCAGTGACACATCCACTAGTCATAGCCTTCTTATAGCACACGTGTGCTGACCCACCCGGGAGTGGTGGAGCAGCTTACCCGAAAGAGATGATTTTTAGGCTGGTTACCATAGGGCCCCTTCGGGCAGCCTGAGTCTGGGCTTGGGGGAAGAACTAGCTAGAGGATCTGACCTAGGGCACACGTGGTTGGGGGCGTCGGAGCCGCGCTGATGAGCACGAGCCCAACTAGTCCTTATTTGTGGTACTTGTTGTGTGTCTCGGTTTCTGCCTGGGGCATGTAGGGAGACACTAGGGCGCAGTGTAAGACGTTAGGGGATGCATCCGGCCTTGCTTCTAGTGGGTGGTCCTCGTCTTCTGGCAGGTATGGACCTGTTTTCCCTTCAGACTGTGGTCGGTTTGTTCGGTATAGTACGTAGTTAGTGCAGTTAGTCGTAGTGAGATTTTACATTTATTTATGATTGTTACTGTCATACTTCTGTTATTTAGCATACTTTCCTTGCTGTCTTATTTTCCTCGTTGTGAGGTGGGGGTATGTTGGATCCCTACTGAGCCAATGAGATGAGGCTTACCCCTGTGTTTTCAGGTGAGGTGAGGTTGGCGGGGAGCATGTTGTTAGGTTCGGTGCAAGTATTCAGAGGGGGGGTGAATGAATATAGCCTATAAAAATTTTCACCCAATATAAAATTTCGCTCAATTAGAATTTCGCTCACTCAACAGATTAAACACTTAGAACAAAATCTGATCAAATCATCTAATGAACCTGTGATCAAACACTAGGAGCTCCCCTATGCAAACATCTAGCGGAAGCAAACCATAAGCAATCAAACCACAATGCAAGAGGGGTTTTTAGGTGGTTCGGTCCTACAGACCTACATCCACCCCACACTCAACCCAAGTGTGGCTTCCTGCTGACTCACAGCTTGAACAGCTGGGCATCACAGCTTGCCTTACATCCGCTGGGCAACACAGCTTGCCGTCCTAGGAATCCTCCTCGCCCCGCTGAGCAACACAGCTTGCTGTCCAGTGGAATCCTCCACTGCAAACCGCTGGGCAATACAGCTTAGCCGTCCAGAGACAGCACCTCTGCAATCCGCTGACTAACAGCTTGAACAAAGATGTAAAATAGAAAATAGAAAATAGAACAAGATAGCAATCGGAAAGCTGTAAGCAATGTAGTACAATGTGGCTCTTAAAGAGCTGGATGGCCTGGATTTGATCCACGGTCCATCAAGAACAGATCTCCCTCGATCTAACTCTCTTTCTTCACTCTCTCTCTTTCTCTTTCTTCTCTGCTGCACTTTTCTTCTTCTCTCGATCTCTGTTCTCCTTTTCTCTCTTTCTCTTTTTCTTTTCTTCTGCTGGATCGTGGAAGCTCTCTACTCTTTTTCCCTTTTTCTTCTCTCAGCTTCTGCTCTCTGCTTTTTCTTCTCTTCTTCTGCTCCCAGGCTTCGATCACGATCAATCTTCATCTGTTGGATGAAGGCTTCTTTTTATAAGTAGCAGTAGCAGCTAGGGTGATAGGTGTGTGCTTCCTACGCCTTTCGTCTAGAAGAGTCCTCCTCGGATCACGTGCTCATTACCCACCTCGGATCACGTGTCAGGTGCCAGCTTCAGGTCACGTGCCCATTCATCAGTACGCTCAGCAACTGGAGTTAGATGGCGTCAACCCACTTGCTCCAAGGAGTTGACGCACCCTTCAGAGATCTTCAACCCTTTTTAACTGCTGCGTCGACGCTTCCAACCCGGGGCGTTGACGCATTGATGCGTTCCAGTGAGCAGGTCTTCAGTAGATAGACGTGCTGCGTTGACGCTCTCAGCATGCTGCGTTGATGCATGGAGCTGCAGCGTCGATGCTGCCAATGTACTCCAGAGGCTGCAATACGGGATACTTGAACTGTTGCATCCACGCTACTTGATCAATGCGTTGATGCACCAGAGTAATCCACAATCTTCTTTCTTGATTGTTTGAACTACTGCATTCACGCCACTTGATCAAGGCGTTGACGCATTGGTGTGTTCCAGCAGCGTAAATTGGATGGCTTCAGCCTTCTTGCTTTAAGGGGTTCATTAGCCTCTTCAGTCCCTGTCAGACAGATGAAACGAAGTCATCAGTTCTAAGTATATGCATTGCATTGTATAGACTTTGCTGTGAAGGCGAAAGCAATGTAAAGTGTGCACAATGCAGTGTATAGACTTAATGAATACAAAGGCTTCATAAGCCTCAGATGAAGGCAGGCGCTGTGTAGACTTCATGATGATCGGATGAAGGCAAGCGATGTATAGACTTCATGAAACACAGTTGAACACACGCGGTGTATAGACTTCATGAAGATCAGATGAACACATGCGGTGTGTAGACTTGATGTGTTCACTGATGGATGTACACACTTGCCTGCTATACAGACTTTCATGCTTATATGCAATGTAGAGACTTCAGACTACAGGGACATGTGAACAACCAGTGTGTAGACTCTACAATCGACAGGCTTTGAAGCACAAAGGCAATGTACAGACTTTGCCTTAAAACGAATGTAAAGACTTAGAATCAAGGAGGCGTTGTGTATACTTTGAACCAGTGTACAGACTTGGAAGCTTGAGCCAATGAATAGACTTGAGACACTTAAGGCGATGTACAGACTTGTTGAGGCTCAAGCGGTGTACAGACTTCGAAGTTCCACTGTGGATGTACAGACTTGAAGATCCACTGTGGATGTATAGACTTGAATGAGTGAAGCCTATGTACATACTTTAGGGACATGAAGCGAGTCGGTGTACAGACTTCAAATGTGAAGACATCCGCTGTATAGACTTTGAAGACAGAAGCCAGTGTATAGACTTGATGCTCAAGGAGTGGCTGTACAGACTAAGAGTGTAGCTGAAGCCTTGAACGTAGGAATAGGCTGGACTGTATAGACTTCAGGCTTCAGAAACGAATGTACAGACTTCACTTAAGAAACGTAGGGAAAGACCCCAATGTATAGACTTTACCTTGAATGAAGGTCAGTGATGAATGTATAGACTTTCACGATGTGTAGACTTGGATACGTGAAAGCTACAGTGAAGGAATGTACACACTTGACCGAATCAAAGGCAAATCGAGTGTACAGACTTCATGCCATGAGACGCAGAAAGAGACAGTCCAATGTACAGACTTATGAAGACTGATGCATGAACAGTAATGCATAGACTTGCATGAGACGCTCAAATGTATAGACTTAGGAGCCTATGACACGGCTGTACAGACTTAGAATATGAAGACTGATGTACAGACTTCATTAACAATGCATGAATGAGACGTTGTATACACTTAGCCTAGTGTATGGACATTGCCTTAGAGTCTAAATGAAACGGACTTTAGCCAATGCAATGTATAGGCTTGAATGAGAGTCCAATGTATAGACTTTGCATGATGCACAATGACACAGTCCAGTGTATAGACTCTTAGCCATGAATAAATGCAATGCAGTCTGATGTGTAGACTTTGCAATAGACAGCCAATGTATAGACTTGGCCAATGCTGTCTAGCCTATGCACAAAGTGAGACATGCAGAAACATGGCATCTGACAAAATGCAATTCAGATATATAAAGAACAAATGCCATCAATGCTAAACATCATCATTCATGTTGCTATCATATGCAGAATGCTCAAGAATAAGAATGCACAGAAATGCACTTTGTTTATTGCAGTCATCAAAACACAATAGCATTGCTATCATCAAAATACAATATCAAATGCACTCACTGTCTTGCTATCATCAAAACCAAATAGCATTGCTATCATCAAAGCAACATAGCACATGCTTGTGCCTAAGAGGCACAATATTCTCCCCCTTTTTGATGATGGCAACACAATGTGACAGTGAGTCACACACAAGATTTTCTCCCTCTTTGACATGATCAAAAAGAAAAAAATAGTAAAAACAAGAGTGCAAAGTGCATTATGCATGCAAATTCCTCTAGAACATTCTCCCCCTGAATGTAAGACTCCCCTGAATTATTTCTCCCCCTAAATAATAGCTCCCCCTTTGAGAAGGAATATGAACAGATAAACAAAGGTAGAGAAGGTAGGAGGGTCACTTGACAACAGCTGAATCGTAGGTTTAGAAAGGAAACATGATTATAAACAACTGTTAAAGTATAAGAATCAGTAACATACAATTTTGACAAAAAATTCAGGTTTAACAGTGATAAATCTAGAGTAAAACATCTGACCTCTGAAAAAGAGTTTATAGATTCCATTTATAGCAATGAATCTAGGGCACATGGTATTAATAGATAAGTCAGAAATAATACCCTTTTTGTGATTAAACATGGAAGATCAAGAATGGCAACTTGAATATGTATTAATAAAAATAATTTTCACTCATTGACTTTTGGTTTTTAGAAGGGTTACAATAGTTTGATTTTCACTTTTGAATTTTTAGAACCTGAACTAAGTAAATAGATCAGTGGCATTTATGCTGTTGACATTAGGTGTACAGTTTGATCAGAGGCAGGTACCCCCAGTTACTAGGCATAAACTACTAGACCTATTTCAGATCAGAACCCACAAAGGATAGTCTTCACTTTTGACATTAAGGGTACACCTTGATTAGAGGCCAGTACCCTCAGTTACTTGGTGAGGACTCCCCCTATAGATTTGACCCTATGAACAGAGATATTCTGAATCACCTCATGACATGTGAATTCTCCTGCTTCTTTGGAGGAGTTCACAGTTTCTCAGTGCAATCAGCCATTGCTCTGTCACTGTTTTCAGCTCTTAACATTAATGATCTTATTTACTGCTGCCCTTAATTCTTTTAGAGTGATTGTTTAAAAAATCAGTACACACTCTTATTAGCCTGTTCTAGACATATCCAGTTCAACACATTTAGGCATTACAAAACCTTTTTCTATTTTAGCCATGAGACAAAGATTAAGAGCTATAAAAGTTTTCTTTTATCTCAAATTCTAAAGTGTAGACACTTAACTCTCCAATTTATAAAGGTTAAACCTTTAGTTCCTTTCAATTTGTAAGAGTGATTCTTATAAGTGAACAATTGCAATAATCACAATTCAATGTACTAAACCAGATGCAAAGCTGTTGTTCAGTGAAAATGATGGGGAAAAGATAGCAATTGGCAACATGGTTCAATGAACAACTGATGTCAAAGAATATGAATCATTTGAATGAGAACACTGAGAAGTGAATAGGATTCAATGAATTGAATAGAGATCTCAGCTCCCCCTGACATCATGATGCAAGAGATATGCTATGCAACATACTGTCCTACATGCATTGATCAATTTCATTGACAGTCATGCATATGATGTATGCAAACACTAGACACATGCATTGACTGTATGCACTAACTGACCCATTCAAGATCAGTCCAAGTATGTAATCAAGCATGCAATGCATTGACACAAGACATATGCATTGACTCTATACACTGAAGAACTATTCACAATCAGCAAGTTATGCATTCAACAACAAGCATGCAGTCCATTGACACAAGGTTCATATAAAGCATCGACTGTAAAAATGATTGTGCAGAGCATCTAACAGCCCATTTATTCAGTGCAATAATCAGTGAGAGAAGAGCATCAAATATATTCAGAATTGAATTCAGTGAAGAGATCATCAAAATTCAGACAAGCAGATCAACATGAAATTCACATTTTTTTCATACTCACAAATTCAGATGATGAATTCTAAAACAAAGTTCAGAACTGCCTGAGATGTAGAATCTTGGGGCTTCCTTTTTGAGTGCCTTGGCTAAATTACCCCTTTTATTTCTCTCACCAAGGCACACCTGCAACATATCAATCAATATGATCTTGCAGGGACCCAAGCAGTCTTGGGTCCTGCACTACCCCTATCAGGTGTTCTAAACATTCTTTTTGCAACATTATCATCAAATTTCATAAAAGAACAATCAGACATAGAATGTCCAAAATTTCCACAATAATGACATGATGCAATAGATTGTCTGGTCCTATGATGCTTATCAAAAGAAGCATGAGACCTATGAGATTGAGCATGAGTTGTTCTGTTGTTTACATGGACATTCTATTTCTTATTCTTCTTCATCCAGCATTCAGTAAATTTGTGACTTGATTTACCACAATTAAAGCATGAAAAGTTCACAGGTCGTTTTGCAGAGAATTTAAAAATTTTGTTATTAACATGACTTACTTGGGCATGCCAACAGTCCTTGACTGTATGACCATGCCTCCCACATTCGAAGCATTTAAGATGCTTGCTTCTAGATTCATTTTTACCCCAATGATTTCCTGACCAGCACTCAATAGCCTTGTGCCCAGGCTTATTGCAAGTGAAACAAATGATATGCTGATTAAATTTGAGTTTGTTTCTTTTGTGCTCATGATGATTTGGGGTGTATCTGGCATGCATTCTGTCACCAGATTTCAAAGCATAGCACTCATTCATTAAATGACCATACCTACCACAATAATAGCATGAAGCATTAGATTTCCTGAAGGCATGGTTTCTTCCAGATAGATTCCTAGAATGCCTTATTTTATTTGCATGCTCATCCTCTTTTAATATTCTGTAATCATCCATGATATGTCCATGCTTACCACAGTAATAGCAAGAAGTATCAGATTTTCTAGGGGCATGGTTTCTATCAGATGAATTCACAGATGCATGTGAATGAGTACAAGAAGCATGCGCATTTTGCATTGACCCATCAGATTCAGCAGAGCTAACAAATTTCAGAGTATAACCAGAATTATTCTTTGCCCTTTTTGTTTGACTCTTTCTTGTCAATTTCTGATTATCCTCAACAGGTTTTGTTTACTTTTCAATTTTCTGAGCTTTAAACTGAAAGACAGATTTTGAAGGTGACTTCTGATTTTCATTTTATTTTGGGGATTGCCTTGAAGTACCAGCTACATCAGTGCTTTGGACAAAAGTGGTATATAGCTGGTCTTTAGTGATTTTCTTAACATCAGAACAGCAATTTGTTCCCCCTTCAGAGTTATCATCCTTCCTCTTCCCAACAGTTTTCATTTTTCCTTTAATCTTGGCAGACTCAATAGCTGAATTTTCCAGATTATGAATTTTATCTTCCAAGCTAGCAATGTGAAGTTCATAACTGGCTATTTCCTGTTCACTGCAATTAACACATTCGCTTAGAACTTGGTTTGCAGTTTTATACTTCTCAATTTCTTGTTCTAGACTGTTCAAAATTTTTGAATTTTCATCATAGACAGCCTTTCCTTTTTCTGTAGTGAGAAGTCTTTCAGACAAGCCAGTGTTCAACCACTTCAGTTTTTCAACTTCAGCTTTTAATTCAGTGTTTTCTTCCTCAAGATTTTTATCCTGAATTTCATTGTTAGCACATCTTTCTCTTCCAGACATTAGTTCCAATTTTTCAATTCATTCCTCTTCTCTTTCCTCCACTCTAATTTTCTCAGCCACCAAGTTTTTGTGATCCTCTTTAAGTGAGATAATTTGTTTACTCAGCCATTCATTCTCACTGTAAAGATCTTCATTTCGTTCTCTTAGAGCTGAGCACATATGGCAAGTTAATTGAGCAGAAGAAGAATGTGAAACCTCCCCATTGATTTCATTTATTCTACCCATAAGATTTTCAATTTTCTTTTGAAATTCTTCATTCTCAAGTTTCAGTTTATCTAATTCGGAATTAACTTGAGTCAATTCTTGCATCCCTTTTATGTGTTCATTTTTCTTCTCATTCAGCTGATTCTTAAGTTCTGATATCTTGTCTAGACATGTTTGATTTTCAAATTTTAGAGAGCCATTCTGTTCTTGAAAATTCTGAACATCTAACATACATGCATTATAAGATTGTTTCAGATCTAGACAAGTTTTACAAGGAACTTTCAAAGTTATCTGATCACATTTCTTTTTCAGTCTTTTATTCTCAGATTTCAATTTCTCACATCTATTATTGAGTTCCTCATTTATATTCCATAGATCATCAATTGAAAGTTCTTCAGGTTCAGAACTTATCTCGGATGAAGTTTCATCATCAGCATTTCTTCTATCAGCCATCAAGCATTTGCTGTGATTTCTGATTAGCTTCAATTTTTCAAAAATGTCTTTGGCAGACCTGCAAGATGAAATGCATTCAATTAGAGATCTGTCAATTGATTCTTTTAATAAAACTACAGCTCTATTATTGACAGAGTCTTTCAGCTTATCCTTCTTGGTCCATTTAGATTTATCCTTTGATAGTTTGTATGGGCCGTGAGTCATTACCTTCCACAATTTTGGATCAGTAGACTTTACATATCGATGGAGGTTTTCGAACCAAGAGTCAAAGTTATCACCTCTGAATATCGGAGGATTAGCCATCGAATCAGATAACAACCAAATTCAAAGCACAAAACAATAGACAACAAAACCAGATAAGCAAGACACGGCACTAACTCAGTGAAACTAAATACAGAACACAAGAGGCACACTTATGAAATGCACCATACAGAAATGCACTAAACCAGTTAGCAGGATCCTCTGCAGATTGTTAGATCTGTTAAGTCAGAGACTGCTCTGATACCAATTGTTAGGTTCGGTGCAAGCATTCAGAGGGGGGGTGAATGAATATAGCCTATAAAAACTTTCACCCAATATAAAATTTCGCTCAATTAGAATTTCGCTCACTCAACAGATTAAACACTTAAAACAAAATCTGACCAAATCATCTAATGAACCTGTGATCAAACACTTGGAGCGCCCCTATGCAAACATCTAGCGGAAGCAAACCATAAGCAATCAAACCACAATGCAAGAGGGGTTTTTAGGTGGTTTGGTCCTGCAGACCTACATCCACCCCACACTCAACCCGAGTGTGGCTTCCTGCTGACTCACAGCTTGAATAACTGGGCATCACAGCTTGCCTTACATCCGCTGGGCAACACAGCTTGCAGTCCGAGGAATCCTCCTCGCCCCGCTGAGCAACACTGCTTGCCGTCCAGTGGAATCCTCCATTGTAAACCGCTGGGCAATACAGCTTAGCCGTCCAGAGGCAACACCTCTACAATCCGCTGACTAATAGCTTGAACAAAGATGTAAAATAGAAAATAGAAAATAGAACAAGACAGCAATCGGAAAGCTGTAAGCAATGTAGCACAATGTGGCTCTTAAAGAGCTGAATGACCTGGATTTGATCCACGGTCCATCAAGAACAGATCTCCCTCGATCTCACTCTCTTTCTTCTCTCTTTCTCTTTCTTCTCTGCTGCATTTTTCTTCTTCTCTCGATCTCTGTTCTCCTTTTCTCTCTTTCTCTTTTTCTTTTCTTCTGCTGGATCGTGGAAGCTCTCTATTCTTTTTCCCTTTTTCTTCTCTCAGCTTCTGCTCTCTGCTTTTTCTTCTCTTCTTCTGCTCCCAGGCTTCGATCACGATCAATCTTCATCTGTTGGATGAAGGCTTCTTTTCATAAGCAGCAGCAGCAGCTAGGGTGATAGGTGTGTGCTTCCCACGCCTTCCGTCCAGAAGATTCCTCCTCGGATCACGTGCTCAGTACCCACCTCGGATCACGTGTCAGGTGCCAGCTTCAGGTCACGTGCCCATTCATCAGTACGCTCAGTAACTGGAGTTAGATGGCGTCAACCCACTTGCTCCAAGGAGTTGACGCACCCTTTAGAGATCTTCAACCCTTTTTAACTGCTGCGTCGACGCTTCCAACCCGTGGCGTTGACGCATTGATGCGTTCCAGTGAGCAGGTCTTCAGCAGATAGACGTGCTGCGTTGACGCTCTCAACATGCTGCGTTGACGCATGGAGCTGCAGCGTCGATGCTGCCAATGTACTCCAGAGGCTGCAATAAGGGATACTTGAACTGCTGCGTCCACGCTACTTGATCAATGCGTTGACGCACCAGAGTAATCCACAATCTTCTTTCTTGATTGTTTGAACTACTGCGTTCACGCCACTTGATCAAGGCATTGACGCATTGGTGTGTTCCAGCAGCACAAATTGGATGGCTTCAGCCTTCTTGCTTTAAGGGGTTCATTAGCTTCTTCAGTCCCTGTCAGACAGATGAAACGAAGTCATCAGTTCTAAGTATATGCATTGCATTGTATAGACTTTGCTGTGAAGGCGAAAGTAATGTAAAGTGTGCACAACGCAGTGTATAGACTTAATGAATACAAAGGCTTCATAAGCCTCAGATGAAGGCAGGCGCTGTGTAGACTTCATGATGATCGGATGAAGGCAAGCGATGTATAGACTTCATGAAACACAGCTGAACACACGCGGTGTATAGACTTCATGAAGATCAGATGAACACATGCGGTGTGTAGACTTGATGTGTTCACTGATGGATGTACACACTTGCCCGATGTACAGACTTTCATGCTTATATGCAATGTAGAGACTTCAGACTACAGGGACGTGTGAACAACCAGTGTGTAGACTCTACAATCGACAGGCTTTGAAGCACAAAGGCAATGTACAGACTTTGCCTTAAAACGAATGTAAAGGCTTAGAATCAAGGAGGCGTTGTGTATACTTTGAACCAGTGTACAGACTTGGAAGCTTGAGCCAATGAATAGACTTGAGACACTTAAGGTGATGTACAGACTTGTTGAGGCTCAAGCGGTGTACAGACTTCAAAGTTCCACTGTGGATGTACAGACTTGAAGATCCACTGTGGATGTATAGACTTGAATGAGTGAAGCCTATGTACATACTTTAGGGACATGAAGCGAGTCGGTGTACAGACTTCAAATGTGAAGACAGCCGCTGTATAGACTTTGAAGACAGAAGCCAGTGTATAGACTTGATGCTCAAGGAGTGGCTGTACAGACTTAGAGTGTAGCTGAAGCCTTGAACGTAGGAATAGGCTGGACTGTATAGACTTCAGGCTTCAGAAACGAATGTACAAACTTCACTTAAGAAACGTAGGGAAAGACCCCAATGTATAGACTTTGCCTTGAACGAAGGTCAGTGATGAATGTATAGACTTTCATGATGTGTAGACTTGGATACGTAAAAGCTACAGTGAAGGAATGTACACACTTGACCGAATCAAAGGCAAATCGAGTGTACAGACTTCATGCCATGAGACGCAGAAAGAGACAGTCCAATGTACAGACTTATGAAGACTGATGCATGAACAGTAATGCATAGACTTGTATGAGACGCTCGAATGTATAGACTTAGGAGCATATGACACGGCTGTACAGACTTAGAATATGAAGACTGATGTACAGACTTCATTAACAATGCATGAATGAGACGTTGTATACACTTAGCCTAGTGTATGGACATTGCCTTAGAGTCTAAATGAAACGGACTTTAGCCAATGCAATGTATAGGCTTGAATGAGAGTCCAATGTATAGACTTTGCATGATGCACAATGACACAGTCCAGTGTATAGACTCTTAGCCATGAATAAATGTAATGCAGTCTGATGTGTAGACTTTGCAACCGACAGCCAATGTATAGACTTGGCCAATGTTGTCTAGCCTATGCACAAAGTGAGACATGCAGAAACATGGCATCTGACAAAATGCAATTCAGATATATAAAGAACAAATGCCATCAATGCTAAACATCATCATTCATGTTGCTATCATATGCAGAATGCTCAAGAATAAGAATGCACAGAAATGCACTTTGTTTATTGTAGTCATCAAAACACAATAGCATTGCTATCATCAAAATACAATATCAAATGCACTCACTGTCTTGCTATCATCAAAACCAAATAGCATTGCTATCATCAAAGCAACATAGCACATGCTTGTGCCTAAGAGGCACAACACATGTCAGAGGCTTAGCGTGGTTCCGGTAGCCAGGGTTAGTTGCCAGCAGAGCCAGGGTATGTCCAACGTACTTGTACTTTTCTTTCTGTTGGCTGTACTTATTTTGGACATGAGATATTCTAGACCTTGTGGCTATTAGTGAGTACTTGATTAATTCCATGCATTTTATTTAGTTTATTGTGATATTTCTACAGTTATTTTAGATTCTCGTGTACCCTCACACCATCCTTTAACCCTTCCGAGTCTTCGAACTCGTGGGTGGCAGGCCGAGATTCGAGTCGTGCCGGTTCCTTTCTGGTACTCAGATCTTAGGTCGTTACAGTGTGTGTGTATGATGATGATTCTAATAAGAGATAGAAAACGTAGTAGAGACAGTAATAGAGAGTGATATGCATGCATGTAAAGAGTGCAATAGAAGAATAGAGAAGAGAGATGAACAAAGGAGAAACCCTAGAAGAAGGAAAATGAGGACATGATACTTCCCTGGTGATTAGGGGTCGAAGAGGTGAGTTGGCGGTGCAACATGGCTTCGCCCCAAATCATAAATGCCCTCTTCCTCGAGCTCATGGCCATGGGGAGGTATTTATAAGCTCTAGAAACCCTAGGTCGTACTTGGAGGATAATTACTAAAAAGATGAGTTTTGGGCTGATAAACCCATGGAATATTGATGGGATAAGGCCCATAGAGTGATTAGGAACTGATCTGGCGTGAAATACTCGGGGTAGGAAGCTTAGAATTAGACACTAGGGCGTCCTCGACTTGAGAGGATAGAGTTCAGGCGGAGCCAGACTCTGAATGAGGACGCGGTCAGTCAAGCGACCGCGACCAGATGAACGCGGTCATGCGACAGGCCACGACTAGGAAATATGCCAAAAAATATTAAAATCATGGAAAATAGCCTCTAGAGCTTAATGGGCCAAAAAATGAACAGAAATGGGCTCGAAATATAATCAAGAAAGACTCTGAAATAACGGGTAATTCGGGACATCATAAAAGATGAATAAGAGAAAGGCTCAACTTGTCAGCTGAAAATGGGTGTCAATAGTCATCACCAAAAAGTGGGATATTGTTAGGCTAATAACTACATAATAAGTTAATTAGTTTAGTTGAACTCGTAAATTAACATAATTTTAGAAATTTTGGTGATAAAAAAATAATTAAAACAAAATGAAATAAGTAACTGGAACAAGAAGAAGAAGAAAAGGCTAAAAAATCAGCTAAGTATAACATAGGCACTTCTTTCTCACATAGGCATTATTTTCGCCTATCTTACAAATTACCCGTTGTCCAGAATGTCGCATAATCCATCGCCTATCTTATCTTTCTAAGCTTCGCCTATCTTGCTCATATAGGTGCATCTGTTCACATAGGCGCACTTGAAACTCACTTAGGCACTGTTAACATCACCTATCTTGTATATCGCCAATCATAACCACTCCGCCTATCCTATTCACATAGGCACTGCTACCATTGCCTATCTTCTTAAGTCTCAATAACTTAGGTGCTAGTCTAATGCATTGCAAACTTCACCTATCTCATCCACTTAAAAGAACATAGGCACTGCAACACATTCGCCTATCTCAATTGAACAAACAAAGTCGCATAGGCACAGTAACATTTCGCCTATCTTTTATTGCCTATCTTATTGAATGGACCTCGCTTATCTTCAGACATGCCAACTTTGACTATCCATATAAGACAAACTTCATAGGTGCTCTAGGCATCTCCTAACTTGCTTAATTCGCCTATCTCAATTAACATAGCAACTCTGCATTTTTCAGCTATCTGTCTGTCTACATTTCCTTTATTATTTCTGATGGCCGCAATATAAAATATTTTTGAAAATTATTTTCTTCAACTATCTTTTCTTTATTTCTATCCAACATAGCTGAATTCAAATATGAGAAACTAACTTAAGTTATTTTATCAAACAGAAAAATATAAATGACTGTCTCATACATTATGTCTTATCTATTGAATATTTGATTGTCTTTCTGAAGACATAGCTACTTGTTGTCTGTGTTCTTATAATTTATAAATAGCTGCTGCCAAACAAGAAAACACTTAGTCAATAAAATAATTCGGTTTGTCCTTTTAAACTGACTAAGTCCATTGTGAGGGACACTCTAAATTCAAAATGCATTTAATGCAGTCGAATACACATTAAATGTTGTCCATACAAAAGGGATGTACGCACGTAATCTTTGTAGATACATTTGACTGACAACCTTGGTAGGATAGTCTTTTTCGACATATTTCAGGAAATGACAGGGAAAAATGGCAGGAAGACTGAGGCATGCCAACCGATGCTAAACAAGGGAAGGTATTCTATTATATTTGTGACCACTCATTGTTAGTAACATTTCTTTTCTACGTGACAACTTAAGAAAGTAAGAAAGACTCTATAAGAGATGTTGCTACCAGATTACGTCTTAAAGAAGAAATACAGAAGGAAATGGCTTGAGAGATATTGTAAAGAAAAAGGATCTAGAAATCCAAAAAGGAGCAGATTTATCTCTGACAACTAGATACGATGATATAAGAAGAAAACAAAGGCCTATGTGTATTTAGTCTAACATTCCATGTTTTGTATCTAACGTATAAATCTTTGTGCCTAATGAATACTTAGTTCTGTCTAACGTTCAGTACTTTGTATCTAATGGAACCAGCACCTATAAGAGCTATATATATGTAGTTTTGAACAACGAAGGAGTACAAGAAGAGAGCACATCACGAAGAGAGAATTCCTGTGAGATCCTTGCTTCCAGTTCAAAGCGATCATTACAAAGTGTTGAGAGTTTCTAAAGCCAAATTCTTCCTCAATCGATCTTTTGCTAAGAGCAGAAGAAGAGAAAGTCTCAAGCGTTCATTCTGTGGCATCTTCAAAAGCCTTTCAAGCCACTCTGATTTCTTCAAAGGCTTTCTCTTCTCCTGTTCAAGATAGTTGCACTATCACTCTATTTTTCCATCTTGAACAGTCTTGCATTCATTGTACACATTCTGCCTACTTAGAGGTATAGCCTATGTAAAGTTCATTTGGTTTTATTTTCTTCTCCTTGAAGGGGAGAAGTCCTTGCCTATGAGCAAGAGAATTTGCAAGACGTCGATATCCTGCACGTGTGGCTAATACACGTAAATTGGCTGGGGTCTTAGAGAGAAGACGTCCATGGTGAGCTGAACACTTGACCAAAAGTAGCACCTGTATTGATGCAGGCATCACCCACGACTCCCTCTGGCTCGGGTCGTCTTCACACCCCGGAGTCGTTTGAGCACTGGCATCACTCCATGTGGGCCCAATTATCCATTTTGAGCTTTCTATTTAAGTCATTTGATGTATTTTCCCTTTTATTTGAGTCATGTCCCTAGGTCTTTTGTTTATTCCCCTAAGTTTGAGTGTCATTAGGTTGATTAGATTAGCTATTGGGCCCAATTCAGTGGGCTAGGCCCAGGGGCGCCCCCTATCCCCTTGGTTATTTGTCATTGTAGCAAGAGTCAGGGGCTTTTTGTAAAATGTGGGTTGCCTATATATAGGACCCCATTCCCCCCTTTTGAAGTTAATGAGAATTTGCATATTTTGAATCCCCATAAAAATTTGAGTGTTCAAGGTGTGAAACCTAGGGTTAGGGTGAGAAACGCTCTCCTCCCTCCCTTTTCTCTCTAAAGGGGGCGAACCCCTTCCCTCCCCTCCCCTCCCCTCTCTCTAGGCCGCCCCCCCTCTCTCTCCTCCACCTCACCCTCCACATCAGCCCTAAATCTGCCACCAAATCTGCCACCCCAACCACCTTTCCCTTCCCTAGGTGCTTTCATTATCCCTCCACCACTCCCCACCAAATCTCCTCCCTCCCTAGGAGGATCTTGACCTTCCCAACACAATCCCCCCTCTTCCCCACACAATCCTCCAACTCCCAAGGGAGGTTTGAAATTTTCCCTCCACCCCATTCTTCCCCCCATACCCTAGGCCACCCTAGAGAAGGACCCCCTTCCCCTTTGAGCTGGTCGCCCCCCATCCTCCATCTCCATTCATCCTAGAGCATCCCCCACCTCCCCTCCTTCTCCACCTTGAGCAGAAAACCAGCAGCCTCTCTTCTGCATCCTACCCTCTTCCTGCCCCTCCATCTCTACCCTAGCAACATTCCTCACCTCCCCCACATCCCCTTCCTACCACTCATCCATTCCCCTTCACCAATCAACAACCCTCTTCCCCATTTCTTGAACACTTGGAGCTACACTGAAGGTTCTGGTCGCCGCTGAGGACCTGCAGAGAACCAGCATCTTGTCGATCTGGCCACAACTTCATCCCAGCACCCCTGGAAGCACAAGGGGTACCTTCAGAAGTGTCTCCCTATCCTCTTCGCAATGGCAGTGGTCTCGTCCCATTCTGAGCTTGTGGCTACCCGTAGGAGCCGATCTCCCCAGACTGCGCGTGTTCTCCCTGACTATCAACCTGAAGCCACTTGCAGAGATGGCCACAGCCATCCTCTTGAGGATCTGGAGGCGGCGCTTGGCTGAGATCTTCTACGAAGAGTCTACTTCCAGGATCAAGAAGCGAAACCCCGTTCGGAATCCGGAGCTAAGGGTTCTCATTTTTCTCCCCCAGGTGTGCAGTTCTGTTCCCCCTAGGACTGAACAGACACCCTTTCACTGTTCGGGACCTATCTGTCTGGTCTGACCTCCTCCAGTGCCCCCGCGGGCTTCCGTTCGAAGAGGACTCGACAACGAATCCAGAGACTCTAAACCCACCTGAATCAGAGCTCAGGAGCGCTCGGGGTGACCTCGTCTTCCTACTGTAGTGGTATCGTAGCAGTCAGAATCAGAGAACAGAGGTCCTGCTCATGACCCTGCACCGTCCAACGCCAGCAGCTAGAAATTCCCCCAAAAATGGAAGTTCTCCTGGATCAACTACGAAGGTTCTCCAACTGGTTTTGTCGACAACGGAGTTAGGGAGAGGTCACAGCGGCGCCGACTTCGACCGCCTGTCCCCTGTTCCAGAGGGCGGACAGAACTGACGAATTTCATTCTATTAGTTCCTAGTTCGATTCTCCCCTCCCCTCTTGGCCGGCTTACAGCCCCTCCCTATGGGAGGTAGTGTTTAGATGTATGTGTGACTTTCCCTCCCCTTGTTCCACCCCCTTGCATGGGGAGTAGTTTTGTAATCCTTTAAACAGATTCAAGCTACACCGGCGTGGCGTGTGGGGAACCCACGCTTCCCCGCTCGCCCACGTCTCCGAGCGGGACCGGTTTCTTCAAACCAGTCGAGTAAGTGTTCCAACCCTTACTTTCCTTAGTGGTTGTTCTTACAATATTAGTTGATAGCTCCGCTGGCCCGTGAGAGTGAGTGCTAGATCCGCAAGCTCCTTTGCTTCAAGAGATCGCCGTGGGAGAGAGTGTGCAACCCGTGCCCTTGGCACAACGTCGGCTCCATTGAATTGGGCCTCCATACCCTTGGGAGAACCCTTGGCCTTGCTGGCCCTCTACCAGCAAGGGCCCAGACCTCCCAACCTCCACTCGGTATCACCGAGTTACCCGTGACTTGGGTGAGTGTCGAGTGAGTGGGCATCGATATCGGTCCGTTTCGATTGTAAATTATGCTTACTTGATAAGGTTCAAGGTACATCAGTCTTGTGACTATCACCCCCAAGGTGGTGTCACATCAATTGGTATCCGAGCAAGTTTAGACTTGTCTCTGCGAAGTCTAAGTCCTAGGACCATTGCATTGAGTCGTCCATCCATCAAGTCATTCCCCTCCCTTGCATGTCAACCCGTAGTGGAACCGTATATCAACCCGATCCATCTTCTTCGGTTCAGCTCATGGATCCCAATCCTCAAATCAACCAAGATGCCCCTAGGGAGGAACCCCAAGGCCAAATGAACTGGTTGGATGTTGCCCTTGCCACTATTCTTGACCGACTAGAGGCCCTTTCCACTCGACTTGCTCGGCTTGAAGAAAATGATCCCCGCCCAAGGAACATTGGTCCAAGAGCCCACCCTCCACATGCTGAAATTGATAGGGAGGACTTGAATGCTGACCCCTACCATGACTATGAAAGGCCTCGCCACCATCAACATAATGAAAGGCATTCACGGGATGACCCGGATGACCCTCTCTTAAGGATGATCAAGGTAGAAGCCCCAAACTTTAACAGTTCCCATGAACCAAGTGTCTACTTAGAATGGGAGACCGCCATGGACCAATACTTTGAATGGTACCCTATGTCCGACCAAAGGAGAGTGAGATTGGCCAAAATGCACCTCACCAAATTAGCTAAGACATATTGGCTAAACCAAGAAGGGTTA
This sequence comes from Amorphophallus konjac, assembly GCA_022559845.1. NCBI lineage: Eukaryota > Viridiplantae > Streptophyta > Magnoliopsida > Alismatales > Araceae > Amorphophallus > Amorphophallus konjac. The sequence goes on along the minus strand of CM040121.1, from coordinate 289,428,284 downwards.
AGAAGGATTAGGCGAGAGGAGCCTATTGACACTTGGCAAGGCATGAAGAATCAACTTAGAAACAAGTACCTACCCTTATCCTACCACCAAATGCTCTTAGATGAGTGGCAAAGTCTCACCCAAGAAGGGAAGACCGTGGTTGAATACATTGAAAAATTTGACTCCTATCTTTTGAAGTGTGGAGTTCATGAGGACTGAACCGTTACCTTGTCCTGCTTTAGAAATGGGCTCCAAAACCACATCAAGAGAGAACTTTTCATGAGAGATGTTGACAACCTTGAGTAAGCCTACCAAATAGCTAGGGATGTTGAGAGATTCTCTAGGATCCCTCGGTTTGCTCCTCCCCGACCGGCCGATCCCAAAGGCATGAGACCCCAAACCAACCCGGCCCCCCTCATGAAGGCCCCTAGTCCATGTCGAAATGCCCCAATACGGCCTTACAATCCCCCTCCCACCATCACTCCAACCAAGACCACCCCTAGCCATCTTCCTCCATTGAGGGAAGAGAATTCCAAGGGTCCAAGTGTAGGAGGGACCACACCGGGTAGTGGCCGTCAACAATGCTATAGGTGCCAAGGGTTTGGCCACTTTGCGAGGCAATGTCCATCCAAAGGATTGTCTAGCTTACTTATTGAGGAAGAAGCTCCCCCACCCCAAGGGGAACTTGAGAGTGTGGTTGAGGTCTATGAAGCATCACTAGATTGGGAAGAAGTGTATGAGGCCCAATACCATGAGTCGGGTCTAGACTACACCATTCCATCTACCGACTCCCATCTAGGCATGATTAGATGCACCCTCACCAAACCCCAAGAGGAGGACTGGCGACGAACTTCAATCTTCCACACCTTTGTTAAAATAGGGGGCCATGTGAGAAAAGTGATCTTGGATAATGGGAGTTGTGTCAATGCCGTGTCTCCCGACACCGTTATGCTCCTTGGGCTTACTATCACTCCCCACCCTAGCCCATACCAGGTCTCTTGGATCAACAATAAATCCATCCCGGTCAACACTCGCTGCCTTGTGCCCCTCACCTTCTCTTCCTACCATGGCCAAATATGATGTGATGTTATCCCCATGGAAGTAGGTAGCATCCTACTAGGGAGACCTTGGCTTTATGATGTGGATGCAACTATTTTGGGTAGGACCAACACATGCACGTTTGAGAATGAGGGAAAGAGCATCCATCTTAATCCCTCCCCACCGCGTCCTTTGCCTAAGAAAAGCCCATCCGCTCAAGGTCAACACTCCACCACCTCTCAAGTCATGGGGAACTCCACCCCACCAACCTAACCTCCCTCCCAAAACCCCAACCAAGATAAGACTTTGGGAATGACCAAGGGTCTTCATCTCATCACCAAAAGAGAACTTGAGGAGGAAATAGCTCAAGGGACGCCTCTATGTGCGGTAGTCATTTGTCTAGGAGAGCCCACCCCCTCTAACCCCCATCCCATAGAAGTCTGGCATCTCCTAGAGGAGTTTCATGATGTGTTCCCAGAGGATCTCCCAGACCAATTCCCTCCCATGCGTGATGTGCAACACGCAATTGATCTAGTTCCTGGAGCCACCCTTCCAAACTATCCTCGTCATCGCCTCAATCCCACATAACATGTCGAACTTCGGAGGCAAATAGAGGAACTCATTAGGAAGGGCTTCATCCGCATTAGCAAAAGTCCATGTGCCGTCCCGGACCTTCTCACCCTCAAGAAGGATGGATCATGGCAGATGTGTGTGGATAGTCAGACCATTAATAAAATCACCGTCAAGTATAGGTTCCCCATCCCTAGGCTTGATGACATGCTTGATATGCTAGATGGAGTCACTATTTTCTCCAAAATCGACCTTAAGAGTGGTTATTACCAAGTTAGAATTTGGCCCGGAGATGAGTGGAAAATGGCCTTCAAAACCAAAGATGGCCTCTATGAATGGTTAGTCATACCTTTTGAGCTCTCAAATGTCTCAAGTACTTTCATACGTCTTATGACGGAGGTCCTTAGGCCTTACATTGGGGTCTTTCTAGTGGTCTATTTTGATGACATCCTCATCTATAGTCAGTCCGAAGAGGCCCACCTTGACCATCTTAGGCAAGTTTGCACTGTCCTTCTGCATGAAAGTCCATTTGCCAACCCAGGGAAGTGTCATTTCATGACCAAGTCCATTACCTTCCTAGGATTTGTAGTCTCTACCAAGGGCATCTCCATGGACCCCGAAAAAGTCCAAGCTATCCTTGATTGGCCGGAACCCCACACCCTCCATGAGGTCCGAAGCTTCCACGGGTTGGCCACATTCTATAAGAGGTTTATCCGGTGATTTAGCACCATCACCGCCCCCATCACTGATTGTCTCAAAAAGGGGACCTTTGTGTGGACCAAACCAGCCTCCAAAGCCTTCCAAGAGCTTAATGAGAGGAGACCCAAGCCCCGGTCCTATGCCTACCCGATTTCTCCAAAGTCTTCGAAGTCACATGTAATGCATCAGGGATAGAAATAGGCAGGATCCTTAGTCAAGAAGGACACCCTGTGGCCTTCTTCAGTGAGAAGCTATGTGATGCTAGGATAAGATACTCCACTTATGACAAAGAGTTCTATGCCGTGGTTCAGTCCCTCCGACATTGGAGGCACTACTTGTTGCCCAAAGAATTTGTCATCTTTTCCGACCATGAGGCCCTAAAATACCTCAACTCCCAGCAAAAGTTGAATGCCCGACATGCCCGCTGGGTTGAGTACATCCAATCCTATACCTTTGTAATCAAACACAAGGTTGGAAGTGAGAACTGCGCAGCGGATGCACTCAGTAGGAGGATCTCTTTGTTCTCCACTATCCATGTAGAAGTTACAGGGTTTGAGAGACTCAAGGATGAGTACCCTGGCTGCCCTGACTTTGGGCACATTTATACCACCTTGAGCACCCCGTCTAGCCGGGAACATGAGGGTTTTATCTTAGAGGATGGGTTCCTCTTCAAGGGTCCAAAGCTTTGCATACCATGGACCTCACTCCATGATTTCTTGGTCTGGGAATTACATGTAGGGGGACTAGCTGGTCATTTTGGGGTTCATAAAACCATTGCTCTAGTTGAGGGTCAATTTTAGTGGCCAAGCCTCAAGAGAGACGTGGCCATGATTGTGAGTCGATGCCGCACATGTGCTTCAGCCAAACAGGTGAAGCAAAACACCGGCCTTTATACCCCTCTCCCCATCCCCGACCGTCCATGGCAAGACTTAAGCATGTACTTTGTGTTAGGCCTACCCAAGACTCAAAGAAAACATGACTCGATCTATGTGGTAGTTGACAGATTTTCTAAGATGGCCCATTTCATCCCATGCTCCAAGACCTCAGATACTTCCCGAGTGGCCAGGTTGTTCTTTGATGAGGTTGTTCACCTCCACGGGTTACCCAAAACCATAGTCTCCGATAGGGATGTCAAGTTCACCAGCTACTTTTGGAAGACCCTTTGGCACTTGATGGGTACCCTCCTTAAATTCTCCACAGCCTACCACCCTCAAATTGATGGCCAAACCGAAGTTGTCAATCGGAGTCTAGGGAACCTCCTTAGGTGTCTTGTTGAGGATTGTCCAGGGAATTGGGATCTCATTCTACCTCAGGCTGAATTTGCATATAACAACTCTATCAATAAATCTATAGGGATGAGTCCGTTTGAAGCTGTGCATGGGTACAAGCCAAGGAAACCTTCAGATCTCATTCCCCTTCCCTAGCATGCTAGAGTGTCTATTTCAGCTGAATCATTTGCCCAACACATTAGAGAATTGCATGAAGAAATCTGCAAACACATCAGGAAAAAGAATGTGACTTATAAAAGGCAGGCCGACTCTCATCGACGTCACCAAGAATTTCACGTGCGTGACTTTGTGATGGTGAGGACAGAGAGGCTCTCCCCAGGAGCCATCTCAAAATTGAGGTCTCGTGGGGCTCGTCCCTTCCAGGTTCTGAGGCGCATTAGCACTAATGCCTGTGAGTTAGATCTCGCCAAAGAGTATGGAGTGAGTCCCACATTCAACATGGCTGACCTAGTGCCATATAACGGTCCCACGGTAGTACCCAGTGAGGATATTGAGCCTATTCCCCCCATTGAGAGAGCACCCACACGTAAGAAGAGTCCACCAGCCAAGAGAGCCCAGCGTGAGCGAATTGAGCGAATATTGGATGAACATGTCACTACCACCAGAAGCAAGGTATACGAACGCTATCTCGTAAGGTGGAAGGATCGGCCTCCTTTGGAGGATTCGTGGGTGAGTCGAGAAGATCTCCAGCAGCTGGATCCCGACCTTCTCAAGCAGTATCACAGCAGGATGGACCCCTACTCGACGGAGTCGAGCTATTCGTAGCCTAGGGGATTTGATGGAGGCATCACCCATGACTCCCTCTGGCTTGGGTCGTCTTCACACCCCAGAGTCGTTTGAGAACGGGCATCACTCCATGTGGGCCCAATTATCCATTTTTAACTTTCTATTTGAGTCATTTGATGTATTTTCCCTTTTATTTGAGTCATGTCCCGAGGTCTTTTGTTTATTCCCCTAAGTTTGAGTGTCATTAGGTTGATTAGATTAGCCATTGGGCCCAATTCTGTGGGCTACGCCCAGGGGCGCCCCCTACCCCCTTGGTTATTTGTTAATGTAGCAAGAGTCAGGGACTTTTTGTAAAATGTGGGTTGCCTATATATAGGACCCCATTCCCCCCATTTGAAGTTAATGAGAATCTGCATATTTTGAATCCCCATAAAAATTTGAGTGTTCAAGGTGTGAAACCTAGGGTTAGGGTGAGAAACCTTCTCTTCCCTCCCTTCTTTCTCTAAAGGGGGCGAACCCCTTCTCTCTCCTCCCCTCCCCTCTCTCTAGGCCCCCCCTCTCTCTCCTCCACTTCACCCTCCACATCAGCCCTAAATATGCCACCAAATCTGCCACCCCAACCACCTTTCCCTTCCTTAGGTGCTTTCATTATCCCTCCACCACTCCCCACCAAATCTCCTCCCTCCCTAGGAAGATCTTGGCCTTCCCAACACAATCCCCCCTCTTCCCCACACAATCCTCCAACTCCCAAGGGAGGTTTGAAATTTTCCCTCCACCCCATTCTTCCCCCCATACCCGAGGCCGCCCTAGAGAAGGACCCCCTTCCCCTTTGAGCTGGTCGCCCCCCATCCTCCATCTCCATTCATCCTAGAGCATCCCCCACCTCCCCTCCTTCTCCACCTTGAGCAGAAAACCAGCAGCCTCTCTTCTACATCCTACCCTCTTCCTGCCCCTCCATCTCTGCCCTAGCAACCTTCCACACCTCCCCCACATCCCCTTCGTACCACTCATTCATTCCCCTTCACCAATTAACAACCCTCTTCCCCATTTCTTGGACACTTGGAGCTACACCGAAGGTTCTGGTCGCCGCTGAGGACCTGCAGAAAACCAGCGTATTGTCGATCTGCCCAAGACTTCATCCTGGCGCCCCTAGAATCACAAGTGGTACCTTCAGAAGCGTCTCCCTGTCCTCTTCGCAACGGCGGTGGTCTCGTCCCATTCTAAGCTCGTGGCTGCCCGGAGGAGGCAATCTCCCCAGACTGCGCGTCTTCTCCCTGACTATCAACCTGAATCCACTTGCAGAGACGGCCACAGCCATCCTCTTGAGGATCTAGAGGCGGCGCTTGGCTGAGATCTTCTACGATGAGTCTACTTCCTGGATCAAGAAGCGGAACCCCGTTCGGCATCCGGAGCTAAGGGTTCTCATTTTTCTTCCTCGGGTGTGCAGTTTTGTTCCCCCCGGGACTGAACAGACACCCTTTCACTGCTTGAGACCTATCTGTCTGGTCCGACCTCCTCCGGTGCCCCCGCGGGTCTCTGTTTGAAGAGGACTCAACAACGAATCCAGAGACTCTGGACCCGCCTGAATCAGAGCTCAGAAGCGCTCGGGGTGACCTCGTCTTCCTGCTGTAGTGGTACCGTAGCAGTCAGAATCAGAGAACAGAGGTCCTGCTCACGACCCTACCCCGTCCAACGCCATTAACTAGAAATTCCCCCAAAAATTGGAAGTTCTCCTGGATCAACTACGAAGGTTCTCCAACTAGTTTCTTCGACAACGGAGTTAGGGAGAGGTTGCAGCGGTGCCGACTTCGACCGCCTGTCCCCTGTTCCAGAGGGCAGATAGAACCGACGAATTTCATTCAATTAGTTCCTAGTTCGATTCTCCCCTCCCCGCCTGGCCGGCTTACAGCCCCTCCCTGCGAGCGGTAGTGTTTGGATGTATGTGTGACTTCCCCTCCCTTTGTCCCCCCCTTGCATTGGGAGTAGTTTTGTAATCCTTTAAACAGGCTCAAGCTACACCGGCGCGGCGTGTGGGGAACCCACGCTTCCCCGCTCGCCTACATCTCCGAGCAGGACCGATTTCTTCAAACCGGTCGAGCAAGTGTTCCAACCCTTGCTTTCCTTAGTGCTTGTTCTTTCAATATTAGTTCATAGCTCCGCTGGCCTGTGAGAGTAAGTGCTCGATCGGCAAGCTCCTTTACTTCAAGAGATCGCCGTGGGAGAGAGTGTGCAACCCGTGCCCTTGGCACAACATCGGTTCCATTGAATTGGGCCTCCATACCCTTGGGAGAACCCTTGGCCTTGCTGGCCCTCTACCAGCAAGGGCCCAGCCCTCACAACCTCCACTCGGTATCACCGAGTTACCCGGGACTTGGGTGAGTGTCGGGTGAGTGGCCGCCGATATCAGTCCATTTTGATTGCGAATTGTGCTTGCTTGATAAGGTCCAAGGTGCATCGGTCTTGTGACTATCACCCCCAAGGTGGTGTCACATCATGTATTAATTCTTGATTGGGGGAGTTAGTGAAAAGCCTAGTGGTTACTACGCACTTGACGTAGGGGTAATTAGAGATCATCGTCGAACCACTATAAAAATTATTGAGCCTCTTGTGTGCTTGTTATTGCACTTTCATTTCTTCACACTTCATTTCTACAACATTCTAATTTGTTCTAGCAAAGTTTGAATCCGTGTTGTTTGATCACATTAACTCCACTTCTTAACACATCCTACAGCGATTGATTTTTGATAACACATTCACCCCCCTCTGGTTTACCAACCATATCTGGGCAACATTTGGCCCTTCCTATCAAAGACACATTAGCTTTGTCAGTTTTCATCCATTTCTCCTTGAGTCTGGTGACAATAAGGTCTCTCCAGTCAATTATTGTCAGAGATCATAGTTCTGACACTTTAAGAAAGAACTCCATATGAGTTTTTCAGTAGGGATATTCAGAACCATCAAACACTAGAGGACTATTGACAAATTGACCTTCTGTCACCTCAACCATGTATAATCTTTTGCTCTCAGATCGTTAGATCTTTAAAGTATGGAGAGCCTGGGCTATGATATCACTTGTTGCCCAGTACATGGCTTGCCCCGAGGGGGAGTGAATGGGTAATTAAAATAATGATTGTGATAAACCACATTTTAAATCGATGTGCGACAGAAAAATAGTGCTTTAAATAGATGCGGAAGGAAACTTAAGCACATTAGACAGAATAGTAGTCACACATATGGACAAAGAGACTTTTATACTGGTTCGGCCCTGACCTAAGTCAGTCCTACATCCAGTACCTAGCAACCGCTGGGATTTTCACTATCTCCCCATAAGGAATAGTTACATTAGCTATTTTTTATTAGGTGTTCAGTCACACCACGGGAACTCTTACACAAGAGCCCAAGCTATTTTTGATCAGTTGTTCAGCCACGCCACATGCACTCACTCACTAGAGCCCCAGTTGTTTTTGATCAGGTGTTCAGTCACACCATCGGCACTCACTCACTGGAGCCCCAGCTGATTTCACTGGTACAGCCAAACCCAGGATATCAACCTCCTGTACGTACTCTTTCCCTCGAGCAAGGACTTCTCCCCTCAATGAGAAGTAAATTACTTTTAGAAGTGGGGTTTACACAGAGTTTTTCTCTTAGTTATGCAGGGTGTGTACAATGAATTATAGATTGTTGAAGGCAGAAATATCATAATGAAAGCATAGCTATCTTGAACTAAAATAATAAAGCCTTCAAAGAAAAGATCAAAAAATTGCAGAAGGCTTAGAGAAAGAGTTGATGAAGATTGCAACAGGACATGTGTTTGCTTCTTCTTCTTCACTTGAGCACGCAGTAGCAGATTGGTTGAGAAAGGATTAAGCTTCTATTTCTCTCAACGGTTGCAATGAAAGCTTGTGCTAGAAGTTAGGTGCTCACCTGGCTTTGCTCGCTTCATGTATATGCTTTCCTCATTTGTTCTGCACATGCTCTGCTAGCTCTTGGGTCAAAAGATATATATGTAAAATTGCTCAACCATGGCTCTCACCAAGAGAGTTTTCTTGTTTAGTCACATCAGATATATATATAGCTCCTTATGAGGATGGTTCCGTTAAATACAACCTGATGATCGTTTAGACTCATTCAAGTATTCATTAAACACATCCCTTGTATTCGTTAGAGAGAGCTTCACTTTCTGCTTGGGCGAGTAGTTGTCTGCCAAAACCATGGAGATCTTTCTATCTGTGATAGATATGCTGTTCTTTCTTCGTGAAAGGACAGTAACAGATCTTCCTTTGACTTCTTGTGTTTCTGAGGAGAAGATATTCCTTTCGGCACTTCCTCTTTAGCAATGTCCATTTCTTCTTTTTCCCAGATTTCTCATTTGTTGGTGTTGATACACGTAGTATGTATACTGCTGCTTTTGTCAGTGTCTTTTTAGTCTGTATCTTCCTAAAATAGTTTAAGAAAATTGACCTTTCTCGGTCTGCAGTTAGGTGTATTTCATAGACAAAGAAAGCAGAGTATTGTTTTTGCTCATACGCTATAAGGATAGCATTTAATGTGCACAACTACATTTAATGCATTTGAAATTTGAATTTCATTGAGATGGTCGCTTAAACATTGTCTTCGTCGATTAAAGAGTGAAATTTCATTTACTACATTGACTAAGTTATTTTGAAATGTAGCTATCTAAAGAATATAAAAGATATGAGATAGATACCTGATGTTTCTTAAGTAAAGATAAGCTTTGAACTACAGCTATCATGTTCATAAGAGTATAGATTTAAACATGAGCTTTAGTCAATTAGCAAGTGACTTAGTACAAATAGTTGTTTGAACATTTTATCTTTACTTGACATAGGTGATGCATTGCAACTATCACAAATATAAAAATATAGCTATAATCTAATAACTTTGAGATAGCTGAAGTTCATGTGACTATCTGTTTAGATAGGCAATCTTAAAGTTTGAGATAGTCGATGGGATGCGCCTATGTGGCTTTTAGTACGTTTATGTTAAGTACTTCACGCAGATAGATGATATTGTGATAGGCGATGGAAGTGCCCCAATGTCACGCCCCGAACCGATAGCAGCGGAACGTGTCGTTTGCTCGGAACGTGACAGTTAAACAGTCGTGAACGATCAAGAGCAATGGCATGAGACCAAGTAATTTGAAGTAATAATAAAAATTTATTCCTAATATAAGTCTCTTACAATTTAAATTTTCAGAACTTGAAGACTCAACTACATCATAATGAAAAAAAGAAAATGACGCTCTAACAGACTTAGACAAGATGACTAAATAAGAGACACCATGCTAGACTCAAGAAAGATAAAAGACACAGGTTCACTAGTTTTCGAAGCTCGCTTGCACACTTGTCCCTCCCATGTGAGTCTCGGTCTCGCTAGCCACCTGATTACCTGAAAAATGTTGGAATAAAACTGGGTGAGCGAATGCTCAGTAGGAATTATATCTCAAGAATAAGCAATTGGTTTAAGTAATTACATCTTTCACATGTAAATACAGTAAGGCTATGCATGTAGAATTAACCGAGCAAGTGAAATAAAACTAGTAAGAATTTGATAATTTCATGTAAAAACTTTCAAGCAAGAGATATCCAAGAGAGATTTATAGAATATTGGCTATTTCACGCAAGTACTTGCCCATTCTGGGCCACGCTAGTCGAGTCACGCAAGTCAAGTCACGCACGCAAGTAATATCACGAAAGAGAGAGAGAATGTGTGTGGAATGCCAAAGATCAAACCAGTCATGGACTTCGGTGCAATTCCATACACCGTGATCAATATAACTCCCATGGGTACAAGTACTTTCGGGTGCTCCTCCCAGGACCAGATCGGGCCCTAAATGCACAGCATTAAAGATAGATCTAGACATCCACGATAGTTCATAGCCAATAAGGAGTTTCAAGAACAAGCTTTAATAGGATGATAAGATAAGATTTTATGGAATTCAAGGACAAGGCCCTTGAGTAAGGACAGACTTGCAATAAAATCCACGTGAAAGCATAGAAACCATGACATGTCGAAAAATTGGGTGGAATTGGCACCTAGATAGGTTGCCATGAATAACTTGAATAGATGACTCACAAGATAGTCACCAATTCAATGGACACGAAAGCAAGCTGAAGAATTGGCACCTAACCATAGGATACCCAATTCAATATATCACCTAGTGGAATGATCACTCATTCCACTGGCTAATAGAATTCTCTCATGGGCCAAGAATAGCACCATGAAAGGGCCGGGTTATCTCATTTCTCCAGAGTGACGTGGCATTAAAATGGGTACAAGGTGTTTAAGATACAACCAGCTCAGTCGGCCTTGAGGGAATCCAAGGCTACGAGGAGACTTACGGAGGTCCCGATGACTAACTTACTAGTCCGAAGGAACGGAATGTCCAACGGAGAGCTCGTATGTCGCCGAGAGTTGAAGTGTATAATGTGAACCAATCATGAAACATGGACTCCATCTACAGACGTGAGATGAGAGTGCCAGAAGACCCGCGGTATGGGTCAAAATCGGGAGAAAACGGTGAGAACATGAATGCGTTAATTATAGAATTCATGTCCATCCAATTCTATAATTAACTATAATTAAATAAAAGTATATTATTTGACGCCCGTGGGTGGCGTCATTTATTAATTAGCGTCCACATAGAGAGACGTTAAGTTTATGATTTTTAACTTAATTTATTTAACAAGAATTCACGTCAAACTCTATTTAATTGAATAATTTCAAAAATATACATTCAAAGAGACATTAATTTATATAGAATAATTTTAAAAAAATAGAATATATGATAATTAGGAGAAAAATTCAAGGATTCCAAAAATATATTTTTTATGATTTTATGTTGCATAGTTTAGTAGATATGGATTTTCCAAGATATAATTACAAGTTATATGTATATATATATATATATATATATATATATATATAATAAATAATTTGATGCCTTTGCACGATGGCGTCAAAAGAATTTGACCACATTTAACATGTCGTCATTTCAATAAAGTGTCACTCTTCAAAGCTCTGGTTCTCGACGTACACACGTCGGAATCACGCGTTCTATATATCGAAATGACGGGCTCGAAAAACTCTACCTAACTGGATGTTCAAAATAATTTTTCGTTGAGAGATGGGGGATCTTGAGATAGGGGGCATGAAAAATGGTGCAACCACTCTCACTACCTCGGTCACCTCCCCAACAATACACTCATAAAATTTCATAGCCAAAGGACGCTCCGGTGATGAGAATCAAGTCGTCAAAAGAAAAACCTATAACCAGCATGCTACAGTAACCTTTGGAATTCGCCGGGTCACGTGATTATATATATTAAATGATTTAACTTGTTTAAACTTATAGTAAATACACCATATAAGGCATGGAAATTTAGGAATAACCATGAAGATTTTAGAAATATATTTATCCAAAATTTTGGGGTGTGATTACTTGGGTATAAAATTTTAACATGATGTAATTATTTAATTTATTAAGATAATTAAACGGTAAACTACACTTAAGTAAGCGATGATAACAAAACATGAGTTTTAAACATGCAAAATTAATTACTACTATCTTTGGGCTTCAATTATTGAGAAAACCTACCTCTTTACTGGCTTTGGACGATGAACATAGATGATAATAGAAGGTTGATTGTAGCAGCTTCTGCAGTAGCACTCCTACGGTAGTAGAGAAGAGGAGATAATAGAAAGGCGATGATATAAGCACAGCTATTGCAGCTCGAACAGAAGTAGTAGCAGGGAGAAGCAAAGTGCTTCCCGTTTGGCAGATGCAAATCAAGGGCTAACTCCGTTCTCGGAAGAAGAGAAGAAGCACAATCCTATTTCTTTTTGTTGATGCAGGAACTCCCTTCCCAACGGCAGCAGAGGTCGACGATGGAATTGAAGCAGAGAAGAACACGAGTAACAGCCCAAGCCAGGATCGTTGGAAGGGTCATTTATAAGATTATGGGATGTTAAATCCTATTAGGAACTCAATTTCCTAGATGACGGATCCTATGGGTGTTGTGGTTTCCCTGCATATAAACCCTAACATATATCACATTTCCAAAACCCCAACCACCTTCCTAGTTACCAGCCGCCTGCCATACTTTCACACTGTGAAACCCTAAAGCTGCCAACGTGTAGTTTGTATATAGCTTTGTCATGGGTATGTGTTTCTATTATACTCGAATGGGCATTTGGATTGGTTTGCGGATGTGCATGGGTTCCGGATTTGTGCTGTGGTGTACGTGGGTGGTTATTTGGGTTGGGTTGACCTTTGTGAGAAGGCCCATCCATTTACATGGGTTTCGGTTGTTCGTTTATATATATATATCATGGGTGGCTTCATTATGTGATTGGATGATAGCCCACATGCATGAGTTATATACTATATATGTATATACATCTAGTTTGTAACTGTATTTTCATTCTAATGGCCTTTTACTTGAACGCTTTACTAAAGATTGAAGTTTTGCTACTTAAATTTAATCTATACACCACTGATTATGTTTAAGGGGGTTAAGGCTTTATATATATGAACATGGATTGGGTTTAGGTGTATACGGGTTGCATATAATGTAAATCTCATGGTTTAAGGCCCATTACTATATATATGGGTTGTATTATTTGGGTTAAGGCTTGAATTTCTCTTATGGAAGGAGGAAGGTTCTAGTTATATAGATTTTCATATATATTATATATATATATTCCATTTTATTCCCTACGTGGTGGGTTTGACTAAAGGCACACTAAAAGCCCATTTTTAATTATAAGGAGTATATATATACGTATTATATATATGGGCTTTAAGACTTCATGGCTATATCTATTTATTTGTGGGTGTTTTTATTTACATATAAGTTTGATTATATATATATATGTTATTATAACCCATGTAGTTATTTAAAGGTTTTATTTATTATTCTTATATCTCGATATATGTATGTGCATACATATATCTAAACTCACTTGTCATTTACTAAATATATATTTATATATTTATTCCTTTTTAGCCTTCAAAATTACCGGGTGTTACACCCAATGTGACTTTTAGTTGTGCCTAAGTCTGCGACTATGAAACTTTTAGTTGTTATTCCAGTGACTATGTAACTTTTAGTTGTTATTCCAGTGACTATGTGAGCTATGCGATAGGCGATGGAAGTACGCCCATGTGACTTTTAGATAAGCATCTATGTAAAGATAATTGGCTAAGTTCAGCGACTAAGTAAACTTAGCTTTAAAGTTCATCGACTATGTTAACTCCCTTTTCCGTGCCTATGTTGAGATAGCTTCATTTCTTTAGCGCTTATGTTAACTTTAGCTATTCTTCCAACGACTAAGTGAGTTAGCTGCGACTTAGTAGAATTCTATCGCACCTATGTGAACTTAGCTTCTAAGCTGTTGTGCCTATGTGTAACATGCTTAATTCTATTATTTTGATGATGTCTGATTATGACTCATTGATGGGTCTGACTTGCATTTTGTGAAGCTGAACGAGCAGTTTGACACACACTGAGTCAAAGATTAAGTCAAAGTCAACTAAGCAAGGAATATTCAGTCAATGTCAATTAAGCAAGGGTCAAAGGTTAAGACAAGTCATGAAAAAATTAGTGAAGCTGAAAAAGGCAAGTTGACAAATCTGACTGAGCATAGACACAAGGTCGGTGCACCTTTCGCTAGCACAAGCCAAGGTCGGTGCACCTTTCGCAAGCATAAGACCAAGGTCGATGCACATCATGCCAGTGCAAGCAAAGGTCGATGCATGTTGCTGAAGGTCTGTGCACATGTGAACCAAGGTTAATGCACATCAGCACTTCAAGAACAAAGGTCGGTGCACATCAAGTATGGTTGGTGCACATCTACACATAACGATGGTAGGTCTGTGCACATGTGACTGTCAAGTCGGAGCACATTGCGGTAGGTCTGTGCACATGTGACTGTCAGGTCGATGCACGTTGAGGTAGGTCTGTGCACATGTGCAAGTAAAGGTCTATGCTTGTTTTGCCTTCAACGCTACAAGGTCTGTGCACATTGCTGAAAGTCTGTGCTGTAGCATCCCGAGAATTTAATTAGAACTAAATAGTGGAATTTAAAATTTTAAAAGGGAAATTTTCTTTCAGGAGAAACTAAAGTAATTCATAAAAATCTAGAAAAATAATAATCGTGTAGAGGACGAAAAGTTTAGACTATTGTCCTTCCAGGTCAAATTCTAATTAAAATCTTAACCAAGCCGAATTAAGGAATTGAGGCTAAAATCAGACCTTTAAGTAACCAGACCTTAGATTGCTTAATTAGTGCCCAAATCACGATCATTTGAGCCCAAATCAAGCCCATTTGATCGGTCTCGATCGGAAGCCCAATAGCCCTCTCGTTTCTCGCCAAAACCCTAGCCCTAAAGTTCAAATTTGGGTGAGTTGCGGTGGCAGTACTTGGTCAAGCATGAATCGCGCGCGACCCGCGTGCGTGGGACTCTATCCCTTTCAATCGACCCTTCTAGAATCAATTGACCCTATATAACTAACCCTAGCCCGACCTAGTATCGACGTTTCCTGTGACTGCCGGTGAGGAGCGTGGACGTGGGTGTATTCGATGACATTGGGCGAGGTGTTCTTCGTGTGGTTCGGGTTTCTTGCGTTCGTCTTCTTCCTTCGATTAAAGTAGGCAATCGTAGCCCAAATACATCATAAAATATACCATTAGAAGCGTCTTGAAGTCCTCTTTTTACCATCATGAAAAGCCATAATTATTGTATCCTGTAGCATGTGTATTATTGTTTTTAGCCATAGCATGTCCAGTTAGGGCACCGTCCATGTTAGCATCTTTTGATCGAGTAAATGCTCGGTGTAGGCAGGCTTAAATCCAAATTAATCCTGACATGTTATGCATTTTTATGTCCTCCTTCCATTAGATTTATTTTCCCCAATTTATGTGCTATAGACCGTTCGAATTTCGTGATGGAATTAGAGTCTATCAAAGGTCGCCGGAGACCGGGCATGTCGATCAGTTTGCAGTCGTAACAGGAATCACCCCGGGACCCTAGCGGTCGGTCGATAGACCGTTTCATTGTAACCAACGATCGCTCGATAGAACATTTTCGCCTATCTGCCAGTTTTGTTGATTGTCACCCAAAGCGGTCATTCGATAGACCGCTAGCCTCTGTTAGCGGTCCTATATAGACTGTCTTGTATCGTGATTTCTTTTTTTTGGGTATATTGATTACCTCGGCTAGACTGCATGTGTAGGACAGAAACCAACATAAGGAAATTGGTAAATTTATGGAATATGATTAAAGGAACTGATCTTACTATGTTCATGATTAAACTCACTTTTCCATTCCATCACATTACGTACTCCAACATGATATAGGTTATAAAATTTGAAATTTATCAACATGTCACAATGGTTACCGTGAAATAAATGTGGAAAAATTATCTAGGGTTGTTCTGACAATCACTCTACTGAGGTGGTACTGACTGACCGATTATATATCATTTTCTGATGTTTTATTAACCCTCCAATCTTGTAACGGTTGGGTGATGGGGGCATCACTTACCCCTCCACATTTTTCGAAGCTCTGATGGATCGTCGGCATGCGCCATTGTGTTCTTCACATTTTTTGAGTCTATCCATGTAATTTTCATATTTTATTTAAGTCATAAACCATGTAATTTTTCTTTTATTTCAGTCCAGTATCTAGGTATAAGGGTCATTTACCTAAGTCTTGAGTCATAGTTATTTAAGTAGGTTAATGGGCCCAATTCAATAGGCTACGCCCATGGGCACCCCCCCTAGGTAGAGTTGGTCAATAGTGAATTTGTCAGGGTCTTATTGTAAATTGTTGGAAGCCTATAAATAGGACCCCATATCCACCATTTGAAGCTAATGAATATGTGAATAAAAATTTGAGAGAAAATTGGAATCCAGTTTATTTCCTTGGCGTGAGAAGCTCCCCCCACCTATCTCTCTCTCTCTCTCTCTCTCTCTCTCTCTCTAAAGGGGGAGACCCCCATTCTCTCTCCTCCCCCCAATTTTGAAATTCTTCTTCCTCTCCTCTCTCCTCCACCTAGGCCCCACCTCATCCACTCTTCAATTGCCACATCACCCACCCCTTCATATCCCAAGGCCCCAATAACTCCTCCAATCAATTCCCTCCCCCTTCCTAGGTGACCCTTGGCACTCCCCATACACCCTCTCCTTCTCCCAAGGGAGAATCCCATCTCCCCAAGCACCCCTTCCCATCCCCAACACAACCCTTCCGATCCCCAAGGCCCCATTAATCATCCCCATTAATCCACATTCAAACATTTGAGACAGATCTCTCCTTCCATCTCTCCGTCCGAACCTAAATTCGCAGCCCCCCCTCCCACAATCTGCTAGACCCCTTTTCAGCTCCCATTATCCACCTCCCTCACCTTGGTTTGCCCCCTCCTAGACCCCCTTAAAGCTAAGGGTTGCCCCCACACCCATCCACCCCATTTCCCATCCCATCAACCTCCATTTCCCATCACCTATCATCACCCTACTCAATCCAGTTTGCAAGTAGCAGTCCAGGGACAAGTTCCAGAGCCTGCCCGGGAGTCATCGCGCATCTTCAAGTGGTGTATTCTACATTTATAGAAAGCTCTTTTAAGTAGCTTCACAAGCGCGGTGGTCTCGCATCCATCCGACATCCGTACTGCCTAGGAGAGCCATTCTCCCTCGACTGCGCAAGGCTGCTCCGGTAGGGAACCACAGGCCAAGAGAAGAAGCAACCGAGGCCGCTCCTGGTGGACTTTGGACGTGATTTTTGGCTGAGGTATTCTTCTCTAATCCCCCTATCAGCACCAAAAAGAAGGGAGTCATTTGGAACCCGGAGCAAAGAGTTCCAATTTTTCTCCCTGGAGCGCGCAGGTCAGTTCCACTAGAGACAGATTCGACCCCCTTCCACTATTCTGGTGCTCGCGGTCTGCTCCAACCTCCTCCAGCATCCTCGTTGGTCTCCGATCAAAGAAGACTCATCCATGATCGCTTTGAATCTAGCCCCGGACTTATCAAACCCCCGGAGCATTCGTGGCATCCACTTCTTCCAACAGCAGGGGTTCTGGGACAGACAGAAACTGAACGGATCAGCCCGGGTCCCGATCCCACCCCGGCCACCGTCGACAATAGAACGATCCCCACAAATTCTGGTGGCTTCCTGGGCCAACCCATGGAATTTTGGCACTGGTCCCATCAACATCTAAAGTCGGTAGGGTCTGTGGCGGTGCCGTCATCACCTCCCTGTCAAGTCATTCCATCGACGGACAGAACCTGCGAAGCTTGGCGAATCGACTCTATCCTAAGTTTTCCCCACCCCGCCAAGCTGGCTTAAAGCCCCTCCCTATTGGAGGTAGTGTTTGCATATAATTTTTATTCCCCCACCCCAAGTCCAACCCCCTACGTGGGGAGTAGTGCATGTAATTGTTGGTACAGGGTGAAGCTTCATCGGCACAGTGTACGGGGAACCCACACTTCCCCGCTCGTTTCGTCTCCAGCCGGGAATAGCGTCTTCATGCCGATCAGGTCAGCTCCTGGTCACTTCCTCTTCTGGTTTACTTTTTCTTAATTAGTATTGTCTTTTAGCTCCGTCAGACGGTAAGTGAGCGCCCGATCCAAAATCGATCAAATTGAGTGTCCACCGCGGAGCGAGTTGTGAGAGAGTACACCCTACAACCCATGCCCTTGGTGTACTGGCCACCCACGTGAATTGGGCATCCCTGGCCCATTGGGGTCCTCCCCAAGCTAGCCATACCCCTGGAAGCCCAAGGTCCAACCTCGGACCCTCACCATCATCGCTAGTCCACCTACGGACCCGGGTGTGCGCGACGCGGGTGAACCCGCTTGAGTGAGTCCGCCGTTCGATTCGTGCTTGCTTGCTAGGTCCAAGGGGTCTTTGAGTTAGTTGCTGCATACCCTAAGTTGTGTCATACCCATTGTGGTCCCCTTCATCAAGTGGTATATCAAAAGACATCGTGAGAAGGTCCGGTTACGCCAGTCCGGAACGCGGCCTTTCTTGCGTCGAGGAGACCTTCGGGTCATTCCTTCGCCTCGTACCACTAGGTGCTCAGGTTACCACCACCATCCTAGGTCGTTTCACATCAAATTGGTATCAGAGCAAGTTCACAACTTGTCTCTCCACAAGTTGGTCCTAGGGTGCATATGCATTTCAAGTCACCAGATACCTCTCCCTTGTCCACTGGAATGGCTACTTCACACCCGTCATACCCATCCCCATCACCTTTCCCAAGAGGCCCAAATCCTCATGGAAGCTCCGCTGCCAAGAAAGTGGGCGGCATCAACTCCGTCATAGAAGCCCTACCTAATGTCTTTGATCAGCTGGAGGACATCAAGTTCCGACTCGACCGACTTGAGGGAAATGGTCTTACGCCGAGAGTGAATAAGAGTGCCCCTCGAGAACACGTGGATAGTCCTCTTTTGAAGCTCTTAAAACTCAAAACCCCCGCCTTTGACGGATGCCACGGTCCAAGCCATTATCTAGGGTGGGAAGCTTCGGTTTTCCAATTCTTTCAATGGTACAACATGATCGAAGAGAAGAAAGTGAACCTAGCCAAAATGCACCTTTCCAAGTGAGCCAGTGATCATTGGTCAACTATTGAATGTGTAAGGAGGCTCCACGGGCAAGCCCCAATTGCCACTTGGGAAGAAATGGAGGCCAAACTTAAGGAAGCCTATGCTCCCCAACACTCCCCTTCCCACCCGACTAGCCAAAGCCCGAGGAGCACTACCACTCCTCCACCCCCACCCGACCAACCCAAGACCTCCCTTAGGGCCCAAATTCCACCACTCCCAATAATTCCAACCTCGATCACCACCACCAACTCCCCCCAAAACTGAGGGCGACCCATCTCCATCCCTCCACAACCGGCCGTCCCTAAGGGCAAGAGACCCTTAACAGACCCGGTCTCCCCCATGAGGGCTGCCACTCCCCAACCCAAATCCCCTCATCCAACCCACACCCAAACCCAACTGACCTCCACCCCTCCATCTTCCCCCATAAGGGACACACCTCCCAAAGTCAACCAACCTAAACAACCAATCCATCTCCTACTCCCAACCCCAATCCTACCCCAACCTAGACCACCACTACTTCCCCTACCTATCCCAACCCAAGCCCATCCTTGTTCACCACCCCGGGTGCACCACACACCGGCTATCATCACCCCACCCTCAAAAGACCTTCCCACCCCATTGGCATTAGAAGAAGTAGCCCACCCACTTTGCCACATGGAGACAAATGCCCCTCCGGACCCTATCCCCTCCATGGAGGCCACCCATGTCCACATTGAAGGTGGTGCGGACACCCGAGCAGTTGAGCGGCGTGATACGCCGAGCCACCGGTACCGCACACGGAGCACGACTCGAGCCACCTCCGCATCTATTTGGCTCAGAGACAGCCTGGAGACGCCCCCCTGAGTCTCGGCATTTATCATATTTAGTTAGACTTTATGTGTGTGTAATTTGTGTTTATTTCATTGCATTCGGTTTGCCATTTTGATTGTAATAGGGGCTTATGTGCAATTCGGACCCCGTGGGCCCCACGGGCCCCCCAGGCCCCATCCCATTGGGCCACCTCAGCCTAGGGTCCCACGTGGGGTCAGTCAACATGCCAAATGGAGGCATCTAGAAGTTTGAATGGTAAAAGGACACATGGGGGACAAGTGGCTTGAAAAGTCCAAGGAGGCTACCCACCCCCACCTACCAAGTCCACCTTCTACACCCTAGTCCAAGGGCCGCCCCCCTCCCCTTATTTTTTTATTTATTTTTTGTGTGTGTGTCACATGCCATCCCAGCCCTTCATCTCCTACCCCTAGATCATACGGTTGTGGATGGATGTGAGATGTAACCTATTTAAACTTGTATTTTCTATTTTGGAGGAATTAATGCCATTTTGATTCAAACAAATTCAAGAGCAAGGGCTGGTGCGCCCCCCTCCTCTCTCCTCCCTCTCCCCCTTGAAGCTGTGAAGGCTTCCATTCTGAGGTGTGACGCCTCGTGTATCGGTTCCGACGATCGCCGCCGCCGCCACGAGCCGCCACCGCACTGCCATCGCCATCAACGGAGTTCTGCCCGCGCAGTACCACAGAAGATTCTACGAATTTCATGTCTCATCCCCGAGCTCATATAGATCTGGAGATTTTAGTGGATGTTCCAGAGGTGTCAAGGACATCCCACAAATTTTGGTTTGCCATTCAGATCTCGTTTCATATTTTCTGATTTTCGTCCACTCTTCCATTTCGGTTCTGCCAGAGTTCTGTCCAGATTCATCCCTGCCCTGAGTTTCATGTCTTAGGTCCACTTTTTGAGTTTTGTTGGTTCTCCCAATTTTACTGGGGGTTCAATTCATCCACCCCTTCATCCACATTTTTTCTTAATTTTTCATTCACCAATCTCATATTTTCTAAAAATCGTTCTCAGTCCCATCTACAGTTCTATCCTCCTGTTCCTAGATCCGACCACCAGTCATCCCAAAATTCATAGTAAATCACCACCACCTCCAAATCAAATTCCAAAAAATGTCCCAGTTCCGTGGTTTGATACCCTACAACGTTGAAGAAGAGCTCGAAGACTGAATCTAACTGTAAGTAGGCGGTGAATGGCCATTTACAGGAAAGTAATGTGCTTATCTGATATTTCGGGAGCTATGGAGCAGAGGATTGGAAAATTGTTAATGCCCAGGTCCGCCCAGGTTCAGAAGAGTCCACTAGCCCTGGATTGAAGGATTTTAAATCCTCTTTCCAACGGCGCTGGTTTCGTCGCATTCCGGCAACGGGGCTGACCGCAGCGGCCGTTTTCGCCGGAGCGCGCGCCTGAAAACAGCAACCAAACTCCGTGGGCAGCAACTTCAAGACTTGGGAATCGGGACCGATCGATCCCCGATCGGTGTTCCCGGCCGACCGCCGTCCGTGGAGGCACGCCACCAGGGGTCCCCATCATAGTGGGTCCCACCCTCGCAGATCCGGAGGACAGCGCTGTCCGTGGGCCCCGCGGGCCCGTAGAAGCCGCCGTTCGGAAAGCACGAAAACGAGGAGTTCGGCACCGCCGGGCGACATCAGGATGCTGCCCGTCAACCCGAGTTGCATGATTCCCGGACCCCACATGTGACCTTTTACCTCCCTGCGTGGAGTGGGTTGACTTAGTGTACTGCTGTAATCATTGTTAACCGGGAGTCCGTGATTCGGCCGGGGTTGTCTTCGCCAAGCCGGGTGCGTGGAGGTAATGGTCCGAACCCCTTGGCGTTACATTGCTTAGCTAATATACGGTCTTAGGCCGCTGCCGAGAGTGTAGGTACTAGCCCGTGTGTCCATGTCACCGCTGTGAGAGTGAGAGTGACCCGTCCCGTGACTCGATCCGAGTCCGGAAGTTGAGTCGGACTACCCTTGACCTCCGCCGGTTCCTTAACCGCGCACGGTCCGCGCTTTCCCTCGCTTGGGACGACGAGTGAGCTTCCACTTCTGTTAGCGACGTTTCGTCACTACGAGCTCGTAGTGTCAGGCTTAGTGTCTCCCTGGTGTGTGTTGCTGGTCGTGTCTTCATCTACAGTCCGAGGGTGGCACCATATAGTGTCGTCTCCCGTGTCCGTCCCGCATCAGTTTGGTATTAGAGCAAGTCGAGTCTAGGGTAGTCTTTGCATATGTCTTGCATACATCATGCTCTAAGTCGAGTCTAGGACCATCATTATTTTCAAAACAAAAAAAAGTGTGTTTTAAATTGCATTTGCACCCTTTATTCGGTATCTTAAAAGGTGTTGTCCGAACGTTAGGCTACGCCTACCGGGAGGTCGCACACTTGCGGGAGTGATCTTCGGATCGATTAAATCTGCCCCGTACCAGATATTGGTTTAGGTCTAAGTGCATCATTTAGTGTGTGTTTGCATTAGTCGGTGTCTTCTAGGTCGTGTGTCAGTTGCATGCCCACCCGTCGAGGTACCCAATACTCGCCACCACCACCTATGGCGGATTCCCGGGCCCGTAGCTCCGATGAGTCCTCGACGGCCGAGATGTTCCGAGCCATTATGGAACGTCTTGACACACGTATGGATGGCCTTAGTACGCATATGGATGGCATAGGAACGCGTTTAGAAGGGCGGATGAAAGCCCTCGAGGATCGGACCGAGAGTTCGGATCAGTCCATCCAGGGCTTAGTTGGGAGGATTGCCATCCTAGAGAGGGGCCCAGTAGCGGCGCAACCCACGCCGACGAATGGACAACAAGAGCCGGTGCAGCAACCCACTGTGCCAAGGGCTCAAGTGGAGAATGTTGGGGTTCAACAGGTGCATGTGGTGGATGATTATGCATCTGATAATGATCAAGGGGGTAATGGTCATCGTCATCAATGACGGAATCGTGATGACGAGGATGACGACCGCATTCTTAGGGGTGTGCGTGCGGATCCTCTCACTTTTAGCGGGTCCTTGGACCCTCGGGTGTATTTAGATTGGGAGGCCGGCATGGACCGATACTTCGAGTGGTTTGAGATGACGGACCACCGGAGAGTCCGATATGCTAAGATGAAGCTGCAAGGGCAGGCTCAAACTTATTGGATCAATGTGGAGAGCCTACTCAACCAGCGACGTCAACCCCAGATCGGTACTTGGGATGATATGAAAACCAAGTTGAGGGAGAAGTACCTTCCCGCCTCATATCGCCAACGTCTCATAGACAAGTGGTAAAGCATCTCCCAAGGGAACCGATCCGTGACTGAGTACACCGCCGAGTTCGATGAGTATTATTTGCGGTGCGGGATCACGGAAGAGAGCACCATGACGATATCCCGCTTTTGGAGAGGTTTGCGGCCCAATTATCAATATGAACTCTTTCACCGCAATGCCACCACTTTGGAGCAGGCATATCAGATTGCTCTCGAATTGGAGCAGTTCGAGGCCGAGTTTGAGTCACCCCATCGGTTGGGCTCCTTTCCCCTTCGTAGTGTCGAGTCCCGTGGCTCATCTGGCACGTATCCGAGGGCCCCCATGGCACGACCTCAGAAGCCCGCTCGCCCCAAGCCCTTTGCTCCTAGGCCTCGTCCTCCACCCCCGAGGGACCTTCCTCGTCCCCAGCATCTTACGGCCCCACCCATAGCCCGTCCACCGGCACCCGCACCTCCTGCACGTCCTTTGTTGCCTACGCCTCCTATCCGTCGGGAGGATAAAGGTAAAGGAACTATGATTGGGGAGCCTAGTGGATCACGACAGCAGTGTTATCGCTGCAATGGGTTTGGCCATTTCGCCAACCAGTGTCCCACCCGCCCATCTCTTCACATTGGGGACACACAGGTCGAGGATACCACCCCTACGGGCCTCGAGTTAGTCAGCTATGAGGCAGATGAAGAGTTAGCTGACGAGTACTATGAGATGGGAGGTGAGGCCCAGGATGTCCAGCGGTCGGACGATACCCACGTGGGGGTCGTCAGATGTATCCTCACCCAGCCACAAGTCAGTGATGACTGGCGCCGGACCACTATCCTTCAGGTATTCTGTAGGCTGGGAAAGCAAATTTGCAAGGTGGTCATCGATAGCGGGAGTTGTATCAATGCAATCTCCATGAATGCTGTCGCTCGTCTTGGTCTCACACCCGTAGACCATCCTTGTCCCTATCAGGTATCATGGGTGGATACCACTTCCATTTCGGTCAGGCTGCGGTGCTTGGTCCCGCTGCAGCTCCACTCCTACCGTGACGAGATCTGGTGTGATGTCCTCCCCATGGAAGTGGGCAGTATCATTCTTGGTAGGCCATGGTTATTTGACCGGGATGCCAGGCTCCATGACCGGTCGAACACCTGTACCTTCGACCACGCTGGCCAGCGGGTCACCCTCCAACCCGTTCGGCCCAGGAGCCCATCAGTCAGGGGTCCTACTGGCCCTAGTACTCCGTAGCCTTCCGTCCCTGGGCCTAGTACCCCATCCCCAGCTCGGGCTATGACCGTTACCTTTGGCCCAGGAGAGCCCTCGACGAGGAGATTGATGATGATTAGCTCCCGGGAGATGGAGCAGGAGCTTAGTCAGGGCTGTCTGGTGTTTGCCATTACGGTCCGAGAGGTGGAGCGGGACTCCGAGGGTGAGCTCCCACCCGAGGTTGTTCCCATTCTGCAGGAGTATGCTGATGTCTTTCCCGATGAGCTTCCCGAGGGACTCCCACCTATGCGGGATATTCAACATGCCATCGACCTTGTTCCGGGCTCTTCTTTGCCCAACCTTCCTCATTATCGCATGAGTCCCACGGAGCATGCCGAGCTTAAACGGCAGGTCGACGAGTTAGTGCAGAGAGGGTCTGATCGGGACAGCATGAGTCCATGTGCTGTGCCCGCATTACTCGCCCCGAAGAAGGATGGCACGTGGAGAATGTGCATTGATAGTCGTGCCATCAACAAAATCACCGTGAAGTACAGATTCTCTATTCCCCGCCTTGATGACATGCTGGACATGATGGCAGGTGCCACTATCTTTTCGAAGATCAATCTTAAGAGTGGCTACCATCAGGTGAGGATTAGGCCAGGTGATGAGTGGAAGACCGCATTTAAGACCAAGGACGGTCTATATGAGTGGTTGGTCATGCCTTTTGGGTTGACCAATGCCCCTAGCACTTTCATGCGGCTCATGACTCAGGTCCTTCGACCTTTCATTGGAGTCTTTGTAGTGGTGTATTTTGATGATATCCTTATCTATAGCCGCACCACGGGGGACCACTTAGACCACCTTCGGCAGGTTTGTCTACTTCTTCGGCGAGAGCAGCTGTTTGCGAACCCACAGAAGTGTGCCTTCATGACACCTCATCTTACCTTCTTGGGTTTCATTGTGTCTAGTACGGGGGTCTCCGCCGATCCGGAGAAGGTCCGAGCCATTGTTGAGTGGCCGGAACCCCATACCGTTCATGATGTCCGCAGCTTTCATGGTCTTGCGATGTTCTATCGTCGCTTTATCCGTGGATTTAGCTCCGTCATCGCCCCGATCACGGATTGCATCCGTAAGGGCACATTTGTATGGACGAAGGCCGCATCTGCTGCCTTCAAGGACATCAAGGAGCGCATGACCCAGACACCTATCCTTCGACTGCCTGATTTCTCGAAGGTGTTTGAGGTCTCTTGTGATGCGTCGGGCGTGGGAATTGGGGGAGTTTTGAGTCAGGAGTCCCACCCGATCGCGTATTTCAGCGAGAAGCTGAATGACGCGAAGCTGCGATATTCCACATATGATAAAGAATTCTATGCAGTTGTTCAGGCTCTTAGGCATTGGAGGCACTATCTTTTACATCAGGAGTTTGTCCTATACTCCGACCACGAAGCATTGAGGTACCTCCATTCGCAAAAGAAGCTTAACTCGCGTCATAGTCGTTGGGTCGAGTATCTCCAGCAGTTCACCTTTGTGCTGAAACATAAGGCTAGAGTGGAGAACAAGGTGGCTGATGCCTTGAGTCGGCGAGCATGTTTGCTTACCACCATGAGTGCCGAGGTCATAGGGTTAGAGAAGATGAAGGAGGCCTATGTTGATTGCCCTGACTTCGGTCAGATTTTTACCACTCTCCAGGTCGGACCCTCGAGAGACCTTGATGAGTACGTGCTTCAGGAGGGTTACCTCTTTTGAGGTAGCAGGCTATGTGTTCCCCGAACTTCGGTTCGAGATTTCTTAGTGTGGGAACTACATGCAGGAGGTCTAGCCGGCCACTTTGGTCGGAACAAGACTATTGAGGCAGTAGAGCATCGATTTTATTGGCCGAGATTGAAGCGCGATGTCGCTAACATCGTGGCTCAGTGCCGTACATGTGCTACGGCCAAGATGAAGAAGCAACGCTCGGGCCTTTATACGCCTCTACCCGTGCATGATGCCCCGTGGCAGGATGTTAGTATGGACTTTGTTTTGGGATTGCCACGTACCTCCAGGAAGCATGATTCGGTCTATGTGGTGGTTGACCGTTTCTCGAAGATGGCCCTCTTTATCCCTTGCTCGAAGACTTCGGATGCTTCTAGGGTAGTCCGCCTATTCCTTACTCATGTGGTGTGCAAGTTCGGGTTGCCTCGCACTATAGTGTCTGACCGTGATGTTAGATTCACTTCCTACTTTTGGAAGACACTATGGCATATGATGGGTACTCACCTCAAGTTTTCTATTGCATATCACCCCCAGACAGATGGTCAGACCGAGGTGGTCAATAGGAGTCTGGGAGATCTTTTGAGGTGTCTAGTTAAGGATCGCATTGGGGATTGGGATCTCATTTTACCTATGGCTGAGTTTGCATACAATGATTCGGTGAATAGGTCTACCGGCATGAGTCCATTTGAGATTGTCACTGGTCGTAGGCCTAGGAAACCCGTTGACCTTGTCCCCATGCCTATCCATGCTAGAGTGTCGGAGTCGGCCGAGTCGTTTGCTAGGCACGTTAGGAGTTTGCATGACGACATCCGTCGTCACATTGAGGCCAGCAATGCACGGTACAAGGAGTTAGCCAATCCCCACCGACACCACCGAGAGTTCCATGAGGGTGAATACGTCATGATCAGGGTAAGACCTGAATGGTTTCCCTCTGGAACCGTTAAGAAGTTGCAAGCTCGCGGAGCCTGTCCCTTTAGAGTGTTGAAACGCGTTGGATCCAATGCGTATGTTGTGGACTTGCCCGAGGAATATGGTATAAGCTCTACCTTCAATGTATCGGATCTTGTTGCATATAGGGACCCAGCGGTGATCCCTAGTGAGCCTTTTGAGCCATCTCCTCCCCTTGAGAGTGATCCCACACCTGAGTGTCCACTTCCACCTCCAGCCCCCTTTTCACGGCAGCGTGAGCATATAGATCGTATACTGGACGAGCAAGTGACAGTTACCAGGAGTGGATCTTACCCGCGCTACCTAGTGCCATGGAGAGGACGGCTCGCTACTGAGGACACATGGATCACGCATGGCGAGTTGCAACAGATCGATCCGGACCTTTTGGAGCGATACAGGAGCGATGCAGACCCTTACTCAACAGGGTCGAGTTTCTCCCACCCGGGGAGAATTGGTGCGGACACCCGAGCAGTTGAGCGGCGCGATACGCCGAGCCACCGGTACCGCACACAGAGCACAACTCGAGCCACCTCCGCATCTATTTGGCTCGGAGACAGCCTGGAGACGCCCCCCTGAGTCCCGGCATTTATCATATTTAGTTAGACTTTATGTGTGTGTAATTTGTGTTTATTTCATTGCATTCGGTTTGCCATTTTGATTGTAATAGGGGCTTATGTGTAATTCGGACACCGTGGGCCCCACGGGTCCCCAGGCCCCATCCCATTGGGCCACCTCAACCTAGGGTCCCACGTGGGGTCAGTCAACATGCCAAATGGAGGCATCTAGAAGTTTTAATGGTAAAAGGACACATAGGGGACAAGTGGCTTGAAAAGTCCAAGGAGGCTACCCACCCCCACCTACCAAGTCCACCTTCTACACCCTAGTCCAAGGGCCGCCCCCCTCCCCTTATTTTTTTATTTATGTTTTGTGTGTGTGTCACATGCCATCCCAGCCCTTCATCTCCTACCCCTAGATCCTACGGTTGTGGATGGATGTGAGATGTAACCTATTTAAACTTGTATTTTCTATTTTGGAGGAATTAATGCCATTTTGATTCAAACAAATTCAAGAGCAAGGGCTGGTGCGCCCCCCTCCTCTCTCCTCCCTCTCCCCCTTGAAGCTGTGAAGGCTTCCATTCTGAGGTGTGATACCTCGTGTATCGATTCCGACGATCGCCGCCGCCGCCATGAGCCGCCACCGCACCGCCATCGCCATCAACGGAGTTCTGCCCGTGCAGTACCACAGAAGCTTCCACGAATTTCATGTCTCAGCCCCGAGCTCAGATAGATCTGGGGATTTTAGTGGATGTTCCAGAGGTGTCAAGGACATCCCACAAATTTTGGTTTGCCATTCAGATCTCGTTTCATATTTTCTGATTTTCGTCCACTCTTCCATTTCGGTTCTGCCAGAGTTCTGTCCAGATTCATCCCCGCCCTGAGTTTCATGTCTTAGGTCCACTTTTTGAGTTTTGTTGGTTCGCCCAATTTTACTGGGGGTTCCATTCATCCACCCCTTCATCCACATTTTTTCTTAATTTTTCATTCACCCATCTCATATTTTCTAAAAATTGTTCTCAGTCCCATCTACAGTTCTGTCCTCCTATTCCCAGATCCGACCACCAGTCACCCCAAAATTTTATAGTAAATCACCATCACCTCCAAATCAAATTCCAAAAAATTTCCCTGTTCCATGGTTTGATACCCTACAACTTTGAAGAAGAACTCGAAGACTGAATCCAACTGCAAGTAGGCGGTCAATGGCCATTTACAGGAAACTGATGTGCTGATCTGATATTTCGGGAGCTGTGGAGCAGAGGATTGGAAAATTATTAAAGCCCAGGTCCGCCAAGGTTCAGAAGAGTCCACTGGCCCTAGATTGAAGGATTTTGAATCCTCTTTCCAACGGCGTTGGTTTCGTCGCATTCCGGTGACGGGGCTGACCGCAGCGGCCGTTTTCGCCGGAGCGCGCGCCTGAAAATAGCAACCAAACTCCGTGGGCAGCAACTTCAAGACTTGGGAATCGGGACCGATCGATCCCCGATCGGTGTTCCCGGCCGACCGCCGTCCGTGGAGGCGCGCCACCATGGGTCCCCATCATAGTGGGTCCCACCCCCGCAGATCCGGAGGACAGCGCCGTCCGTGGGCCCCGCGGGCCCGTAGAAGCCGCCGTTCGGAAAGCACAAAAACGAGGAGTTCGGCACCGCCGGGTGACATCAGGGATGCTGCCCGTCAACCCGAGTTGAGTGATTCTCGGACCCCACATGTGACCTTTTACCTCCCTACGTGGAGTGGGTCGACTTAGTGTACTGCTGTAATCATTGTTAACCGGGAGTCCGTGATTCGGCCGGGGTTATCTTCGCCACGCCGGGTGCGTGGAGGTAATGGTCCGAACCCCTTGGCGTTACATTGCTTAGCTAGTATACGGTCTTAGGCCGCTGCCGAGAGTGTAGGTACTAGCCCGTGTGTCCATGTCACCGCTGTGAGAGTGAGAGTGACGCGTCCCGTGACTCGATCCGAGTCCGGAAGTTGAGTCGGACTACCCTTGACCTCCGCCGGTTCCTTAACCGCGCACGGTCCGCGCTTTCCCTCGCTTGGGACGACGAGTGAGCTTCCACTTCTGTTAGCGACGTTTCGCCACTAGGAGCTCGTAGTGTCAGGCTTAGTGTCTCCCTGGTGTGTGTTGCTGGTCGTGTCTTCATCTAGAGTCCGAGGGTGGCACCATATAGTGTCGTCTCCCGTGTCCGTCCCGCATCAGAAGGGGAAGCCTCGCACGAAGATCTTCACCCTACACCACCCTCTCTAGTTGAGGCCGATCTCATCTTAGAAGAACCCCTTGTTAGATGGCTAAAGGAGAGCTCGATAAGAGATATCATGGCTCATACCTACCTACCCATGGAACGAGACCTACCTCTAGTGCCCATCCACACCTCTCACACCACGATCCAATCCTACTACGAGGTAGAGGGTTTGGATGACCTCCTCAAGGGCCTAGAATGGCAACTAGAGTTGACTTTCTTGTTGACCCTAGGGACGGTCCACCCAACAAGCCTTAGTCTCATCCACCCATGTGATGGGTCTATCACCTCGGTCTACACCATTGGTTGCTACACTAGTGACCTCCTTCTCCTTCTTCCTATGGAAGATGAACCCATCCCGATCCACTCCCCGACCATCGTGATCCCAAGGACATTGGCCGACCGACCCACTCACTACACTGGCCCAGTCATTTCATTAGAAGAGGATGACTCCCCACCTTTGGTAGACTTTGAGGACCTAGAGTTCCTTCCCCTAGGTGACCCTTGCCATGATCCCTTTGACCCCTTCCTTTGGGAGCTCTGGTACCCATGTGACCCATCCGCATCACCAACCACCCACCCTTTCCTACCATCACCCACCATGTTGGGCCAAGCCCACCTCATCCAAGACCCGGCTTACACCATGGGAGCCATAGGCAACATACACCTGGAGATCGAGGAGGTGCCCCACCCCGTGATATCCACCTTCCTTGATCCCTTCGACCCTTTCCAATGGAAGTCCAAAAGCCATCCCACGATCCCTCACATGGAAGTCATCTTTGAGATCGGTGTGCATAACCCTTAGCGTACCGCACCCCTTGGCATGATTAGTATGTTGGGTTCATTCATTCATATCACCCACATGTCAAGTAGGAAGCATGAGTGGTCCATATTTGGGTGCAGTGGCCCTCCATCATTTGTCATTAGTCTTATGCATGTTAGGGGCATTCACGGAGGTTCGGGTCCCCCGGCATTTGCTACACCCATCCTTGATAGATTCACCTATGGATGCCCTGGCCCTCCAACCTTTGTTAGGGAGTCCACGCATGATAGGGCCACATTTGGTTGCCCCGGCCCACCAAGGCACATCAAGGTCCATGTGGCATCATGGCATGATATGTCCATCTATGGATGTCCTGGTCCACCTTTATCCACACACATTTTCACACACCCACCGCCCCATAGTGCATGGCATGTGCATCCAAGCAAGCATTTAGCAACGAGCGGTGTGGTTCACGAGAAGCAGCGAAAATCTCATGGGCGCCACTTGGGATTCCAAGTAGGCAACTTGGTGATGGTGACATTGGAGTTGCTCTACCCTAGGGTCACCTCCAAATCGAGGACACGAGGACTTGGACCTTCCCGAGTTCCGAGTGGCTTTGGCAACCCGGCTTACGGGTTGGACTTACTAATGGGTTTTGGGATTCACCCCATTTCCCCTGTGGCAGATCCGGCACCTTATATGGGCACCGCGGTGGATCCTAGTGAGTGCCTTGAGCCTATACCTTCCTTTGAGAGGGACACCCCGGAGAGCCACCACAAATCAACCTGCGAACCCGACGTGTGCATATGGAGGCAATACTAGGCAAGCAAGGTATCATCGCTAGCATGAGGGTGTTCGTGCCACTATGAAAAGCTGAAGCGCCATCCCCCGGCCATGGACGCGGGTTGAGTCAGGAGATCGTGGTTCGCCTGGAGTTGCCTTGGTGCACCACCTCCCCGGTGGACCCATACTCGACGGGGTCGAGTTTTCCCCACCCTAAAAGTATGATGGGGGCATCACTTATCCCTCCACATTTTTCGAAGCTCTGATGGATCGTCGGCATGCGCCATTATGTTCTTCACATTTTCTTGAGTCAATCCATTTTAATTTTCATATTTTATTTGAGTCAAAAACCATGTAATTTTCTTTTTATTTGAGTCCAGTACCTAGGTATAAGGGTCATTTACCTAAGTCTTGAGTCATATGGTTATTTAAGTAGGTTAATGGGCCCAATTCAATGGGCTAGGCCCATTGGCGCCCCCCTAGGTAGAGTTGGTCAATAGTTAATTTGTTAGGGTCTTATTGTAAATTGTGGGAAGCCTATAAATAGGACCCCATATCCACCATTTGAAGCTAATGAATAGTTGAATTAAAATTTGAGAGAAAATTGGAATCCAGTTTATTTCCTTGGAGTGAGAAGCTCCCCCCACCTATCTCTCTCTCTCTCTCTCTCTAAAGGGGGAGACCCCCATTCTCTCTCCTCCCCCCCCCCAATTTTGAAATTCTTTTTCCTATCCTCTCTCCTCCACCTAGGCCCCACCTCATCCACTCTTCAATTGCCACAACACCCACCCCTTCATATCCCAAGGCCCCAATAACTCCTCCAATCAATTCCCTCCCCCTTCCTAGGTGACCCTCGGCACTCCCCATACACCCTCTCCTTCTCCCAAGGGAGAATCCCATCTCCCCAAGCACCACTTCCCATTCCCAACATAACCCTTCCCATCCACAAGGCCCCATTAATCATCCCCATTAATCCACATTCAAACCTTTGAGATAGATCTCTCCTTCCATCTCTCCCTCCCAACCCAAATTCACAGCTCCCCCTCTCACAACCTGCTAGACCCCCTTCCAGCCCCCATTCTCCACCTCTGTCACCCTAGTTCGCCCCCTCCCACACCCCCTTATAGCTAGGGGTTGCCCCCACACCCATCCACCCCATTTCTCATCCCATCTACCTCCATTTCCCATCACCTATCATCACCCTGCTCAATCCAGTTCGCAGGCAACAGTCCAGGGACAACTTGCAGAGCCTGCCTCGGAGTCATCACGCATCTTCAGGTGGTGTATCCTATATTTCTAGAAATCTCTTCAAAGCAGCTTTGCAGGACAGGTCGTCTCGCATCCATCCGATGTCCGTGCTGCCCGAGAGAGAAATTCTCCCTTGACTGTGCAAGGCTGCTCCTGTAGGGAACCACATGTAAAGTGAAGAAGCAACCACGGCCGCTCCTGGTGGACTTTGGATGTGATTTTTGGCTGAGGTCTTCTCCTCCAATCCCCCTGTCAGTACCAACAAGAAGGGAGTCATTTGGATCCCGGAGCAAAGAGTTCCAATTTTTCTCCCTGGAGCGCGCAGGTCAGTTCCACTAGAGATAGATTCGACCCCCTTCCACTATTCTGGTCCTTGCGGTCTGCTCCGACCTCCTCCAGCATTCTCGTTGGTCTCCGATCAAAGAAGAATTGTTCACGATCGCTTTGAATCTAGCCCCGTCCTTATCGGACCCCGAGAGCATTCGTGGCATCCACTTCTTTCAGCAGCAGGGGTTCTGGGACAGATAGAAACTGAACGGATCAGCCCGGGTCCCGATCCCACCCCGGCAACCGTCGACAATAGAACGATCCCCAAAAATTCTTGTGGCTTCCTGGGCCAACCCAGGGAATTTTGGGCCTAGTCCCATCAACATTTAAAGTCGGTAGGGTCCGTGGCGGCACCGTCATCACCTCCCTGTCAAGTCATTCCATCGACGGATGGAACCTGCGAAGCTTGGCGAATCGACTCTATCCTAAGTTTTCCCCACCCCGCCTGGCCGGCTTAAAGCCCCTCCCTGTGGGAGGTAGTGTTTGCATATAATTTTCATTCCCCCACCCCAAGTCCAACCCCCCTGCGTGGGGAGTAGGGCATGTAATTGTTGGTACAGGGTGAAGCTTCATCGGCGCAGTGTGCGGGGAACCCACACTTCCCCGCTCGTCTCGTCTCCGGCCGGGAACGACGTCTTCACGCCGATCAGGTGAGCTCCTAGTCACTTCCTCTTCTGGTTTACTTTTGCTTAATTAGTATTGTCTTTTAGCTCCGTCGGACGGTAAGTGAGCGCCCGATCCAAAATCGATCAAATTGACTCTCCACCGCGGAGCGAGTTGTGAGAGAGTACACCTTACAACCCACGCCCTTGGAGTGCTGGCCGCCCACGTGAATTCGGCATCCCTGGCCCATTGGGGTCCTCCCCAAGCTAGCCATACCCCTGGAACACCAAGGTCCAACCTCGGACCCTCAGCATCATCGCTAGTCCACCTACGGACCCGAGTGTGCTCGACGCGGGTGAACCCGCTTGAGTGAGTCTGCCATTCGGTTTGTGCTTGCTTGCTAGGTCCAAGGGGTCTTTGAGTTAGTTGCTGCATACCCTAAGTTGTGTCATACCCATTGTGGTCCCCTTCATCAAGTGTTATATCAAAAGACGTCGTGGGAAGGTCCGGTTACGCCCGTCCGGAACGTGGCCTTTCTTGCGTCGAGGAGACCTTCGGGTCATTCCTTCGCCTCGTACCACTAGGTGCTCAGGTTACCACCACCATCCTAGGTCATTTCACATCATTGGGACTCTCCTCCGGATATTCCTTCCGTCGGACTAGGACCTCTATTATGAGACCTCCGTAAGACCCCGCGAGCCTGGGATTCTCACTAGGACGCCGGGCGGGTTGTACCCTCAACACCTACACCCAATTATTCGATCAAGTCACTTGTTTTACAACCCGAAGTTCGGGTCTGTCTTGTTCTAAAAGTGGCACCGGGTTAGACTGCCAGGTGCTTTAAGCTGTCCAGTCATGACCGTTTCCTTCTGGCCCACGAGCCAGGTCCTACGGGTCATTTTCCTTGACTTCCATTGACCTAGCCATGTCTAAATTGACCTAATAGCCTCTCGTTCCACCTAAGAAGGTTGGGCTGACTCTGGTTCGGTCCCACCTTACCTTGGGCAGGCTGGGAGCCCATTATGTCAACTCCTTAGTCTTGATGGGCCTAGTTTCATTGCAGTTATTCCTGGATCGTCTTTACCACTAAGCGGCCCTATCAGGACCGTTTTTTGTGTGGGACGACCCACTGGAGACCATTTTCCTTTGGTTATGTCCCAGTAAGTTCCCTCTGTCTTGAACGGTCCATTATAGACCTTCTTCCTTTCGGAAGTGGCCTAGTGGGGACCGTCTTTAATCTGCTAGCGGCCCATTGAGGACCGTTTTATCTCCTTGGAACTGGGCTTGTGCCTTGGCCCAGTATTTTTCCTGGCGGTCCAATATAGGCCGTTTCTATGATGATTGCGGTCCGTGCATGACTGTTACTCTTTCAGAACCATGGTTTACACAAGTTTCTTGTGTGTGCTTCTTTGGCCAAGCCAGGGATGGGTTGTGCTGCATTTCACCCTGACTATCCTTGACATTACCAGCTTTAATTTATGGCTTCTCATGTAACTATGGAAATTCCTTTTGATCCTAGAGATAAGTTGCGTAGCTTGACCTTGGAATTCTTGGCCAATTCCAATGAATGTATAGATATTACTTGGGATCTTGGATCCACTAAATCAATGCCAACGCATCATAAGGTCCCGGTCTGGTCCTGGGAGGAGCGCCCGAAAAGTACTAGTGTCCCGGAGAGTTGTAATGACATGGTGAGGCATTGCACCGAGTACTTGACTAGCATGTTGTCTAAAACATTCATTACTCTTTTCTTTTTGCCATTAACACTTGATTCCTTCTTGGAATATTATCAATACATGACTTGTTACTTACGTGCTTGATCGGCCAATTCATGAAATTGATATACCTCTATTCTGTCTATTCTTTTTTCCATCATGTTCTATGTTTATTTAGTTCTATTACATTGAAATCACTTGACATCTAATTTAACTGGTTAATTACTTAAACTAGCTGCTATTGCCTACTGAGCGTTTGCTCACCCAATTTTTCCCCCTTTCAGGTAGCTCTAGTGATGAAACGCAAACGGATGGGGATGGCCAAGAGTAAAGACTGGAGTGAACCCTAGCAGGCGTGGTCTGGATTAGTGTCATAGGAAGTGGTCTATGTGGTTGTGTAGTTACTTTAAAGAGTCATTGTATGTTGTTAGCTCAGACTGGTCATTTCGAGTTGTAATCTTCTCTTTATCTTTTATATGACTCTTGACGTAAGAAGGTGTGAATGTGGAACATTATTACTCTCCTGTTTATAAATAAGTTGGTGTTTCTTTTAGGCTATTCCTTCTCTATTGCAATTATGTTCTTTAATGCCGTTATTGCTCTATTTATCATGAATGTATATAACTGCCGCGTTTCGATATTCTGTGTCGGGGTGTGACCGTTTTTATGGTATCAGAGCCTAGGTTTTCTAAGTTCGTAGGTTTATAAGTGATGTCGTAGAACCTATAACTTTGTTAAAAGTCTAAGGGTCCAACCTGATGAGATTGGGTAGAGACTGGGGTTGAGTAAATTAAATTAATTCTAAAAGAGACTCTGTTA
Source organism: Amorphophallus konjac (assembly GCA_022559845.1). Taxonomy (NCBI): domain Eukaryota; kingdom Viridiplantae; phylum Streptophyta; class Magnoliopsida; order Alismatales; family Araceae; genus Amorphophallus; species Amorphophallus konjac. The sequence goes on along the minus strand of CM040121.1, from coordinate 289,392,346 downwards.
GGCCATTATTAACTTAACTTAATTTTCCTACATGTAGGAGTTTATTTCGATGGTGGCGGAACGTGCGCAATGGAGTGATATGCAGCGTACTGTGCAGGGTTTGAGTCTAGCCCTCCAATAGGTGGCCCAAGGAGGAGGAGCACACCATGGAGCTGGTGATCTCCACCGAAATTTCTGAGGAATGAATCCCCCATGATTTGGAGGATCAGCGGATCCCGATGAAGCCGAGAATTGGTTGAAGGAGATAGAGCGAGTCTTTAGAGTCATGTAGTGCGGTGATCAAGACCGGGTACTCTTGGTGACCTTCTAGTTGGAACGTGATGCACGTGCTTGGTGGGAAGCAGTAGAAGCCACGCTCAGTAATAGGCGTGAGACGTGGGACGAATTCAAGGAACATTTTAGTAGCAAGTATTTTTCAGACCGGGTGCAAGAGAAGAAGGCGGCAGAGTTCACTGCTTTAAAACAAAAAAACTTATCGATTGCTGAATACGAAGCTCAGTTCTCCAGGCTGTCTCGCTATTCGACTCATTTGGTATCTACTGAAAAGATGAAGGCAAAGTGATTTATGAATGGGTTGAAGCTTAAGTATATTAACCAATTGGCGCCTTTAGAGATTCACACTTATGTTGAGATTGTGAGGAAGGCTCAAGTCCTCGAAGATACCATAGAGATGACTGAGAGGATCAGAGGAAGGAACATTAAGAAAGAGCAGACCACTAGTTCTGGGAGTTTCAAACCCAACAATGGCAAGAAGAGGCCAACTAGCAGGTCTAGTTCGTGGAAGGACAAGAAGCCGAGGAGTGATGACAAGAAGTCAGGTCCAGTTGCTTCATACAAAGTCGTTTGCAAGTATTGTGATCGTCCGGGTCACAAGATGGAGGAGTGCTGGCGAAAGCTAGGCGCATGTTTGCGTTGCGACAGCTGGGACCATCGTATTCCCGAGTGTCCCCTCCTGTCCGATCAAGTTACACCAAACAAGCCGCAAGGAGGTTAGAAGCGGTAGGGCAAGCTTCAAGCCCTATAGGAAATTGAGACCGAAGCCTCCGAGGAGGGTGGACTTGTTGAAGGTACACTTATTGTTTATGATAATCTAGCATTTGTTCTATTTGATACCGGAGCAACGCATTCCTTTATTTCCCAGAGTTTTCCTAAGTCCTTAACTATGAAACATGTGTTAATGAATTCTCTATTGGAAGTTTCAACCCCTATTGGTTCGGGTTCAACAATTAAATATTACTACACTTCTAATAAGATCCTGATTAGTGGGCAGAATATGCCAGCTGATTTGGTTTGTATGGAAATGAAGGATTATGATGTAATCCTGGGAGCTGACTGGTTGGCTAGATATGAGGCCAGTGTTCATTGTAAAACTAGCTCCGTGTCTTTTTCTAGACACCCCGAGCTTTCTTTTGTTGGGGTTAGGCACTCTAAATCCGTGCCACTTATTTCAGCCCTTCAATCTGAGAGATTATTGAAGAAAGGATGTCAGGCATTTTTAGCCTTGGTTTCTTTAACCAATAAGAAGGAGTTTGAGATTAAGGACATCCCTATTGTTCGAGATTTTCCAGATATTTTTCCTGAAGATTTTCCAGGACTTTCGCTTGAAAGGGAGGTAGTCTTTTCTATTGATCTAATTCCTGGCGCGTCTCCTATTTCCAAGGCTCCGTATCGTATGTCTCCTGTGGAGTTGAGGGAATTAAAGAGGCAAGTAATGGAGTTGCTTGAGAAGGGGTTTATTCATCCTAGTACATCCCCGTGGGGAGCCCCAGTGTTGTTCGTGTGGAAGAAGGATGGTTCATTGAGACTGTGCATTGACTACCGATAATTGAACCAGCTTACTGTCAAGAACAAGTACCCATTGCCGAGGATTGATGAACTGTTCGATCAGATAGCGGGAGCATAATATTTCTCTAAGATTGATCTTCGATCGGGATACCATCAGCTGCGGATCAAGGACGATGATATCTTTAAAATAGACTTCCGTAGCTGATACGGGCATTTTGAATTTGTGGTAATGCCTTTTGGACTAGCGAATGCTCCTGCAGCTTTCATGCAGTTGATGAATAGTGTGTTCCGGCCCTACCTAGATCAGTGGGTCGTGGTGTTTATTGATGATATTTTGATATACTCTAAGAGTGAGGAGGAGCATTCTGAGCACTTGAGGATGGCGTTGCAATTATTGATAGATCATCAGTTGTACGCCAAGTTTAGTAAATGTGATTTCTGGCTGTAGGAAGTGTCTTTTCTAGGACGCATTATCACTAAAGAAGGAATTTCTATTGACTCCTCGAAGGTGGAGGCAGTAATAAATTGCGATAGGCTTGCGAATGTAACTGAAGTAAGAATTTTTCTAGACCTAGCAGGTTATTATCGGAGATTTATCAAAGATTTCTCCAAGATTGCGGTACCCCTGACCAGATTGACCCGCAAGGAGAATCGGTTTGAGTGGTCGAAAGATTATGAGCAGAGTTTCCAAACTCTGAAGTACTGTTTGACCACTACCCCTGTTCTGGCTTTGTCTTCGGGAGAAGGAAGATTTGTGGTCTACACGGATGCTTCAAGCATTGGCTTGGGTTGTGTGCTTATGCAGAATGGCAGGGTGATAGCCTATTCCTCTAGACAACTGAAGAAGCATGAAGAGAATTATCCCGTCCATGACTTGGAACTTGCTGTAGTAGTGTTTTCCCTAAAAATTTGGAGGCACTACTTATGCGGAGAGGCTTTTACCGTATTCTTTGACGATAAGAGTCTTAAATACCTATTTTCTCAGAAGGAACTTAACATGAGGCAGAGAAGGTAGCTCGAGTATTTGAAGGATTTTGATTTCTCTATTGAGTACCATCCTGGAAAAGGTAATGTGGTGGCTGATGCTTTAAGCCGCAAGCCGATAGCAAAATTGTCAAGTCTCGTGTTGCAAGAATGGAGACTGCTAGAACAGTTGGCTAGTCTAGACCTCAATGTTAGTGAGGGTCGGGTCATGATCGCTCAGTTTCAGCTTCGTCCAGAATTATTGATGGAAATCAAGTCCCTGCAAGGAAATGATCCGATGTTGGTAGAGATCAAGGAGAGTCTGAGCAATAGACCAGATTTTATATTAGCCGATGACGGCAGGTTGTTGTTTAGAGGAAGAACATGTGTTCTTGATGTGGCCAAAGTAAAAGGCATGATTTTAGAAGAAGCCCATAGGTCCAGGTATACTATCCATCCTGGAGCCACTAAGATGTACTGAGATCTAAAGAGGACCTTTTGGTGGCCAAACATGAAGAGGGAAGTGGCCGAGTTCGTGAATAGATGTCTAGTATGCCAGCAAGTGAAGACCGAACATTTCAGACATGTCGGGAAATTAAAATCACTCGATATACCATAGTGGAAGTGGGAGAGCATTGGCATGGATTTCATAATGGGCTTGCCGAGAACTCGTGGTTGATTTGATGCGATATGGGTCATTGTCGATAGACTGACTAAGTCTTCTCATTTCTTATCCAATAAGTCAAAGTGGACAGTTGATGTTTTGGTCACTCTATATATGATGGAAGTAGTAAGACTTCATGGAGTACCGTAAGCATTGTGTCAGATAGAGACCCTAGGTTTACTTTGCATTTTTGGAGAGGACTGCAAGAGTCCTTGGGAACCCGTCTGAATTTTAGCACTGCCTTTCATCCCCAGACGGACGGGCCGACCGAAAGAACTAACATCTTTATGGAAGAAGTTGTCGATCACCATTGTGCTGGGATGAGGTAGGAGAGAAGCAATGACTGGGATCGGATCTTATTTCAGAATCATACAAGAACATCTGCGTTATCTGAGATCATCTGCATGTGGCACAATCGAGGCAGAAAAGTTATGCTGATAATAGAAGGAGAGCCTTGGAGTTTCAGGTTGGCGAGCATGTATTCTTGAAGGTTTCGCCTATGAGAGGAATTCGAAGGTTTGGCATTCATGCCAAGATATGTCCGAGATACGTTGGCCCATTTGAGATTTTAGAAAGAGTTGGAGAAGTTACTTACAGATTAGCTTTACCACCTCAGTTATCCTGAGTGCACAATATTTTTCACGTATCTATGTTGAGGAATTATGTTTATGACCCCACTTACATCATTTAACCTGCGGATCTGGAATTAAAGGAAGATTTAACTTATGAGAGAAGCCCATCAAGATTTTGGATCGGAAGGAACAACAACTTAGGAATCGTTCTATACCTATGGTCAAAGTTCAATGGAGCTGTCGAGGAATCGAAGAAGCTACTTGGGAGTCTGAAGATGCTATCCGAAGGTAATACCCCGATTTATTCTAAGGGCAGCTATCTTACTATCCCCATTTCGATTAGTGCAGTGAATTTGGAGGACCAAATTCCTTAAAGTGGGGGAGGGTGTAGCATCCCGAGAATTTAATTAGAATTAAATAGTGGAATTTAAAATTTTAAAAGGGAAATTTTCTTTCAGGAGAAACTCAAATAATTTATAAAAATCTGAAAAAATGATAATCGTGCAGAGGACGAAAAGTTTAGACTATTGTCCTTCCGGGTCAAATCCTAATTAAAATCTTAACCAAGCCGAATTAAGGAATTGAGATTAAAATCGGATCTTTAAGTAACCGGACCTTAGATTGCTTAATTAGAGCCCAAATCATGATCATTTGAGCCGAAATCAAGCCCATTAGATCGGTCTCGATTGGAAGCCCAATAGCTCTCTCGTTTCTAGCCAAAACCCTAGCCCTAAAATTTGAATTTTGGTGAGCTGCGACGGCGGGACTTGGTCAAGTGTGATTCACCCACGACCCGCGTGCGTGGGACTCTATCCCCTTCAATCAACCCTTCCAGAATCAATTGACCCTATATAACTAACCCTAGCCCGACCTAGTATCGACGTTTCCTGCGACTGTCGACGAGGAGAGAGGACGTGGGTGTATTCAACGACATTGGGCGAGGTGTTCTTCGTGTGGTTCGGGTTTCTTGCGTTCATCTTCTTCCTTCGATTAAAGTAGGCAATCGTAGCCCAAATACATCATAAAATATACCATTAGAAGCGTCTTGAAGTCCTCTTTTTACCATCATGAAAAGCCTTAATTATTGTGTAGCAACCCTGATAAATGAATATTTGAAATGAATTAAAATATATATATAATACATATAATAAGAAGAGGGTTAAATGGAGGAATAAAACCTAAGATGCAAATAACGCCTCTTAGTAAGGCGTTAATTTAATAATAAACGCCTCTATCAAAGGCGTTAATCAAGAAGTGACGCCCTCACTACGCGGCGTCAAATTCCAACGTCAAAAAGGGTAAGGCCAAGAAACGCCCCTATCTTGGGCGTGTTTTAAAACAAAGAACGCCTTCATACCAGGCGCTTCTTAAGAAAGGACCTGCACCAGGTCGTCAATTCAAGAATCGACGACCTGACCAAAGTCGTTAATTCAGTTCGTGAACCGTTCGACCCAGAAACTTATCCAGGGTAATGGATAAGTGTTAGAAAGAGTTAAAAGGTGGTAATGACTCTATCATAGAAGTATTACTTCCACACAATCACTAACCCTAATAGGATTTCCCAAAATCCCATAAAGACTCTTGACAGTCGAACCCTAAACCTATTTGGACGATCGAACTGCACAGGTACGTGAAGAACATATGTTCTTCTCCTTATTCCCTTTTTATTTTTCTGCTTCATGTTACATGAAGAACTAATGGTTCTTCATCTTTCCTTCCAGGTTGAGGAAGCCTTGACGTCGTGAAGAACAACCGTAAGTTCTTCTTTCCTCTGCCTTCAGTCAAAAAACTATGAAGAAAGTATTAATGCCTTGAATATATGTTCTTCTGTAGGGAGTTGACAAACGTGAAGAACAAATGTTCTTCATCATCAAACAAGATCTTCATCTTATCTTCATCATCGTCAGCAGCTTAATCTTACTTTTCTTCAAAAGCCTCTGTTGTCTACAGAGCATCATCTTCATCAAAGCCATCATCCGATAGCAACGCGTTCCGAGTCCCTGTTCTAAACAGAGGGTAGATCCTTCTCACAGACCCCTTCACGGTTATCTCCACGTCCATTATAAAGGTAGGTTTTCTCAAGTTACTGTAGCCGAAATAAATTAAGACAAGACTTATATACGTATTGACATGACATGCATACGGTTTAATATGGTTTTATTATGTTTCTGCAATATTTTGAAAGAGACGCCCCTGTCCAGGGCGCTAATTTACAAGACACGACCCTGCCCAGGTCGTCAATTTCATATTTGACGCCCTGTACACAGGCGTTAATTTCGTGTAAATGTTAATCACCTATCTTAAGAACTGATTATCCATGCAATTACGTGAAATCAATAATTGTTAATGGTTAAAAGTCAATAAACATGAAACATCAAATCTAATATACTGCATCTGAATTCCTGCCAATTTTCCTGTCATGACTATATGATTCTTATCCTTGATTATCGTGCAAATCTTGCTTTCCTGGTATTTCTTGAATTCACGACCTAGACTAGGTCGTTTTCCGTGTGTTAACGCCCAATCACAGGGCGTGAATTGAAAAGAAACGCCCCTTACTAGGGCGCGTATCTGTTAAAATCCTGGAATACATATTCTGAAAAATAGAATTAAATGGTAACGCCCCTTCCCAGGGCGCGTTTTTGATAAATTCCTGAAGCGTTTTTGATAAATTCCTGAAAATATTGATATTCTGTCAAACAGTGAAAATAAAAGGACGCCTTCTGGTGTAGTCGTCAAATCTTGAATAAAACGCCCCTGTAAAGGGCGTGTTTTTGATAAAACAGAAAATTATGGAAATTTCTACAAAAAATGGAAATGCATGTAAACGCCCTTATTTAAGGCGTTATTTACTTAAGTAGTGACTTAATCAAAGTCGTTATTTTCTGTAAAAATATTTTTACCTGTTACTGCTAACCGAGGGTTTTCATTATATTTATATATATGTATATCGGCACTATATCTCCACTCCGTGAGTATAGTCCCACGTTTTTCATGTTGTTCTATCGATCACCCTCAATTCTCATTGACATACAAGCTCTCCATTGGACATTCCGTTCCTTTGGACTAGCGAGTTAGTCATAGAGACCTCCGTTATGTTGGATTGTGTGTCTTCCCTAAGTATTTTGATGATGAGCAACACTATGTTAATTGTTCTTGTTATTTTTGATCAGATATCTTGCACTTGAGTTATCCATGGTTTTATATGAAATAACTGCTAAAGAGGTAACACTTCGTGTGTTCGTTCATGTTCTGTCTTCGTGCTGTTTTTCCTCAAACATCATGTAGTTCTTGCTTCGCGTTTTCACCTCGTGTCGAATTAGCCATGTTGTCGTCTGTTTGAGTGTTGTTCTTTCACCTCGTGCAGTCTTTGATTACTGTGTTGTTTCCATGTCATCCTTTGTATTCATGTCTTCGAGTCGTTTCTTTGCATACTGTCTTCGTGGTCGATTGGCACTTCGTCTTGGTTACAACACCTCGTGTTGTACTGTTTGACTTCGTGTCGGTTTCGGTTACAGTCCATGTTGTTTTCATGTCGTTCTCTTTTATTGCCACCTCGTGTCGTTTTTATTATTAAGTCTTCGTGTCGTTTTACCTCGTGCAGTGTTATCCCGTGTCATTTACTGTTTCGACCTTGTGTCGTTATCAGCCCGTGTTGCTTTCATCTCGTGCTGTTTTCACTATCCTCGTGTTGTTCTCACCGCATGTCGATTACTGTTTTCACTTAGCATTATTTTTATGTTCGTGTCGTTTTTCTGTGTAGTGTGTGTTTGTCACCACTATACTTCGTGTCGTTGCTTCTTACTTCGTGTCTAACTTCACTTCGTGTTGTTTTTCACCTCGAGTCGTTTCCTTATACTCTGTCCTCGTGTTGGTCTCTCGTTTTAGTCTTCATGTCGGCTTCTGTCGTAAGCCCGTATTGTCCTCGTGTTGTTTTTGCATTCGTAACCTCGTGTCTCTCTTGCGTATAACCTCACCTCGTGTCATTATCTTCTGTATATCTGATCTGTTACAGAATTTCTCGTGTCGTTCTTATGACATCTCGAGAAATAGTCACGTCGTGTTGTTGTTACTATATCTCATGCAGTTTTGGTCTTAATAGCCATGCAGCGTATTAATGGACTTAATCTCATTACAGGTCCGAGGAAGAACATTCCACACTCCAGGGCTGCACGTGATCCGAGACAAGAGGAACCAATTTGATAAAGGCACGTGACAGGATACTTCTGGATCGAGCGTGGGAGGCACACGCATTTCATGCCCTATCCATCTGCTGTTGATGCTATAAATAGAATCCTTCGTCCTCAGATGAAAGTTATCGAAGTAGAGAGGCATAGAAGAAAACAGGGAAACAGAGAGCCCTTCGATCCAGGAAAAAGAAAAGAAAGAAGAAAGAATAGCAGAGAGAAATAGAAAGAGAGCAGAAGAGTGTTCAGAAGAATTGTTCTGACTTGCGGATCAAATCCGAAGTCTATTGCTCTATATTGAGCTACATTGTTTCCATTGTCTGGCATTTTTGATTTCCTTCGTTCGTATTTTTCATTTCTTGTTCTTATCTTTCTTCAACCGTTATTGTTTGTGTTTCCGATCCTCTGGACTGAGGTCGGGGTCCTCCTGTGAGATCAGGAGTAGGGAGAGTCAATCTCCGGTTTGCAAGCAGCAGGTGAGCTGCTTGTAGGTACCCTCCGGGTTGGGAGGAAGAGGGGTCTTCGACCTCTGGTTCACTAGTAGCAGGGCTGCTACTAGTGGGGTTTCCCTCTTGGTAAAGAGGAAGAGAGACGTGAGTCTCTGGGTTCTAGTGACTGCTGATCGCTAGAGGTTCCCTCCGGGTAGGAGGAAGAGGAGAGGTTGTTCTCCTGGGAAGCTGTGTATCAGCAGTTGTTTGGCAAGCTGTGTTGCCCAGCCTTTAGTGAAGCCACACTCAGGTTGAGTGTGGGGTGGATGTAGGTCTGAAGGACCGAACCACCTTAAAATCCTCTGAGCCCTTGTGTGATTGATCGTGATAATATTGTGGTATGCCTTCTATTTGCTTGAGCTATTAACTACACTGCATCTTTTACGATAGTCAGAACTCGAGGTTAGCTCTGTTTAGCAATATACTCTGCAATAAGTTTTTAAATCTACGAAAACAGTGATCTATTCATCCCCTCCCCTTCTAGATCACTTCATATTGTACTTATCAGTTGGTATCAGAGCAGGTTTTTCCCAGAATGTGGGCCAACGGCCAGGGAAACGGATCCAATGGTCCGCGCAGTTTCATAGCTGATGGGCAGTCTATCACCCGCCCCCCTTTCTTTGATGGTAATAATTACTTCTTCTGGAAGAACAGGATGGAGGTCTTTATCAGGGCCCAAAGCAACAAGCTATGGAAAGTCATTACAGATGGTCCATACACCCTTCCACCGAATGAAGATATGTGGACAGAAGATCAGGTCAAACTCTCCGCACTGAATTGGACAGCTCTTAACATCATACAGTGCGCCGTCCATCCGGAAGAATATTCAAGGATCTCAGCGTGCAAGACTGCAAAGAATATGTGGGATGATTTGCAGTTAATTCATGAGGGCACATCTCAGGTGAAGGCTACCAAGATCAACATACTTACAACTCAATATGAGTTATTTAAGATGAAGCCAGAGGAGCCGATCACAGAAATGTATGCCAGATTATCTGTGATCATCAACAGTCTGAAAGGCCTTGGAAAGGATATTCAACAAGAAGACATAGTCAGGAAGATCCTTAGGTCTCTAACTCCCGTCTGGGATACCAAGGTGACTGTAATAGAGGAATCAAGAGATTTATCCATCATGACAGTAACCCAGCTGATTGGTTCTCTCATGACCCATGAAATGAATTTCACACGAGGAAACGATGGGCATGACAGAAAGGGAAAGAATGTTGCTCTGAAGGTTTCACGACATACTAAGAAGAGCAACAACAGCAGCAGCAGCAGCAGTGATGATAGCAGCGAAGGGTCTGATGGATTCTCAGACTTGGACAAGGATGAGCGAGCTATGCTCACCAGGCAGTTCAGAAAGTTCCTAAGAACAAAAGGAAAATTCTACAGGAGGAAGAAATTTAATGCTGCAATGAAGTCTCCTGAACGAAGATTTGAGAAGAACCGGTCTGCTAAGAAGATCACTTGCTATCATTGTCAGAAATCCGGTCACATGAAAAGTGAATGTCCAGAGCTACAAGCTAAGGCTCCAGGACACCAGAGGAATGTGGTGCACAAGAAGAAGGCCATGCTGTGCACATGGAGCGATGAGGAGGAGGACCCAGAAGCCACTTCGTCCAGTGAAAATGAAGAGAAGACCTGCCTCATGGCCGACCATGAGAAAGAGGTAACAAATTTATTTGAGAATTTTACTTTGGATGATTGGGAGGACGCCTATGGCGACCTGTTAAGTAAATATAATTGTTTAAACAAGGAGCATAGAATGCTTAGACGTAAGTTTCATTCTCTGTCTGAAGAACACTCTTCTATTGTCACTAATAGCATGAAAACCAAGGAGATGGCCACTGAGCTAGATCAGGTTAAAGGTGAGATTGAGAGGTTGAGAATGGAAAGAGAAGAGAATCTAGCTAGAATAGATGAGCTGAAGTGTAAAGCTGAAGAGTCTAAAGGAGAGATTAGACTGATGGCTGAAAAATATGAGGCAGTTAGAACAGTTAATCAGGAACTCCAGGACCAATGCAATGAATTTCAGAAGGAGATTGAGGACAAAGAAAAGGTGCTTGAAAAGTTTACAGAGGGGAGAAACAACCTGAATGTCCTTCTGGGGTCGAGGGTAAACTTCAATAGGGAGGGATTAGGATACAATCCTACTAGTAAAAAACCCTTTGAATTTAAGACTATCACGTTCTGCCCCGCCAAAGGCAAGGAGAAACTGGAAACACCATCCGGTTCCAAATCTGTCTCTACAATGAAGTCTTCGACCAGTAAATTCATTCACTCCACTGGTCAGCAGTCTAAGTCAGGAAATCCTGAGACAAGCACTGCTCATGTACAGCAGGCGTGGAACAAAGGTCCTCACAGGACCAGTCCTATAGAGGCCACAAAAAGAGCAAAAAGTTTTGTTAAGAAAACTCATCATGCTAATTATCAATTAGAGCATGGCAACGATCATCAGTTTCAGCACAAATTTTATTGGAGTAAAAATGCTTACATGAATTATGCTCAACACACACGCACATCTTCTAAGAGGCCAACCAACAATGTCTTTGTTCAGAAACAGCATAGTTCAAATAGGAATAAGCTTATTCAACACCCACCAAGAAATAACAAAAGGGAAGAATCAACCCACATAAATCCACTGAAGAGAACTATAAAACAAATGTGGATTCCCAAGTGCTTTCTGCATAATCAGAAAACTAGTTTTGGACCCAATTTGAATTGGGTCCCACATTACTCTATCTGAATTTTTGCAGGTCAGCCTGGCAGCTGAGCATAACAAGTGGTATCTTGACAGCGGCTGTAGCAGGCACATGACAGGAGACCGGTCCAAATTCAGCAAACTAAAAATGAAGTCTGGGGGCTTGGTCAAATTCGGAGGAAATAACAGAGGAAGAATAATTGGAATTGGCACGGTTGGTAAGTCCTCCACTAACTCCATTGAAGATGTGTATCTTGTAGAAGGACTTCAGCACAACTTGGTAAGTATAAGTCAACTTTGTGACAAAGGACACAAGGTACTCTTTGACCACAACTCGTGCACTGTTTTTGAGCTGAATTCTGATAACATCATGTTCAAAGGTCATAGAGTAAATAATGTGTACATCGTTGATCTTGATGATAATTCTGAAACAAACTTGTGTCTGTCTGCTAATTCTGAACAGGTTGCTTTTGACTGGCATAGGCGTCTAGGCCACGCTAGTGTGTCTACCTTGAATAAACTGTCTAATTATAACCTAGTCAGAGGTTTGCCCAAAATAAAATTCCAGTTAGGGTCCAAGCTCTGTGATGCTTGTGCTCAAGGTAAACAGACTCGTGCAACTTTTAAGTTGAGAACTGAGGGTCTCTCATCTAAACCACTACAGCACTTGCACATGGATCTCTTTGGTCCTACTCGAATACAGAGCCTGTCAGGTAAGAGATATGGTCTAGTCATAGTTGATGACTTCACTAGATTTTCCTGGTTGTTCTGTTTAGAAAATAAAAATGATGCTTTTGTTCACTTTGAAGAACTTTTTAATAAAATCAAACTGCAAGGTGAACATAATATCATTACAATTCAGTCTGACCATGGAGGAGAGTTTGAAAACTCTTCGTTCTCTGAATTTTGCTCAAGAGAGGGAGTGACTCACAGATTTTCTTCTCCCAGGACACCGGAGCAGAATGGAATTGTTGAGAGAAGAAACAGGTCAATAATTGAAATGGCCAGGACTATGCTAATTGAGAGTGGACTTCCAAGGAGATTTTGGGCAGAAGCTGCAAATACAGCATGCTACATTTTAAATCGAGCCTTGGTAAGACCTACTCATAAGAAAACTCCTTATGAACTCCTCAAGGGTAAGCTGCCAAACATTTCTTACTTTAAAATTTTTGGTTCCAAATGCTTTATCCACAATAATGGTAAGAATGGTTTGGATAAGTTTGAAGCAAGAAGCTCTCCTGGAATTTTTCTCGGATATTCAGAAACCTCTAGGGCTTACAGAGTCTTCAATAAAGATGAGCAAACTGTTGAAGAAACACCTCATGTGGTGTTTGATGAGAATGTTCTATCTGACAAAAGGACAAATGATGACAGGGAGTCACCTGATGAGGGAGATTTCTTGGAGAAAATTGAAGTAGGAGAGATGCAGCAAACTGCACAACCAGAAAACTTACAACAAGAAGGAACAACTGAGGTAGGTGAACCCTCAGGTGAGGTAATATTTCACAAAGATCATCCTAGTGAAAATGTCATAGGTAATTTGCATGATCCCACTAGGACAAGGTCTCACTTTAGAACTGTCCAAGAACAGGACTTAGCTGCTTTGACATCTCAGGTAGAACCCAAGACTGTGGAAGAGGCTTTAAAGCATGATTCTTGGGTATCCTCCATGGGTGAAGAATTAAATCAATTTGAGAAAAATAATGTATGGAAACTAGTTCCTAGACCTGAAAACACTCATGTCATTGGCACTAAATGGGTTTTCAAAAATAAGATTGATGAAAATGGTGCTATCTCTAGAAACAAAGCAAGACTTGTAGCTCAAGGCTACAGTCAGGAATTTGGTGTGGATTTTGATGAATCCTATGCACCAGTAGCTAGGATGGAAGCTATAAGAATTCTGTTTGCATTTGCATGCTTTAGAAAAATTCGGCTACAGCAAATGGATGTCAAAAGCGCATTCTTAAATGGGTTATTGAAGGAAGAGGTATATGTTGAACAACCTCCTGGGTTTAATTTCTCTGTTCAGCCTAACATGGTTTTTAGGTTGAATAAAGCCCTCTATGGATTGAAGCAGGCTCCCAGAGCCTGGTATGAGAGACTTTCTGAGTTCCTTGTGAGCAAGGGCTACACTCGAGGTAAGGTTGACCAAACTCTCTTCACCAAAAGTCTCGGAAAGGAGTTAATTGTGGTCCAGGTATATGTTGATGATATCATTTTCGGATCTAACAACTCAAAATTATGTAAAGATTTTTCTGAGTCTATGTCCCAAGAATTTGAAATGAGTCTAGTTGGGGAACTAAAATATTTTCTTGGGCTGCAGGTCAAACAAATGGAGGATGGTTGTTTCATAAATCAAACCAAGTATACTCTGGAAATGCTGAAAAGGTTTGGAATGACCAACCTCAAGACAATCTCAACACCCATGAGTACCAGCTCCTCACTGGATTCAGACGAAAAAGGTAAAGAGGTGGATGCTAAACTATATAGAGGTATGATCGGCTCACTCCTCTACTTAACTGCATCCAGGCCCGACATTCAATTTAGTGTAGGGATGTGTGCCAGATACCAGGCTAGACCTACTGAATTGCATCTGGCAGCTGTAAAGAGAATCTTTAGATACTTATCTGCCACTCATGATCTAGGTCTCTGGTATCCTGCATCATGTAACTTAGATCTCATTGCATACACTGATGCAGATTATGCAGGATGTAAATTGGACAGGAAGAGCACTAGTGGTCACTGCGAATTTCTAGGAGGGTGCTTAGTCTCTTGGGGATCCAAGAAGCAACACTCAGTGGCTTTCTCTACTGCTGAAGCTGAATATGTGGCAGCAGGGAGCTGTGGCACACAGGTTATATGGATAAACACCAGCTTCTGGATTACTCGGTTGAGCTAGGTTGTACTTCTATCTTTTGTGACAATACTAGTGCAATAAACATTGCAAAGAATCCTGTACTTCATTCTAGAACTAAACACATTGAAATCAGGCATCATTTTATTCGAGATGAAGTAGCAAGGAAAACTTTTGAGTTGATCCATGTTGGCACTAACTCACAAATTGCAGATATCTTTACTAAGCCACTGGATACTGAAAAATTTAGCACTATGCGCAGAGAACTAGGTATTTACAGAATTTCATGATTGAAGATTTGATTTCTGAATACCATGTCCTGTGTTATTATGCTTATCATATTCATCATGGTGTTCTTTTTGAAGTGCATTGAGGGTTGTCTTGGCTAAGTCTGTATTGGGGTCAAGTTCTCAGGGGGAGATGATTTATAATAGGTGTCTTGATCTTTGACCTAATTGAACATACTCTGAACGACATTTTGCTGACATCATAAGAGAATCAGGTTGATTAGGTGTATAAAAGAAAATGTTGGATGCTTTACTCTTTAAGGCTGTTCATCTAATTTCTTGTTGGAATTTTCAGCTGTTAGTCCCACTGAGATCAAAATCTGAATTCAAGATTAATCTTCATACACTGTAACTGTCTTCTGATCTAGTCAGTACAGCATACCTACTTAGTCTATGGTGAGTCCAAAATGAGGTATTGTGTGTTTTAGTCTGAATCACCTTGGATCTGGTGTATTGTTCTCAAACGGACTCAAGCTTCATTAACAAGGTTTTAAGAGCTGGTAAATAAAAACAAAATTTATAAAAGGGTTATCAACTTTGTTAACTGCTCATTGAGAAACTGGGATTTTCATCAATGAAGTGAAAGCTTCCCATGTCATGAGATGGCAGTAATCATCTGGTCTTAATAGTTGTCTTGATCATACAGAGCTATGGTACATATCTGGTTAGTAACTGGGGTGTCTGGCCTCAGATAAAGGTGTCACCTTAATGTCAACACCAGCTAGAATACTATCTCTGTCTTCTTATCAGAAGGGGTAATGTGGTCCTGCCACCGAGTAACTGGGGATTCTTGCCTCTAAACAAGGTGTCTCCTTAATGTCAAAGGTGTACTTGACAGACTTATCTCTGATCTTGACCATTTTTAAAGATCCTGCTCACTTGAAGTATAGCTTTTGATTTGTTTGTTCTCAATACCACAGGTCATTGTCTTCTGGCTGTCTTACATAATACTCTCTCAGTAAAGACTTTTTTTTTGATCAAACTGGTATCTTGTACCTCACTTGCTTAGAATCTGGTTCTGTGTATGGAGCAAATCCTTAGTCACAGTTTTTGCACAGTTTGACTAACTGTACCTCAAAAATCCTCACATAAAATTAATGGCTTTCTTGATTGACTAAACATCTCAATAGTCTCCATTTATCTGCCTTACTCTGTCCTGTTTTCTCTCTATAGTCAGCAATTTTCCCTTCTCTGTATCTTCAGATTTGACCCTAGTTTTGATGATGTCAAAGGGGGAGAGAATTGAGTTAGTTATCAAGTCTGAGGTAAACTGTTGCTGTGTTCAGGGGGAGTGAGGGGGAGTGTTCAGGTGAGGGGGAGTGAGGGGGAGTGTTCAGGTGAGGGGGAGTGTTCAGGTTTCATCAAGGGAAGTAAGGAAGCAAGTATGCTTTAAGTTGTCTGCATTAAATATCCTGAATTGATCTCTTTTGAACTTATCTCTCACACTTAATATAGTGTTGCCATCATCAAAAAGGGGGAGATTGTTGGATTGTGTGTCTTCCCTAAGTATTTTGATGATGAGCAACACTATGTTAATTGTTCTTGTTATTTTTGATCAGATATCTTGCACTTGAGTTATCCATGGTTTTATATGAAATAACTGCTAAAGAGGTAACACTTCGTGTGTTCGTTCATGTTCTGTCTTCGTGCTGTTTTTCCTCAAACATCATGTAGTTCTTGCTTCGCGTTTTCACCTCGTGTCGAATTAGCCATGTTGTCGTCTGTTTGAGTGTTGTTCTTTCACCTCGTGCAGTCTTTGATTACTGTGTTGTTTCCATGTCATCCTTTGTATTCCTGTCTTCGAGTCGTTTCTTTGCATACTGTCTTCGTGGTCGATTGGCACTTCGTCTTGGTTACAACACCTCGTGTTGTACTGTTTGACTTCGTGTCGGTTTCGGTTACAGTCCATGTTGTTTTCATGTCGTTCTCTTTTATTGCCACCTCGTGTCGTTTTTATTATTAAGTCTTCGTGTTGTTTTACCTCGTGCAGTGTTATCCCGTGTCATTTACTGTTTCGACCTTGTGTCGTTATCAGCCCGTGTTGCTTTCATCTCGTGCTGTTTTCACTATCCTCGTGTTGTTCTCACCGCATGTCGATTACTGTTTTCACTTAGCATTATTTTTATGTTCGTGTCATTTTTCTGTGTAGTGTGTGTTTGTCACCACTATACTTCGTGTCGTTGCTTCTTACTTCGTGTCTAACTTCACTTCGTGTTGTTTTTCACCTCGAGTCGTTTCCTTATACTCTGTCCTCGTGTTGGTCTCTCGTTTTAGTCTTCATGTCGGCTTCTGTCGTAAGCCCGTATTGTCCTCGTGTTGTTTTTGCATTCGTAACCTCGTGTCTCTCTTGCGTATAACCTCACCTCGTGTCATTATCTTCTGTATATCTGATCTGTTACAGAATTTCTCGTGTCGTTCTTATGACATCTCGAGAAATAGTCACGTCGTGTTGTTGTTACTATACCTCATGCAGTTTTGGTCTTAATAGCCATGCAGCGTATTAATGGACTTAATCTCATTACAGGTCCGAGGAAGAACATTCCACACTCCAGGGCTGCACGTGATCCGAGACAAGAGGAACCAATTTGATAAAGGCACGTGACAGGATACTTCTGGATCGAGCGTGGGAGGCACACGCATTTCATGCCCTATCCATCTGCTGTTGATGCTATAAATAGAATCCTTCGTCCTCAGATGAAAGTTATCGAAGTAGAGAGGCATAGAAGAAAACAGGGAAACAGAGAGCCCTTCGATCCAGGAAAAAGAAAAGAAAGAAGAAAGAATAGCAGAGAGAAATAGAAAGAGAGCAGAAGAGTGTTCAGAAGAATTGTTCTGACTTGCGGATCAAATCCGAAGTCTATTGCTCTATATTGAGCTACATTGTTTCCATTGTCTGGCATTTTTGATTTCCTTCGTTCGTATTTTTCATTTCTTGTTCTTATCTTTCTTCAACCGTTATTGTTTGTGTTTCCGATCCTCTGGACTGAGGTCGGGGTCCTCCTGTGAGATCAGGAGTAGGGAGAGTCAATCTCCGGTTTGCAAGCAGCAGGTGAGCTGCTTGTAGGTACCCTCCGGGTTGGGAGGAAGAGGGGTCTTCGACCTCTGGTTCACTAGTAGCAGGGCTGCTACTAGTGGGGTTTCCCTCTTGGTAAAGAGGAAGAGAGACGTGAGTCTCTGGGTTCTAGTGACTGCTGATCGCTAGAGGTTCCCTCCGGGTAGGAGGAAGAGGAGAGGTTGTTCTCCTGGGAAGCTGTGTATCAGCAGTTGTTTGGCAAGCTGTGTTGCCCAGCCTTTAGTGAAGCCACACTCAGGTTGAGTGTGGGGTGGATGTAGGTCTGAAGGACCGAACCACCTTAAAATCCTCTGAGCCCTTGTGTGATTGATCGTGATAATATTGTGGTATGCCTTCTATTTGCTTGAGCTATTAACTGCACTGCATCTTTTACGATAGTCAGAACTCGAGGTTAGCTCTGTTTAGCAATATACTCTGCAATAAGTTTTTAAATCTACGAAAACAGTGATCTATTCATCCCCTCCCCTTCTAGATCACTTCATATTGTACTTATCACGTTAGACTCCTCGTACCTTGGATTCCCTCAAGGTCGACTGAGCTGGTTGTACCCTAAAAACCCATTACACAATCTTTACCATGTCACTCTAATGAAACATGGTATACCGGCCCTCATGTTATACTATATGTATGATATGAGAACTATCTCAAGGAATGGGGGAAAAACATGCCATCAATGAGATGTTATTGTAGACCCCAATTCTATATCAATTTTGTTATGATGATTCTTGTGGACCTCATGTTATTAACATGCTGTTCTTGTAGATCACAATTCTATATAAAGGAGTGACCATCTACATATGGGCACTTATTTGTCATGGTACCCGGTTAGGGAACCAATTCCACCCAGTTTATCGACATGTCATGATTTATATGCTTTGCGTGGATTTTATCGCCAGTATGTCCTTACTCAAGGGTCTTGCCTTTGAATTCCATGAAAATCTTATCTTATCATCCTAATTAAAGCTTGTTCTTGGAACTCCTTATTGGCTATAAACTATCATGGATGTCTAGATCTATCGTGAATGCTGTGCATATAGGGCCCGATCTGGTCCTGGGAGGAGCGCCCGAAAGTACTAGTGCCCATGGGAGTTTTAATGATAACGGTGTCTAGCATTGCACCGGAGTACTCTTTATCTTGATCTTTGGCATTCCACGATCTCTCTTTTCTTGCGTGCGTGACTTGACTTGCGTGACTTTACTAGCGTGGCCCGACACGGGCAATGTACTTGCGTGAAATAGCCAATAATCTATAAAGTCTCTCATGAAAGTTTCTTGTTTAATATTCGCTTGAAGGTTTTGCCCGATGTGTTATTCTCTTGATTAGTTACTTGTTCAGTTATTTCTACATGCATAGCCTTATTGCAATTACATGTGAAAAATGTAATTACTTAAACCCATTGCTAGTGCTTGAGATATAATTTCCTACTGAGCGTTCGCTCACTCCATTTTATTCCAACATGTTTAGGTAATCAGGTGGCTAGCACGACCGAGACCCACACGGACGGGACAAGTGTGCAAGCGAGCTGTGGAAACTAGTGAACCCGAGTCTTTTATTTTTCTTGAGTCTAGATAGTATTGTCTAGCTAAGTTAGCTTATCGTCTCTTATTCAGTTATCTTGTCTAACGTCCGTTAGTATGTCGTTATCTTTCTTCCCATTGTGTTGAAGTCTCCAAGTTGGAAAACAAGTTCTTGTAAGAGATTTATTATAGAAATATAAATTTCTATTGTTGTTCGAAATTATCTTGGTCTTATGCGATTGCTCTTGATCATTCACGATTGTTTAACTGCCACGTTCTGAGCAAACGGCACGTTCCGCTGCTATCGGCCCGGGGCGTGACAGAGGTGGTATCAGAGCCTCGGCTTTCATATCCTCCAGTTCTTAGGTTGTTTATGGATCCTATCAGAGCTTCGGCTTTCATATCCTCCAGATTAAGAATCCTTGTCTGTCATATCAGAGCTTCGGCTGTCATATCCTCCAGTTCTTAGGTTGTTTATGGATCCTATCAGAGCTTCGGCTTTCCTATCCTCCAGTTGTCATATCCTCCAGTTATTAAGCCATATTAGAGCTTTGGCTTTCCTATCCTCCAGTTGTTATATCCTCTGGTTATTAAGTCCCAAGGATAGGTCATCCTTATCAACCATATTAGAGCTTCAGCTTTTACATCCTCAAGTTATTAGGTTTCAGTGATAGGTCAGATATCCTTGTTAGTCATATCATAGCTTTGGTTGTCGCAATCGTTAAGTTTCCGTGATAGGTCCGGTATCCCGGTCGGTCATATTTGGATTCAACTTTCCAAAATCCTTAGGTTGTTGAAACCAGGTTATAGGTTGAGTATCCTGGTCAGTCGTCCTATAGGAATTCCGTGAGAGATGGGTAGAACTTGGGGTTAAAGTTATAAAAGAAAGATAAAGTATTTACATTTCATTAACACTAAATCTTGAGTAAATAAATTATCTCCCCAATCATCCTTGCAGGAACCTAGATAAAATGGAAGCCTCTAAGCCGAGCCTTGTTCATGAAATGATCTTGGTGGATGACCAAGTTTACGCGAGCCTTGTCAGGAGAGTTCAAGAACTAGAGAAAGTAGTGGAAGAAAAAGAAAGAGTTGAAGGGAAAGATCAAACAAATAACTCCGAAAGTTTCGCCGTTACCAAGAAAAGAATAAATGAGGAAGATATTTCACAAAGGTGTAAGAAATGCCAGAAATGTAAGAAGTGTAATAAGTGTAATAAGAGGGAAACTTCGGCGGATCGCCCGCAAGATAAGTGTAAATCTTGTGGAAGATATGGTCACAAAATGAAGGAGTGTTGGTGGAGTTCGGGAGCATGTCTGCGTTGCGGGAAGTTAGATCACAAGATAGCGGAATGCCCCAAGAAGCCTCCAAAAGGAGTTCAGAATTTTACCAAACTTGCCAGAGGGAAAGTTACGGAAGGTACCCCTCACCCTTAAGCCTTAATTAATTCTATACCACTCGATATATCTAGATTTCTGTTACGCTTTATAGTAGTCCCCCATTGTAAGTAAAAGATAATGTGAATTTGGGGACCAAATTCTTTTAAGTGGGGGAGGGTGTAGCAACCCTGATAAATGAATATTTGAAATGAATTAAAATATATATATAATACAGATAATAAGAAGAGGGTTAAATGGAGGAATAAAACCTAAGATGCAAATAACGCCTCTCAGTAAGGCGTTAATTTAATAATAAACGCCTCTATCAAAGGCGTTATTCAAGAAGTGACGCCCTCACTACGCAGCGTCAAATTCTGATGAGGGCATCCCTTGCCCCTCCACATTTTCTCCGGACTCGGATTGTTCGTCGGCAAGCGCCATTATGTTAGTCATGTATTTTTGAGTCTAGTCATGTAATCTTCACATTTTCTTTGAGTCAATATCATGTAATTTTCCCTTTATTTGAGTCATGTACCTAGGTTGTTGAGTCAATTTCTTAAGTATTGAGTCATTATGTTGGTTTGATAGGTTATTGGGCCCATCTCATTGGGCTAGGCCCATGGATGCCCCCCCTTCCCTTCGGTTATTAGTCATTGTGTCTTTTGTTAGGGTCCTTTGTGAAAAAGTCATGTGCCTATAAATAGACCACCCCACTCCTCATATGTAACAACTTTTGAAGAATCATTTGAATAGAAAAAATTCTCTAGTCTTACTCCTCTCTACCAAATCTCTCTTCCCTCTCTCACCCATTATCTCTCTCTCTCTCTTTATCTCTCTCTCTCTCCCTCCACCCAATTTTTGGAATTTTCTCTCTCCTCCCCATTCACCCCTCATTAAGACCCCTCCCCTTCCCCATACACTCATTTAACTCCCCCTCAACCCCAAGGTGGCATCCCCCAATCAAAACCCCACCCTCCAACCACCACCTACCCCTTCCACTTTCCAAAGCACCTTACCACCCTCCCAAGGCTGAAGGGACTTCCCCCAAGGACCCAAATTCGAATTTCCCTCCCCTAGGGCTGTGCCCTTTCATCTCCCCCACCCCCAAGCTCCCAATTTCGCCCCCCACCTCCCCTTGGTCAAGCCAAGTTCCCCCCCCTCTCCCTTGCTCTCTCCCTTGCACACCAAGACCTCCACCTTCCCACCACCACCCTTTGCAGCTCCGGCTCCTCATCCACCCATCCCTGCCCCCCTAGACCTCTTGGAAGACATTAGCCACGTCCCTCCCCTCTCCAACAACCATCAGCCATCACCCCCAAGTTGTGCTACCCTCTCTCCCACCCCCTTTGATCTTGCAAGGTTGCAGTTTCAGGTAGCAGGTCATAGGCAGCAGAGTGGGGTCCTGAAGATCGCATCAGGTCCGGCCGCTCCCTGGTCCTCCAGGTGTCAAAGCCTACATCTCTGGAAAGGTCGTCCAGAGAGATTTCAAGGCGAGGTGGTTTCGTCGACATCCGAGGTCGGAGCTGTCCGCAGGAGCCGATCTCCCTCGACTGCGTAGAAGACCCCAGGCAGAGAACCAGAGCGATATTGGAAGTCCGACCACGACGAACCTTTTGGGATTCAGATCAAGTGTTCTTCAGCAAAGTTCTTCCCTCTCAAGTCCTCTTTCATCCTAAAGAAGTAGAGCTGCATTTTGACATCGGCATCTCAAGTTACAAAGTTTCTACTCCAAGTGTGTCAGGTTAGTTTACAGGAGCCAGAACCGACACCCCTCTACTCATCTGATCGTCCCTGTCTTCTCCGACATCTGCCGATGTCACTGTCAGTGCCGACAGAAAGAAGACTCGGCTACGGTTCCAACGGTTCAGGTCTCGCCTCAATCAGAGCTCGTTAGAGATCGTGGCACCCTCTGCAACCAGCCACATTGAAGGCTCTGAGCGCCATTTTTGGAGGGAAGAAACTAATTCAAGCTATCTGCCACCTCCAAGAAGAAGGGACTCAATCGGCCACCGGAACCCTCTGCTCCAATTTTCTTCGATGGAGACGGTAGACTGCCCCCTGTGGTCCCAAGTTAGACCAGTCTTCACTCCTCCGGTTACCCCTCTCTCCACCGACATCGGATCGCATCCCTGTCAACTCCGGCTCGAAGCTACCCCGACCACGATCGCATCACCGCCAGTTTCATTCCAATCGGAGTCCGGGAGAGCCCACAGTGACTTCTGCAACCTGCTGCATCAGTTCGGTACCCGCCAGAGACCAGACGCTGCTGTCCTGTTCCAGTCGCCGGCGCGGTCAGCCCCGAGTATCAAAGCTTCCCCAAAAATTCAAGCTTCATCCACTATCAGTTGGGAAACTTTTGGCGCTGGTCTCGTCAAGATCCGAGTTCCATGGAACCCGTGGCAGCACCGTCTCCGACTGTCTGTCCAGTGAACCTGAAGCAGGGCAGAACCGGTGGAGCTCGGGAGGTCAAGTTTCATTGCGTAATCCCCAACCCTCTTGGCCGGCTGAAGGCCCCTCCCTGCGTGGAGGTAGTTTTGGATGTAATTAACTTAATCCCCACCCCAAGATCATCCCTCCTGCGAGAGGCGTAGTGTTGTACTCTTTACACTTTCAGGTTGAAGCGACACCGACGCGGCGTGCGGGTACATACCCTCGCCTCCCCACTCGCCCCCGTCTCCGGCCGGAGTCGGCGTCTTCACGCCGGCTAGGTGAGCTCCTGAACATCCCTCATTGCTGTATTGGACTTGCTTAGCTTAGTATTGCTATAGTTACTCCGTCAGCGGTAAGAGAGTGTCCGATTTTACATTGCCACCAAATTGAGTGACCACCGCGGGCGAGTTGAGAGTGAATCCACTTAACCCACACCCTTGGTGTGTTGGCCGCCCATGATTTTGGCATCCTAGGCCCATTTTGGGTTCTCCCCAAGCTTGCCAACCCTTGGAGCCTCATGGTCCCACCTCGGACCCTCTCCAACATCGCCTAGTTACCTTCGGGCCCTAGTGTGTGCCATACGGGTGAGCTCACTAGTGTGAGTCCGCTGCTCAAACTTGAATGCTTGCAAAATAGGTCATAGGTCGGTTTCACATCAAGTGGTATCAGAGCAATTTCACAACTTGTCTCTATCAAGTTGGTCCTAGGGCATGTCTATGCATTTAGAGTCTTCAAGTGCATCACTCTTGTCCCCTAGTATGGCCACCTCATATCAACCTTACCAATCGGCCCACTCCATAAGTCCAAGCCACCAAGAGATGCCTACCACTAACACCTATAACTTCCCTGGCCATGTCAACTACTTCATGAAAGCCTTGACCTATGCCAATGAGCGGCTTGATAACATATCGGACCGACTCAACCAACTTGGAGAAAATAGGCCCGCCCCAAGGACAGACGATAGAATGGTCCCTTTCCCACTTCCCACCTTTGATGGAACCTCTCCTAGAGAATATTTAGATTGGGAAGCTACAATAGACCAATACTTCACTTGGTATCATATATCCGAGGATGAAAAGGCATTGGTTACCAAAATGCAACTTACCAAACGGGCGAAAACTTATTGGATGCAAATTGTCGGGCTAAAGATACTTAGAAGGGAAACTCCCATCACCACTTGGAAGGACATGAAGGAGTAACTTAGAGCAAAATATATGTCCCCTTCCTACCCGGGTTACCAAAACTCGAGGAGCACTCTCACTCCTCCAAACCCACCCGTCCAAACCCTTACCACTAGAACCCAAGTCTCCAAGGCCTCCACCTCCCCACCTAATCCCATGAGGGCTCCCACACCCCAACCAAAACCCCCTTCACTAACCTACACTAGTCAAGCCTCTTTAGCCCCCACTTCCACCCCAAATGATCCCAAGGGCAAGAGACCCCTAACCGACCCAATTCCCTCCATGGTGACCACCACTCATCCAACCCTCACCATTAAAAACCATGTGGACACCGTGTCCACCCCTCCACCAAGGCCCATAATGGCCACCATCCCCAAACCCAAAACCCCTCACCCAACTCACCTCCCGCTTCCTACACCAATCTTTCCCCAACCTAGACCTCCTCTACTTCCCCTTCCGATCCAAGTCCACCCTTGCCCACCACCCCAAGTGCACCATGCTCCAGCTATCACCAATTCTCCCGCATTAGACCTACCCAACCCATTAACACTAGGAATTGAAACCTCCACAACCCTCCACATGGGAGTAGATGCTAGTCCGGAACCCATTCCCACCCATAAGGAAGCCCAAGATCACACCAATGGTAAGGAAAAGCCTCAACCCTTTACCACTTCAAATAGCCCGGATCCTCAAGAGTCAACCACCTTCACCATGAATGAGCATATACTCCAATGGCTCAAGCAAGGACCCACCCTTCCTAGCTCACCCCCACCTCTCTCACCTTTGGGATATCCATCCCAAATTGTTCCCCTCCACTCCTATCACACCACAATCCAATCCTACTATGAGGTAGAAGATTGGGATGATCTCCTCAAAGGTCTAAAGTGGCAATCAAACTTGACTTCTTTACTGGCCCTAGGAGCGGACCAACCCAAGAGTCTTAAGCTCATCCATCCATGCATTGGGTCTATCTCCTCGGTTTGCACTATTGGTTGCTACACTAGTGACATCCTTTTCCTTCTCCCCATAGTGGAAGAGCCCATCTTGGTCCACTCCCCTACCATTGTGATTCCTAAAACCATGACCAACCAGCCCACCCCATACACCGGCCCAACCATTCCACTAGAAGAAGACGACTCATCACCTTTTGAGGACCTTGAGGACATGGAGCCCCTTGGTAACCCACTTTATGATCCCTATGATCCATTCCAATGGGAGTCAAGGAACCCAAGTAACCCAACCACCTTAACTACCACCAACCTTTCCCTACCCCAACCCACCATGTTTGATCCAATCCACCCCATCCCAGACCCGGGTTACACCATGGGAACCATGACTTTGGGTGGTATACACCTAGAGATCGAGGAAGTGCCCCATCTCATGATATCCACCTTTCTAGACCCCTTCGACCCATTCCAATGGAAGTCCAAAGGCCCACACATAGGAGACATCTTTGTCACAAGAGTGCATAAGTCTTGGCATACAACACCACTTGGCATGATTCATAAGTCGGGTACATTCATTTACATCACCCACATGTCAAGTAGGAAGCATAAGTGAACCATATTTGGATGTATTGGCCCACCCTCATTCATCATGAGTCTTAAGTATGAGAGGAGCATACATGAATGTCCGGGTCCCTCGACATTTGTCATACCCATGCATAAAAGGTTCATCTATGGATGTCCCGGCCCCCCTGAGTCTGTCACAATCTTCATAGCATCAAAGCATGATCGATCTACATGTGGCTGCCCCGGACCACCTTTGCATACCAAACATTGCCCACTCACATCGCATCATCAAGCATGGCATATGCATCCAAGCACATATCAAGCAACAAGCGGTGATATTCACAACAAGCGAGCAAAAACTCATGAGCGCCACTTGGAATTCCAAGTTGGTAACTTGACGATGATGACTTTGGAGTGGCTCTACCCCAGGGTCACCTCCAAATTGAGGGCACGAGGACTTGGACCTTGCCAAGTTCCGAGTGGCTTTGGCAACCCAGCTTATGGGTTGAACTTTCAAAAAGGGTTTTGGGATTCTCCCCATTTCTCATGTGGCGGATCTAGCACCTTATAAGGGCACCGCGGTGGATCCTAGTGAGTGCCTCCAGCTTACATCTACCCTTGTTAGAGACACCCTCGGAGTGCCACCACAAATAGCCTGAGAGCCCGACGTGAGCACACAGCGGCAATACTAGGCAAGCAAGATCCCATCGCCAGCATGAGGGTATGACCGAGTCACTTTGTCGAGCTGAAGCGCCGTTCCCTGACTATGGTCGCGGGTTGAGTATGGAGATCGAGGATCACCCAGAGCCGCAGTTCGATGTACTACTTCCCTAGTGGACCCATACTCGACGGGGTCGAGTTTTCCCCACCCCGGGGGTATGATGAGGGCATCCCTTGCCCCTCCACATTTTCTCCGGACTCGGATTGTTCGTCAACAAGCGCCATTATGTTAGTCATGTATTTTTGAGTCTAGTCATGTAATCTTCACATTTTCTTTGAGTCAATATCATGTAATTTTCCCTTTATTTGAGTCATGTACCTAGGTTGTTGAGTCATTTTCCTAAGTATTGAGTCATTATGTTGGTTTGATAGGTTATTGGGCCCATCTCATTGGGCTAGGCCCATGGATGCCCCCCCTTCCCTTCGGTTATTAGTCATTGTGTCTTTTGTTAGGGTCCTTTATGAAAAAGTCATGTGCCTATAAATAGACCACCCCACTCCTCATATGTAACAACTTTTGAAGAATCATTTGAATAGAAAAAATTCTCTAGTCTTACTCCTCTCTACCAAATCTCTCTTCCCTCTCTCACCCATTATCTCTCTCTCTCTCTCTTTATCTCTCTCTCTCTCTCCCTCCACCCAATTTTCAGAATTTTCTCTCTCCTCCCCATTCACCCCTCATTAAGACCCCTCCCCTTCCCCATACACTCATTTAACTCCCCCTCAACCCCAAGGTGGCATCCCCCAATCAAAACCCCACCCTCCAACCACCACCTACCCCTTCCACTTTCCAAAGCACCTTACCACCCTCCCAAGGCTGAAGGGACTTCCCCCAAGGACCCAAATTCAAATTTCCCTCCCCTAGGGCTGTGCCCTTTCATCTCCCCCACCCCCAAGCTCCCAATTTCGCCCCCCACCTCCCCTTGGTCAAGCCAAGTTCCCCCCCCCCCCTCTCCCTTGCTCTCTCCCTTGCACACCAAGACCTCCACCTTCCCACCACCACCCTTTGCAGCTCCAGCTCCTCATCCACCCATCCCTGCCCCCCTAGACCTCTTGGAAGACATTAGCCACGTCCCTCCCCTCTCCACAAACCATCAGCCATCACCCCCAAGTTGTGCTACCCTCTCTCCCACCCCCTTTGATCTTGCAAGGTTGCAGTTTCAGGTAGCAGGTCGCAGGCAGCAGAGTGGGGTCCTGAAGATCGCATCAGGTCCGGGCGCTCCCTGGTCCTCCAGGTGTCAAGGCCTACATCTTTGGAAAGGTCGTCCAGAGAGCTTTCAAGGCGAGGTGGTTTCGTCGACATCCGAGGTCGGAGCTGTCCGCAGGAGCCGATCTCCCTCGACTGCGCAGAAGACCCCAGGCAGAGAACCAGAGCGAGATTGGAAGCCCGACCACGATGAACATTTTGGGATTCAGATCAAGTGTTATTCAGAAAAGTTCTTCCCTCTCAAGTCCTCTTTCATCCTAAAGAAGCAGAGCTGCATTTTGACATCGGCATCTCAAGTTACAAATTTTCTACTCCAAGTGTGTCAGGTCAGTTTACAGGAGCCAGAACCGACATCCCTCTACTCATCTGATCGTCCCGGTCTTCTCCTACATCTGCCGACATCGCCGTCAGTGCCGACAGAAAGAAGACTCGGCTACGGTTCCAACGGTTTAGGTCTCGCCTCAATCAGAGCTTGTTAGAGATCGTGGCACCCTCTGTAACCAGCCACATTGATCTGCACCAGACAGAGGCAGAATCAATCAGTCCGGTCCCAGACTCTGCCACGGCCAGCTCGTGAAGGCTCTGAGCGGCATTTTTGGAGGGAAGAAACTAATTCAAGCTAGCTGCCACCTCCAAGAAGAAGGGACTCAATCGGCCATCGGAACCCTCTGCTCCAATTTTCTTCGACGGAGACGGCAGACTACCCCCTGTGGTCCCAGGTTAGACCAGTCCTCACTCCTCCGTTTACCCCTCTCTCCACCAACATCGGATCGCATCCCCGTCAACTCCGGCTCGAAGCTACCCCGACCACGATCGTATCACCACCAGTTTCATTCCAATCGGAGTCCAGGAGAGCCCACAGTGACTTCTGCAACCTGCTGCATCAGTTCGGTACCCGCCAGAGACCAGACGCTGCTGTCCTGTTCCAGTCGCCGGTGCGGTCAGCCCCGCGTATCAAAGCTTCCCCAAAAATTCAAGCTTCATCCTCTGTCAGTTGGGAAACTTTTGGCGCTGGTCTCGTCAAGATCTGAGTTCTGTGGAACCCGTGGCAGCACCGTCTCCGACTGTCTGTCCAGTGAACCTGAAGCAGGGCAGAACCGGTGGAGCTCGGGAGGTCAAGTTTCATTGCGTAATCCCCAACCCGCTTGGCCGGCTGAAGGCCCCTCCCTGCGTGGAGGTAGTTTTGGATGTAATTAACTTAATCCCCACCCCAAGATCATCTCTCCTGCGAGAGGCGTAGTGTTGTACTCTTTACACTTTCAGGTTGAAGCGACACCGACGCGACGTGCGGGTACATACCCTCGCCTCCCCGCTCGCCCCCGTCTCCGGCCGGAGTCGGCGTCTTCACGCCGGCTAGGTGAGCTCCTGAACATCCCTCATTGCTGTATTGGACTTTCTTAGCTTAGTATTGCTATAGTTACTCCGTCGGCGGTAAGAGAGTGTCCGATTTTACATTGCCACCAAATTGAGTGACCACCGCGGGCGAGTTGAGAGTGAATCCACTTAACCCACACCCTTGGTGTGTTGGCCGCCCATGATTTGGGCATCCTAGGCCCATTTTGGCTTCTCCCCAAGCTTGCCAACCCTTGGAGCCTCATGGTCCCACCTCGGACCCTCTCCAACATCGCCTAGTTGCCTTCGGGCCCTAGTGTGTGCCATACGGGTGAGCTCACTAGTGTGAGTCCGCTGCTCAAACTTGAATGCTTGCAAAATAGGTCATAGGTCGGTTTCATATCAAATTCCAACGTCAAAAAGGGTAAGGCCAAGAAACGCCCCTATCTTGGGCGTGTTTTAAAACAAAGAACGCCTTCATACCAGGCGCTTCTTAAGAAACGACCTGCACCAGGTCGTCAATTCAAGAATCGACGACCTGACCAAAGTCGTTAATTCAGTTCGTGAACCATTCGACCCAGAAACTTATCCAGGGTAATGGATAAGTGTTAGAAAGAGTTAAAAGGTGCTAATGACTCTATCATAGAAGTATTACTTCCACATAATCACTAACCCTAATAGGATTTCCCAAAATCCCATAAAGACTCTTGACAGCCGAACCCTAAACCTATTTGGGCGATCGAACTACACAGGTACGTGAAGAACATATGTTCTTCTCCTTATTCCCTTTTTATTTTTCTGCTTCAGGTTACATGAAGAACTAATGGTTCTTCATCTTTCCTTCCAGGTCGAGGAAGCCTTGACGTCGTGAAGAACAACCATAAGTTCTTCTTTCCTCTGCCTTCAGTCAAAAAACTATGAAGAAAGTATTAATGCCTTGAATATATGTTCTTCTATAGGGAGTTGACAAACGTGAAGAACAAAGGTTCTTCATCATCAAACAAGATCTTCATCTTATCTTCATCATCGTCAGCAGCTTAATCTTACTTTTCTTCAAAAGCCTCTGTTGTCTACAGAGCATCATCTTCATCAAAGCCATCATCCGATAGCAACGCGTTCCGAGTCCCTGTTCTAAACAGAGGGTAGATCCTTCTCACAGACCCCTTCACGGTTATCTCCACGTCCATTATAAAGGTAGGTTTTCTCAAGTTACTGTAGCCCAAATAAATTAAGACAATACTTATATACGTATTGACATGACATGCATACGGTTTAATATGGTTTTATTATGTTTCTGCAATATTTTGAAAGAGACGCCCCTGTCCAGGGCGCTAATTTACAAGACACGACCCTGCCCAGGTCGTCAATTTCATATTTGACGCCCTGTACACAGGCGTTAATTTCATGTAAATGTTAATCACCTATCTTAAGAACTGATTATCCATGCAATTACATGAAATCAATAATTGTTAACGGTTAAAAGTCAATAAACATGAAACATCAAATCTAATATACTACATCTGAATTCCTGCCAATTTTCCTGTCATGACTTAATGATTGTTATCCTTGATTATCGTGCAAATCTTGCTTTCCTAGTATTTCTTGAATTCATGACCTAGACTAGGTCGTTTTCTGTGTGTTAACGCCCAATCACAGGGCGTGAATTGAAATAAAACGCCCCTTACTAGGGCGCGTATCTGTTAAAATCCTGGAATACATATTCTGAAAAATAGAATTAAATGGTAACGCCCCTTCCCAGGGCGCGTTTTTGATAAATTCCTGAAGCGTTTTTGATAAATTCCTGAAAATATTGATATTCTGTCAAACAGTGAAAATAAAAGGACGCCTTCTGGTGTAGTCGTCAAATCTTGAATAAAACGCCCCTGTAAAGGGCGTGTTTTTGATAAAACACAGAATTATGGAAATTTCTGCAAAAATTGGAAATGTATGTAAACGCCCTTATTTAAGGCGTTATTTACTTAAGTAGTGACTTAATCAAAGTCGTTATTTTCTGTAAAAATATTTTTACCTGTTACTGCTAACCGAGGGTTTTCATTATATTTATATATATGTATATCGGCACTATATCTCCACTCCGTGAGTATAGTCCCACGTTTTTCATGTTGTTCTATCGATCACCCTCAATTCTCATTGACATACAAGCTCTCCATTGGACATTCCGTTCCTTTGGACTAGCGAGTTAGTCATAGAGACCTCCGTAAGACTCCTCGTACCTTGGATTCCCTCAAGGTCGACTGAGCTGGTTATACCCTAAAAACCCATTACACAATCTTTACCATGTCACTCTAATGAAACATGGTATACCGGCCCTCATGTTATACTATATGTATGATATGAGAACTATCTTAAGGAATGGGGGAAAAACATGCCATCAATGAGATGTTATTGTAGACCCCAATTCTATATCAATTTTGTTATGATGATTCTTGTGGACCTCATGTTATTAACATGCTGTTCTTGTAGATCACAATTCTATATAAAGGAGTGACCATCTACATATGGGCACTTATTTGTCATGGTACCCGGTTAGGGAACCAATTCCACCCAGTTTATCGACATGTCATGATTTATATGCTTTGCGTGGATTTTATCGCCAGTATGTCCTTACTCAACGGTCTTGCCCTTGAATTCCATGAAAATCTTATCTTATCATCCTAATTAAAGCTTGTTCTTGGAACTCCTTATTGGCTATAAACTATCGTGGATGTCTAGATCTATCGTGAATGATGTGCATATAGGGCCCGATCTGGTCCTGGGAGGAGCGCCCGAAAGTACTAGTGCCCATGGGAGTTTTAATGATAACGGTGTCTAGCATTGCACCGGAGTACTCTTTATCTTGATCTTTGGCATTCCACGATCTCTCTTTTCTTGCGTGCGTGACTTGACTTGCGTGACTTTACTAGCGTGGCCCGACACGGGCAATGTACTTGCGTGAAATAGCCAATAATCTATAAAGTCTCTCATGAAAGTTTCTTGTTTAATATTCGCTTGAAGGTTTTGCCCGATGTGTTATTCTCTTGATTAGTTACTTGTTCAGTTATTTCTACATGCATAGCCTTATTGCAATTACATGTGAAAAATGTAATTACTTAAACCCATTGCTAGTGCTTGAGATATAATTTCCTACTGAGCGTTCGCTCACTCCGTTTTATTCCAACATTTTCAGGTAATCAGGTGGCTAGCACGATCGAGACCCACACGGGCGGGACAAGTGTGCAAGCGAGCTGTGGAAACTAGTGAACCCGAGTCTTTTATTTTTCTTGAGTCTAGATAGTATTGTCTAGCTAAGTTAGCTTATCATCTCTTATTCAGTTATCTTGTCTAACGTCCGTTAGTATGTCGTTATCTTCCTTCCCATTGTGTTGAAGTCTCCAAGTTGGAAAACAAGTTCTTTTAAGAGATTTATTATAGAAATATAAATTTCTATTGTTGTTCGAAATTATCTTGGTCTTATGCGATTGCTCTTGATCATTCACGACTGTTTAACTGCCACGTTCCGAGCAAATGACACGTTCCGCTGCTATCGGCCCGGGGCGTGACATATTGTATCTTGTAGCATGCGTATTATCATTTTTAGCCATAGCATGTCCAGTTAGGGCACCGTCCATGTTAGCAACTTTTGATCGAGTAAATGTTCGGTGTAGGCAGGCTTAAATCCAAATTAATCTTGACATGTTATGCATTTTTATGTCTTCCATCCGTTAGATTTATTTTCCCCAATTTATGTGCTATAGACCGTTCAAATTTCGTGACGGAATTAGAGTCTATCAAAGATCGCCGAAGACAAAGCATGTCAATCTGTTTGTGGTCGTAACAGGAACCGCCTCGGGACCCCAGCGGTCGGTCAATTGACCGTTTCATTGTAACCACTGGTTGCTCGATAGACCGTTTTTGCCTATCTGCCAATTTTTTTGATTGTCACCCAAAGCGGTCATTCAATAGACCGCTAGCCTCTATTAGCGGTCCTATATAGACCGTCTTGTATGGCGATTTCTTTTTTTTGGATATATTGATTTCCTCAGCTAGACTACATGTGCAGGACAGAAACCCACACAAGAAAATTGGTAAATTTATGGAATATGATTCAAGGAACTGATCGTACTATGTTCATGATTAAACTCACTTTTCCATTCCATCACATTACGTACTCCAACATGATCTGGGTTATAAAATTTGAAATTTATTAACATGTCACAATGGTTATGGTGAAATAAATGTGGAAAAATTATCCAGGGTTGTTCTGACAGTCACTCCACTCCGGTGGTACTGACTGACCGATTATATATCATTTTTTGATGTTTTATTAACCCTCCAATCTTGTAATGGTTGGGACTCTCCACCGAATATTCCTTCTGTCGGACTAGGACCTCCATTATGAGACCTCCATAATACCCCGCGAGCTTGGGATTCCCACTAGGACGCCGGGCGGGTTGTACCCTCAACACCTACACCCAATTATTCGATCAAGTCACTTGTTTTACAGCCCGGAGTTCGGGTCTATCTTGTTCTAAAAGCGGCACCGGGTTAGACTGCCAGGTGCTTTAAGCGGTCCAGTCATGACCGTTTCCTTCTAGCCCACGAGCCAGGTCCTACGGGTCATTTTCCTTGACTTCCATTGACCTAGCCATGTCTAAATTGACCTAATAGCCTCTCGTTCCACCTAAGAAGGTTGGGCTGACTCTGGTTCGATCCCACCTTACCTTGGGCAGGCTGGGAGCCCATTATGTCAACTCCTTAGTCTTGCAGGGCCTAGTTTCATTGCAGTCATTCCTGGACCGTCTTTACCACTAAGCGGCCCTATCAGGACCGTTTTTTGTGTGGGACGACCCACTGGAGACCATTTTCCTTTGGTTATGTCCCAGTAAGTTCCCTCTGTCTTGAACGGTCCATTATAGACCTTCTTCCTTTCGGAAGCGGCCTAGTGGGGACCGTCTTTAATCTGCTTGCGGCCCATTAAAGACCATTTTATCTCCTTGGCACTAGGCTTGTGCCTTGGCCCAATATTTTTCCTGGCGGTCCAATATAGGCCATTTCTATGATGATTGCAGTCCGTGCATGACCGTTACTCTTCCAGAACCCTATTTTACGCAAGTTTCT
Source organism: Amorphophallus konjac (assembly GCA_022559845.1). Classification (NCBI taxonomy): domain Eukaryota; kingdom Viridiplantae; phylum Streptophyta; class Magnoliopsida; order Alismatales; family Araceae; genus Amorphophallus; species Amorphophallus konjac. The sequence goes on along the minus strand of CM040121.1, from coordinate 289,358,379 downwards.
TGTGTGTGTTTCTTTGGCCAAGCCAGGGATGGCTTGTGCTGCATTTCACCATGACTATCCTAATAGAAATACTAGAAAGTGATCTAGAAGGGGGGGGGGGTGAATAGATCACCACAATTTTTAAATTAAATCAAAGAACTCGGTAAATACGCCCAGAGAAGCGATGCAGATATGCTTAGCACACGTCAGAAGAAGATTTCAATGATGAAATGATAAATCTAGAAGGCAATCTGTGATGCACAAGCAAATGATCGAACGGATGATAGGTCTAGAAAAGTAATGTAAACAATAGCCTCAACCAACTGAAGATAAGAAAACCGCACAAAGAGCAATGCAACAATGACACAGGGAGACAAGGGGTTTTTAGGTGGTTTGATTGCCAACCGCAATCTACGTCCACCCCTCGTTCAGATCGAATAAGGGTTTCACTAGCAAATGCAGAAGAAGAAGCAGACTCAGTCTGCGACACAATGCTGCCACACAGCTTGCCCTGAGGGAGACAAATCCCTCCACTCAGATCCTGTATCCACATAACCTGCACCCTCGGCTTGCAAACCACAAGTCTAGACATCGGAGAACTCTTTCTCCCTTCCCCTGAACCAGAGGGAACCCACGAGTGAACCCAAGTCACTCACAACCGAAGATGCTGTCTCCCTTCCTTCAAGTACACTCAGAGGGAACCAAAACCAAATCAAAAGTTGGAATGAAAAGGAAGAACATAAATCAAAAAGGAAAAAGAAATGTAGCTTCAATGAAGCAATTCCAGATAGGATGGCTGGCTGCTCTCAAATCTATCTTCTAAGGGAAGATCCTCTCGTTTTCTTAATATGGGGAAGACTCTCTCCTTCTTCTTTTTCTTGGGGGGTTCTCTCTCTTTCTAAATATGTGAATGAAAAGTTGTAGCAACTTTCAGCATCTTTCTTCGAGGGGCAAGGCACCGTTCTATAGGAGTAGGGGCTCCGTAGTAGCAGATAACCTAGTGAGCACTGATTGGTCCACCTGGATATTCTTCTGGAAACCTTTGAAACAACGTGCCATCCTCCCTTGGATCACGTGCCCATCAGTGTTGGACATTCTACCACGTGTACAAGCCTTTTCGCGCCAAAAGTATCCGCACGTGTGATGGCCGCCAGTATTGCATCCTAACATATGCTCCCTGAGACCACGCGCCATCCTTAATCCTGTTAGTTAGAGCAAAGACTTTTCAGCAAACCCTTTGTAGCACAGACCTAATACTTGCTCAGACATGACATATGCTCAAATTTAAAAACATGCTCAGACCTTAGATGGCATAAGATAAAAATATGCACAGACCTTATATGTGTCTAACAAAGTATGCAACCACCTTGGCAATGCAATCTGTAAAAATGTGCACCAACCTTGTTTACAAAGTTGCACTGACCTTGAAGTATTGAAACCAAAACATGCACAGACCTTGCCATTAGACAAACAAGGTATGCATCGACCTTATATGTAGTATAGAGAAATGTGCTTTATATGCATGCAGCAAAAGATGCACCGACCTTATGTGCGTTGAGCTTATATGCCCACCGACTTCATATGGCATGAAGCAAAAGATGCACCGACCTTATATGACTTATCGCAAAAAGTGCACAGACTTTCGTCTGCCTAAAACAAACCTTGCACCAACTTTATTTGCATAATGCAAAAATTGCACCGACCTTAATGTGCATGTAGCAAAGTGCACCGACCTTGTATCGCACAAGGGAAAATCATGCACTGACCTTGTGTCGCATGAAGGCAATGTTGTGCACAGACCTTAGGCATTGCAACAAAAATATGCACCGACCTTATACCGAAGAAACAAGAAGGTGCACCGACGCATAAGCAAAAGTCTAGCAGATTTCAACATAAGAGCCAGATGACATGCACAAACTCCATTGCACATACTTATGAGGATTTATGGTGTTTGACTAATGATGATTGACTTATGGTGTTTGACCTCAACCAAATCTTAGGGATGCAACAATCTCCCCTTTTTGATGATGATAACACTATGAGTCAATCATTAACAACGCAATCAGAAGGAATGGTCAAACATGCATGCAATGTCACACTTGCTCCCCTATCACACTGACCCAATGCATTGTCTCTCCCTTTGACATCATCAAAAGAAATGGAGAGAGAAAAGGTGCTGCTAAGCAATCGAGAGGATATATAGTAAATGAACAATGTCGAAGATTTCAAGTCTATCTCTTAAAGGAGTAAGTAAGAGAACTGAATTAAGCTCATGTTCTTCAGGGCTAATAGTCAGGAAAGACACAGAGTGAGAATGAAGATTGCCAATGTACAAACATAATAAGGAAGATCAAGGTTTAGTTGGTATGCCAAGAGAGAGCATTCTAAAAGATTGTACTACTTAGAGATCTAGAGACGCATCCACTGAAAGTTGTGCCAACTATATTGAGGACAAACATTCTACAAGAAATTTCAGAAACAATGGGGTTACAGATTTTTCTATTTGGCACAGAGAACATGGCATAGAGTAATTTTGGTAAATCACACATTGTTACATGAGGAGACACCTTGATTCGAGGTCGGAATCCCCATTTACTCAGTGTGATAACCGTATTACTTCCCTTTTAGAGAACAGAGTTAGCATTTGAAGTGTCTTTGGACGTGAGGAGACACCTTGATCAGTGACTAGAATCCCTAGTTACTCAACACTTTAATGCTATTGCTCTGTCATGAAAAATAATTTTCTTCAAACTTTTTAAACAGAGATAATCTGGTACTTCATGACAGAGACTGTGTGTCATTTCTTTGATGAGACATCGAGTTTCTCGGTAACCAGATCATTGCTCTGAGATTTTTGATATACCCTAAAAATATTTTCTAATTTGATATGTGATGTTTGAAGACAATACAACATGTACTAAATTTCAGGAAAAAAATTCTTCCAGAAGTCTGAGTTTCAAGTATTTAGAATATTTCATTCATGACAGAACAAGTTTAACTTTGATCCATGCTTACTACTTCTATAAGGAGACATTCTTCAGATGCTTTGTCCAAGTCTTTATGGGATTATTAAATTGAAGCGTCTTAGCCATGTTTCAGTTATTCAAACTTAAAGATTTAAGACCTAAATTTCTATTTCTTGTGAATAGACTGTATAAGATGTTCAGAGAGCTTTATGCATCATCAAGATCTCTCAAAATCCTTGAATCAGTCTCCTACTAACTAGCAGACTAAGGAAACTCCCCCTCACAATATGAATCAGGTATGCAGACAACGCGAATGCAAACTGTATGGTAATGCAGAAAGGAGAATTTATGGACATTAAACCTGATCTATATGTACATGAGCATGTGGTACTAGGTGGAGGACGTAGGTCATAAGACCACCTCACACATGATGTGAGTTTCTAGTAAGAAGAAGTCTAACCTTCTCCCAGCTTCTCATTTGATATACCAACAGGTTATGCATGCCAATCTATTTCTATAAAATGTGACAAATACTAAATGAAGATCCATGCAAATGAGGACTGTATGCAGCTCAACGTAGACATAGAAACATGGAACCATTTTATTCAAGGAATTCAGAAATCGGAAGATTTAAAGATGCCCAATTCTCTCCTTAAAGTGGTGAATTTTTCATTATCCAGTGGCTTAGTGAAAATATCAGCTATCTGATGATCAGTGCCTACATGGATCAATTCAAAAGTTCCTTTCGAAACCTCATCTCTAATGAAATGATGTCTGATTTCTATGTGTTTTGTTCGAGAATGCAAGACAGGATTCTTTACAAGATTAATGGCACTAGTATTATCACAATATATGGGGGTGCAGCCCAAGTCTACTTGGTAGTCCTGAAGCTGATGTTTGATCTAGATGACCTGAGTACCACAGCTCCGTGCAGCTATGTATTCAGCTTCTGTAGTGGAGAGGGCCATAGAGTGCTGCTTCTTGGAAGCCCAAGACACCAGACACCCACCCAAGGATTGACAGTGCCCACTTGTGCTTTTCCTATCTAGTTTGCAACCAGCATAATCAGCATCAGTTTATGATGTGAGGTCTAAGGTGTGTGATGCAGGGTACCACTGTCCTAAATTATGAGTACCAGAAATGTATCTGAAAATTCTTTTTATAGCAGCTAAATGTAATTTAGTAGGCCTAGATTGATATCTAGCACACATACCTACACTGAATTGAATATCAGGTCTCGAGGCATCAAGTAGAGTAGGGATCCGATCATTCCTCGGTATATCTTTGCATCAATTTCTTTACCTTACTCATCTGCATCTAGGGATGAATTGGTACTCATTGGTGTTGAGATGTGCTTTAGATTATCCATGCCAAATTGAGGATTTTCAAGGTGTACTTGGTCTGGTTGATAAAACATCCATATGTTATGCTCGGCTGCCAGACCTATCTGCAATCAATTCAGACAAAAAGAAAACTTTGGAACCCAAGAAAGGTTGGGTCCAAACAAGTTGCTTATTCCTTCAAAAATTGTCTTAGGAATCTAGATCTGTCTAGTTCCTTTCTTGTGAACTGAATTTTTGTTATCATCATGAAAAGTTTTATTTGCTCTGGTCAATGGATTTTGATGACTTCTGTAGTGTGAGTTGTTCCAGTGGTAAGTTTTTCTCTGTGGATTTTTCCAGAACCTTTTCTGATGGGGGTACCTCTGTGAAAACTTAGGGTGAGCCCAATTTTGTGTGTAATTATTCCTGTTCCATTTCTGAATGGTTGGTCTGTGTTGATTCCACTGTGTCGAAGCATTTGAATTGTTGCCTTGACGCATTTTGCTTAAATGAGCAAGGTTTGCTCTATAGATGCCAGGATTCCTTGAAGGAGTAGTCTTGCTACTCTGATTCATTGTAGGCTTAGCATGGAGGTTTTTGTTGATGATTTTTGGTGGAGTGAAGTTTGTTCCAACGGATTTTTTGGATTTGATGTTTGAGCTGGATGGGGTGTCTAGCTTCTCCTTTCCCTTTTCTGGACAAAAGGTTGTGGTTTTAAACTCAAAAGACCTTTTATCGGTGGGAGTATATCCCAATCCTTCCTTGTTGAAATTTATCCACACACCTAGCATTGTGTCTAGGTTAGTCTTTCCTTGCACGAATTTCTCCAGGATATGTTTCTTATCTTCAAGATCCTTTTTCAATTTTTCACTCATTTTATGTATCTCTATGTTAGCCATTTTCACAACTTCATATTTTTCAGATACAAGATCATTCTCCTTCTGGATGGTCTGAACCTTCATTTTAAGTTAATCTAGATTCTTATTAGATTCTTCAAGTTGTTCTTTAAGGTTTTCACTTTAAATTTGCAAGGAGTTTAGCTCTTGAATCTCTTTCTTCAGGTCCTCATTTTCATTTTTCAGACAGTTTTGCTCCTTAACGGTGCTGTTCAGTTTTCTCTTGAGAGTTTTGTACTCTTTGGTTTGACAATTAAATTTATTTAGCAATTCTCCGTAAGCATCCTCCCAGTCATCTAAAGTGTATGTTTCAAAAGGATTGCTCACCTCCGTATCTACGTCGGCCATCAGACATAGTCTTTCTTCTTCATCTTCGGAGGAGTTTTCTTCAACATCTTCCTCCTCATTGCTCCACATGCAGATCATAGCTTTGGGCTTTTTCTTCTGCACCATGGTATTCTTCTTCCGAAGATCTGGGCAGTCACTCTTCATATGACCAGGCTTGTGACAGTGAAAACAAGTATGCTTGTCATTGGTCTTATCTTTGCCTGTTTTGGAGTAAAAATTCCAACCAGATGATTGTGTCCCTTTCCCAAATGGCTTACCCTTTGATCTTAGGAATTGTTGGAACCTACGAGTTAGCATGGCTTGCTGCTCTTGATCAAGATCTGAGAAAATTTTCAAACTCGTCATTACTATTGCTACTGCCACTTCCACTTCGAGAGACCTTAAGAGCAATGTTCTTGCCCTTCTTACTTGTTTCTTTAACATTCCCTTTTAAGTTGATTTCATAAGTCATCAGGGATCCGATTAATTCAGTGACGGACATTTTAGACAAATCCCTGGACTCCTCTATAACTGTGGTCTTAGTGTGCCACGATGGGGTCAATGACCTAAGAATTTTCCTTACAAGATCCACTTCTCGGATCTATTTTCCCAACCACTTGAGGCTGTTCGAAATCAGTGTCAGCCTAGCGTACATCTCAGAAATAGTCTCCTCAGAATTCATCTTAAACAGTTCATATTTAGAGGTTATCATATTTACCTTTGAAGCCTTGGCCTGGGATGTACCTTCATACATGAGCTCTAGTTCATCCCACATCTTCTTTGCTATCTTGCAGGCAGATATCCTAGCATACTCCTCTGGATGGACTGCGCATTGAATTATGTTTAGAGCCAACCAGTTAACTGTTGAAAGCCTGATGTGATCCTTTGTCCACGCATCTTCATTTTGTGGGAGCTCATATGGTCCTGTGGTGATCACTCTCCAGAGTTCGTGGCTCTGGGCTATCAGGAATACTTCCATCCTATTTTTCTAGTAAAAGTAATTATTACCATGAAAAAAAGGAGGGCGGCTAATAGACTGTCCCTCAGCCATGAAACTGCGAGGAGTGCTAGATCCAGAATTACCCTGATCGTTGGACCACATGTTGGGTAACCTGCTCGAATACCAATTGATAGAAATACTAGAAAGTGATCTAGAAGTGGGGGGGGGGGGGGGATGAATAGATCATCCCAATTTTCAAATGAAATCGAAGAACTTGGTAAATACGCCCAGAGAAGCGATGCATATATGCTTAGTACACGTCAGAAGAAGAGTTCAACAACGAAATGATAAAGCCAGAAGGTAATTCGTGATGCATAAGCAAATGATCGAATGGATGATAGGTCTAGGAAAGCAATGTAAATAATAGCCTCAACCAACTGAAGATAAGAAAACCGCACAGAGAGCAATGCAACAATCACACAGGGAGACAAGGGGCTCTTAGGTGGTTCGATTGCCAACCGCAATCTACGTCCACCCCTCGTTAATATCGAATGAGGATTTCACTAGCAAATGCAGAAGAAGAAGCAGACTCAGTTTGCGACACAATGCTACCACACAGCTTGCCCTGAGGGAGACAAATCCCTCCACTCAAATCCTGTATCCACAGAACCTACACCCTGGGCTTGCAAACCACAAGTCCAGACACTGGAGAACTCTTTCTCCCTTCCTCTGAACCAGAGGGAACCCACGAGTGACGCCAAGTCACTCGCAACCGAAGATGTTGTCTCCCTTCCTTCAAGTACACTCAGAGGGAACCAAAACCAAATCAAAAGTTGGAATGAAAAGGAAAACCATAAATCAAAAAGGAAAAAGAAATGTAGCTTTAATGAAGTAATTCTAGATAGGATGGATGGCTGCTCTCAAATCTATCTTCTAAGGGAAGATCCTCTCATTTTCTTAATCTGGGGAAGACTCTCTCCTTCTTCTTTTTCTTGGGGGGTTCTCTCTCTTTCTAAATATGTGAATGAAAAGTTGCAGCAGCTTTCAGCAGCTTTCTTCGAGGGGTAAGGCACCCTTATATAAGAGTAGGGGCTCCGTAGTAGCAGATAACCTAGTGAGCACTGATTGGTCCACTTGGATATTCTTATGGAAACCTTTGAAACAGCGTGTCATCCTCCCTTGGATCACGTGCCCATCAGTGTTGGACATTCTGCCACGTGTACAAGCCTTTTCACACCAAAAGTATCCACACGTGTGATGGGCGCCAGTATTGCATCTGAACATATGCTCCTTGAGACCACGCGCCATCCTTAATCCTGTTAGTTAGAGCAAAGACTTTTCGTCAAACACTTTGTAGCATAGACCTAATACTTGCTCACACCTGACATATGCTCGAACTTAAAAACATGCTCAGACCTTAGATGGCGTAAGATAAAAACATACACAGACCTTATATGTGTGTAACAAAGTATGCAACCACCTTGGCAATGCAATCTGTCAAAATGTGCACCAACCTTGTTTACGAAGTTGCACTGACCTTGAAGTATTGAAACCAAAACATGCACAGACCTTGCATTTAGGCAAACAAGGTATGCACCGACCTTTTATGCAGTATAGGGAAATGGGCTTTATATGCATGCAACAGAAGATGCACCTGTTAGAATGTAAGGCCCGGATACAGAGGGGGGGTGAATGTATCCCTCTACAATTATGGCCTAATTAAAACTCTAATGCTCAGTAATGCGGAATTAAAACTGTTGCAGAAATAGCCTAAGGAACCTTAGAAGGATCAAAGCAAGACAGCAACTCAAGAAGCCCTCAAACGATCCTAAGCAAGCATCTAATGCGCAGCAATTAAGTGAACATATAAGAAACTCAATTAACCTCTAGGATATTGATAATCAATTAAATCACGGTCCTAGCATGCATCTAGCGGAAGCAGGAAATCAAACAAACCACTACACGATGATTTTAGGTGGTTCGGTCAACAGACCTACATCCACCCCTCACTCCAAACCAGAGTGAGGCTTCCACTAGTAACACTAGCACAGCAGACTCAGTCTGCCACAAAGGCTGCCAAACAGCTTGACCAGGGGAATAACCTCCCCTCTTCCTCCCAACTGGAGGGACACCCCAAGTGACTCCCAGCCACTTGGAAACCAGAGACACACGGTCTCTCTTCCTCCAGACCAGGAGGGAACACCTGGACTTGCTACCCACAAGCCCAGAACCGGAGGAACAAACCTCCCTTCCTCCAAACCGGAGGGGAACCTAGAGACCCAACTCTCTCTTCCTCTGGACCCCAGAGGGAAGCACAACCGGAGATGAAACTCCCTTCCTCCAACCCGGAGGGAAACAACCGATGACACCCTGTCAAAGGCAACCAGAGACGCAAGTCTCTCTTCCTCCACACCGGAGGGAACCAACCACAAGTAGCACCCAGCTACTTGCAAACAGAAGACACAAGATCTCCCTTCTCCTGAGTCCACAGGAGGAACCCGATCCCCAACAGGGCAATCGGAAGAACAACAAGTGAATAGTTCAAAAGAAAAACAAAACCCAGCAACAGAAAGCTGAAAAGATAAAATCAAATGTGGCTCTCGCAGGAGCTGGCTGGCCTGGATTTGATCCACGGTCCAGCAGGAACTTCTTCTACTGCTTCTCTCTTTCTCCCAGCACGAACTCTCTCTTCTTCTTCTTCTTCTTCTTCTTCTTCTTCTTCTTTCTTACTTCTTCTTCTTCTTACAACTTCTGCCTTCACCTTCTTCTCACTTTCTGTATCTCACTGTCTCTCTTTCTTTTTCTTCTTATGCTCTCTCGATCTAGCTCTGAGCCGTCTCTATCTCTTCTTTCTCTTCTGCACCTCTTCTTCTTTTCTGGCTGCTTCTCCTTCAGTCACTCTCTCTACCACCCTCTCTGCTTCCTTCAGAGGAAGAAGACACATATTTATAGCAGCAGCAGATTAGGGCAGCGTGTGCTCTCCACGATTCCCGCCCAAAAGCTTCAGTCCACGTGGAGGCTCCTCTGCATCTCGGATCACGTGCCAGATGCCAGCCTCGTATCACGTGCCCCACTCTTAATAGGCTCACGATCAGTACCTATCACACAGTCATAGGAGATTAATCAGAAGGATAGAATGTATAGACTTTAGATGTTATAACAAGTGTGTAGACTCGAACTTAGAAATGACTGTATAGACATTAGAACAGCAATAGGTGCACTATACAGAAAACGACACGAGGTACATAAGATGACTACAGCACGAGATAAAAAGAAAACGACACGAAGTGCGTACAGTAACAAGGCTAACACTACAAAGAGAACGACACGAGGTCAGATGAGAACAACACGAGGTAAGAAGAGAACGACACGAGGTACAACTAATAAGGCTAACACTACAAAGAGAACGACACGAAGTATCACTGTAACAAAACAACCACTACGAAGAGAACGACACGAGATACACAAGCAACACGAAGACACGAATACAAAAATAAAAGATAACACAAAGACATAAAAACAAAAGATAACATGAAGACATAAAAACAAAAGATAACACGAAGACATAAAAATGACTCGAACATGAGGACGACACTGGCTGAAAACAACTCGAAGACGATGGGGTGACACCGAAGGAGTGACACGAGGTGGCACAGAAAGCAACAAGAGATTGAACAAATAACGACACGAAGACAACTGGAATGATGCGTGTAGCAGTTCGTTGCACATACTTCCAACGTACAGACTTTGAAATAAAGAGTGTACAGACTTGAGAGATCAAGGCACGATGTATAGACTTTGCCCAAGGAAACGAATGTGTAGACTTTGGCTTGGAACGAAGGTAAGGATGAGGCTGTAAAGACTTGGCCAATTTGAGACACTGTACAGACTTTGTCAAGTGACAGGCTGTACAGACTTCATAAGAACAGACCAATGTGCATACTTCCCTTCGATGCATCTACAGTGCAATGTATTGGCTTGACAAACATTATGCAATGTATGGACTTTGATGAATGGCCCAATGTATGGACTTCGCGAACGAGATGCAATGCTGACCGATGTATACACTTGGCAAAGAGAGTGATGCATGAACTACCCTGTACAAACTTTAAGACTTAATGAGCAACAAAAAGTAGACAAAGCAGCATGGCGTCAACCCAGCTGATCCCCTGCGTCAACGTAGCCATTGCACCGAACCCATATTAATGAAAAATAGACATGCAGACATGATCTATGCCATAGACAAAGTTAAACTGTGTACCAAGTTCTGAATGAAGTAAACACATATGACATGAGACGGACGCTATACATACTTCATGCATGTGAACAGTGAGACGGATGTATAGAGCAGAAATCAAGCACAAACCAATTTATCACAGCATGACTCAAGCATACACATGTATTCTTCACAATTCAGACATGGCACACTCATGCAATCTCCCACTGAATAGATCAGACATATTCAAGACAAAGTGGTGACTCAATTATGTTGCTATCATTAAAACACCACATCATCAACAAAGCACAAGGGGCACAACAATCTCCCCCTTTTTGATGATGGCAACATGATGAGAACATAATGAGTCACACTGACTCATCAAACTGACTCATCAAACTATTCTCCCCCTTTGACATAATCAAAAAGAAGGGAAATGGTTTGATAGTCAACTGTAGCACATAAATGCAGCACACAAAGACAGCACATAAATGTAGAGAAAGAGTCATAGTGCCAAAAAAAAATTGAGATCTCCATTATGACAATGAAACAGCTCTCCCCCTATCAACATGCATGATTGACTACACTCCCCTTAGAAGTGAATAAACCATAACTCCCCCTGAAGCTCAGGAATGGACTCTGGTTAACCAATAAATCAATCTGAAATCAGCCATTACAAAGAATCTGAATTCTGGTGAAAATACCATAGAATCAGAACTTATTGCAGAACAAGATGGAAGATTCCAACAGTGTGGAGAGCAATGCATCTCAGGAATCAATCTGAAATCCACCACCATAAGGATTCTGAAGTTCAGAAGGCTGCAAGTGAACAAGGTAAAAATGGGAGTGGTACCTCACATTTGTATGGTCAGAAAAAATGTAGATGGAATCAGTCAACTGATAAGAGAGAAGATCACTTTGTTGATCATGCAAGAGTCTGATCATGAGGGATTTGAATGCATACATCACTTCAATAAGTCTTAAAAGATGTAGACTCTTCTATCATAAAGAATTATGAAGTGGCAACTTAATCAATCTGATTTAATTTTGATGTATACCAACTTTGCCAAATTCAACTCAATGCTCATATCTGAATCCAAGTTTTAATAAAAGTGAACCAAATAGTCAGAGAAACACTCAAAAATAATCATCTTTTATCTTACACATATGATCTCAATTGCTACTTTGAAAAATACACAGGTTAGTACTGAAATTAAACACTTTTTGAAGAACATGAGTTGACCGATTTTTTCAAGATAATTTTATTTGAAGCACATTATATTTTTCCTGAGCAATTTAAGTTTATCAACACCTTTTTACATGAGGCACAACAAGTCTTAGTTGAAGTGACCCAGTTACTCAGTGTGATAACTGGCATTGCCTCTCACTTTGAGAGCAGAGTTAGCAATATGAGTGTCTTTTTACATGAGAAGATACCTTTATCAGAGGCCAGACTCCCCAGCTACTCAACACAAATAAGCTATTGCTCTGTCAGGTTTTGTTTCACTGAATTTTTTATCAGAGATAACTGTGGCGCCTCATGACATGAGTTACTTTATTTCATTGATAAAGAACTCAGTTTCTCAGTGACCGAGTCATTGCTCTGAATTCACAATTTTTTATTTAGTCAACTTTCTCAAGTTAATGTTTAACCAAACCACTCACTCTATGTATCTCTACCAAAGTAGCCTAGATGTCAAATTTCAGATATCAGATGAGAGACTTTAAGGATTATATGACACAAGAGGTTAAAGTTTATTAAACCTCATCAACAGATATTTTCAATTTAATTACAAAGCTGAGAATACATTAATCCTATATCAGACTGATTCAGTGATAATTCTTAAATCCATATGATAGGAGTTTCTACCAAAATCTCAGACTGAATTGCATGACATGCAGCTTAAGTTCCTCAGATCAGAACAATAAAATTTAGCTGACCAACAACTCAATAAAGGAGCCAAAATAGACACACCAGCTAAGAGGTATATGAAGGAAGAGTAAATCAGCAATAGAGAAGAGCATCAGAAGAGATTTTTATCATCAGACAGTAGCTGAGTCTGGAATACAGACTGATCAGCTATTTTAGAGATATCAGCAGAGAATACAGTTGAATAGCGCATAGTCAAGAGTATGAATCAGGTTTCTTAAACGAAAGGAGTTCATGAGGTGTAGAAGATATGAAATAGGAATGCTCCCCCTGTCTAAGTGCAGTGAATTTCTTTTTAGATTTTTCAAAATTTTATGATATGCACTATCCTACATATGTAGTATGCAACAATTCTAACAAGGAGAGCATGATGATCAATCAACAACAAACTAGCTCCCCCTGATAAAATGCATGATGTGCAATGAATCATTTCTTTTCGAAATTTATTTTCTTCAAATTTATGATATGCAATACACGGCTCTATATGAGAACTAGACCCATGGTACTAGGCGGAGGACTCGGTCCAAGGACCACCTCACACAAGGCAGTAGCATCCAGACATACTCCATATGCCCTTCAGCACTGTTTCATTTAATATATCATGATGGTCATGCAAATGTCATATGCAGTGCAAAGCAATCTCATTTGTTTAGTGCAAACAACAGCATGAGAAGAACATCAAAAATCAATCAAGCAAAACAACAATTTCAGATAATGAAATTGAAACAGATTTCAGAACTGACCTGAATTGAGTCCTGGGGTTTTCTTTTTGAGTGCCTTGGTTAACCCCTTTTATTTCTCCCTCCAAGGCACACCTGCAAAGTATTTGATCATTTTGATCCTGCAGGGACCCAAGCAGCTTTGGGTCATGCGTTAGCCCTGACAGGTTTTCTAAACATTTTCATTGCAACATTATCATCAAATTTCATCAGTGAACAGTCATTCATAGAATGTCCAAATTTTCCACAGTATCTACATGAAATGGCTGGTGTTTGACTCTTATGATGCATATTGACGGCAGGGTGATGTTTATAAACATGTTCATAAGATTTTATGTTATATGCATGAGCAGTTTGATGCTTGTTCTTAACCATCCAACATTCAGCAGATTTATGGCCTGGCTTCCCACAGTTATAGCATGAAATTTTCACAAAAGGTTTTGCAGGGAATTTGACAAAATGGGGTTTAACATAGTTCTTTTGAACATACCAACAGTCCTTGACTGTATGCCCATTTTTCCCACAGTGGGAGCAAGCAAAAGAATTTCTTCTGTGAAAAATATTTTTACCCCAAGTAGATCTAAACCAGCACTCAGCAGCCTTATGCCCAGGCTTATTGCAGTTGAAGCACACAATGTGCTGACTAGACTTGTGTTTAGATCCATATGGATCATGAAAGTGCATGGAAGACCTGGCTTGTAGTTTGTTGTCTTCTTTCATGATAAAACAATCATTCATGAGATGACCATGTTTCCCACAATAATAACATGAAGCATCAGGCTTCCTAGCAACATGGTTTCTATCAAAAGAGTTTCTAGAATGTAAAGTTCTACTAGCATGCTCATCCTTTAACATCAATCCACAATCCTCCATTATGTGACCTCCTTTCCCACAATAATAACATGAACCCTTTTTAATGTGAGTGTGTGAGAGATTATGTGAATTGTGTGTAGCCTTCTTTATAATAACAGGAGTGTCTTTATCCTTCTTCTGTGAAGTTTCATCCTTTTTCAGTTTTTGGTTTTGTTCCACAGTTTTGGGTTTTATAGTGGATTTTTGTGCAGTGAATTTGAAAACAGAAGGAGCAGAGGTTGTGTTCTGATTGGTGGCTTTGACAAAAATAGTAGATGTTTCATTCCCATTACTCTTTTTCTTTGTCGGACTATAGCCCAGTCCCTTTCTCTCAAAGTTATCACTCTTTCCAAGAAGCTTATTCATATTGTCCTTACCTTTGACAAATTTTGATAGAGAATCTTTCAAATCTTTAATCTCAAAATTCAAATCAGCAATTTTAGCTTCATATTTGGACAAATCTGTTTCACAGGAAATTACTTGTTGATGCAAGGCATCATTCAGACTTTTGAGTTTTTCTACTTCCTGTTTTAATTCTATTTCCTTGTCAGCTTCAGATAAGGACTTGTAAAGATCATCAACTTCTTGTTGAAGGGATGTGATAGTAAGCTCATATCCAGCTATTTTCTGTTCACTACAACTGACATTTCCATTTAACATTAAGTTGATGGTTTTTAGACTCTTAATTTCTTGTTCAGCATTCATCAACCTATCAGAATTATCCACACTCACATACTTGCCTTTTTCCATTGTTATTAGCCTATCTGTCAACTGGGTGTTTAGATGTTTCAACTCATTGATTTCCTCTTGCAGTTTACCATTCTGCTCTAGGAGATCAGCATCAACCACCCATTCATCTGAGAGAGACTGACATTCATGAAACATTTCCTATTGTTTTTCAGAATCTTTCTGTAATTCTATGTTTACAAATTTTATGGCATTAAGCTTTTCAATCAGCAATTTGTTCTCCTGTCTAAGTTTCTCTGATTTTTTATCATTTTTATTGGAGAACTCTTTAAGAGAGTCATTTTCAGATTTCAGCTTGTTTAATTCAGACTTAACACATTCAATTTCTTTCAGCAAATCCTTGCTCTGAACAGAATCATGACTAGCTAGACTAAGCTTCTTTTCAAGTTCAGAGATTTCTTCACATGATCTTGATTCTCAGTTTTCAATAAAGAAATTTGTTTCTTCAACATTAGAGAATCAGACATACAGGCATCATTAATATTTTTCAATTCAACACACTTTCTACAAGGAGAACTTGAGCTATCTAAACCAGTACCCTTCTTCAATTTTTTATACTATTTTCTTAACAGTTCATGAGATTCAAATAATTCAGTATAAGCATTCTCCCAATCTTCTAGAGAAAAATTCTCGAAGAGATTTACCTCATCATCATCATCTTCAGTCTGACTGCTGCCTTGATTGCTGCCAATTGGATTACTTCTGTTAGCCATCATGCAGTTGTCCTCGTTTACCTTGTGAAATTGCTTCAGCCTATCCAGGATGTCCTTTGCTGAGCTGCAATTATGAAGACAAGACCATAAGGCTCTATCAGTAGCTGTTTTCAACAGGTTAAAGGCTTTCTGATTTTCTCCATCATTTGATATGTGTCTGTCGGTCCATTTGGACACTTTCGTTGGTAAGGTGTGAGGACCTTGTGAAATTAATTTCACAAATCAGGATTAGCAGAATTTACATAGGCATGTAAAGCAGTGTACCACTGACTGAAACCAGAACCATTAAAGACGGGTGGTAAAGCCATTGAAAAACAAATAGCGAATAAGTTCAAGGCAACAGGAACAATTATGCACTAAAAACAAATTAGCACCTAAGACAGCAAGATCGAATCTGCAGGTCGCTGGACCTTGTATGCAGACACTGCTCTGATACCAATTGTTAGAATGTAAGGCTCGGATACAGAGGGGGGTGAATGTATCCGTCTACAATTATGGCCTAATTAAAACTCTAATGCTCAGTAATGCGGAATTAAAACTGTTGCAGAAATAGCCTAAGGAACCTTAGAAGGATCAAAGCAAGACAGCAACTCAAGAAGCCCTCAAACGATCCTAAGCAAGCATCTAA
Source organism: Amorphophallus konjac (assembly GCA_022559845.1). Taxonomy (NCBI): domain Eukaryota; kingdom Viridiplantae; phylum Streptophyta; class Magnoliopsida; order Alismatales; family Araceae; genus Amorphophallus; species Amorphophallus konjac. The sequence goes on along the minus strand of CM040121.1, from coordinate 289,342,144 downwards.
TGCGCAGTAATTAAGTGAACATATAAGAAACTCAATTAACCTCTAGGATATTGATAATCAATTAAATCACGGTCCTAGCATGCATCTAGCGGAAGCAGGAAATCAAACAAACCACTGCACGATGATTTTAGGTGGTTCAGTCAACAGACCTACATCCACCCCTCACTCCAAACCAGAGTGAGGCTTCCACTAGTAACACTAGCACAGCAGACTCAGTCTGCCACAAAGGCTGCCAAACAGCTTGACCAGGGGAACAACCTCCCCTCTTCCTCCCAACTGGAGGGACACCCCAAGTGACTCCCAGCCACTTGGAAACCAGAGACACACGGTCCTCCAGACCAGGAGGGAACACCTGGACTTGCTACCCACAAGCCCAGAACCGGAGGAACAAACCTCCCTCCCTCCAAACCGGAGGGGAACCTAGAGACCCAAGTCTCTCTTCCTCTGAACCCCAGAGGGAAGCACAACCGGAGATGAAACTCCCTTCCTCCAACCCGGAGGGAAACAACCGATAACACCCTATCAAAGGCAACCAGAGACGCAAGTCTCTCTTCCTCCACACCGGAGGGAACCAACCACAAGTAGCACCCAGCTACTTGCAAACCGAAGACACAAGATCTCCCTTCTCCTGAGTCCATAGGAGGAACCCGATCCCCAACAGGGCAATCGGAAGAACAACAAGTGAATAGTTCAAAAGAAAAACAAAACCCAGCAACAGAAAGCTGAAAAGATAAAATCAAATGTGGCTCTCGCAGGAGCTGGCTGGCCTGGATTTGATCCACGGTCCAGCAGGAACATCTTCTACTGCTTCTCTCTTTCTCCCAGCACGATCTCTCTCTTCTTCTTCTTCTTCTTTCTTACTTCTTCTTCTTCTCACAACTTCTGCCTTCACCTTCTTCTCACTTTCTGTATCTCACTGTCTCTCTTTCTTTTTCTTCTTCTGCTCTCTCGATCTAGCTCTGAGCCGTCTCTATCTCTTCTTTCTCTTCTGCACCTCTTCTTCTTTTCTGGCTGCTTCTCCTTCAGTCACTCTCTCTACCACCCTCTCTACTTCCTTCAGAGGAAGAAGACACATATTTATAGCAGCAGCAGATTAGGGCAGCGTGTGCTCTCCATGATTCCCGCCCAAAAGCTTCAGTCCACGTGGAGGCTCCTCTGCATCTCGAATCACGTGCCAGATGCCAGCCTCGTATCACGTGCCCCACTCTTCATAGGCTTCACTATCAGTACCTGTCACACAGTCATAGGAGATTAATCAGAAGGATAGAATGTATAGACTTTAGATGTTATAACAAGTGTGTAGACTCGAACTTAGAAATGACTGTATAGACATTAGAACAGCAATAGGTGCACTATACAGAAAACGACACGAGGTACATAAGATGACTACAGCACGAGATAAAAAGAAAACGACACGAAGTGCGTACAGTAACAAGGCTAACACTACAAAGAGAATGACACGAGGTCAGATGAGAACAACACGAGGTAAGAAGAGAACGACACGAGGTACAACTAATAAGGCTAACACTACAAAGAGAACGACACGAAGTATCACTGTAACAAAACAACCACTACGAAGAGAACGACACGAGATACACAAGCAACACGAAGACACGAATACAAAAACAAAAGATAACACGAAGACATAAAAACAAAAGATAACACGAAGACATAAAAATAAAAGATAACACGAAGACATAAAAACAAAAGATAACACGAAGACATAAAAATGACTCGAACACGAGGACGACACTAGCTGAAAACAACTCGAAGATGAAGGGGTGACACCGAAGGAGCGACACGAGGTGGCACAGAAAGCAGCACGAGATGGAACAAATAACGACACGAAGACAACTGGAATGATGCGTGTAGCAGTTCGTTGTACATACTTCCAACGTATAGACTTTGAAATAAAGAGTGTACAGACTTGAGAGATCAAGGCACGATGTATAGACTTTGCCCAAGGAAACGAATGTGTAGACTTTGGCTTGGAACGAAGGTAAGGATGAGGCTGTAAAGACTTGGCCAATTTGAGACACTGTACAGACTTTGTCAAGTGACCGGCTGTACAGACTTCATAAGAACAGACCAATGTGCATACTTCCCTTCTATGCATCTACAGTGCAATGTATTGGCTTGACAAACATTATGCAATGTATGGACTTTGATGAATGGCCCAATGTATGGACTTCGCGAACGATATGCAATGCTGACCGATGTATACACTTGGCAAAGAGAGTGATGCATGAACTACCCTGTACAAACTTTAAGACTTAATGAGCAACAAAAAGTAGACAAAGTAGCATGGCGTCAACCCAGCTGATCCACTGCGTCAACGCAGCCATTGCACCGAACCCATATTAATGAAAGACAGACATGCAGACATGATCTATGCCATAGACAAAGTTAAACTGTGTACCAAGTTCTGAATGAAGTAAACACATATGACATGAGACGGACGCTGTACATACTTCATGCATGTGAACAGTGAGACGGATGTATAGAACAGAAATCAAGCACAAACCAATTTATCACAGCATGACTCAAGCATGCACATGCATTCTTCACAATTCAGACATGGCACACTCATGCAATCTCCCATTGAATAGATCAGACATATTCAAGACAAAGTGGTGACTCAATTATGTTGCTATCATTAAAACACCACATCATCAACAAAGCACAAGGGGCACAACAGCACCGACCTTATATGACTTATCGCAAAAGTGCACAGACTTTCGTGTGCCTAAAATAGACCTTGCACCGACTTTATATGCATAATGTAAAATGCAAAAACTGTACCGACCTTAATGTGCATGCAGCAAAGTGCACCGACCTTGTATCGCACAAGGGAAAATCATGCACTGACCTTGTGTCACATGAGGGCAATGTTGTGCATAGACCTTAGGCATTGCAACAAAAACATGCACTGACCTTAAACCGAAGAAACAAGAAGGTGCACCGACGCATAAGCAAAAGTCAAGCAGATTTCAACATAAGAGCCAGATGACATGCACAAACTCCATTGCACATACTTATGAGGATTTATGGTGTTTGACTAATGATGATTGACTTATGGTGTTTGACCTCATCAAAATCTTAGGGATGCAACATATACTTGACATTACAAGCTATAATTTATGGCTTCTCATGTGACTATGGAAATTCCTTTCGATCCTAGAGATAAGTTGCGTAGCTTAACCTTGGAATTCTTGGCCGATTTCAATGAATGTCTAGATATTACTTGGGATCTTGGATCCACTAAATCAATGCCAACGCATCATAAGGGCCCGGTCTGGTCCTAGGAGGAGCGCCTGGAAAGTACTAGTGTCCCGGGGAGTTGTAATGACATGGTGAGGCATTGCACCGAGTACTTGACTAGCATGTTGTCTAAAACATTCATTACTTTTTTCTTTTTGCCATTGACACTTGATTCCTTCTTGGAATATTATCAATACATGACTTGTTACTTGCATGCTTGATCGGCCAATTCATGAAATTTATATACCTCTATTCTGTCTATTCTTTTTTCCATGAAATCGATATACCTCTATTCTGTCTATTCTTTTTTCCATCATGTTCTCTATTTATTTAGTTCTGTTACATTTAAATCGCTTGACATCTAATTTAACTGGTTAATTACTTAAACTTGCCTGCTATTGTCTACTTAGCGTTTACTTACTCAGTTGGCCCCCTTTCAGGTAGCTCTGGTGATGAAACGCAAACGGATGGGGATGGGCAAGAGTAAAGATTGGAGTGAACCTTGGCAGGCGTGGTCTGGATTAATGTCATAGGAAGTGGTCTATGTCGTTGTGTATTTACTTTAAAGAGTCATTGTATGTTGTCAGCTCAGACTGGTCATTTCGAGTTGTAATCTTCTCTTTATCTTTTATATGAGTCTTGGCGTAAGAAGGTGTGAATGTGGAACATTGTTACTCTCCTGTTTATAAATAAGTTGGTGTTTCTTTTAGGCTATTCCTTCTCTATTGCAATTATGTTCTTTAATGCCGTTATTGCTCTATTTGTCATGAATGTATATAACTGTCGCGTTCCAATATTTCGCGTCGGGGCGTGACATGTGCACATGCAGAGGTTCTACACTGTCAAGGTCGGTGCATGTTTTGTCTTCAACGTTACAAGGTCTGTGCACACTCATGCATTGAAGTAATCAAGGTCAATGCACATCAAGTCTGCGCAGCTGCACCGACCTCAGCTTCACTGCTCAGACCTTACCATCATGCTGCATCGACGCAATAGGGCCTCTGAAGCCTATTTAAGCAGTTTTCTATCAAATCAATTGGAAGAACCAGAGAGTAATATTATATACCGTAAATACCCAAATACACAGAATTCGAGGTCTAGAAGTTACTCCCATGGTTGACTTTTGGTCTAGTCATCATTACCCTACCAAAACACCTTTTTGGTGGCAGCAATGTCAAGTTCCATACCTGGGACATGACTCTTGCCAGGACCACCCTTCTGTTGTCATTAAACAAGATATGGTCCCAAAATTGTACAGGGAGCAGAAAGTCAACCAGAGCCAAAAAGAAGTAGACAGCAAGATATTCTACTCTAAGGATTATTAAATGCTCAAATTATGGAGATCAAGAATGGCCTTTGTCAAGCACCTTCTGTGGGCTGTCAAAAGAGATGGAGTCTAAAACACTTTTCCTTGTCCCTACTGGACCAATTAAAGGACATATTTTTGGAAGAAAAATGTGCTCTTCTAGGCACACATATCTATGCAAGGTGCTATACCAAGTGGCTTGCATATGAAGAATGAAAGGGACATACAAGGTGGGAGTAGAGCAAAGGGGAGGTTGCGCAAGTCTGAATGCACTGCCGTGATTGTGAGTGCACATCATTGGAGAATAGCAGAAGCAAGCAATAGTGTGAACAAGTAGGTGAAGAAGAAGAAGAAGAAAAAAGGTTGAACTGAAGATCTCTTCCTTCTGCTTGTTGCTTTGCAAAGATAAAGCCATAGTCAAGAAGTAGCAGACTTCCACGCAGCAACTCAAGCTCTCCTCATCTCAGACACAGGACTTTTGCATATAGCATTGAGCATCACTCTTCCTATCTGAGTTTCTAGTTTTCTTTTCTTTAGTTTGATCCTATTTAAAGAAACCTTGGACCATCCCCACCGGTGTGTGTAGGAAGACAAGCGGAGGTGTGTTCTGGTCTGAGGTGAACTGTCGTTGCCTGTTTGTGTACAGGAAGACAGATAGAGAGTGTTCTCTGGTCTGTGTCCCCGGTTGAGCTGTGCTACAGCTTGTTAGTGTTGCGGCACTAGGGAAGCCTCACTTGGTTTGAGTGAGGGGTGGACGTAGGACTCGGGTTTGAGTCTGAACCACCTTAAAATCCTTGTTCAAGTGATTTGATTGTGTGATTCCTGTGTGCTAGATGTTTGTTTAGGCTGTTGCTCATCCTCATTCATGCATCTTGCGTTTTAGGTTCTTGCTTTTCATACTAGCTTTTATTATTCCACTGCATCGTGTTTGTATCTAAAAAAAGAGGGGAAGATCTATTCACCCCTCCTCTCTAGATCAGCCATTCCCACACAACATGTGGTATCAGAGCCAAACTCTCATGATGGGGTCCAACGGCCTTGAGAGAAATGGTGAAATGGCATCCAAGGGTCTTATGCCCGAAGGACATTCTGTTAACATACCTCCCTACTTCACTCGATCTAACTACCCTTCTTGGAAAAATTGTATGCAGGTGTTTATTCGCGCGAAAGACTATGAACTCTGGGGAGTGATTAGCAAGGGTCCCTACGAGCTTCTAGAAGATGAGGACGTCTGGACTAAGGAGCAAATAAGAAAATCAATAGTCAACTCGAGTGCCAAGCACATCATGCAGTGTTCTCTTCATCCAGTAGAGTTTTCAAGAGTATCAACCTGCGGGATAGCTAAGGAAATGTGGAATCGCTTAGAGGTAATATATGAAGGCACATCTCATGTATGTGAAACCAAAGCTAACATCTTGATTTCTGAGTACGAAATGTTCAGAATGAAGCCTGATGAGTCCATTCAAGATATGTATTCTCATTTAACTACGCTCACAAATAGTCTAACTAATCTGGGAAAGAAATATACGGAGCAGGACATAGTAAGGAAAATTCTCCGATCATTAACCCCGGCATGGCTTACCAAGGCCACTATGGTTGAAGAGTCCAGAGATCTATCAACCACCAAGGTAGAAGAGCTCATAGGGTCACTCATTACCTATGAGATTAACTTGAAGAACAAGGAGATAGAAGTGACCAAGAAGCAGCCTTTGGCTCTAAAGGCTGGACCTAACCGACAAACTACCTCCGAGGAAGGTGAGACTTCTACCAGTGAGCAAGATGAGGATCAAGTGGCAATGCTCACACGTAAGTTCTGAAGTTTTCTGAGAGAAGAAGGTAAGGGCTTCATGAAAAGGAAGCCACAGGTAAAGAAAGGTTATTGATCGAGCCCTGCAAATTTTAAGAATGTTGACAAGATTATTTGTTACTCTTGCAACAAACCAAGACATGTCAAGACTGAATGCCCTAAAAGGGTGAAGAAATCTGGCCAATGGAAAGGGAAAAAGAAGAACAAAGCCATGGTATGCACGTGGAGTGATGAGGAGGAAGATAATGATGAAACAAGCTCCACGGAGATGGAAAAGGAAGACTTCTGCCTAATGGCCAAGGGAGATGAAGACTCTGAGGTACATTCTCTTTTTGAGCACTTAATTGCCAGTGACTGGGAAGAAGCCTACATAGAACTCAAGGATAAATATGAAATGTATAAGAAAGAAAACAAAGCATTGAAAAAAAATTAACTCAATTGTGCATGATCAAAGCATGAGTGATAAAACTATCTCCATGGAATCTGAAATAGAAGACCTAAAAAAATTGATTGAAAATTTGGAAGATGGTAGAAAAGAAATGGCTGACTTATAAGTTGAAAATGAAGATTTAAAAAATGAAATTGATGAAACAAAAATGAAGATGCAAAGTTATGAAAATAATAGCAAACTGTGCAATGAAAAATATGAAGCTGTCAAGCAAGTCAATTATCAACTTCTTGAAAACATTGAAAAACTAGAGAAAGATCTTATTGACAAACAACAATCCCTTGAAAAATTTGTAGATGGTAGGGAAAATTTAGATGCCTTGCTAGGCACTAAAATGAATTACAATAAGTAAGGCTTGGGATTTAATCCCACAAATAAGAAACATGTTGGTTTAAAAATTGTCACCTTTGTATCCTCAGCAGGTGCCTCAAGTTCCAACTCTCAACCTTCTCAAAACAAAGGAAAAGAAAAGATGGGAGAACCTGTGAAAGAAATGTCTAAAATGCCCAAGAAATCTCCTCAAATATCCCAGCAAAAGCACAATGAATCAAAATCCAAGCCAACATACACCAAGAGTAAAATTGGGTTAAGGGGTCAGTCAGGTCAACCTTACCCACTGCCTGCATCGGTGTAGCCAAGAACTATGGCTGGGCAATATGACAGAAGGCAACCCATGCATCGACACATCAAATACAAGGAGTGGACCTTTCAACCAAACAGAACTCATTATAACTCCAGTTTTCGTGGTATGCCTCAAGGCAGTCAATGGGCCAGGTCGAGGCAGTGGCATCAAGGAAAAGAACTCAGTTGGGAAAATCAAGGGGTAGGTCAATGCAGGATCCCCTATAGGTCAATGCAGTCGGTTGGTTGGCAAAATTTCAACCCATATCTCTCTAGAAACTATCATACTCATTCCCCCATGAATCCCCACACTTTCAATCAATCAAAAACAAACCAATGGAACCAAAAACAACCCTCTTCAAACATCCATCAAAAATCAAAAGCTGAAAAACAAAAGAAAAATGTGAGAATAATTAATGATAATAGAAATTTAGCAGCAAGCAAGAAAGTCTGAAATGAAAAGAAAATATGGATTCCAAAGACTTTGCTATCTTGCTTGGAAGAATTGAAGAGTTTGATGGGACCCAAATTCTATTGGGTTCCAAACATTGTTGCTTAATTGTCTTGCAGGAATGTCTTGCAGCCGTACATAATAGATGGTACCTTGATAGCGGCTGTTCAAGACATATGATGGGGACAGAACAAAATTCTATCTTTTGGTGGAGAAAGAAGTAGGACATGTTACGTTTGGAGGGAACAACAAAGGAAAAATCATTGGTACATGCAATGTAGGTAAGAGTCCCTCCAACTCCATTGAAAATATTTTGTTAGTTGAAAGTTTGGAGTACAATTTACTGAGTATAAGTCAATTATGTGATAAAGGCCGTATAGTGATTTTTGACTATCTCGAATGCAAAAATCTGGAACCAAAATCTAACATTGTAAAATTTTCTGGTAAGAGAGTCAATAATGTATACATGACTGACCTAGATGATCCTGCACATATGAATCTTTGTCTTGCTGCATCAAAATCTGAACTTGCATGGTTATGACATCATAGACTAGGATATGCTAGCTACAATGTCCTGCAAAAACTCATGAAGCATTCAATGGTGAAAGGACTGCCTGAACTCTCATTTAAGAAAGATAATAAAATCTGCGATGCATGTGCCTTAGGGAAACAAACAAGAAAATCATTTAAAAATAGATCTGAAAGTCTTTCATCCAAACCACTTGAGCTAATTCATATGGACCTGTTTGGGCCAACTAGAACTGCTAGTCTAAGTGGTAGAAGATTTGGCTATGTCTTGGTAGATGATTTCTATAGATTCACATGGGTATTTTTCCTTACGCACAAAAATGATGCTTTTGAAGAGTTTTAGACACTCTACATGAATATAAAGCAAGACGGTGAGTTCAAAGTTTCCAACATTCAATCAAATCATGGTGGTGAATTTGACAATGCTGACTTCTATGATTTTTGTAGGACTGAAGGAATATCACATAGATTTTCATCACCAAGGACCCCTGAGCAGAATGTGGTAGTCGAGAGAAGAAACCGAACAGTCATAGAAATGGCTAGAACCATGCTGGCAGAAACACAACTTCCTAGGAGATTTTGGGCTGAGGCAGTAAATACAACATGCTATATCATTAACAGATCTATGGTAAGGCCTCACACCAAAAAGACTCCTTATGAACTGCTCAAAGGTAAGAAGCCTTCTTTGTCTCATATGAGAGTGTTCGGTTCTAAATGCTTCATACATAATAATGACAAAAGAGAATTGGATAAGTTTGAGCCCAAAAGTGATCAAGGCATATTTCTTGGCTATTCTGATAGATCTAGGGCTTTTAGAATTTACAATACTAAAACTCTAGTTATGGTAGAATCACCCCATGTCACTTTTGATGAACTTAATGATGGTAAAAAAAGTGACAAACCTTGTAGGAAAGATGACGACGATGGGGAGTTCCTATCCACAAAGGAAAAGCATGATCCTCCACAAGAAGAAACAAGAGGAAATGATGACCTGAGGGAATCAAGCAAAACAAGGGATCAAGCTACCGGTGAAGGTAATGACTCTATCGACATTAGAGTTCTTCAAGATCATCCCTTGGAAAAAGTCATAGGTAGTTTGAATGACCCACCTAGAACCAGGTCACATTTCAGAATTGTTGAAGAATTAGATCAGATTGCTCTTGTCTCACAAATTGAATCAAAAAATATTGGAGAAGCATTGAAAGATGAAAATTGGATAAATTCCATGCAAGATGAATTAAACCAATTTGAAAGAAATAATGTTTGGCATCTTGTTCCCAGACCATCATTAAAATCTGCCATAGGCACCAAATGAGTCTTTAGGAACAAACTCAGTGATGATGGAAAGATAATAATAAATAAGGCTAGATTGGTGGCTCAGGGTTATAATCAAGAATTTTGAATACACTTTGAAGAATCCTTTGCCCTAGTAGCTAAACTTGAAGCCATTAGAATTTTACTTGCATTTGTATGTTCACATAAAATTAAATTGCAACAAATGGATGTGAAGAGTGCATTCTTGAATGGCTTAATAAAGGAAGAATTATATGTTGAGCAACCCCCCGATTTTGAAAATTCTAATCATGAAGATTATGTTTATAAACTAGACAGGGCACTCTACGACTTGAAGTAAGCACCAAGGACTTGGTATGATAGACTAAGCTCATTCCTCACAGAGAAAGGGTACACAAGAGGTAAAGTAGATCAAACACCCTTCACCAAAAAATAAGGTAAAAACATCTTGATTGTTCAAATTTACGTTGATGATATTGTGTTTGGATCCACAAAATCTTAAATGTCTGAGGAATTTGCAGATCTTATGACTAGTGAGTTCAAGATGAGTTTAATGGGTGAACTTCAATTCTTCCTCGGCTTGCAGATCAGTCAAAGTGCAGATGGGTGCTACATAAATCAAGCTAAATACATCAAGGAGCTGTTGAAAAGGTTTGATATGACAGAGTGTAAGACAATTGCAACTCCTATGGCAACCTCTACATCACTAGATGTAGATGAGAAAGGTAATTTTGTGGATGCAAAAACCTACAGAGGTATGATTGGTTCACTGCTATATTTAATTACATCTAGACCAGATATCTTATTCAGTGTATGCCTATGTGCTTAGCGTATCCCTAGATATCCTAGCGAGACTCAAGACTTAGGATTGTGGTATCCATCATCCTGTGAGCTTTCACTTGTTTTCTATTCAGATGTGGACTACGCTGGATGTAAGCTGGATCGTAAGAGCACTAGTGGCTATTGCCAATTTTTGGGCGGGTGTTTAGTTTCTTGGGCCTCCAAGAAACAACACTTGATTACCCCCTTAACCGCAGAGGCAGAATATGTTGCTGCGGGGAGTTGTGGCACTCAAGTGTTGTGGATTAAACACCAACTCCAAGGCTACTTAGTGGATCTTGGTTGTGCCCCAATTCTATGTGATAACAATAGTGCAATCAATCTGGCCAAAAATCCATTCCAGCACTCTAGGACTAAGCACATTGAAATTAGGCGTCACTTTATTAGAGATGAGGTTTTTAAGAAAAATTTTGAGTTGCACATTGTTGATATATTGAATCAAGTTGCTGACATCTTTACCAAGCCTCTGTGTAATGACAGGTTTTCAATGCTTAGAAGATAGTTTGGTCTGTGCAGGTCTCAAGTCAACAAAAAATTAATTTCTCTTGATATCTCTCACTGATGTTGCTTTTGTTGCACTAAAAATCTCATGCATATGTTTTTCATGTATATACATGTCCTCATGCACTACCATGCATTGTATAAAAAGTCCATGCTCATAGTGCAATGCATTGCTTACTACATCTTCCATAATTGACCATGGTATATTAAATGGTTATTTACAAAAAGGCATGCTATGCTTGCCCGAATGCACTCACTATGCGTGAGGACACACCTCCGTCGAGTACCATGAGCCAACATTGCATTAGGTCAATGTGTCAGGGGGAGAAAATTGGGTTGAGATGGTCTTGCATTCATGTTGTCTTCATTTTGTCAACTTTAATAAGTGTACAACCATTGGCATGGATTTCCACATCATTTTCTGGAACTATCTATATTTTGTTAAGGAGGAGTGTCTGCTAACTGTCTTCTTGTCTTCCGCATCTATCTCTGGCTGCTTGACTCCTTCCCTGAAAAATCTAAAAGTCAGTTGCTTCTAATATGGATAATGTGATCAAAAAATAGAGTGGACTTCCTGGTAAGAATCTCCTATTATGTGACCTTGTGCTTGTCCATCCAATAAAATTGGTTCAAGGTTAATGACTTCATTGAAGTCCGAGATAAAGGTTCTTAAAATCATATGTGTTTATCCTTTTAATAGACCTTAACTAGTGCTTACTATTGTGTCCTGAATGATACTTTCTGAAATCTGCCAATTCTGATCTCAAGGCAAGTTTGGTTGAGATATTGAAATTAAGTATTATTTTTAAACATCATGAACGGTTGGAATTCAGAAATGCAATATGTTGTCAGAGCAATGACTCTGGTTCACTGAGAAACCATGTCCCCTGTCCAAGAAGACAATTGGGGTTGTGTCATGAGGTGCCTCTGTGATGTGACACCACCTAGTGGTGATAGTCACAAGATCAAATGCCCCTTGGACCTAGCAAGCAACCAACGCACGGACCGGTGACTTTACACGAGCGGACTCACCCGCTAAGCGCACTCTTGTGCCCGTAGGCAACCCGGTGATGGTGGTGAGGGTTCGGGACAGGACCTCGCTACTCTGGAGCTTGGCTAGCTTTGGATTGAACCCCCAAGGGTTCTGGGATGCCCACTCTCATAGGCGGCCAGCATGCCAAGGGCGTGGGTTGTAGGGTCACTCTCTCAACTCACTCCACGGTAGTTGCTCAATTCGATGATAATTTGAGATCGGGCACTCTCTTACCGCCGACGGCACTAAGAAACAATACTAATTAAGCAAGGGAATCCAACAAAGAGAAGTGTTCAGTGACTCACCTGATCGGTGTGAGGACACCGATCCCGGCCGGAGACGAGGGCGAGCGAGGAAGCATGGGCTTACCCGCACGCCGCGTCGGAGAAGCTTCAACCTGAAATTTCAGATTACATGCACTACGCCCCATGCAAGGGGGGGGGGAGATCTTGGGAAAGGGAAGCCAATGAATACACCCAAACACTACCTCCACACAGGGAGGGGCCTTCTGCCGGCTAAGCGGGGAGGGGTGAAACCGAACAAGAAGCTAAAAGGAAGCCGATGCCGATTCTGTCCGCTTCCTGCGCTTCAGGATAGACAGTTGGATATCTTGACGCTGCGGCCGCTCCAGAATTTTGTTGATGACAAGTCCAGTTGGGAATTCTTCGTAGCTGGATCAGGACGATGTCAGAATTTCTCTGATTTCTTTGGTCACCAGTTTTGGTCGGGGCAGAGGCTCGAACAGGGAGGCAGGTCTTCAGTTCTGACTGCTTCAGGTTCACAACAGTAGGAAGAGGAGGTTGCCACGAGCACTCCAGAGCTTAGAATCAGGCGCCGCTAGAGTTTTCAGAACTGTGGATGAGTCCTCTTCGAAACAAGACCAACGGGGATGCCAAATGTTGTCAGAGTAGACCGGTAGAACTCGAACAATGAGGGGGGGTCGGAGCAAACTGATAGGAAGCAGAACGGCACACCCGGAGGAAGAAAATGAGAACTCTTGATTCCGGGCACAAAACAGAGCTCCGCTTCCTGATTCAGGAAGTAGACTTGTTGACGAAGCTCCCGGCCAAGCCTCGCCTCCAGATCTTCAAGAGAGTGGTTGTGGTAGCTTCAAGAATCAGCTTCAGGTTGCTCTTCAGGGAGGAGATGTGCAGTTGGAGAAGATCGACTGCTCAGGACGGCCCCAAGCTCAGAACATGATGAGACTACTGCCGTTGCGAAGCACACAGAGAGACGCTTCCAACGGTACCTCTTGGGCCTTCAGATTCGCTGAGATGTGGTTGGGGTTGTCTCTGCAAGCTGCTGCTTCTCTGCTTCCTCCGAACTAAGAACTACAGGCTGAAGATAATGGGGGGAAATGGGGTATATGGGAGGGGAAATGAGGTGGATGTGTATGGGGGCAACCTCTAGCTGTGAGGGGCTCTGGGAGGGGGTGTTCCAAGGTGTGGGAAGGGGAGAATGGGGGCTGGAATGGGGTGTTTAGGGTAGGTGAGAGAGGAGCTGCGAATTTGGGATGGTGGGTGAGAGGGAAGGAGTGATCTATCTCCAAAGTTTGAAAGTGGACTAAAGGGGTGATTAATGGGGGCTTTGGGGATGGGAAGGGTTGTATTGGGGAAGGGAAGGGGTGCTTAGGGAGTGGAGAAGTCTCCCTTGGGAGATGAGAGGGTGCTTAGGAAGGGGATTGGGTAGTTGGTGGTTGGGTGGTGGAGTATGGATTGGTGGAGGGTCTCTTGGGACTAGGGGTGAAGTAATGAGGGTTGGGGGTAGTTGGAATGACCTTAATGGATGAGGGGAGGAGAGAGAAAGGTGGTTGGGAGGGTAGGAGAGAGAAAGGGGCGCAGGTTTTAGAGAGAGAAAGTGGGGGAGAGAGAAAATGACTTTCTAGAGAGAGGGGTAGAGAGAGAGGGGGGTAGGGGCTTCTCACCCACTCAATTGGCTTCTCACCAAAAGAAGAAGATTTAAGTTGGACACTAGAGAATTTAAATTTTCATTCATTCATTGATTAACTTCAAATGGGGAGATGGGGGTCCTATTTATAGGCAACCCACATTTTACAAAAAGCCCCTAACTCTTGACACAATGACAAATAACCAAGGGGGTAAGGGCACCCTTGGGCCTAGCCCATAGAATTGGGCCCAATATGCAACTTAATCACCCTAATGACACTTAACCTAGGTAAATGACTCTTTAACCTAGGTACAAGACTCAAATAAAAGAAAAATTACATAATATGACTCAAATAAAATAAGAAAATTACATGACTCGACTCAAAAAAATGTGATGGACACAATGGAACCATGCCGTTGAACAATCGGAGCTGTGGAAAAAATGTGAAGGATGAGAGATGCCCCCATCATACCCCCGGGGTGCGAAGAACTCGACTCCGTCAAGTATGGGTCCGCCGGGGAAGAGGTCCTCCAATGCAGCTCCGGGCGAGCCACAACCTCCAAACTCAACCACGCATCCGTAGCCGGGGGACTGCTCTTCATCCTCTCAAGGTGGCTCGGGCACACCCTCTTGCTGGCGATGGTACCCTGCTTGCCTAGTATTGCCTCCGTGTGCACACGTTGGACTCTCAAGCTGATATGAGGAGGCTCTCCGAGGGTGTTACTCACAAAGGTGGGGGTAGGCTCAAGGTGCTCACTGGGATCCACCACGGTGCCCTTAGAGGGTGCTAGATCCGTCACGTGAAAAGTGGGGTACATCCCAAAATCCCATTGATAAATCCAACCCGTAAGCCAGGTTGCCAAAGCCACTCAGAATATGGAAGGTTCAAGTCCTCGTGCCCTCGATTTGGAGGTGACCCTAAGGTAGAGCCATTCCAAAGCCACCATCGTAAGGTTGCCTACTTGGAATCCAAAGTGGCACTCGTGAGTTTTTGCCCGCGCATTATGAACCTCACCACCCGTTGCTGGATGCTTGCTTGAATGAGTATGCCATGAGCTATGGTGCAGTGTGGGTGGGAAGTGTGTGGTATGCAAAGGGAGACCGGGGCAACCATAAGTGGACCTATCATGCAATGTTGCTATGTAAACCTTGATGGACCTAGGAGGGCCGAGGCACCCGTAGGTGAATCTATCATGCATAGTGGTGGTAAATATCGGGGGACCCGGACATCCATAGATGTCTTTGACATGCTTAAGGCCCATGATGAATGAAGGTGGGCCATTACATCCGAATATAGACCACTCATGTTTTCTACTTGACATGTGGGTGAGATGAATGAATGTACCCGACTTATGAATCATGCCAAGTGATTTTGTACGCCAAGACTCATGCATTTTTGTGCCAAAGATGTTTCCTATGTGTGGGCTTTTGAACTTCCATTGGAATGGGTCAAAGGGGTCTAAGAAGGTGCATATCATGAAGTGGGGCATTTCCTCGATCCCTAGGTGTATATCGCCCATAGTCATGGTTCCCATGGTGTAACCTTGGTCTAGGATGGGGTGGATTGGATCAAACATGGTGGGTTGGGGTAGGGAAAGGTGGGTGGTGGATAAGGTGGTTGGGTCACACGTGTTCCTTGACTCCCATTGGAATGGATCGTAGGAATCATAAAATAGATTACCAAGGGGGAGGAGTTCCATGTCCTCAAGGTCCTCAAAAGGTGCTAGTCATCCTTCTCCATAACAGTTAGGACCGTGTCTTGGGTGAGCAGGTTGGCCATGAAGGAAAGGCTTTATTTCCTACCCGAGATAAGGAGCTCTAATTGGAGGATGGAGTTGGGCTCATCGGGTGTGGGGAGGATTAAAAGGAGGTCGCAAGTGTAGCAACCAATGGTGCAAACTGAGGTGATAGACCCGACGCAAAGGTGTAGGAGGTCAAGGCTCCTAGGTTGTTCGGCCATAGGGGTCAATATGCTAGTGAACTCAATTTGCCAGGCTAAGCCCTTAAGAAGATCCTCTAAGGTCTACACTTGATAGGATGCTTGGATTGTGGTGTGATAGGAGAAGAAGGGCACTATGGGAATGTTTTGTTCTATGGGAGAGAAAACATGGGCCGTGATATTTCTTATTGGGCTCTCCTTTAGCCAACTAATAAGGGGTTCTCCTAAGATGAGCTCAGCCCCAACTAAAGAGGGTGGTGTAAGGTGAAGGCCACCATGTGAGGTTTCTTCTTCTACTTGGTCATGGGTGGTCTCTATGGTGGGGATAGGGTCTAGAGTGTTCACCACTATGCGGTCGGGTATGGGTTCCTCCTCCAAGGAGGTGAGAGGGTCTTTTGGTTGCAGGGTGATGATAGTTGGTGCATGGCGCACCCGAGGTGGTGGGCAAGGCTGGACTCGAGTTGGGATTGGTAAGGGAAGTAGTGAAGGCCTAGGACATGGGAGTTTTGGGGGAGGGAGTGGGAGATGGGTTGGTTTGGATGGCTTGGGTTGGTCAGTCTTGGGGGGAGTGTCCCTTATAGGGGTAGTGGTGGGGACCAATGGGGCTTGTGGAGTATGGGTTTTGTGGGGAATTGTGGGTTGGGGAATGGTTGCCGTCGTGGGCCTAGGTGGAGGGGTGGACACGGGGTCCACGTGGGTTTCAATTGTGAGAATGGGGTGAGTGGTGGTCCTTATTGGGGAAACCGGGTCGGTTAGAGGTCTCTTCCCCTTGGGATCGGTCGGTTGTGGAGGGGTGGAAGTGGGGGCCAATTGGGTTTGGATAGTGAGGTTTGTGGAAGGGGGTTTTGGTTGGGCTGTGGAAATCCTCATGGGGTTAGGTGGGGAGGTCGATGCTTGGATTAGTTGGGTCTTAAGGGATATGATTTGGTGGCGAAGTGTAGTGGTGATGGTTGAGAGGGAATTTGTTGGGAGTGGTGGGGGAGGAGGCCTAAAGGTGGTCTCAAGTTGGCTGGGTGGGGATGGAGGAGTGATAGTGTTCCTCGGGCTAGGGGTTTTTGAGTAGGAGGGGTGGGAATATTTGGGGATGTAGATCTTCCTAAGTTCCTCCTTCATATCATCCCATGAAGAGATGGGCTCTTACCTCCTAACCCTTCTTAATCCCTCTATGTGTTCCCACTTCCTCTTGGCTTGACCCCGAAATCGTCCCTTGGCAACACGGACTCTTGCCGGTCCATAAACCACAGTCCTCTCATAGTCTTTTTCCATGGTAACCTCCCACTTTAGGTAGGCACTAGAGCATGATCCATTGAAGAGGAGATCCTCAAAAGAGATTATGTCAACTGGAGGGTTGATTGGATCCTTGTGTAGGGCCGAGTGGGATGAATTGGACCAAAAAGAAGTAGCCATGCTAGAGGGCACGATTGATGCACCGGGTGACTCTAAATGCAAGTGCGGCCTAGGATTAGACTTAGTAGAGATAAGTCTAAAACTTACTCTGATACTAATTTGATGTGACACCACCTTGTGGTGATAGTCACAAGATCAAATGCCCCTTGGACCTAGCAAGCAACCAACGCACGGACCGGTGACTTTACACGAGCGGACTCACCCGCTAAGCGCACTCTTGTGCCCGTAGGCAACCCAGTGATGGTGGTGAGGGTTCGGGACGGGACCTCGCTTCTCCGGAGCTTGGCTAGCTTTGGATAGAACCCCCAAGGGTCCTGGGATGCCCACTCTCATAGGTGGCCAGCACGCCAAGGGCGTGGGTTGTAGGGTCGCTCTCTCAACTCACTCTGCGGTGGTTGCTCAATTCGATGATAATTTGAGATCGGGCACTCTCTTACCGCCGACGGCACTAAGAAACAATACTAATTAAGCAAGGGAATCCAGAAAAGAGAAGTGTTCAGTGACTCACCTAATCGGTGTGAGGACACCGATCCCGACCGGAGACGAGGGCGAGCGAGGAAGCGTGGGCTTTGTATCCTCAGCAGGTGCCTCAAGTTCCAACTCTCAACCTTCTCAAAACAAAGGAAAAGAAAAGATGGGAGAACCTGTGAAAGAAATGTCTAAAATTCCCAAGAAATCTCCTCAAATATCCCAGCAAAAGCACAATGAATCAAAATCCAAGCCAACATACACCAAGAGTAAAATTGGGTTAAGGGGTCAGTCAGGTCAACCTTACCCACTGCCTGCATCGGTGTAGCCAAGAACTATGGCTGGGCAATATGACAGAAGGCAACCCATGCATCGACACATCAAATACAAGGAGTGGACCTTTCAACCAAACAGAACTCATTATAACTCCAGTTTTCATGGTATGCCTCAAGGCAGTCAATGGGCCAGGTCGAGGCAGTGGCATCAAGGAAAAGAACTCAGTTGGGAAAATCAAGGGGTAGGTCAATGCAGGATCCCCTACAGGTCAATGCAGTCGGTTGGTTGGCAAAATTTGAACCCATATCTCTCTAGAAACTGTCATACTCATTCCCCCATGAATCCCCACACTTTCAATCAATCAAAAACAAACCAATGGAACCAAAAACAACCCTCTTCAAACATCCATCAAAAATCAAAAGCTGAAAAACAAAAGAAAAATGTGAGAATAATTAATGATAATAGAAATTCAGCAGCAAGCAAGAAAGTCTGAAATGAAAAGAAAATATGGATTCCAAAGACTTTGCTATCTTGCTTGGAAGAATTGAAGAGTTTGATGGGACCCAAATTCTATTGGGTTCCAAACATTGTTGCTTAATTGTCTTGCAGGAATGTCTTGCAGCCGTACATAATAGATGGTACCTTGATAGCGGCTGTTCAAGACATATGACGGGGACAGAACAAAATTCTATCTTTTGGTGGAGAAAGAAGTAGGACATGTTACGTTTGGAGGGAACAACAAAGGAAAAATCATTGGTACATGCAATGTAGGTAAGAGTCCCTCCAACTCCATTGAAAATATTTTGTTAGTTGAAAGTTTGGAGTACAACTTACTGAGTATAAGTCAATTATGTGATAAAGGCCGTATAGTGATTTTTGACTATCTCGAATGCAAAAATCTGGAACCAAAATCTAACATTGTAAAATTTTCTGGTAAGAGAGTCAATAATGTATACATGACTGACCTAGATGATCCTGCACATATGAATCTATGTCTTGCTGCATCAAAATCTGAACTTTCATGGTTATGACATCATAGACTAGGATATGCTAGCTACAATGTCCTGCAAAAACTCATGAAGCATTCAATGGTGAAAGGACTGCCTGAACTCTCATTTAAGAAAGATAATAAAATCTGCGATGTATGTGCCTTAGGGAAACAAACAAGAAAATCATTTAAAAATAGATATGAAAGTCTTTCATCCAAACCACTTGAGCTAATTCATATGGACCTGTTTGGGCCAACTAGAACTGCTAGTCTAAGTGGTAGAAGATTTGGCTATGTCTTGGTAGATGATTTTTATAGATTCACATGGGTATTTTTCCTTACGCACAAAAATGATGCTTTTGAAGAGTTTCAGACACTCTACATGAATATAAAGCAAGACGGTGAGTTCAAAGTTTCCAACATTCAATCAAATCATGGTGGTGAATTTGACAATGCTGACTTCTATGATTTTTGTAGGACTGAAGGAATATCACATAGATTTTCATCACCAAGGACCCCTGAGCAGAATGTGGTAGTCGAGAGAAGAAACCGAACAGTCATAGAAATGGCTAGAACCATGCTGGCAGAAACACAACTTCCTAGGAGATTTTGGGCTGAGGCAGTAAATACAACATGCTATATCATTAACAGATCTATGGTAAGGCCTCACACCAAAAAGACTCCTTATGAACTGCTCAAAGGTAAGAAGCCTTCTTTGTCTCATATGAGAGTGTTCGGTTCTAAATGCTTCATACATAATAATGACAAAAGAGAATTGGATAAGTTTGAGCCCAAAAGTGATCAAGGCATATTTCTTGGCTATTCTGATAGATCTAGGGCTTTTAGAATTTACAATACTAAAACTCTAGTTATGGTAGAATCACCCCATGTCACTTTTGATGAACTTAATGATGGTAAAAAAAGTGACAAACCTTGTAGGAAAGATGACGACGATGGGGAGTTCCTATCCACAAAGGAAAAGCATGATCCTCCACAAGAAGAAATAAGAGGAAATGATGACCTGAGGGAATCAAGCAAAACAAGGGATCAAGCTACCGGTGAAGGTAATGACTCTATCGACATTAGAGTTCTTCAAGATCATCCCTTGGAAAAAGTCATAGGTAGTTTGAATGACCCACCTAGAACCAGGTCACATTTCAGAATTGTTGAAGAATTAGATCAGATTGCTCTTGTCTCACAAATTGAATCAAAAAATATTGGAGAAGCATTGAAAGATGAAAATTGGATAAATTCCATGCAAGATGAATTAAACCAATTTGAAAGAAATAATGTTTGGCATCTTGTTCCTAGACCATCATTAAAATCTGCCGTAGGCACCAAATGAGTCTTTAGGAACAAACTCAGTGATGATGGAAAGATAATAAGAAATAAGGCTAGATTGGTGGCTCAAGGTTATAATCAAGAATTTGGAATACACTTTGAAGAATCCTTTGCCCTAGTAGCTAAACTTGAAGCCATTAGAATTTTACTTGCATTTGTATGTTCACATAAAATTAAATTGCAACAAATGGATGTGAAGAGTGCATTCTTGAATGGCTTAATAAAGGAAGAATTATATGTTGAGCAACCCCCCGATTTTGAAAATTCTAATCATGAAGATTATGTTTATAAACTAGACAGGGCACTCTACGACTTGAAGTAAGCACCAAGGACTTGGTATGATAGACTAAGCTCATTCCTCACAGAGAAAGGGTACACAAGAGGTAAAGTAGATCAAACACCCTTCACCAAAAAATAAGGTAAAAACATCTTGATTGTTCAAATTTGCGTTGATGATATTGTGTTTGGATCCACAAAATCTTAAATGTCTGAGGAATTTGCAGATCTTATGACTAGTGAGTTCGAGATGAGTTTAATGGGTGAACTTCAATTCTTCCTCGGGTTGCAGATCAGTCAAAGTGCAGATGGGTGCTACATAAATCAAGCTAAATACATCAAGGAGCTGTTGAAAAGGTTTGATATGACAGAGTGTAAGACAATTGCAACTCCTATGGCAACCTCTACATCACTAGATGTAGATGAGAAAGGTAATTTTGTGGATGCAAAAACCTACAGAGGTATGATTGGTTCACTACTATATTTAATTACATCTAGACCAGATATCTTGTTCAGTGTATGCCTATGTGCTTAGCGTATCCCTAGATATCCTAGCGAGACTCAAGACTTAGGATTGTGGTATCCATCATCCTGTGAGCTTTCACTTGTTTTCTATTCAGATGTGGACTACGCTGGATGTAAGCTGGATCGTAAGAGCACTAGTGGCTATTGCCAATTTTTGGGCGGGTGTTTAGTTTCTTGGGCCTCCAAGAAACAACACTTGGTTACCCCCTTAACCGCAGAGGCAGAATATGTTGCTGCGGGGAGTTGTGGCACTCAAGTGTTGTGGATTAAACACCAACTCCAAGACTACTTAGTGGA
This sequence comes from Amorphophallus konjac, assembly GCA_022559845.1. NCBI lineage: Eukaryota > Viridiplantae > Streptophyta > Magnoliopsida > Alismatales > Araceae > Amorphophallus > Amorphophallus konjac. The sequence goes on along the minus strand of CM040121.1, from coordinate 289,320,651 downwards.
TCTTGGTTGTGCCCCAATTCTATGTGATAACAATAGTGCAATCAATCTGGCCAAAAATCCATTCCAGCACTCTAGGACTAAGCACATTGAAATTAGGCGTCACTTTATTAGAGATGAGGTTTTTAAGAAAAATTTTGAGTTGCACATTGTTGATATATTGAATCAAGTTGCTGACATCTTTACTAAGCCTTTGTGTAATGACAGGTTTTCAATGCTTAGAAGATAGTTTGGTCTGTGCAGGTCTCAAGTCAACAAAAAATTAATTTCTCTTGATATCTCTCACTGATGTTGCTTTTGTTGCACTAAAAATCTCATGCATATGTTTTTCATGTATATACATGTCCCCATGCACTACCATGCATTGTATAAAAAGTCCATGCTCATAGTGCAATGCATTGCTTACTACATCTTCCATAATTGACCATGGTATATTAAATGGTTATTTACAAAAAGGCATGCTATGCTTGCCCGAATGCACTCACTATGCGTGAGGACACACCTCCGTCGAGTACCATGAGCCAACATTGCATTAGGTCAATGTGTCAGGGGGAGAAAATTGGGTTGAGATGGTCTTGCATTCATGTTGTCTTCATTTTGTCAACTTTAATAAGTGTACAACCATTGGCATGGATTTCCACATCATTTTCTGGAACTATCTATATTTTGTTAAGGAGGAGTGTCTGCTAACTGTCTTCTTGTCTTCCGCATCTATCTCTGGCTGCTTGACTCCTTCCCTGAAAAATCTAAAAGTCAGTTGCTTCTAATATGGATAATGTGATCAAAAAATAGAGTGGACTTCCTGGTAAGAATCTCCTATTATGTGACCTTGTGCTTGTCCATCCAATAAAATTGGTTCAAGGTTAATGACTTCATTGAAGTCCGAGATAAAGGTTCTTAAAATCATATGTGTTTATCCTTTTAATAGACCTTAACTAGTGCTTACTATTGTGTCCTGAATGATACTTTCTGAAATCTGCCAATTCTGATCTCAAGGCAAGTTTGGTTGAGATACTGAAATTAAGTATTATTTTTTAACATCATGAACTGTTGGAATTCAGAAATGCAATATGTTGTCAGAGCAATGACTCTGGTTCACTGAGAAACCATGTCCCCTGTCCAAGAAGACAATTGGGGCTGTGTCATGAGGTGCCTCTGTTATGTGACACCACCTTGTGGTGATAGTCACAAGATCAAATGCCCCTTGGACCTAGCAAGCAACCAATGCACGGACCGGTGACTTTACACGAGCGGACTCACCCGCTAAGCGCACTCTTGTGCCCGTAGGCAACCCAGTGATGGTGGTGAGGGTTCGGGACAGGACCTCGCTACTCTGGAGCTTGGATAGCTTTGGATTGAACCCCCAAGGGTTCTGGGATGCCCACTCTCATAGGCGGCCAGCACGCCAAGGGCGTGGGTTGTAGGGTCACTCTCTCAACTCACTCCGCGGTGGTTGCTCAATTCGATGATAATTTGAGATCGGGCACTCTCTTACCGCCGACGGCACTAAGAAACAATACTAATTAAGCAAGGGAATCCAACAAAGAGAAGTGTTCAGTGACTCACCTGATCGGTGTGAGGACACCGATCCCGGCCGGAGACGAGGGCGAGCGAGGAAGCGTGGGCTTACCCGCACGTCGCGTCGGAGAAGCTTCAACCTGAAATTTCAGATTACATGCACTACGCCCCATGCAAGGGGGGGGGGGAGATCTTGGGGAAGGGAAGCCAATGAATACACCCAAACACTACCTCCACACAGGGAGGGGCCTTCAGCCGGCTAAGCGGGGAGGGGTGAAACCGAACAAGAAGCTAAAAGGAAGCCGATGCCGATTCTGTCCGCTTCCTGCGCTTCAGGACAGACAGTTGGATATCTTGACGCTGCGGCCGCTCCGGAATTTTTTTGATGACGAGACTAGTTGGGAATTCTTCATAGCTGGATCAAGATGATGTCAAAATTTTCTTGATTTCTTTGGTCACCGGTGCTGGTCGGGGCAGAGGCTCGAACAGGGAGGCAGGTCTTCAGTTCTGACTGCTTCAGGTTCACAATAGCAGGAAGAGGAGGTTGCCACGAGCACTCCAGAGCTCAGAATCAGGCTCCACTGTAGTCTTCAGAACCGGGGATGAGTCCTCTTCTAAACGAGACTAACGGGGATGCCAAATGTTGTCAGAGTAGACCGGTAGAACTCGAACAATGAGGGAGGGTCGGAGCAGGCTGATAGGAAGCAGAACTGCACACCCGGAGGAAGAAAATGAGAACTCTTGATTCCGGGCGCAAAACAGAGCTCCGCTTTTTGATTCGGGAAGTAGACTTGTTGATGAAGCTCCTGGCCAAGCCTCGCCTCCAGATCTTCAAGAGAGTGGTCGTGGTAGCTTCAGGAATCAGCTTCAAGTTGCTCTTCAGGGAGGAGATGTGCAGTTGGAGAAGATCGACTGCTCAGGACGGCCCCAAGCTCAGAACATGATGAGACTACTGCCGTTGTGAAGCACACAGAGAGACGCTTCCAACGGTACCTCTTGGGCCTTCAGATTCGCTGGGATGTGGTCGGGGTTGTCTCTGCAAGCTGCTGCTTCTCTGCTTCCTCCGAACTAAGAACTGCAGGTTGAAGATGATGGGGGGAAATGGGGTATATGGGAGGGGAAATGAGGTGGATGTGTATGGGGGCAACCTCTAGCTGTGAGGGGCTCTGGGAGGGGGTGTTCCAAGGTGTGCGAATGGGTGAATGGGGGCTGGAATGGGGTGTTTAGAGTGGGTGAGAGAGGAGCTGCGAATTTGGGATGGTGGGTTAGAGGGAAGGAGAGATCTATCTCCAAAGTTTGAAAGTGGACTAAAGGGGTGATTAATTGGGGCTTTGGGGATGGGAAGGGTTGTATTGGGGAAGGGAAGGGGTGCTTAGGGAGTGGAGAAGTCTCTCTTGAGAGATGAGAGGGTGCTTAGGGAAGGGGATTGGGTAGTTGGTGGTTGGGTGGTGGAGTATGGATTAGTGGAGGGTCTCTTGGGACTAAGGGTGGAGTAATGAGGGTTGGGGGTAGTTGGAATGACCTTAATGGATGAGGGGAGGAGAGAGAAAGGTGGTTGGGAGGGGAGGAGAGAGAAAGGGGTGCAGGTTTTAGAGAGAGAAAGTGGGGGAGAGAGAAAATGACTTTCTAGAGAGAGGGGTAGAGAGAGAGGGGGGTAGGGGCTTCTCACCCACTCAATTGGCTTCTCATCAAAAGAAGAAGATTTAAGTTGGACACTAGAGAATTTAATTTTTCATTCATTCATTGATTAACTTCAAATGGGGAGATGGGGGTCCTATTTATAGGCAACCCACATTTTACAAAAAGCCCCTAACTCTTGACACAATGACAAATAACCAAGGGGGTAAGGGCACCCTTGGGCCTAGCCCACAGAATTGGGCCCAATATGCAACTTAATCACCCTAATGACACTTAACCTAGGTAAATGACTTATTAACCTAGGTACAAGACTCAAATAAAAGAAAAATTACATAATATGACTCAAATAAAATAAGAAAATTACATGACTCGACTCAGAAAAATGTGATGGACACAATGGAACCATGCCGTTGAACTATCGGAGCTGTGGAAAAAATGTGAAGGATGAGAGATGCCCCCATCACTCTGTTAACTCTGCACAAAATTGCAAATCAAATTTTTTCAGGCAGAGTAATAGCACAGTTGCTGAGAAACATGTCTCATCATCAAAGAAATGAGGAAAGATATATCATGAGCTGACAATGCAATCTCTGTTCAAATTGAGGCATGATAGTCAGTCACACCAAGTACCTAGGGATACTAGCATCTAAGTAACGTGTATCCTCAAGATACAAGGCATGCATGGACTTAATTGCTCATAACACTACTCTTGTGCTCAAAAGATCTCTGAAGAATCATGCAAAAAATTCCTAAGAATTCCATTTGAACTTCATGCTTGTTTACTCTCAATACTAGTTCGTGTAACTCCCAAAGGATCCATTGAAGCTGAATGAGTAAGGTGGTGGACGGTTATATAAAGGGTAAACTTGTGGTTCTTGGTTTCTTTCTATTAAAACTTGCATACAGATCTTTTTGAATTCTCCTGTTTAATTCTGATATCATTAGCTTTGAACCATGTCAATTGAGGACTACATAATGGTAGATTCTAGACATAAATATTCATTGTATTATGTCATTTGTTTTAGTAGTTTCTACCTTTGTTGAGTTTTATCCTTCTAGAAATCCCTAACAAACTCCAACCTGGCTCTGATCACTATTATCTACACCCTTTCCTATTACTTCTTGATGTTGTCAAAGGGGGAGAAGTTTTTGAGTCATTGATTACATCTGTCATTGTCTACTTCATTGCATCTCTCTTGAAAAGTGCTTATAATGACTCATAGTTGTCATCATCAAAAAGGGGGAGAATGTTGGGCATCTGTGTAACATGCTTAATTCTATTCTTTTGATGATGTCTGACTATGACTCATTGATGGGTCTGACTTGCATTTTGTGAAGCTGAACGTGCAGTTTGACACACTTTGAGTCAAAGATTAAGTAAAAGTCAACTGAGCAAGAAAGATTCAGTCAAAGTCAACTGAGCAAGGGTCAAATGCTAGGTCAAGTCATGAAAAAATTAGTGAAGCCGAAAAAGACAGGTTGACAAATCTGATTGAGCACAGACACAAGGTCGGTGCACCTTTCGCTAGCACAAGCGAAGGTCCGTGCACCTTTCGCAAGCACAAGACCAAGGTCGATGCACATCATGCTAGTGCAAGCAACGGTCAATGCATGTGGCTGAAGGTCCGTACACATGTGAAAGGCAAGGTCGGTGCATATAGTAGAAGGTCTGTGCACATGTGAAGCAATGTCGATGCACATCATCACTTCAAGAACCAAGGTCGATGCACATCAGCACTTCAAGAACAAAGGTCGGTGCACATGCTGAACTAAGGTCGGTGCACATGCAGAACTAAGGTCGGTGCACATATGCATTTCTGCTCAGAAGGTCGGTGCACATTCATGCATTGAACCAGAAGGTCGGTGCACATGTCCATTTCAGTTCAGAAGGTCTGTGCACATGCTGAACCAAGGTCGGTGCACATCAAGTAAGGTCGGTGCACATGTCCATTTTAGTTTAGAAGGTCAGTGCACATGCTGAACCAAGGTCGGTGCACATCAAGTAAGGTCGGTGCACATCTACACATAACGCTGGTAGGTCTGTGCACATGTGACTGTCAGGTCGGTGCACATTGCGGTAGGTTTGTGCACATGTGCAAGTAAAGGTCTATGCATGTTTTGCCTTCAACGCTACAAGGTCTATGCACGTTGTTGAAAGTCTGTGCACATGCAGAGATTCTACACTATCAAGGTCGGTGCATGTTTTGTCTTCAACGTTACAAGGTCTGTGCAAACTCATGCAATGAAGTAATCAAGGTCGATGCACATCAAGTATGCGCAGCTGCACCGACCTCAGCTTCACTGCTCAGACCTTACCATCATGCTGCATCGACGCAACAAGGCCTCCGAATCCCATTTAAGCAGTTTTCTGTCAAATCAATTGGAAGAACTAGAGAGCAATATTTTATACTGTAAATACCCAAATACATAGAATTCGAGGTCTGAAAGTTGCTCCCATGGTTGACTTTGGGTCTAGTCATCATTACCCTACCAAAACACCTTTTTGGTGGCGGCAATGTTAGGTTCCATACCTGGGACATGACTCCTGTCAGGACCACCCTTCTGCTGTCATTAAATAAGATATGGTCCCATAATTGTACATAGATCAGAAAGTCAACCAGAGCCAATAAGAAGTAGACATCAAGATATTCTACTCTAAGGATTATTAAATGCTCAAATTGTGGAGATCAAGAATGGCCTTTGTCAAGCACCTTCTGTGGGCTGTCAAAAGAGATGGAGTCTAAAACACTTTTCCTTGTCCCTGTTGGACCAATTAAAGGACAAATTTTTGGAAGAAAAATGTCCTCTTCTAGGCACGTATATCCATGCAAGGTGCTATATCAAGTGGCTTGTATCTGAAGATTGAAAGGGACAGACCAGGTGGGAGTAGAGCAAAGGGGAGGTTGCACAAGTCTGAATGCGCTGCCGTGATTGTGAGTGCACTTCATTGGAGAATAGCAGAAGCAAGCAATAGTGTGAACAAGTAGGTGAAGAAGAAGAAGAATAAAAAAAGGCTGAACTGAAGATCTCTTCCTTCTGCTCGTTGCTTTGCAAAGATAAAGCCATAGTCAAGAAGTAGCAGACTTCCACGTAGCAACTCAAGCGCTCCTCATCTCAGACAAAGGACTTTTGCATCTAGCATTGAGCATCACTCTTCTTGTCTGAGTTTCCAGTTTTCTTTTCTTTAGTTTGATCCTATTTAAAGAAACCTTGAACCATCTCCACCGGTGTGTGTAGGAAGACAGACGGAGGTGTGTTTCGATCTGAGGTGAACCGTCCCTGCCATTTTGTGTGTAGGAAGACAGACAGAGGGTGTTCTTTGGTATGTGGTTTTGGGCGTGTCCCCGGTTGAGCTGTGCTACAGCTTGTTAGTGTTGCGGTACTAGGAAGGCCACACATGGTTTGAGTGAGGGGTGGATGTAGGACTCGAGTTTGAGTCTGAACCACCTTAAAATCCCTATTCAAGTGGTTTGATTGTGTGATTCCCGTGCGCTAGATGTTTGTTTAGGCCGTTGCTCATCCTCATCCATGCATCTTCCGTTTTAGGCTCCTGCTTTTAATACTAGCTTTTCTTATTCCGCTGCATCGTGTTTGTATCTAGAAAAAGAGGGGCAGATCTATTCACCCCTCCCCTCTAGATCATCCATTCCCACATAACAATGTGGAGATAGTCTTATTTTGCAGAGTCTAAGTGAATACATGCGACTGAGTTCTTCTTGACAGCATCTATGTGGATTTTGTTGTGCCTAAGTGAATTAGCTTTATTCTTTTATGCCTAAGTTCTTCTTAACAACGCCAATATCATACTTAGATGATTTTTGACATTGCTTCTACTTTTTAGGGGGCTTTGTACATGAAGCCTTTTGATATCATCACAGTTTTGTTGTCATCCTCAGAGCTTTGTTATCCTCATAAATAACCAGAGTTTTATCATAACTAATCACACTTGATCCAAAGTATCGTTATCACCAAAACTAATGAAATTAAGATAATATTTGGGTTTTAGCCCAAATATACTCATCACCCCCTCAACAACATCCTCCTCGGTGGCTTCGTGCTCAGCTGTGGCTCCTTTCCTGATGGCAAGCTTCGTTGGTACGGACCTAGGTGGTGGAGGGTTGTCTGCTAGAGTGATCAGCTCTCAGCTCCCCTCTGGTGGTCCCTTGACTTGTTCGGCCTCTGCGTTTGGGACCGCTTCCCATCAGTCATCTTCAGTCTTGTATGGGGAGGTAGGAGGCTGCAGATCAAGTATCGGGGGAGTGTTCGGCTGAAATCTGATTATTAACTTAATTACAGTAATTTTAGATGATAACAAAACCCTAGATTAACTTTGATGATAACAAAATAATGAAACAAGAAGAAGAAGCCTAAAATTCATCTAAGTGTAATATAGGCGCAGAAGAACAAAGCTATATTTACTTAGGTGCTGACGATCTTAGCCAAGTATAACTTAGTCACAAGAACACTCACATAGGCACAATAAAATTCAGCTAAGTCTATATAGGCATAGAAGTATTGAACTAAGGTTCACATAGGCGCAGAAGATTGAAAGATAAGTGTTAACATAGTCGCAGCTAAGTTTAACTTAGATGTAGTTACATGAAGCTCCATTCACATAGTCACTAAACTTAGTCGTTGAACATAGTCACAAGAACAAGCTATGTAACATAGTCACAGCCAAGTTTTACTTAATCATTGAAATTTAAAGCAGATTCACATAGTCGCTATGTTCATAAAGTCGTAGCTACATTAACATAGTTGTAGCTATGTTTACTTAGGCATAATGATAAACTAGGTTCACATAGGTGCACAAAGCTCACATAGGTGCACCAAGTTCATATAGGCGAACAAAGTTAACATAGGCCCACAAATATCAAATATATCGACTCTCCTAAACTTGGTCCATCTGTTTAGAAAGACCTAAGACAGCCTATCTAAAAGATCGTCTATCTCCATGAAGCTTCACTTAGTCTATAACATAGTCGCACAAAATGAATTAGCTATCTACCTTTATCTTAGAGCTATCTTAAAGCTATCATCTATATTCAACGAATATCTTATATTATCTTTGGATAGCTACAGTTCAATGTCTAAGACAAAAACACTTAGTCGAGGTTGTAAATAAAATTTCACTACTTAATCGACTATGACCAAAATGTCTAGTGGCTATCTCAATGAAATTTGAAATTTAAATACATTAAATGCAACTGTGCAACATTTAATGCTACCCATGCAGTATATGAACAGACATGTAAACTTTATTTCTTTTATTATGAAATACACTTGATTGAAGACCTGGGAAGGTTAGTTTTATAAATCTATTTCAAGAAGAAACAGACTAGAAAGTCACTGATGAAATAGTAGTACAAATATGTATCGACACTAGTAGAAAGAAGGGAGTATTTTATGTAGTTTTATTTGACTTTATCTTTGTATAGAGTAAATAAACACCTTCTGCTATGTGGCAGTTCTAGGAAAAAGAAGTATCCTCAGAAAGGTCTCTGTTGTAGAAATAGCATCGTAAGGAAGATCTCATTATAATCTTCAAGAAACATATGAAGTTAAAGGGACTATCCTAGGAATGATCTATTGCTATCTTTTCACATAGAAAAAGTATCATATTTCTCAAAGACAAAAAGATCTCTCTGACAAATAGCTACACGCTCTAGGAAGAATATGAAGCTCTCTCTAACGTATACAAGATTGTGTCTAACAAATACCAAGCTATGTCTAACGAATACCAGGTTGTATCTAACGGAACCAGGACAAAAGAGAGTTATATATACAAGTTGTGTGCAGAATGAACGATACAGATAGATAGATGAGCTAAACCAAACAAGCAATCCTAAATTCCCGCACAAGCCCACATTGCCAAGTGTTGAGAGAAGCAAAGACAAATATTTTCTCAACAAACCCACTGCTGAGAGCTCAAGTGGAGACGATGCAATCACATGATTTTGCTGTTGCATTCTCTTCTACTTCTTCATAAAAGCTGTAATGACCCGAGATCCAAGTACTGGAAAGGAACTGGCACAACTCAAACCTTGGCCCGCCACCCACGAGTCCGAAGACTCGGAAGGGTTAAAGGATGGTGCGAGGGTACACGAGAACCTAAAATAACTACAGAGCTAGCATAATAATCTAAAAATAATGCAGGAATTAAGATAAATAATCACTAAACAGCTACAAGGTCCAAAGTATCTCATGTCCAATATAAGTACAGTCAATAGAAAGAAAAGTACAGGTACACGAGGCATACCCCGGCTCTGGCAATTGGCGACTAACCCTGACTAAAGGAACCGCGGTGAGCCTCGGACGCACCTCTCGACGACCCCACCTCGCTTGAAAACACACAGGGGTGAGCCTCATTTCATAGGCTCAGTAGTGATCCCGCGGACCCCCACCTCGCACGAGAGAAACAAGATAGCAAGGAGCAAACATGGACGAAAGGTAACGCTACCTAGCGGAAGTTTGGCAGTAGCAACAAGCAATAATAAATAAACGGAAAAGCTCTCTACAACTAACCGTACCAAACAAACCAACCCCGAACCAGCAAAAAGCAAGTCCATACCTGCCAGGAGATAAGAGCACCACCCACTAGAAGCAAAGCCGGATGCGTCCCCTGATGTCTTACACCGCACCTCAGTGTCTCCCTATACGCCCCAGGCGGAGACTGAGACATACAACAAGTACCACGAACAAGGACTAGTTGGGGTCGTGCCCGTCAACGCGGGTCTGACGCCCCCAACCACGTGTACACACACAGACCATGCGCCCTAGGTCAGATCCTCTAGCTAGTTCTTCCCCTGAAGTCTGGACTCAGGCTGCGCGTGGGGGCTCCATGGTAACTAGCAAAAAAATCGTCTCTCCGGGTCACGCTCTCCACCACTCCCAAGTGGGTTCGCACACGTATGTGCAAGAAAGCTATGACTAGTGGATAGGTCACTGGAGGTAAGACTCAACTCACGAAAACCACTGCTGGAAAGGAAACAAAGCGACTGTCCTCCCAAGACCGTTTCTCCAAATGGCAGCCATCCCTGGACTGCAAAACGGGCCTAGCGGTCTCCTCGAGACCGCCAAGCTCAGCCTGGCGGTCATACCATGGCCGCAACCAGGCAAGACAAGGGGTTGCCTAGCAGTCTATCACCAAACCGCCAAACCCACCAGGCAGTCACCAAAGGACTGTAAAACACCAAGAAACGGTCCAGCCCTGACCGCAACCCGGCAACGACTCCCCAACGGTCAAAAACATGCACCCCGAGGGTGCTCTAACAAACTAGGGAAATGGTCATCTACTAGCGGTCAGTCGCGAGATCGCTTACCAGACCTAGCAGTCCTCTCGGGACCGCTAAATCCAACCGACATTCAAAAATGCCTGGCGGTCCCCCGAGGGCCGCCAAAGGGGCCTAGCAGTTCCTGGTAGCACCGCAACCCCAACCCGAGCACGAAAACGGCGAGAATGGCCTAAAAATCCGATCCACACCCCAATCATCCCCCGATCATGGGGAAACAAAGGGGAATTCATCCCTGAAGTGGCGTAATCTCGTGCTGATCCTGAGCCGTGAGATCTGGGAGGAATCTTTTGATCACGGTCACCATGTCTGTATGAACTGCAAGGCATGAAACAGATCGGAGGTGCCCAGGGAGGATTCTCGGGGGAAAACCCTCCGATGCTTAAGTCAGCAGGTGCGATAGAGCATGAAGGTAAAGAGAGAGGGTAAGAGAGAGGGGGCGTGAGATTATTCTCCTCCAAAATGTGTGGTGATTTTCTCTCAGGACCATTGCCTTTACCTTCTCAGGGGGTCTCCCTGGAGTTTATATGGCAATCTATTTAACGTAATAGTCTAGGGAGCTGAGGGGGCTTTGGGGGGTTACGTCCATATAGTGGGATCATTATGGCGTAAGGACTTTTGCCCTCCCCTATCCTTTGGAGTTCCCTGCTCCTGCTGGATGCGTAACGGACGCTGGGATGAGCTTCCGACAGTCGGCCCTAGCCAGAGGCGTTCGCTCGGGATTTTGTCTTGAGCGATGAGTGTATAGCTCCGGTAGGCCATATCGGGTCCCCGTAGGGGATCTCCTGACCATTCTGTTGCTCGGACTTCCGGACCTGAGGGCCGCCTAGGAAGTGCTGCTCCGAGTGGGTTTTTGGGCTTGAAGTAAGTGGGCCCAAAATGGGGCTATCACTTTGGAGAGCTGGGCCTGGTTTGGTCGAATTGGACCTAATTGGGCCGTGCTCTCGGATGGATGATTTTCCCTCTTTCCACTTGTCCCCCTCCTACTTCCGAGCCAAGATTAGGCTCATATGAGTAGTATTTATGGGGATGACATTGGTGGCTCAGTTTGGGTGGTGAATTATCTCTGACAGGGGCCACTTAATGCGGCTGTCCTAGGAGTTTGTCTGTAATGATGACTCTTTTGAGTCGATGCGAGCAACCCCCTCCTTGGGTTTTGGAACGTCGTGCCGTTTCCCGCCAAGTTCATGGGGAGATAAATATTACGCGTGCTTGCGTCCCAAACCACCTTCGTTTAGGGTTTTCTTTTTCCACCACATCAGTATTTCGAAAGGGCGCATGCGCCACGAGAGAGATCGAGAAGAGCAGCGTCTTGAGAAGGCCTTTGCGGATCTAGCAGAGATTACGGTGGCGACGATTCGCCAGCTTCCACCTCCTCTTGAATCATCTGACTCGGCACTTTTTTCCTCTTCTTCCAGTTCCTCTTTTTCTTCCATGGCGGAGCAACATCCTTCGTCCAAGATATGCGAAGCTGGGCTTGGCACGGGATGTTTGGTGCCACAGCCTGAGCATCCTATGCGTAGTGAGCTAGGCGAGGCCAAAGTAAAGAGGATGGAGAAGCGGTATGGCTTGCCGTTGAAGTATTTCTTCTCTCCGTCGTAGCCTCATGAATCCAGCTTGTCCTATCATCCGGGACTCTTCTGTACTTTCCTTTTGGCTTGGAAGAGTGGGTTCCATCTCCCTCTTCACCATTTTGTTGTGCGACTGCTTCAAATTTATCGACTGGCTCTTATGTAGTTGGTCTCCAACTCGTATACGTTTATCTTTTCTTTCATCTTTCTCTGTTGCTCGTGTAGGCTCCGCACTTCTTTGGAGCTTTTCAATTCTTTCTTTGAGTTGAAGGAGCAGACCCACGTGGGTAAGGGCTTCTTCTATCTTCAGGTGAGGAGGGGAAGGAGCTATGTGTCCCTTTCTGCCAAAGATTCTTCTCACAAGGGGTGGAAGACCCAATTCTCTTTGGGTGGGTTCATCTGTGGAGGATGCCCCCTGGGATTTCTCGATGGCGGTTAATTTCCACCCGTCTATCCCTCCGAAGCAGGCGGCGATTTCTCTGGAACTGGAGGAGGAGATCAGGGTTCTCCAGGAGAATTGTCGGTCGACCGCCGAGTTGATGACCGTGGTCAATATCGAGGAATATCCCTCCCATGCATTGTCATCTCACGGTAAGAACCTTAGGGTCTCGCGTCGCCACTTTCGGGTCGAGCAGGTAGGCTCTCTTCTAATGTGCTGACTTTCGCTGCTTAGACTCTAGGCGGACGAATGAGGAGGAGGAACAGCTGTCGGAGCAAGAGATCGTCGGCCCGGAGGAGACGCCTGCTCTGAGTGAACCCCAAGCTTTCGAGGACCCTTCCTGTGCGCGAGACCGGGGCAAGTAGATTGCTCGGGGAGATGCCTCCGAGCACCGCGGGGCCAAGCGCAAGGATCCGGGGGAGCGGATGCTCCTGTCTTCAATGAAGGCTCGGACCACTGAAAAGAAGAGGTTGAAGAAGGTGGGGGTCTCCCATCCGGCTGAGCAGCGTGCTCGCCCAACCGAGGGGCACGCCCGCTCGGTCGAGGAGCGCCCAGTCGAGGAAGTCTGCTTCCAAGATCTCTCGCTCGTCGAGCTAGAGGCGGCTACCGCTGTTGGGGGAGGTGTTATCGAACCTAACAGACCATAGATCGAGGCGGCGGCCTCTGAATTCTCGATCAAAGTTGGTGGGGCACGGGACGAGGCGACATCCCAGTCCATGCCGAGCGTTGTCATCCTAGAAGTGGGGATGCTCGGGGGAGATGTTTTGGTCCCGACTCCTCCAGAGAGGATTCCTCCTCCATCGATGGGTGCACCTATCATCTGAGTTTCTCTATATAAATAGTGCCGATTCTTGGTGCCCTCGCTGAATCGGGAAGAAATCAGACTCGGTCCCCCCTCTTTGCTCTTTGAGAGGGTCATGGAGGGCGATCTGATCATGGCCCAGCTGGGGGCCTAGATAACCGATTTCTTTGCTCGATGAGAGAGTGAAGAGAGGTCCCATTCTTGGTTCGTGCTGAGTCTGACCGGAAGATCAGTCAATTGGCTTCTGAGCTTGAAGTCTCTCGGCGGGAGGGCACCTCATTCTGGGCTCAGCTCCGGTCGGGCCAAGAGGAGGCTCGGACGCTGGTTGACCAGCTGGGCCAGGCTCGTTATATGGCTGACCTGAAGGGTGAGCTCCTAGAAGAGGAGCGCCAGTCTCAGGTCGAGCGCTCCGAGCAGTGGAGGGTTGAGCGGGAGGAGCTTAGCAACCATGTCCGGGAGGCTGAGCAAGTGCGGGAGGAAGCCAAGGTCGCACGGACTAAGGCTGAGGCGAAGCTATCCGAGACCGAGAGGAAGTTGCTTGAGGCCGAGCAGAGAATAGCCGAGCTTGAGAAGGAGGCTGAGCGAGCAGAGGCGGGGCCGATCGAACGGTACAAAAGTTCGGAGGGCTATCACGCAGCTCTCGAGGAGGCCACCTTCTCGTATTATGAGCCAGGCTACCGTCGGGGGCTGCGGAAGGGATTTGCCCAAGGTTACCATTGAGCGGTCGTTGAGGCCCAACAGCAGGTGTCTGACGAGCTTGTCTTTCCCTCCAGGCAATGCTACGACTTGGGCACAGATACCACGGATTCTCCTTCTTCGACGTCGAGCGAAGGATGTAGTGGGGATGCCTACAGCTCGATAGAGGGATCGCCAACTCCGGTCACCTCTAGACGGCATGCGGTCAACACAATTCCCACAGAAGTGGGGTCAGTGTCTGGACCGGCCGTCACTGAGTGTACCGGGGGCAGATCCCTTGGCGCTGAGGATCCTCCAACTGCCGAACCTCAAGAAAGGCTGCGGGGCACTCAGAGTCCCCCTATTTCCATAGACTAGGAGGAATTGTCCCCTTTCTTTTTTTTTGTGCAAGGTTGGCCCTTGCGATATGTAATGGCAGTAGTATTTAATACAGAGTTGACTGTTTCTTACCGCCTTTGATGTGATTTGACCACCATATCTGTAGTTGCTAAAAAGGTGGGGCTTTTATTTGCGGATATCTTACGTGCGGCGACTGTCGCAGTACTGGCGCCTTTCTGACTTTCCATGCCTTGAATAACTTGTTATTTCGCGCGTCCCAGGGGAGAGGTCATTGAAGGGAGAGCAACTGCCCCTTGGGGAAGGGTTGCTGCCTTTCACATTTTTTCGAGGGGAGGATCATTTAAGGCAAGCGTTCCCCCTGCCAACCTATAAGAAAGGTCCAGGAGGGCGCCTCCACTCCTCTTCAACGCTTAAGGCTTTTATTACAGTTCTTCCTCTTTCTCCCTTCTCGCGAAGTGCCTGTCCCTGTGCTGGGAAGTTATCAGCGAAACATGGAAGGCGATGCAGAAGACGATAATCCTGGCGGCCATCACAGGCGCTCGTGCTACTTCGGGGTGGAAGAAGGGACAGCAATGGGTGGGCGGCGTGCAAGAAGGGATAGCGCGTAACAGCACGCCTGTTCCCGACCGCTGGAGCACCGCCACCATCTTAGGAGGAAGGTAGAAGCGGAGGGAGGTTCGAGGAAATAGGGCATCCGGCACGGCGGCCTCGCCTTGCTCCTTCCTCACCTCGGCTCACTTCTCCCTCCTCTTCCATCCCCGCCTTCCTCTTTCTCCCTCTTCTGCTCTTCAACCAACTTCTTCCCTCTTTTTTCACTCTTTGGAGGATGGCTTCATCCTTGCTCGCACCACTTGAGGGTGCTTGCTTTGTGTTCAGCATCCATTCTCATTGCAAAGAGTTGGCAGAGGAGGCCTTCTCTTATTTTTCTTCCCTTTCTTCCTCTGATACCTCTCTTCTTTTGTTTTGTTTCTGAGTTTCTCGAGCGAATGAGGTCAGCGTCACCGTTATTTGAGACACTTTCTACACTGGGTAGAGTCTGTGGCTCGGCCTGAGGGTGCCAGCCATGTCCGTGCCGAGTCATCAGCTCATGTTGTAGTATCAGTGGATGTAATATTTTTACTTTTGATATGCGCTGTATTGGCTATGGCCTATCTGATGTATGAGGAGACATTAATGAAAGGACAATTATTGCCATTTATTGCTTACATGTCTATGAAAAGCTCAAAAGTAGAACATTCGTAATGTTGTTGCATTCCATGTCCGGGGGATAGGTGTTCCTTCCATGGTAGACAATCGATATGCCCCCTTCCCGAGCGTCTCGACCACTCGGTAGGGACCTTCCCAATTAGGGGCCAGCTTCCCGCCGCCTCCAGTGGTCGGGAGGCTTCGACTTTTCTTAGGATGAAGTCTCTTGGATGGAAAAGTCTATCCCGGACTCTGGCGTTGTAATATCGAGTAAGGCGCCACTGATATTCCATGGCTCGGATGCTTACGATCTCTCTTATCTCGCTTGCCATATCGAGGTTTTCTAGTAGTTTTTGCTCATTTGCCTCGGCGAGAAGTTGATGACCCGGAGAGATGGGCTATCGACCTCCAAAGGAATCACGGCGTCTATGGCGTACACCAACTGAAAAGGAGTCTCACCAGTGGCGGTTCTTGGAGTAGTTCGGTGCGCCCATAGTACGCTCGGCAATTCCTCGACCCAGTTACCCTTGGCCTTACCGAGCCTGGCCTTAATGCCTTTTAGTATAGTTTTGTTGGCATTTTCGACTAGTCTGTTAGCCTGCGGGTGGTCTACCGAAGTGAAATGGTTGCGAATATGAAGGTCATCGCATTTGTTCCTGAAGTAATGGGAATCAAATTGCCAACCATTATCGCTCACTATCACTCGGGGGATGCCAAAGCGATAGATGATCGATTTTCACACGAAACTCCACAAGGACGACTCGGTAATCCTAGCAGTGGCTTCGGCTTCAATCCATTTCGTAAAATAACCGATTGCGATGATGACTAACTTCTTCTGGGCTTGGGCCGTGGGAAACGGCACCAGGATGTCGATCCCCCACCGAGCGAAAAGGTATGGCTCGGTAAGCATGACGAGCTCCGAGGCAGGTTGATGGACTAGATGGTCGAAACGTTGGCATCGATCGCACCTTTGTACGTAGGCTGAGCAGTCGTGTTGAAGAGTGGGCCACCAGTAGACTTGCTGCAACAAGATCCTGGCGAGCGCTCTCCCTCCTTGATGTGCGCCGCAGACGCCTTCGTGGACCTCTTGAATTGCTCAGTCGGCTTCTTCGATACCGAGGCACTTGAGTAGGGGACCAAAAAAAGACCTTCGGTACAAAGCATCATCCAAGATGACGAAGCGCCGAGCTTGATACTTCAGTCTTCTAGCGTCCCGAGGGTTAGAGGGCTCTCGGGAATCTTGGAGCCAAGATATATAGGGGGTCCACCAGTTTCTTGATAATGCCTATTCAACGGTCATGAGCTCCGCTTCTATGCTTAGTCGTTCTAGCTATTCGAGGAAAACTGATCGTGTACCTTCTGGGGCAACAGAGGAGGGCAATCGAGATAGGGCGTCTGCTCGGGAGTTTTCCTCCCGAGTGATCCAGATAACCTGAAAGCTCTCGAATAATGGGGCTATTCCTCTTACCAGTTGGAGGTATTTGACCATCGGTACATCCCGAGCTTCGTAGTCACTGTTGACCTGGCTGGCGACCAATTGGGAGTCAGTGTGGATTCTGACTCATTCGGCCCCCAGTCGTCTTGCCATCCTGGCTCCCGAGATGAGAGCCTCATACTCGGAGACGTTGGATGTTGGGAAGTTGAACTTCAAGGCGTATTGTAGTTCTGCTCCTTTCGGGGATCGGAGAAGAACACCGGCGCCGCTGCCAGCAGAGTTGGAGGATCCGTCGATGAAAATATCCTAGGTGGGCCCGGGCATCGGCGGATGAACTTCCTCAGTCGGGACAGTACTCTCTGCGATGAAATCTGCGAACGCCTGTCCCTTGATGGCCGAGCGGGGACAGTAGGAGATGTCGTAGAACCCGAGCATTATAGCCCAGTTGGTGAGGTGACCCGAAGCTTCAAGGTGAGCGAGGATCCTCTTCAAAGGCTCATTGGTCAGCACGGCGATGGAGTGTCCTTGGAAGTAGGGCCGAGGCGCTTGGCCGAGGTCACCAACGCTAGCACGAGTTTCTGGGTTATGGGGTACCATTGTTCGGCCTTGCCAAGCACCTTACTAGTGTAATATACTGGTCTCTGCACTCCTACGTCATCTCGAACTAGGACTGAGCTCACCGTAGAAGGGGTCGACGAAAGGTAAAGGTGTAGTGTTTCGCCCGGGACCGGCTTCGATAGCACTGAGGGTGATGCTAAAAACTCCTTCAATTTTGCAAAAGATTTCTGACATTCCTCATCCCAAGCGAATGTAGCATATGCCAATTTGGGCCCTTTCAATAGCTTGAAAAAGGGTATGCATCGTTCGGCCGCTTGAGATATGAAACGGTGGAGCGTAGCAATCCGCCGAGTCAAGCGTTGGACGTCTTTGAGGCATGCGGGTGGCTGCATATTCAGAATATCTTGGACTTTGTCGGGGTTGGCCTCGATCCCACGCTGAGTGACTAGAAAGTCCAGGAACTTTTCGGATCGAACTCCAAAGGCACATTTAGCTGGGTTGAGCTTCATGTCGTACCTCAGGAGTGTGTTGAAGGTTTCCTCCAGGTCGGTGAAGTGGTCTTCGACCTTGGGTTTCTTGACAAGCATGTCGTCGATGTAGGCTTCGACGTTCCGATCTATTTGTCCTTCGAAAATGTGGTTGATCATCATTTGATATGTCACCCTGGCGTTCTTCAACACGAAAGGCATCCGGGTGTAGCATTAAACGCTGAAGTCTGTGATGAAGGCTGTCTTCTCGATGTCTTCAGGATCCATTCAGATCTGATGGTAGCCAGAGTATGCATCCAGGAAGCTGAGCAACTCATTACCAGAGGTCGAGTTGACTAGCTGGTCGATGCTCGGCAGTGGGTAGCAGTCTTTCGGAGTGGCTTTGTTGAGATCGGTGATGTCCACGCACATTCGTCATTTGCCCGAACCTTTTGGTAGTAAGATGACATTGGCAAGCCAAGTCGAGTAAAGGACCGGTCGAAACAGGCCGATTTTCTTCCCCTTAAGAATCTGCTCTTTGATGATCGTCTGCTTCTCTAGGGCATGCTTTCTTCTGCGTTGCTGGACGGGTTTCACCGATGGGTCAAGGTTGAGCTTGTGTACCACCATCTCCCTAGGGATCCCTGGAGGATGCTCATGAGACCATGCTAAGACTTGGATATACTCTAAAAGAAAATCTTTGTATTGCTTTTGTTCATCAGGTGATAAATCAGCTCCAATTTTTACTCCCAGGGCCTGGTCATCTTTGAGGAAGACCGTCAACAATTCGCCACCAGGCTCGGATGTTGTTGGTTCATCCTCGACTCCCTCGCCCTTTTTGTTTTTTTCCCTCTGACCTTATGGCTTCGACTGAGATTATGTAGCACCTCCGAGCTATTGCATGGTTACCTCGGACCTCCCCGATACCGTGTTTAGTGGGAAACTTCATTTTTTGGTGATAGGTGGAGGGCACTGCCTTTGTCCGGCTCAGGATACCTCATCCGAAGATGACATTATAGGTTGACATCCCCTTGATCATGATGAAGTCAACCATAACGGTAACGGTTTTGGCAGGGGTGTCGAAGGTGACCGATAGGCTCAGGGTTCCCTCAGGATAGGTTGCCTGGCCGTTGAACCCACAAAGAGGGGTTCGAACTTGGCGGAGCTTGGATATATTTTCACCCATCTTGAGAAAGCATTCGTACAAACGTACATCAGGGGCACTACCATTGTCGACCAGTATCCTGTCTACGTTACACTGGTTTATAGTAGCCGATACTACAAGAGCATCGTCGTGCGGGGTAGATAGCCCTTCCAGATCTTGGTCGGAGAATACCAAGGCCTACTGCTCGATCGCTAGTGGGGCTTTAGGGGGCTCGGAGGCCCTGCTTGCCCGTTCAGCATGAC
Source organism: Amorphophallus konjac (assembly GCA_022559845.1). Taxonomy (NCBI): domain Eukaryota; kingdom Viridiplantae; phylum Streptophyta; class Magnoliopsida; order Alismatales; family Araceae; genus Amorphophallus; species Amorphophallus konjac. Next base: position 289,301,307 of record CM040121.1, on the reverse strand, counting down.
GCTTTCTTCCACGACTATTGTCTCCTCCTGATGCCGCGCCGCCAAAAATGACGTTGATGTGGACCCCGCGAGGTTGATTATCAATCTCCTCCGAAATGCCACGGTCTTCCTTCTAGCGCTCGGACACGTACCGAGATAAGTCTTCTTGGCAAACGAGACGCTCGATGTCATCCTTGAGTTGGTGACAATCTTCAGTATGGTGCCCGTGGTCGTTGTGGAACTGGCAATGTTTGCGTCGGTTGTGACACTTGGTTTTCATAGGCTCGGGTTGGCGGAGAATGCCCGAGCATTTGATGTCTTCGTATATCTCGTAGACGGGAGAGGATAGAGGAGTGTACCGCTCGTATTTTCGAGGGGGCTCCCTTCGGTCCCCATCTTGATTCTGCCGTTTTCTATGGCCCGAGCCTTGCTCGGATGGTCGCTTCTTATCCCCCTCTCAACCCGAGCCCGTTGGGCCGTGGCAGGCGTTGAGGACTTCCTCACACACTGCGTGGCGCAGGGCTAGGGTCACTAAATTGGTGAGGGAGGTGAGGGGATGGAGGACCAGTTATCACCGAAGGTTCTCATCGCGGGTGCCTCCGGTCAACGTGGTGATGGCTGAGGCGACATCCAGGCGGGGGATACGCAGGGCTTCCGATTTAAATCGGTTGATGTAGGCCCATAGTTTCTTTCCTTGTGCCTGCTTTAGTGCTAGCAGCCCCGCAACTAACCTTGGTGGGCCGCTGTCGGTGAAGCTTGCCTTGAATACTCCCCCGAATTATATGAAGTCATGAATGATGCCGGGGCGAGTGCTTGAAACCAGGCCTGAGGGCCCTGGACCAAGGTGGTCATGAATGCTCGGCATTTTACAGCGTCGGAGGCCCCGTGCAGGGTCATCAGGGCGTCGAAGCTGTCGTAGTGGTCGGCCGGGTCTCCCTGGCCATCATACGACTTGAAGGTTGGCAGCAGGATCCTGGGGGAGATGTCAGCCTTCAAGATATGGTCGGAGAATGGGGATTGCTCCTCATCTTCATTGGTGGACATTTTTTGTAGGGCGCGGAGGGCGCGCTCTTGCTCCGTAAATCGTCGCCCGAAATCTCACAGCTGGAGGGACAACTCCGGATGCCGTTGGTCCGAGGGACTACGGGGGCGTCCCTGCGGGCTGCCGCATCGTCCCTCGGGGGTATCAATCTCTGGGTGCTGCCGACGCGTCCCGGTTCCTTCTCTCCTCGGGGTGGAGGAGGCTTCATGTTCTGGAGGGGGGACATGCGAAGGTCCCCCTAACCTGTTGCGTATAAGCCGTCATCCCCGGAGGGTGAAAAGGCCTCTAGCCGTGTGCTGGGAAGCTTCTCCATGGGGAGGGCTTTCTCGTGGGAGTCGTGACTTCTCTTCCCTAGCCGCCTGGGTCCTCATTAGCTCTACGATGATATCCAGTTTAGCGTTGAGGGTTTGGAGAGCGTCACGACTCCCGTTAGGGGGTTGCACCTCCATGGGTGGTGGAGGCAGCTCGTCGGCTGGATTGTTGTCATCAGCGTGGAGGTTTTCTACGGGGTGGGAGGGTGCAGGTTCCCCATCCGCCACTGCGGTCTTTCCTCTACCATCGGTGACCTTCCCTCCAGAGTTTCTTTGCACCATGATGGCTCTTTGTTCGTTTCCCACAGATGGCGCCAGATTAAGAGGCGTAATCTCGCGCTAATCCTGAGCCGTGAGATCCGGGAGGAATCTTTTGATCACGGTCACCATGTCTGTATGAACTGCATGGCAGGAAACGGATCAGAGGTGCCTAGGGAGGATTCCCTGGGGAAAACCCTCCAATGCTTAAGTCAGCAAGTGCGATAGAGCATGAAGGTGAAGAGAGAGGGTAGGAGAGAGGGGGCACTGTTGACACCTTGAAAATGAACAGAGGTGGAAGCAGAATTGAAAGGGAAGTCAGACCTACAGTGAAAGATCACTGATGAAGCTCGTCAACCATCTACCCGGCCGAAGTCTTTTCAGACTGAAGCTGATGTCCGATCTTGTCACCGTTCGGCTGACAATGCTGATGAAACATACCCAGTTTTGTCATCATTCAGATGGCAATACTTATTAAACCCCAGTTTGTTCACTGATGGAACCTCAAGAAGATCTCAACAAAGTCATGTCGCTACTAAAGAGGCCTTATTCGATCTTGATGGAAATCAATTCAAATAAGAAAGAGAATCCTAAGGCACGTGTGAGGCCTAAAGGCACCAGATGGGCCAGCCGTTTGGGCTTCTGAGATTGGCGCCAGGAACCTCAACGAGGGGCCACTTGTCGCGCCGGGAGCTGTGTCGAACGGAACGAGCCACGCCGACTGCCCTCCACCGAGAGGACGGGAGGATGGGGTCTATAAAAACAAACCCTCTTTGAAATGAAAAGGATATATACAGAGGTCGGGCGATCGATCAAAAAGAAAGAAAAGAGAAGAAGCCTACAGAGAGAGAGAGCCTCCTCCGCTGAAAAAAGAAAGAGAGAAGAGATCAATCCCAAGGGAAGAAGCTCCAGGTGGGCATCCGGGGAGGGAGAGGAGTCAATGCTCCGCCCTCCCCCATATTTTCTTTTCTTCTGCTTCATGTAATCGTTCAAGTGTTGTCTTGATTCCTTGGATGTAGCCGAGATATCTCGGCATCTGTTTACCCCCTTTCCCTCATTCTCTGCCTGTAATCGGTTTGAGTATTAGAACGATGTATCGCCTGGGTTTTCTCACCATGTGTCTTCCCTGATGGATATCGTCAAACGAATATATATATATATGGGCTACAGTTCAAGCCTGATTTCGATTCCTCTGGAGCTCTATTGCCTTTCTTCGTGTTACCTGTAGACCAGTAGCATGATGATCCTCTTCCCCAGTGGATTAACGATCCGTCGATTTGCCTTTTTTTCTTGTCCTTGCAGCACCATCAGTGCTTATCTCAGAGCCCGGGACAGACTATCCCTTGGCTTCTGGGATGATGCTGTGCTATGCAATGATCGAAGCTCGTGAGACCCCGGAGTTCTAAGTGTATGTGCTTTGTCCGTTGGCGTCGTCGAAGTCGCCTCTGGGTCCAGAGATAGTCATCTCTTGGCTCCCAGGGTGATGAATGACCATATCAAGGTTGTCCCCAGGGTCCTGCGTGATAATGGCGATAGACAGGGGTATCTAGACCTCGGCCTCCCCAGATCCCTCCTGAACCCTGACACCTCTATGAAGCCCAAACCTAATCCAGCTCAGGGTCGGCCCCTTGATCAGTTTCGATCCTATAAAGCCTATTTGCTTCGGCCTCGATAATCATTAAACCCAAAACAGAGTGCCGTAAAACCCTAAACCCATCTTGGAGCCTTCATCCATCTCGGCCCCGTAAACAGTAAAGCAGGTGAATAGCCCTCGGCGCGAGCCTTCTCCCGCCGATAATCCTACCTTGCCTGCGCCGAGATCTCCCTTTGCCAGTTCCCGGCGCGCCGAACAATAGCGCATGAAGGACCCTTCCCGGCGTGAAGCTTCGTGCACCGAGAGCCCTTGTGTTTGCTCCCCGGCGCGCCCAACAGTAGCTTTTGAAGGACCCTTCCCGGCGCGATGGTTTTGGCACCGGGAACCACCCTTTTTCAAGCCAAGGGCCTCCTTAAGCCGTGAGCCCTCCATCTCTTGAACCCTGAAAGAAAACCCCTATTATCATGGAAGAAACCCCACGGATACCCTTGTAAACTGCTCAGTATACCCTATATTCTATCAAGAATGCCTTGAGTCATCACATGCACTTTAGGGGCGACAATTAGTGGGAACAACTCCCCTTTTTCCACGTGGTTTCCCGAACTCGATCGGCTTTCATAACCTTAAGGACCAAGGAAGCTCTGCCACTGCATAAGCTTCTACGGTCTCAAAAGGAATATCAAGATAGTGCTGCAAGCACATACAGGCGTCAGGGGTCCTATACCCCTCTATTTTTGGCTTTCACCCCGGCACTCCGTGGGTGATCGTCTATCATTCTCTGGCAAATATCAAATCTAGGGGAGGTGCTGTCAAAATTCTCCAGGATGACAGAGATGACATGAAACCTATCCCCGGGACCTTATCTATCAATGGTGACAAAGGCTCCCTATACTTCATTGTTCCCCTCCCAAACTTTTCTATGTTCTTGGCCTTCCTTGGGAACCTACACCGAAACAGGTTGAAGTCTAGTGAATTGAGCCATTTTGACTCCTCAGGGTCCATTTGCTTCAACCCGATCATCATGAAACCCAAAATAGAGTACCGCAAGCTTTGTTCTTATCCCGGCGCCCTCACACCTCTCGGCCCCGCTTACAGGGAACTGGATGAACAACTCTCGGCGCCACTTTTCAGGCGCCGTGAACCATCTCGACCTCCTCCCCTGCGCGCTGGAAGCCCCTGCACCTTGGCCGCGCCGAGAACCGTCTTGGCCTTCTCCCCTGCACGCCGGGATCCCCCCCCTTGGCATCTTCATGTGCCGAGAGCCTAACCCACTGGTATCTTTCTGGCGCCAGGAACCCTAACTCCTTGGCATCTTATGGCGCTGAGGACCTAACCCCTCCTTGGCATCGCATGGCGCTGAGAACACTACCCTCCTTCATGCAGAATGACATTAACACCAACTTCCCGGCACCTCAAACAGTACCTCATGAAGAATCCTTCCCGGCACGGTGGTTTTCGCGCCGGGAACCTACATGCACACCCAACCTGCCCCAGGAGCCTACTTCTCCATACAATTGAACCCCCCGTCACTTTAATCAAGCCAATCCAGGGACGCCCATGAGTCATCATATCTGGCCCGGGGATAAATTTAAAAGGAAGTTAGACTCCCTTATGCTCCGCTATCCTATATCGGATTTATGAACAACCCCTTTTGCTCGCGAGGATTCTGTCACTGCATGAGTCCCGCCGGCTTTCCATAAAGGGAAAATCATACATTGCCCTATAGCCCATATATACGGGTTGGGAGGTTGGACCTCTCTCTTTCTCTCGGCTTTCATCCCGACACACCGTGGGTGATAGCCTATTTCCCTCTCGGCATAATCCAGATTAAGAGGAAATGCTGTCAAAATATTAATCGATGCTTTAAACCTACATCATGGTCGTGGCTCACCTCGACCGTGATTGATATTTTCCATCTCCTGGTTCCCCCCCTAAGCATAATTGTTTTGAACCGCCGATTCAACGATATAGTCTGTTTCTATGGTTGATGTTATTATCTTACCCGCCTCCCTGGCCCTGGTATGAAGTTTAAAATTAAGCATGTGAACATCTGTTCGCCTTATGAGGCCTCCTATTCCGGCGTTTAATCAAGGGTTGTCCTTCCTTGGAAGGGCATAATTAACGTCATAGCCTTTATGGTATGGCGGACTTTTGGTCCCGACTCGGACTTCACAATCGACTGACTAAGTCAAGTCGAGCGCACAATGAAATCGTCACGCATGTGACTGGCACGCCTAATAAATAGAAATAAGAGAAGTTCCCAAATAAATAATAATATAATCAAATATAAAAAAATAAAAAAATAAAATAAAATAAAAAAGAAAAGAGACCAAAATCCGCGTCCACAAGTCTGGCACGCCCGGTGGGACCCATTCTCCCTTCATCTCTACGCCAAAATAGGAGGCCCAGCGGGCCCCCCTCAAATTTCTGATTCTGTGCGCTTTCCTTATTTTCAGGAAGATGACTACTGGACTTATGTCCGTACGCTTCGGCCAACAACCGATCGATATGCATGTGCGAGAGGGTTACCTGGCGGTACCCCTGTCATTCGGAGCAATGCCCCCTGCTGTCGGGCTGCCCAACTGTCTGGGCCTCGTCTTCACCGACCTTCTGCAGGTCGACAACGACGAGCAAGGCACCGCTACAGGTGCCCCTATGAAGACTACTGGTAAGAAGGCTGGCTTACCGGAGAAGATGACCTCGACGGCCGTCGCCTGCTATGTACACCAAGTTCAAAGGAGGGACACGGTTCCCGCTGCTGCCCAGAGGGGAAAGAGAAATAACCAGAGAAGCCGGTATGCTGCTGCTGAGCGTCGTCTTTCCAATTCTGGGAAGACAATGATGATGGGAGATGTTAGGGTGAACCTCAACGGTCGCCCCAGAGAAGTCCGGCCGGACAGGATTGTCCCGACTGTCCAGACCGACAACAGGTTCCGCGTCCTGGCCGCTAGGAGGGCCAACTGGGAAGCTGATGAAAGGAAGCCGCTGGCGCCCAAGCCGGCAAAATATAAACAGGTCTGGCGACCAAAGAAGATTCAGAGATGGGCCCCAGCTCGATATGAGAAGAAGGCTACTGAGGATGCTGTTGCCCGCTTCAGGGCAGGAAGCAGGAGAAGAGAAGGAAAAGACATAAGAGATGATGTTGCTGTTTACCCCAGGGCTTGGGGTAAGAAAGATGAGAAAGAAAATGAAGAAAGAAATCTGACCACTGTTCGCCCCAGGATGAGGGGCAGAAAATATGAGCAGAAGCAAGACCTCTCGGTCCCCCATCCCAGGGCTGGGGGCAGAAGAGGGCAAATGAAGACTATGATGCTGCTGCCAACTGCTGCCAGGATGGCGACAGAAGATTTGAGAATGAAGAAAGAATGAGAACAAACGAACCAGTCGCTGCTGCCATTCCAAGAAGACCAAAAGCCTGTGCCAGACAGGCTGATATATTTAGATATTCCAAAGTCGAGCATCTGAATGCTCAGGTGGCAAGACTGGCTCATTAGCAAAGAGGCCATGAAAGATTGATACTCCGACCAGAGCCGCGAAGGCACGATCCAGAGGAGATGAAACAAGTGGTCCAAGACTACTTCCATTACTTGGGGAACTCTGCCCTCGGTCAGCAAAGATTATCCCGTGCTCTGGGCACCGTGGATGAAGAAGAAGGAGAAGCCCTTCAAGAAGTGATGCTCGGAGTCTCCTCCTCCGATTCAAATGATTATGAAGAAGGCCGCGAGGCCGGATATGATAAAGAAGACCTGTACAGGGAAGAAGCCGAAGAAAGAGTATCGGTCTTCGACCGACTCAAATACCCTGACCAGGCAAAAAGAAAAGTTTGCAGGCAGAAGGGAAGAATGCAAATCTTCGCCTGTAACATGGCTGGAATCGCCAGGGGGCAGAATATGCTACCAACTCAGCCAGATGAACTGCTCAGGCTGGCTACCAGACCAGGCCCCGTCACAAGAAGAGGTCAGGCTGCAAAAGATAAGATGAAGAATGATGAAGAAACCCGCAAGATCACCACCATGACGGTCAATGTGGTGACAACATAAGAAGAAGACAATCCCTTCGTTGATGATGCTGAAGGGACTTCAGAAGATATACAGATCCCATTGACTCTGGATCCCATGGTCCAGATGATGTTTAGAAGATATCAACAGGAGATCAGTGCTCTCAGAAGACAGCTAAATGAGAGGCAGGAAGCCACACCGGTCTCCAAGCAAGCCGAGCCTGTGGGGCATACTTCTAGCTCAACAGATACGGCTATCCCAGCTAATCCTCTCCTGGCTGATAAGGGCAAAGCACCGAGCCAACCTGTTCCACACCAAACAGTAGCTCAGCCCTCTACGTCTCAGACACAGCCTACCGCGCCCACCTTGCGCGCCACTGTGATGACAACTCCTCATAGTCAGCAACAAGCTCACTTCTTCCCAGAAGACATAGATCCAGCCGTAGCCCACAAGCTGATGATTGAAAGAATTGTGGAGATGAAGCTGTCTGAGAAGACTGGCGATGATGTTAGTACCTATGATGTGTACAAGGTGCCATATCCTCCCCAATATGCTGCTAAGAGACTACCTCCAGGCGTCAGTAAGCCGCCTAAGTTCAAAAAATTTAACGGCCAGGGCTCCCCCAGAGAGCATATAGCTTACTACACCACAATCATGGGCAACCTGGCAGTCGACGAAGCTTATCTGCTTAAGTTCTTTGGCTCATCCCTTACTGGGTTAGCCTTTGAATGGTATTCAAGCCTGCCAGCTGGATCGGTGGTTGATTGGCCTGATATGCAGAGAAAATTCTGCGACAGATTTCATGTCACTGAGAGAGAAATCATAATAGCAGAGCTATATGCAACCAGGCAGAAGCAAGATGAGACTGCACTAGACTACATCAAAAGATGGAGGAACTTAGCCATGAGATGCAGAAGACCCCCTCATCAAGAAGATGCAGTGCAGATATGTAAACAGAGCCTCAGGAGAGAGGTGCTAGAAAAGATGATTGGTGCAGATGTCATAACATTTGACCGATTGAACAATATAGTGGCGGAGGTCGAGACGTTCCTGTCTAAGCGTCCAACCGCCAATGCTCCAACTATGCCGAAAGGGAAATCTAGTGATCGACGACCATCGCACTCTGAGGCCAACACAGTCGATTTCAGAACCTTCGAGCAATAGAAAGGGAAGAAGGGGGCAGATGAAGCTCCCCCGCCAGCAGACACAGCAGAAAGAAAAGATAAGGTCTCTCTAAGAAACAAAATGAGAAAACCATATTCTTTCCCGAAAGATAAGACAGCTGCACTATTCAACTGGGCATATAAGTTCAACAAGGTAACATTGCCTGAACCAAAGAGACCCGATGACGCGGCAAAGAAAGGTGATCCACTGTTCTGTCCATATCACCGTGCGCTGGGGCACGCGATTGAAGATTGCTACGTCTTCAAAGATATTATGGAAGGCATGGTCAAAAAGGGCGAGCTACAGCTGGGAGATTACCAGGTAGAGCCACCTCGTCAACATGAGCCTCCGGCATTAAAAATGGCCGCCAATATGATTTCAATCTACCAGCAGCTGCCTAAGGAGGCCGTCGAAGAATGTACTAGGCATACTTATGAAGCTTGCTTCCTCACCCCACTGAAGGATCAGGAAGGATGGCAGATGAAACCCATAAAGAACAGAAAGAAGACTCCCGCAGCCAAAACCAATGGAGCATTTATCCGTGGTGTCACACCAAGCCCTGAACTGCCTCCAGTAAAGCCAGTATGGCGCACAGCTGAGACAGGGCCAGTCATCTGGATCCCCACTTATAACCGGAGAAGACAAGTCCCCCTACCTGCACATAAGGAAGTAAGTCCTGCAGCCAGGCGTTTACAGCAGTATATTAATGGGCTCGATGAATATGAATAGAAAAAGCCCGGGCACCTGCTGGTGAAAGACTGTATACTCTGGGAACAGCTCGAAGAATTGGAAATTAAAGAGCAGTCAGAGGCAGAACAAGGAAAAGCTGAGACTGAACCCTTATGGTGGCAGGGGCCAATGAAGCCAAACTCCCAGAAAAAGAAGAGACGGCCCAAGTCCAAGAAGGGAAAGAGGGTCATGACAGTACAATGTAACACCATGTCAGCACTCTTTACCTCGCTCGGGGAGGGTGATGAGGATGAAACATCAAATGCCCCGCTAGAAGCCAACCATGCCGAGGCCTCAACCTCGGCACATGCAACACGCTCCGGAAGAAGGTGGGGGCGCCCACCACCAGCCAATCATAACATTATGTTCAGAGGGGAACAACCCTACCAGATTCCTGAACCAGAGGTGCGGGGTGTCCAGATTCCACCCCCTGCTAGCTTATACCAAGAAGAGAAGAAGGGAGGTCAAATTCCAACATTTCTGGAATTTTTATCCAGTCTAAAAAATGGGCAGTCGGTATAGGCTGGGCCAGATAAAGGCAAGAGACCTCAGCAATCGGCATCTGTAGCCTACAAGCAGAATGAGAAAGAAGGGGATAACCCTCTGACAGCACCAGGGGCCGTTGCTATAGAAGAAGCCCCCCAAGAAATCAGTCCAGGGGATGAAACCAGCACTAGCCAGCAGAGGCCACGGGCACCACATGAACCTCCAAAGCCCCGATGGGTAGAGGAAATGAGACTGTCTAATGTCAGGGTGGGCAGCCGGATCATGAAAATGCTAAAGAAGCTCCCTACCAAGTTCTCCATCTGGGAGATTCTCTCTCTGAGAGAAGAGGCTCGCCAAGCAATTGTTGATGCCTTGCAGTCGCCGGCACAATATGAAGCACTCTTGACATAAGTAAATTCTGGGCCGTCAGTTACATTCTCAGAGGATGACATGCTGATCCCGAATACCAGCCATAACAGACCGCTGTATATGAGGGGCTCCCTGAACTGTCAGCCACTGAACAGGATACTGATAGATCCCGGGGCTGCCGTGAACATTCTCCCATACCGCATCTACCAAAAATATTACTTTGATCTGCAGCTTACCAAGGTCAGAGACATGAAAATTGCAGGATTCAACCAGAAATGTGAGACGCCCCTTGGGGTGGCTGATTTTAACCTCACATTGGGGGACCTCACTACCGTGGTACGATTCTATGTAATCGACTCCAACACCACATATAAGGCCCTGCTGGGGAGACCGTGGCTGCATGAATATCAGATAGTGCCGTCCACGCTGCATCAGTGCATTAAATACTACCATGACGGAAAAGAAGAGAGGGTGTTTGCGGATCTGCATCCCTTCGAAGTATTCGAGTGCCATATGCTCGATGCATCCTACTACACGGAGGTGTCGCGAAAGGATGAAGAGAAAGAGGCTGTGGTCAGCCATAAAAAACCGGCGACAAAGGCAAGAAATTGGTCCCCACCGCCACCAAAGGGCTATATTAAAAAGCATGAGGTATCGCACATCTCTTATGCTGGTGATTTTGCTCGGATCACTTCTCCTAGCATACACCCAGATGATACTGAAGAAAAAATGAAGGAAAAATACACACAGGTGGAAGTTCCTCAGGGTCTAGTCAAGCCCATAGTCAGCATAGAATACCAGACGGTGCTGCCACTGAAAACTATGGAAATCCCTCGCTTCTGCGAGCCTCCTATCATATTCTACACCGGGGAGGCAGTCGAAGAAGATGATCGAGATTGCATGGTCCCTGAAGAAGCCGCAAACCGGATGGTGCCAATTACAGGCCTAGAGTACACTACCCAACGGGTTTCGCAGATGTTCTCCAAGATGCAAATGCCATCGATACAGTCTGCAGCCCAGAAGAAAGCATTCAAGGAGCTATGGGATCCACCTCGAGATAAAAAAGAACTGAGGAAGATCACACAGCACCCGGGACTGGGTTATATACCCTGCAAGAATACTATGAAGCTGAGGTAGATGTCATCTCTACCTTCTACCAGCATGAAGATTCCCCTGGGATGGACTATGACCAATACCCTTCGGAAGATGAAGAAATCATTTATCAGTCCGTAGTGGACAATGAAGTCCCAGACAATCAGCCGGGGACGGGGGCACCTGACGAGACAAAGAGAGATTGGTACTGGGAGGATCTATCTTGCAAGGAGGATCTGTTCCAGGATGAAGCGAAATTTGATACGGGAACCCCGGATGAAGATCAAGTAGCCAGAGAGCTGCAAGAGTGCCTGGAGTTTGGGCGCATTCTAGAAGAATTCCGAGCTCTACATAATGATGACCTCTCAGGGGAGCCCACATCAGAAGAGCCTCTAAGCACGGAAGACTCCACTTCGAAGTTTTCTGCTGAGCCAGTCACGTCCTCGGGGCAGACTGAACAGAATCCGCCATATTGGCCTTATACGATGCACCAGCATCTGTCGATGATCAGTATGATGAAACAGAAAATCATGAGAATGAAGAAGATTATATCCTGGGAGGCTTTATTGATTTGCAAGAAGCCCCACCCGAAGTTGAAGACGGAGGCCAAGCCACCGTCGATGAGCTGATAGAAGTGAATCTGGGGTCAGCAGATGAGCCAAGGCCGACATTCCTCAGTGCACTGCTGGAGCCAGCTGTCAAAGAACAGTATATTCAGTTTTTGAAAGAATTCCGAGACTGATTCGCATGGACATATGATGAAATGCCAGGACTGAGTTCTGATGTGGCACAGCACCGATTGGCGATAAACCCAGAGGCAAGCCCTGTGAAGCAGCCTTCCAGGAGAATGCGTCCCGAACTGATAAATCAGATCAACAAAGAGGTCGACAAGCTGATCGATGTGGGCTTTGTTGAAGAAAATCAATACACTACATGGCTAGCCAATATAGTGCCCGTAAAGAAGAAGAATGGGCAGATCAGAATATGTGTTGATTTCCGGGACCTTAATAAGGCTTGCCCGAAAGATGACTTCCCAGTACCAATCACTGAAGTGATGATCGATGCGACTACTGGTCATGAGGCTCTATCATTTATGGATGGGTCATCCGGATACAACCAAATCTGGATTGCTGAGGAAGACAGAGTGCACACTGCATTCCGTACCCCGAAGGGGATATTTCACTACAGAAGGATGCCGTTCGGCCTCAAGAATGCCGGCGCTACCTACCAATGAGCCATGACAAAGATCTTTGATGACTTGCTCTTCAAGAAAGTAGAGTGCTACATTGACGACCTGGTGGTGAAAACCAGCAGAAGAGAAGACCATTTGCAAGACCTGAGGATAGTGTTCCAGAGGTTGCGCAAATATGAGCTCAAGATGAACCCTATGAAATGCACCTTCGGCGTGTCCAGTGGAAAATTCCTCGGATTTATTGTCCGTCATAGGGGCATTGAAATTGACCCGTCCAAAATTAAGGCTATCCAGGAGCTCCCTCCACCAAGGAATCTGCACGAGTTGAGATCCCTGCAAGGGCGTCTGGCCTACATCCGATGATTTATATCAAATCTATCAGGTAGATGCCACCCCTTTCACAAGCTCATGATGAAAGATGTGCCGTTCCTCTGGGATGATGGCTGTCAAGAAGCCTTTGAGAAGCTGAAAGAATATCTCAAGAGCCCTCCAGTGCTGGGGGCACCTATTAAAGGCAGGCCCTTGATACTGTATATCGCAGCCACATACTGTTCCCTGGGGGCAATGCTGGCACAGATAAATCAAGAAGGCAAAGAACAAGCCTTGTACTACCTAAGTAGGAGGCTGATGAGAACTGAAGAAAGCTACAACTACATAGAAAAGACCTGCTTGGCACTAGTCTTTGCTGTCAAAAAGCTCCGACACTATATGTTGTCACATGAAGTCAGATTAATATCTGCAGCAGATCCACTCAAATACATATTGACTCAGCCAGTGCTAAAGGGCCAGTTGGGCAAGTGGGCAGTGATCCTGATGGAATTCGATATTACCTATACACCCCAGAGGGCGATAAAAGGACAGGCCGTGGCTGATTTCTTCGCAGAGCACCCTGTGCCGGAAAATGATATGCTAGGGACTGAGTTACCCGATGATGAGACACTCGAGGCATGCCAGACCCAGTCAGTTATGTGGCAGCTATTCTTTGATGGAGCATCTAGAACAGAGACAGACTCCGATGGAAAGACCAGAATACGGGCCGGAGCCGGTATTGTGCTGAAATCACCAGAAGGGGAGGTCGTGCATACTTCCTGTTCTATAAACAAGCCCTGCACCAATAATGAAGCCGAGTATGAAGCTCTGATAATCGGGCTATGTATAAGCCTCAACATGGGTATCCAAATGCTCGAGGTATTCGGCGATTCGATGTTGGTGATAAAGCAAATCCAAGGGGAGTTCGAAGTGCGAAAGCCAGAACTGAATCCCTACCACCAAAAGGCTGTGAGCCTCATGGCGAAATTCTATCATATTGAGCTCAAGCATGTGGGCCGTGGACATAATGCCCAGGCTGATGCACTGGCAAAGCTAGCCAGCTCACTAGCAGTCCCGCCAAATGAGACACTGAACATTATTGTTATGAACCGGCGGCAAGTCCCCAGTATGCTAGAAGGGTGCCCCGAAGAAGAAGAAGTCGCTACTGTCAGCACAGAACAAGCATCTGACTGGAGACAGCACTTGCTACAGTGGTTCCTGCACCAACAGCTACCGCAGAAAAGAGAAGAGAAGATGAAGCTTCTGAGAATCAAATATTCTTAAGAATTCAGAAATGGGACTCTGTTCCGAATAATGGCAGATGCGCGCAAGAAGATTCTACTCCGCTGTCTGTCCACTAAGGAAGCCTGGCAAGCAATGAAAGAAGTACATCCTGGGACAGCAGGTGCCCACCAGGCTGGTCCCAAGATGAAGATAGAAATCAAGAAGCTGGGCTACTATTGGCCCACCATGTTTGAAGACTGCTGTAAATTTGCAAAATCATGCCAGAAATGCCAGGAGCATGCTACTGTGCCTAGAAGGCCTCCTACAACTCTACACCCTAGAGTTCCCAGCTGGCCATTTGCACAATGGGGAACTGATGTAGTCGGGCCACTGCCGACTTCCTCGGCCGGACATAAGTACATACTGGCCATAACAGATTACTTCTCCAGATGGGCGGAGGCTATAGCATTAAGAGAGGTGACTGGTGAACTGGTCGCCAGATTCATCAAGTAGAACATTATCTTCCGGTATATAAGATCGAATGGAGGACCTCCACTCCTTACAATCCGCAGGCAAACGGATTGGCAGAAGCTTTTAACAAGACTCTCTGCACCTTGCTGGCCAAAGTCGTCAGTTCCAATAAGAAGGACTGGGAAGAAAAAATGTATGAAGCTCTGTGGGCGTACCGCACCGTCTTCAAGACACCTACAGGGTGCTCACCATACTCGCTGGTATACGGCTCAGAGGCAGTGGTTCCGCTAGAGCTGGAAGTCCCGTGACTTAGAGTGGCAGTCCAATATGGCCTGGCCCGTGGCGAACAGACCAATGTAGAAAGAAGACTAGAAGAACTGGCTGAATTGGAAGGGAAGCGCCTCCGAGCTCAGAAGAGTATCCAAATGTATCAGGCCCGCATGGCCACTGCATTCAACAAACTCGTAAGAGGACGAGAATTTAAGAAATGTGACCTCGTCATGGTCAAGAAAAAAGAAGTCATGGCGTCCAACCCAAAAGGAAAGCTGAATGCTAATTGGGAAGGTCCTTATGTGATACAAAGGGTCTACGAGGGAGGGGCCTACGTGGTTGTTAACCATCAAGGGGAAATCCAATTCTCACCACTCAACGGAAGACATCTGAAGCTGTATCATACAACACAACCAACATTCCCCGAGTAATCGGGCAAAATCTGCCTTTTCTTGGTCTAGCGGCACTTCGCCCTAGCCGAGCTACCCTTTCTTGGTTTAGCGGCACTCCGCCCTAGCCAAGCTACACCCTTCCTAGGTCTAGCGGCACTCTGCCCTAGCCAAGCTACACCTTTCCTTGGTCTAGCGGCACTCCGCCCTAGCCAAGCTACACCTTTCCTTGGTCTAGCGGCACTCCGCCCTAGCCAAGCTACACCCTTCCTTGGTCTAGCGGCACTCCACCCTAGCCAAGCTATACCTTTCCTTGGTCTAGCGGCACTCCGCCGTAGCCAAGCTACACCTTTCCTTGGTCTAGCGGCACTCCACCCTAGCCAAGCTACACCCTTCCTTGGTCTAGCGGCACTCCGCCCTAGCCAAGCTACACCCTTCCTTGGTCTAGCAGCACTCCGCCCTAGCCAAGCTACACCTTTCCTTGGTCTAGCGGCACTCCGCCCTAGCCAAGCTACACCCTTCCTTGGTCTAGCGGAACTCCGCCCTAGCCAAGCTACACCCTTCCTTGGTCTAGCGGCACTCCGCCCTAACTAAGCTACCCCTGTCCTTGGTATAGCGGCACTCCGCCCTAACCAAGCTACCCTCATCTTGAGCTGGTGGCATTCCGACCTGTTACCCTCCCAAAAAGGGAGAGAAAGAGAATAAAAAAATGGGGTTGAAAATAGAGATACCCCGCCAGACTTGCTCCTATATTAGGGACAAGTGCAAAAATGGCCCAAAACCCAGCTGTGGTGAAAACCCGAAAGGGCATTGTAGGCAAAATCGGGTACCCCGCCACGTGAAAATCCGTAAGGACGCGTGGGCAAAAGCAAGAGGGGGCTGGCTCCGGCGAAAACCCGAAAGGGCGCTTGGGTCGGTAATGTGGTGATTCCAAAGAAAGCCTCACCTCCCCCCATAAAAATTCTCGTCGATCGACCGGCGTCTTGCCCGATCCACGATTAAATCCATCCGGAATGGACCTTACGTCTATTCTGTTGAAGCCGTCATGCATTGCTCGAGAAAAATTCCCTCGATGATAAGCCCACCTCGGGATAGACCTCCCGTCTGTCCTGATAAAACACTTTCACTTGTTTCTGTCTAAGACCCACAACAATGAAACCCTGTCTGGTTTAGACCTTACGTCTATCCCAATGAAACCTATCTTACGTCTCATCGCGTTGAAACCCGCTGTTCACTGATTGGCACACTGCCCGATCAGCGATGAAACCTGTCCGGGCTAGGCCCTGCGTCTATTCCGATGAAACCTATGAAATCCTTGTATTGGTATAAACCCAATACCGATGATGAAATTCGCTGCCGATCGACTGGCACACTACCCGATCAGCAATGAAACCTGTCCGGGCTAGACCCTACATCTATTCCGATGAAACCTATGAAATCCTTGCATTGGTATAAACCCAATACCGATGATGAAATTCGCTGCCGATCGACTGGCACACTGCCCGATCAGTAATGAAACCTGTCCGGGCTAGACCCTACGTCTATTCCGATGAAACCTATGAAATCCTTGCATTGGTATAAACCCAATACCGATGATGAAACTCGCTGCCAATCGATTGGCACACTGCCTGATCAGTGATGAAACCTGTCCGGGCTAGACCCTACGTCTATCCCGATGAAACCTATAAAATCCTTGCATTGATATAAACCCAATACCAATGATGAAACCTACTATCAGTCGGCTGGCGTGCTGCCTGATCGACGCTAAAATCCATCCAGGGTGGACCTTCCGTCTGCTCTGACATAGCACAACACTACTTCTTAAGTCAATTCAGACCCTTCGTCTGGATAGATCATGAAACTATATTCCCTTGCGTTAATGATAAACCCCACATTAACGATAAAACTCATATTCTCAGCAAACGGCTTCGTGCCCGAGCTGCTATTCATATCCTCTAAATCAATTCGGACCTTTCATCTGGATAGATCATGAAATCCTACTTCCCTTTGCATCGGTGCTGACACCCACATCAATGATCGTGTGTCCACAATAAGCATATGGCGCCATGGTCCATAGGATGAAAGTTTTGGTCCCTAAAAAGACAATGAAAAAGGAAAAGAGAAAGAAAATGAAAAAAATATATATAAAAAAAAGGGGGTTGAAAATAGAGATACCCCGCCAGACTTGTTCAGGCATTCTGGACAAGGGCAAAAAGGGCTAAAACCCAGCTGTGGTGAAAACCCGAAAGGGCACTGTAGGCAAAATCGGGTACCCCGCCACGTGAAAATCCGAAAGGACGTGTGGGCAAAAGCAAGAGGGGGCTGGCTCCGGCGAAAACCCGAAAGGGCGCTTGGGTCGGTAATATGGTAATTCAAAAGTTCCATGCCAACCGGCACGTTGCCTTCACCTCCCCTTCACTGATGAGGCCTTCCGTCGGTCATCTGGCTCTATGCCCCACCGATGATAAAGCCTTTCCGGGGTAGATCTTACCTCTACCCTGATGAAATCTACATACCCTTTTTCACATGTCCCACCGACAATAAAACCCATCATCATTCTGATAAAGCCTGGCCAGCTCAGACCTTACGTCTGTCCTGATCAAACTCCCAAACCTTCCTTTGACCGATCGGCTCCTTGCTCGGTCAATGATAAAACCCTACCAGGATAGACCCTACGCCTATCCTGATGAAACCTACGTATTTCTTGGCAAAGTCCCACCCGCCATAAAACCTGCTGGAATAGACCTTACGTCTGTCCTGACGAGACCTACACCTCTACATATGTCCCACCGTTGATCGACCGGCACCATGCCCGATCAATGATGAAATCCTCTGTCCGGTTTAGACCTTACGTCTTCACTGATGAAACCTATGAAACTCTTTGCGTCGATATAAACCCCGTATCGACAATGAAACCAACCACTGATCGACTGGCACCTCGCCCGATCAGTGATGAAACCATGTCCAATTAAAACCCTGCCAGTTTAGGCCTTTTGTCTATTCTGATGAAACTTATAACACTTTCTTTGCATCGATATGAACCCAATATCGATGATGAAACTAGCTATTGATCGACCGGCACCTCGCCCGATCAATGATGAAATCCTATCCAGTTCAGATCCTACGTCTGTCCTGATGAAAACCACGCACCCTTCAATATCCCACCTGCGATAACCTCTACCCAGTCTAGACCTCACATCTACTCTGATGAAACCTATAAAACCCCTTTGCATCGATATAAACCCAATATCGATGATGAAATCATATACTGGTCGATTGGCACATTGCCCCGACTAACTTTGAAACCTGCCCGGGATGGACCATTCACCCGCTCCAGATAATGCTCTGAGCCTCTTCATTCACATTCCTGCAAACCGTCTCCCTTGCGGCACATATGGCCAAAGAAGGACGTTTGCTACCAACAGCAGAATTCGGTTTAAAGCACCCCCCCCCGGAGGCCGTCACGCGGTGGAGCGAGCTCCCCATCCTTTCTTTGAAGGGGTGGACGCTCTCCTGCCAGATACGAGCCATTCGTATGAGGGACTGCTAGAACCACTACCCCACTTCCCAAAGTGATGAAACCACATAGAAAAGACAAACCACATATGAGACTGGTATAAAGATTCCTTTCCATTGAATAAAAAAAGGGGGAATACAAGAAGGGCCCCTGAGGGGGAATTGTATTACAAAAAGAAGAAAACAGAGAAGAGATAATTCAAGACCGCCGGAAGATATCTTCAAAGGCCAAAAGACCCACATCGGGAGCGGCTCTTAGTTCATGAAGGCGCGCCTCCTCTTCCTGAAGCTTCACGGACATATCCCGGAGAGACATCATCCGTCCCTCCAACAAGGCCACCTCTTCGGTGGACCGTGGCCGAATAGACGATAATTGTTGTAGCTCGGCTCGAAGTCCAGCGAGTTCCGCTTCCAGAATGGCTACCCGACCCTGGACGGCTTCCTCCCGCTGGACAACGCTCTGTAGCTCAATTTGGCGTTCGTCAAGCGCAAGCGTCAGCTTTTCCAGCTCAGATTTGCATTCTGACCTCTGCAACTTTAATGACGTCAGCTTGTCGGTCATAGTCCGTGCTAGGAAATCCCTCCGATGCATGAATTTCAGCAAAAGCAAGACCCGTTGAGCCCATGTGTCCAGAGGGCAGCCCATGGCCTGCAGGCCGGTAGTGAAGCGATCAGCAATTTCCTTCAGCTGCAAATGTGTCAAGCCAGGCTGAGATTCTACCAGCTGGCGCAGCATATCCAGGTTCTGCCAGACAAAGCTCTCAGACGATGCGAAGCCAAAAGAAGCAGAGGGGATCACTTCAAAGGTCACTTCGCTATCAATGTCTACCCACAGTGTGACATCCGGCTGAGAGGATGAAGACGATAAATCTGCTGGAAGAACTGGCTGGTCCCTCTCCGTGCCCTCTGGATGAACTAAAGATTCCCCCTCCACCGCTGTCTCGGGTGCTATGGCTTGAACATCCGCGGAGGGAGGACCAATGAATGATGGAGCTATCTCTTCATGAGTCTCCTGAATAAGGGCTTCATCTTCAGCTACTCTTCCTGATAATGGGGGCGAAGGGTCCCTAGTCTCTAAAGGCAGAAATCCAGTCTCTATAGACACTGTGGCAGGGACTGCTGACTCGGGCGCAATTGACATTATGGCAGCCGGTATAAAAGCGGAGCTTCTGGCTGGGTCTACTTCGGCTCTGAACTCTGAGGCCCTAACAGGGATGGAAATCTCTCCTAATGAGCCCAAGTCCAGTGATGTTAAGTCAGTTGAAGATTGTATTCTCACTGGCACGGGGCGAATAACCTCAGAAATTTCCATGCAAGTTGAAGGTAAAGTAGGGATGATGATCAAATCTGCAGATGAGACATCCATGGAGACTGCGGTCACATCGGAGCTGATAGTGACAGGGTCCTGAGGGCAAGGCAGAATGATCCTCATCAATGGATGGAAGAAAATAAATAGAATAGCAAGCAAAAAAAAAAAAAAGAAGAAGCTTACCTTTAAAGTGAGGTCTATACCCTCAAGAGGAGACAAAAGAGGAGCAAGCTCCGTAGTTGAAGCAACAAATGGAGGGGTTATGTCGACCTCAGTGTCAAGCCCGGTAAACTCTTCTTGCAATTCCTCCTCAGAAGATAGCATCAACAGTTTAGGAGGCTGAAAGGGCGGAAGGCCTTTTGCTAGCACAGGCAGGGCTTCTGATTTTTGGACTTCCTCCTCGCTGCCACTGAAGGTCACTTCCTCCTCATTATCAGGCACGGTCTCGGAGCTGTCCGAGGATATCTCCACTCTAGCTATGAGCTGCGAGGTCGCCTCTAGAGCATGTCGCGATGCCGACCGGGTGATTATGCGTCTGGCCGGAATAGGGCTCTCTTTTGTTTGAGTCCTTTCACTTTCCTGCGGCTGAGACGGCTCTCCCACTGCTAGCGTAGCCCCAGTCGGCTCCCTGACTGCCACCTCAACAAAAGGGGAACTCTGAGGGATATAATGAAAAAGAATAACAACAAAAGTATAAAGAGAAAAGATAAGAGAGCACATTTACCCTCCTCCTCGCCAGCCGGGGTAGGAGAAGGCAGCCTCGTGTCCCTCTCCGCAGGCACTGCAACCTGCTCCGGGGCTGTATCAGATAAAGAGAAGCTCAGTCTCGAAAGGCGCCTTAAAAGAACAGTCAAGAAAACAGTGAGGATTGCATCTGTAAGATATTTACCGCTACTCTCGGCGGGTTCCTGAGCAGCCTCCCTCTGAGACCTGAACTCGTCAAAAGAGGGGATGTCTGGAAGAGGGGTCCCGGCGTCCGTCGCAACTGGAGCTGACTGCTGGACCCGAACAACTTTGGCCCTCTTGGCCTTGACAACTGCAGTTTTCACCACAGAAGGCTTCCTCCTCTTGCCCGGAGGCAGGGGAGTGGTCGTGGGTGCTGCTGCAGGAATTTCAAAGTATGCAGGCTTTTCAGCCTGTGCAATAATCTTCCTGTAAAGTCCCTGCCGTTTTATGTCCGGTCTATCTCTGCAAGACACAAGAAAGGTAGTCATAGTCGACAGATGCATAACATGACAATAAAAGAAAGACGCCATGAGCGCACAGGAAGGGTCATACCTGCTGGGCCGTCATAGAAGGTAGAAAGCGGCCAATACAGATAAGCCACCTCCTTCGAGCGGGAAGCAGCCTCCTTCACGAGCCAGCACACGTCACCTATGGTCTGGCATTTCTCTGTCAAGGCCGCTAAATCTTGGTGGCCGTGGAAGTCAAGGCAATGAAACAGGCCGAGGTAATCCATGCACCAGCCGTCGACATAATGAAAAGAGATAAAAAGCAGCTTATTCAGAATACCGGCTATCGGGTTCTCTACTGACAGCCCGTGAACATTCAGCAGCACGAAAAGCCAAGAAGTGTGCTGATAATATGTGTTGGTGTGGTCCTCCCTCCGCACAAATGTCTGATAAGGGTGAAATCTGTCTACCGGGCCCCTCCAGGGGGCTGCTGTCGGGAGAGGCTCCTCCGGGGGAAATGGATACTGCACCTCCACCTGAATGCTCCCTATGTGGCCCAGCTGCCTCAGGTCCTTTGTAAAAGCATCTTCATTGATCTCAGAAAATACAGGCATGGGTATTTCAGAGCCTTCCTCTTTTAAGGACCGACGCCTGGCGATGTATGAGTCCGCCTCCCTCGGATGCTGTGAATAGAGCCTTTTCAGGTGAACCTCATCAATCTCAAATACAGGCCCTGATTGTCGCTTTAAGAAAGAGCGCTCGGCCACGTCCCAGAAGGCGCCTCTGCCATCCTTGTAAAAATTGGTGCGGGTATTCCACCACTTGATGTATTCTGATGTGACCCGGGGAATACGATTAGAAACGGTCAGTATCCTGAAAGTTACGCCCTCTCGGCGATGAAAGAAATCCCACCATATCCGACCGTCACTGGCAATGGAGGACCCATGCTTGGCACGGCTGTCCAAAGGGAACTGAGCGGCTGATGAAGGAATATGCTGATCGTAGCCGAAGTTTCTGCTAAAACGGAATGGGTAATAGGGCTCCAAGATGAGCAAGCCTCCCTTCCTGAAGACCAATACACTGGGTCGGATAGCCATAGCCCACCTTACCAGTTCTGGTTCTAATATGGGCCGGGTGGCATTGGCCCCTGAAACCGGATGGACATAAACTTCTACCTCTTCCACTTTGCACTCCCTCTGAGGGTCTACTAAAGGAGCCGAACCTGCTGCTAAGCTCCAGAAGTGAATGCTGCCAGGAGCATCTACATGCACTTTTGTCAACCTGCCCCTTATCTTAAACAGCTGCTCTGAGAAAAGACCGGGTTCGGCACTAGCAAACTCAATCATCCGAGGGAGCAATGTGTCTGACTGCAAAGTTCCCGGGGCCAGCTCGGGGAAAATGCTGCAAACCCAAGCATTGAAGAAATGAAATGGACCTACAGTCCGTAAGGAACGGGGAACCCGATGTCTATGCAAATCTCCCAGCAATTTGTAAACTAAACACAAAGCCGCCGGGCACAGAGATAGTCTCATCCCCCAGGCCATCTGACAGGCCGGATAGATAGCCTCCGGTCTGATAGTCGTCTCGTCCCCTTGGGGGAGAGCGAAAGTGCACAACCAAAAGGTCAGATAAGCTGCATAATGAGTAATGGGGTCAACCCCTGCTGGGTTCGGGCCATCTACACCTGCTCGGCGCAGTGAAGCCGGCAATGCTGATTTATAACGAGGGGCCCTGATCTGCTTACTGGGAGTCGGTCCCACAGAAGGGAAGTCTGTATACTTCAAAGGACCCCCGAAGAAGTACTGTATCCACTATCCTACACGGACTCTCAATCTGCTACTTTTTTCCCGGGGTTGATATCCTTTGGAAGATCCCCTGCTGTAGGCCAGATAGATGGTGCGATAAGCCTTCATCAAGTACCGGTATGCGTAGCCAAAAGAATATCTGCCCTCTCCATCAGAGGCGTCCTTTACAGAGTCATCTAGACAGACCTCCTCATATGGCTCGCCATCTATAGGCAGGCCTGAAAGCTGCGCAAGACTCCAAAGATCGAGAGAAGTCTCGCCTTCTGCTGTATAGAACGTATTAAACTATGGGCAGAACACTTCGAGCATGCCGCAACATAATCCCCGAGAGATGGGATAGCGGAACCTGGAGGCAAATACACTATGATATATTCCACCTCTAATCAGTAAAGGGGCATATTCCTTCAAGACAAATTCTGTAAACTCCACTGCTCCTACCCTGAAAAGATGGGCGTCTGTCACTTTAGTATCTCCAAACCAGCCGGCAGCTAGCTGATATTTAAATTGAACGGCCAGACAGTTCAGAATAAATGGCTCGTCCCTGTAACCCCACTTCACAGGAGCTAGAAAAAGTCCAAAGTTAGGCTTCTCCCGATGGACGCGACCGGCTGCATGGTCCCACCTTGCCGGGGTAAACTCTGGAGCCCGGGTCAGCATCTTCTTCTCCGGCTCTAATTCAGAAATGCCCAGCACGGCATTCCAGTCCCTCTGCTCACCCGGGAGATATATAGCTCGGGCGCGATAAACAGAACCCTTCAGGCTGTCTCTGTCAGCAAGTATTGCCGCTTCCACGGACCGAGCAAGCAGGAAATCCCTCATTCCGCCTATGTTGAAGGTCCGGATAAATGGCAGCAGATGACGATCCTTCGGTAGGTCCGGACGGTAGTCAGCAGCCCTTCTGAAATCAATACCCTCTGTGGAAGAATAGACTCCGGAAGACGGCATTGTGTCAGTCTCGGAATCAGAGGATTCATCGACACTAGCAATCTGATCATAGCCGAAGCTCAGGGTGTACACATTCAGCCAGTTGACTTTAGCCCGAGATATATCCGGCTAAGCCGATGAACTCGCCCCAACAGTCATGGAGGCCGCAGCAGAAGTGCCGGAAGCCATGTCAGCACCTGCAGTCAGGGAAAGACAAGAAAAGAAGCATCAGAAAGATGAATGGGCATGAAACAATAAGACAAACAATTCTCAAAAATTTCGGCATCACCTCCTATTGTCCGAGGTCTGCCCAAGAAAAATAGGGAGTCACCCACCAAGAGGGAGTGATCCCGAACATAAAATGGGATTCAATCCCATATAATAAACCTACCCCGAAAAATTGGACGAAAAGGGGGGGGGGATGAAGCAGACGCTCTCGGAAGGGGGGGATGGAATTCGCCGCCGCCGAGATGAAGAAAGAGAAAGTGAAGGTGAGAAATGAGGGTAAAAGCCCTCTCGGGGGGGTTAAAAGAGGAGAAGGGAGAGACTTCTCGGCGCGAAGAAATGCGTTCCGAGAGCCCTCCTTCACCCAAACGAAGACCCGCGCCGAAGACATGCGCGCCGAGAAGCCCGCGCCAAAAACATGCACGCGAGAAGCCCTCGCCGAGGACACCCGCGCCGAGAAGCGACCGCCGAGAGCGCCCGCGCCGATAAAACCCTGCCAAAGAGGCCCCTGCTGAGGTGGCCACGCCGACAACAGCCGCGCCGAGAGCGCCATGCCGAGAGGTCCAAGGCAATGCCTCAAAATCCCCGAATGGTAACAATGAAGTCAGAAAATGGAAAAACATGAAAAACATGGAAATGAAAGATGCATATGCAGGAGGTTACTATAGCAACATGATCAAGCTGAAGGACAATGTCAAAGATAAAACTGAGGAAGACACCCTCGAATGATGAAAGACACCTGCAGACCCCGTGTCGCTTATTTTGCGCTTTCGCCGCCCGCAGATGGGGGGCATTTGTTGACACCTTGAAAATGAACAGAGGTGGAAGCAGAATTGAAAGGGAAGTCAGACCTACAGTGAAACATCACTGATGAAGCTCGTCAACCATCTACTCGGCCGAAGTCTTTTCAGACTGAAGCTGATGTCCGGTCTTGTCACCGTTCGGCTGACAATGCTGATGAAACATACCCGGTTTTGTCATCATTCAGATGGCAATACTTATTAAACCCCAGTTTGTTCACTGATGGAACCTCAAGAAGATCTCAAAAAAGTCATGTCGCTACTAAAGAGGCCTTATTCGATCTTGATGGAAATCAATTCAAATAAGAATGAGAATCCTAAGGCACGTGTGTGGCCTAAAGGCACCAGATGGGCCGGCCGTTTGGGCTTCTGAGATTGGCGCCGGGAACCTCAACGAGGGGCCACTTGTCGCGCCTAGAGCTGTGTCGAACGGAACGAGTCACGCCGACTGCCCTCCACCGAGAGGACGAAAGGATGGGGTCTATAAAAACAAACCCTCTTTGAAATGAAAAGGATATATACAGAGGTCGGGCGATCGATCAAAAAGAAAGAAAGGAGAAGAAGCCTACAGAGAGAGAGAGCCTCCTCCGCTGAAAAAAGAAAGAGAGAAGAGATCAATCCCAAGGGAAGAAGCTCCAGGTGGGCATCCGGGGAGGGAGAGGAGTCAATGCTCCGCCCTCCCCCATATTTTCTTTTCTTCTGCTTTATGTAATCGTTCAAGTGTTGTCTTGATTCCTTGGATGTAGCCGAGATATCTCGGCATCTGTTTACCCCCTTTCCCTCATTCTCTCCCTGTAATCGGTTTGAGTATTGGAACGATGTATCGCCTGGGTTTTCTCACCATGTGTCTTCCCTGATGGATATTGTCAAACGAATATATATATATATATGGGCTACAGTTCAAGCCTGATTTCGATTCCTCTGGAGCTCTATTGCCTTTCTTCGTGTTACCTGTAGACCAGTAGCATGATGATCCTCTTCCCCAGTGGATTAACGATCCGCCGATTTACCTTTTTTGCTTGTCCTTGCAGCACCATCAGTGCTTATCTCAGAGCCCGGGACAGACTATCCCTTGGCTTCTGGGATGATGCTGTGCTATGCAATGATCGAAGCTCGTGAGACCCCGGAGTTCTAAGTGTATGTGCTTTGTCCGTTGGCGTCGTCGAAGTCGCCTCTGGGTCCAGAGATAGTCATCTCTTGGCTCCCAGGGTGATGAATGACCATATCAAGGTTGTCCCCAGGGTCCTGCGTGATAATGGCGATAGACAGGGGTATCCAGACCTCGGCCTCCCCAGATCCCTCCTGAACCCTGACACCTCTATGAAGCCCAAACCTAATCCAGCTCAGGGTCGACCCCTTGATCAGTTTCGATCCTATAAAGCCTATTTGCTTCTGCCTCGATCATCATTAAACCCAAAATAGAGTGCCGTAAAACCCTAAACCCATCTCGGAGCCTTCATCCATCTCGGCCCTGTAAACAGTAAAGCAGGTGAATAGCCCTCGGCGCGAGCCTTCTCCCGCCGATAATCCTACCTTGCCTGTGCCGAGATCTCCCTTTGCCAGTTCCCGGCGCGCCGAACAGTAGCGCATGAAGGACCCTTCCCGGCGCGAAGCTTCGTGCGCCGAGAGCCCTTGTGTTTGCTCCCCGGCGCGCCCAACAGTAGGCCCAGCACGATGGTTTTGGCGCCGGGAACCACCCTTTTTCAAGCCAAGGGCCTCCTTAAGCCGTGAGCCCTCCATCTCTTGAACCCTGAAAGAAAACCCCTGTTATCATGGAAGAAACCCCACGGATACCCTTGTGAACTGCTCAGTATACCCTATATTCTATCAAGAATGCCTTGAGTCATCACATGCACTTCAGGGGCGACAATTAGTGGGAACAACTCCCCTTTTTCCACGTGGTTTCCCGAACTCGATCGTCTTTCATAACCTTAAGGACCAAGGAAGCTCTGCCACTGCATAAGCTTCTACGGTCTCAACAGGAATATCAAGATAGTGCTGCAAGCACATACAGGCGTCAGGGGTCCTATACCCCTCTATTTTTGGCTTTCACCCCGGCACTCCGTGGGTGATCGTCTATCATTCTCTGGCAAATATCAAGTCCAGGGGAGGTGCTGTCAAAATTCTCCAGGATGACAGAGATGACATGAAACCTATCCCCGGGACCTTATCTATCAATGGTGACAGAGGCTCCCTATACTTCATTGTTCCCCTCCCAAACTTTTCTATGTTCCTGGCCTTCCTTGGGAACCTACATCGAAACAGGTTGAAGTCTAGTGAATTGAGCCATTTTGACTCCTCAGGGTCCATTTGCTTCAACCCGATCATCATGAAACCCAAAACAGAGTACCGCAAGCTCTGTTCTTATCCCGACGCCCTCACACCTCTCGGCCCCGCTTACAGGGAACTGGATGAACAGCTCTCGGCGCCACTTTTTAGGCGCCGAGAACCATCTCGACCTCCTCCCCTGCGCGCCGGAAGCCCCTGCACCTTGGCCGCGCCGAGAACCGTCTTGGCCTTCTCCCCTGCGCGCCGGGATCCCCCCCCTTGGCATCTTCATGCGCCGAGAGCCTAACCCACTGTTATCTTTCTGGCGCCAGGAACCCTAACTCCTTGGCATCTTATGGCGCCGAGGACCTAACCCCTCCTTGGCATCGCATGGCACCGAGAACACTACCCTCCTTCATGCAGAATGACATTAACACCAACTTCCCGGCACCTCAAACAGTACCTCATGAAGAATCCTTCCCGGCACGGTGGTTTTCGCGCCGGGAACCTACATGCACACCCAACCTGTCCCAGGAGCCTACTCCTCCATACAATTGAACCCCCTGTCACTTTAATCAAGCCAATCCAGGGACGCCCATGAGTCATCATATCTGGCCCGGGGATAAATTTAAAAGGAAGTTAGACTCCCTTATGCTCCGCTATCCTATATCGGATTTATGAACAACCCCTTTTGCTCGCGAGGATTCGGTCACTGCATGAGTCCCGTCGGCTTTCCATAAAGGGAAAATCATACATTGCCCTATAGCCCATATATACGGGTTGGGAGGTTGGACCTCTCTCTTTCTCTCGGCTTTCATCCCGACACTCCGTGGGTGATAGCCTATTTCCCTCCCGGCATAATCCAGATTAAGAGGAAATGCTGTCGAAATATTGATCGATGCTTTAAACCTACATCATGGTCGTGGCTCACCTCGACCGTGATTGATATTTTCCATCTCCTGGTTCCCCCCCTAAGCATAATTGTTTTGAATCGCCGATTCAACGATATAGTCTGTTTCTGTGGTTGATGTTATTATCTTACCCGCCTCCTTGGCCCTGGTATGAAGTTTAAAATTAAGCATGTGAACATCTGTTCGCCTTATGAGGCCTCCTATTCCGGTGTTTAATCAAGGGTTGTCCTTCCTTGGAAGGGCGTAATTAACGTCATAGCCTTTATGGTATGGCGGACTTTTGGTCCCGTCTCGGACTTCACAATCGACTGACCAAGTCAAGTCGAGCGCACAATGAAATCGTCACGCATGTGAGTGGCACGCCTAATAAATAGAAATAAGAGAAGTTCCCAAATAAATAATAATATAATCAAATATCATAAAATAAAATAAAATAAAATAAAATAAAAAAGAAAAGAGACCAAAATCCGCGTCCACAGGCGCGAGATTATTTTCCACCAAAAAGTGTGGTGGTTTTCTCTCAGGACCATTGCCTTTACCTTCTCAGGGGGTCTCCCTGGAGTTTATATAGCAATCCGTTTAACGTAATAGTCTAGGGAGCTGAGGGGGCTTCGAGGGGTTACATCCTTCTAGTGCGATCATTATGGCGTAAGGACTTTTCCCCTCCCCCATCCTTTGGAGTTCCCTACTCCTACTAGATGCGTAACGGACGCTGGGATGAGCTTCCGATAGTCGGCCTGAGCCAGAGGCGTTCGCTCAGGATTTTGTCCCGAGCAATGAGTGTATAGCTCGGGTAGGCCATATCGGGTCCCCGCAGGGGATTTCCCGACCGTTCTATCGCTCGGACTTTCGGACCTGAGGGCCGCCTTAGAAGTGTTGCTCCGAGTGGGTTTTTAGGCTTGAAGTAAGTGGGCCCAAAATGGGACTGTCACTTTGGGGAGCTGGGCCTGGTTTGGTTTAATTGGACCTAGTTAGGCCGTGCTCTCGGATGGTTGATTTTCCTCCTCTCCAATCTCCAACCCTCATAACATGATTCTACACCCATAGATCGGTCAAAAACCCCGAGAAACGAAAGATCCGACGCTCAAACCCCAAACATGCATTTTCACCCTCCCGGCTCAAATACACCCCTCTCGACCTAGAAATCGCGAGGAATGCGGGAAAGAGGGCAAGGATCTGTCCCCCTACCTCAAAGAAGGTCGAAACCCGCCAGATCACTGCCGATCTCCAAATCTCGGCCCAACACGAATGCCACGCCCCACGCCGCGAGAATAGCACTGTCACGATCACCTCACCGCCGTCGTCACCACCGCGCCGCCGCCTTGGTCCGCCGTCCGTCACCGGAGGAGGAAGGGCGTCGCGAGCTTGGATGGGGAGAGCTTGCAACGATCGGATGGGGGGGGGGGGCTCTCACGGGGAGAAGAAGAAGAGAAAAGGAAGAAGAAGGGGAAATGGAAAAGAAAAAGGGTTATTTATAGAAAATCCAAAAAATACAAAAAAATATGAAAAATCAGAAAAAAATTATTTTCTCGATCCTCGGAACACACTCAACGCATTGGTACCATCCCGGAGTACGAGAACCCAATGGTTTACCCTGCACAGTGTTCCGAAGGCTCATCAGGGAAAAACATGTGTAAATCACAAAACACACTCCGGGACCCCCGAAAGTGATCCGAAGCTCACGGATCCTGATCCGAAAAATATCCAAAAAACCTGGGACATTACAGCCCTCCCCCCTTAAATAAATTTCATCCTCCAAATTAGGAACACCATAAGATCAGGGGAGCATATTCACTCGAACAAGTAAGGATACTGCTACAGCATCTCATCCTCATGTTCCCATGATGCCTCACCACCAGAGTGACACTGCTAAACTACCTTTACCAGGGAAATGACCTTGTTCCGCAAGCGCTGCTCACGTCGATCTTCAATGCAGATAGGGTACTCCGGAAGGGACAAGTCTGGGGTCACCTCGGGCCAAACAGCGTCCTCCAAAATATGGGAATCATCAGACATATACCTCTGCAGCATAGACACATGGAACACGTCATGCACAGCAGCTAGCTGTGGGGGTAATTACAACCGATAAGCAACTTCACCAATACGCTCAACAATAGGAAAATGACCAATGTAGCAGGGACTCAACTTCCCACACCGGCCGAAGAGCATCACACCCTTCAGGTGGGAGATCGGCAAAAACACTCGATCTCCAACAGCAAAGCAAAGGGGTTGCCTTCTCCGATCGACATAGCTCTTTTGCCGACTCTGCACCACCAACATCTTATGTCAGACCAGATGCACCACCTCAGTACACTGTTGAACCAAATCCAGTCTTGTTAGGACATGCTCACCCACCTCGAACCAATTAAGTGGTGTCCAACACGGTCACCCGTACAACGACTCATAAGGAGCCATACCAATGCTCGAATGATAGCCGTTGTTGTAGGCGAACTCCACTAACGGTAAATGGTGGATCCAACTTCCTTGCCACTCCAGGCAACATGACCTCAACATATCCTCCAAAGTCTGGATGGTCCTCTTAGACTGATCGTCCGACTGAGGATGGTATGCCGAGCTAAATGCCAACTCCGTGCCTGGAGCTCTCTGGAAGCTCCTCCAGAATCCCGAAGTGAAGCGAGGATCACGATCGGATACAATGGACATGGGGACTCAATGCAACGGAACGATCAGCTCCACATACAGATGGGCCAACTTATGCACATTCCAACTGACCTTGATCGACAATAACCGAGCCGTCTTCGTCAGTCTATCCCCCAGTAACCCGATACTATCATGCCCACTGGATGTCCTCGGCAATCCAACCACGAAATCAATGGTGTAGCACCCCGAGAATTTATTAAACAAAATTTTTATTCATTTCAAAAAATTTTGATTTATTAAATTGGAAATCCCTTTTGGCTAAAATTCAACTAATTCATAAAAATCTGGAAAAATTATAATCCAGTAGAGGACGAAACATTTACACTAGTTTTCTTCAAGGGTAAACCCTAATTAAATTTTTAACCAAGCCAAATTAAGGATTTAAGTTTAAAAATCGGACCTTAGAGTATCGAGACCTTAAATTACCAAATTAGAGCCCAAATCGTGATCTTTTGAGCCCAAATCAAGCCCATTAGTTCCGTCTTGACTTATAACCCAATAACCCTCCCTTTTCTCACCGAAACCCTAACCATAGAATTTGAATTTATAGAGGATGGCGGCATGACCGGGTCAATGCGCGAATATCGCACGACCGGAGTTCGTGGACTCTTCCAGCCTTATCGACGCCTCTAGGGTTCAATCAATCTTATAAAACTGACCCTAGCCCGAACTAGTGTAGACGTTTGCTACGGCTGTCGGCAAGGAGTAAGGTCGTGGGCGTATTTGGCGACGCGAGCGAGGTTCTCTTCGTGTGATTTGGGTGCTTACGTCATCTTCTTCATTCGATTAAGGTAGGTAATCGTAGTCCAAACCCAAAATAAAATATACCATTGGAAGCGTCTACAAGTCCTCTTTCGATCTATACTAAAAGCCCTAAATTTCATTCTATGTAGAGGTCATATTCTTGATTTTAGTAGAAGCATGTCGAATTAGGGTTCCGTCCCCGGTAGCTTCCATTCATTGTTTAAATTTAGGTTGTATAGCAAGCTAAAGACAAATTAATCATGCCTACTTCTGTAGATTTTTATGATCTTTCTATTGCTTCCATTTTGCTCAATTATCGTTTAGTGTATTGTTCAGATTTGGCGTCGTAAGTAGTGTCTATCAAAGATCGTCGGAGAGCGGGCTGTCGACCTAGTTGCGATCGTAACAGGAACTGCTTGGGTCCCTAGCAGTCGAACGATAGACCATTTCCCCTGTTACTGTTCTGGACTCTGCGGCCTATCAAATGACCGTTTAAGACATCCGGCGGTCAATCGATCGACCGTTTTTCCCCATATGCCAGTTTCTGTGAAACGTCACCCTAAGCGGTCACCCGATAGACCGCTAGCCTCTATTTGCGGTCCTCCCTAGATCATTTCGTGTCTTTGATTTCATTTGTTATATGTTTTGACTATGTTGAATACCTCAGCTAGATTGCATGTGTAGGATAGAAACCCACACAAGAATTGGTAAATTATGGAATATATAAACTGATTTAATGAGCATGATTAATATCTCTCTTCCGTTCCACTTCCAATGTGATCTTGGTGAAAAATTAAAATTTGTGTCAGCATGTCACAATATTTATGGTGAAATAAATGTGAAAAATTATCTAGGATTGTTTGACAGTCACTCGACTCCGGTGGTACTGACTGACCGATCATCTACCGTTTTTCGATGTTTCATTAAACCTTTAATCTTGTAATGGCTGGGACTCTCCGCCAGATATTCCTACCGTCGGACTAGGACCTCCATTATGAGTCCTCCGTAAAACCCCGCAGCCTGGGATTCCCACTAGGATGCCGAGTGGGTTGTACCTTCAAGACTTGCACCAATTACTCGATCGAATCGTCTGTTTTACAGCCCAGAATTCAGGTCTGTCTTGGCTTAAAGGTGACCCTGGGCTAGTCCGTGTGGTGCTTTAAATGGTCTAGTCATGACCGTTTTCTTGCATGCCATGAGCCAGGTTATGCTGGTCGTCTTCCTTGTTTCCATCGACCTAGCAATGTCTAAATTGACCAAATCGCCTCTGGCTCGACCTGAGAGGTGTGGGCTGGACCCTCGTTCAGTTCCATCATGTCTTGGGCGGGCTGGGAGCCCTTTACGTCGACTGATTCAATCTTGCTGGGCCCAGATTGTTTGCGGTTGTCGTTGGACCATTTTCATCCTCCTAGCAGCCGTCCAAGGATTGTTTCAGGATGGGGCGGCCCAGTGAGTGACCATTTACCTTTGTTGTGGCCCAGGGACCTTCTCGTGCTTGGCGGCCCCCTATGGACCGTTTTCAATTGGTAAACGACCCATCTAGGACCGTTTTATTCTTAACTCTGGGCTTTGTTCTTATGGCTCAGTATCACCTGTAGCGGTCCATGTTAGAACATTTTTCCCCTGTTGCGGCCCAGGTACGACCGCAACTCAGCCTGAAGCTTATTTTATGTGTTTCTTGTGTGTTCAGGTAAGCTGAGCCAAGATGGGCTTAAGTTATAATAAATCATGATTTGGTTCTTGTCCCTGACAAGCCACGAATCTTATGGATTTCCATTCTATTACTGAAAACTTACTTAATCTTAGAGATTAAGTTACATAGCTTGACCTTGGAATTCTTGGCCGATTCCAATGAATGTCTAGATATTACTTGGGATCTTGGAACCACCAAATCAATGCCAATGCATCATAAGGGCCCGGTCTGGTCCTGGGAAGAGCACCTGAAAAGTACTAGTGTCCCGGGGAGTTGTAATGACAAGGTGAGACATTGCACCGAGTGCATGACTAGCGTGTGTCTATGACATTCATCTCTTTTTCTCTATACATTTATTAGATTCCTACATGGAATTTATCTAGATATGACTTGTTTGCGTGTTTGATTGGCCAATTTCCTGGAAATTGATTTATCTCGATTCAATTCATTCTATTAATTTCGTTTCCATCAGTTCTTATGTTAACTTGTTTATCATTCTTAGTTTGCATGCATGGCAGTTATTTAACATGGTTAACTACTTAAACTTGCCTACTATTGCCTACTGAGCGTTCGCTCACCCAGTTTTCCCCCTTTTCAGGTAGTTTTGGTGATGAAATGCAAACGGATGGGGATGGGCAAGAGTAAAGACCGGAGTGAACCCTGGCAGGCGTGGACCTGAGTAGTGTTAGTTTATGTGGTCGTATAGTTATGTTGTTAGTTCAACTAGTCGATTCGAGTTGTAATTTTCTCTTTATTGAGTCGTGACTTAAGAAAGTGTAGATGCGGAAACATTGTTATTTCTCCTATTTTTAAAGAAGTTGGTTTCTTTTGGGTTAATTCCTTTCTATTGCATTTATGTTCTTTAAATACCGTTATTGCTCTGTTTATCATGAATGTATAACTGCCGCGCTCCGATATTCTGCATCGGGGCGTGACAGTTTTATGGTGTCAGAGCCTAGGTTTGTAAGTTCTTAGGTTTATCAGTGATGTCGTAGAACCTGTAACCTTGTTAAAGTCTAAGGATCTAACCCGGTGAGATTGGGAAGAGACTTGGGGTAGAGTTAACTAATAAACTCTAAAAGATTCTCGCTAGACTATTTTTAATTAATTTTTCCTACACATATGTAGGAGTATATTTCAATGGCGGCAGAACGTGCGCAATGGAGGGATATCCAGCGTACTGTGCAAGGCTTGACTCAAGCCCTCGAGCAGGTAGCCCAAGGAGGCGGAGCACATCATGGAGCCGGTGATCTCCACCGAAATTTCCAAGGCTTGAACCCCCCATGTTTTGGTGGATCGGCGGATCCCGATGAAGCCGAGAATTGTCTGAAGGAGATGGAGCGAGTTTTTAGAGTATTGCAGTGCAATGACCAGGATCGAGTTCTTTTTTCAACTTTCCAGCTGGAACGTGATGCACGCGCTTGGTGGGAGGCTGTAGAAGCTATGCTCGGAAATAGGCGTGCAACGTGGGATGAATTCAAGGAACATTTTAATAGCAAATACTTCTCAGACCGAGTGTAAGAGAAGAAGGCGGTAGAGTTCGTTGCTCTGAAATAGAGGAACCTATCAGTTGCAGAATATGAAGCTCAGTTTGCCAAACTATCCCGCTATGCAACGCACTTGGTATCCACCGAGAAGATGAAGGCCAAGCGATTTATGAACGGGTTGAAGCTTCAGTATATTAACTAGTTGGCACCGATGGAGATCTCTACTTATGCCGAGATTGTCATGAAAGCTCAAGTTCTTGAACATACATTAGAGATGACTGAGAGGATCCGAGGAAAGAACCCTAAAAAAGAGCAGACCACCAGTTCTGGGGATTTCAAACCCAACAATGGCAACAAGAGGCCCAATGGCGGGTCAAGTTTCTCACAGGATAAGAAGTCAAGGAATGGAGATAAGAAGGTAGGTTCGGCTGCCCCGTCTAAGACTATTTGCAAGTGTTGTGACCGGCCAGGTCACAAGATGGAGAAGTGTTGGCGCAAGCTAGGCGCCTGTTTACGCTACGGAAGTTTGGACCACCGTATACCTGAGTGTCCCCTCTTGTCAAACCAAGCTACTCTGAACAAGCCGCAAAGAGGTCAGAAGCGGTAGGGTAAGCTCCAAGCCTTACAGGAAACCGAGACAGAGGCCACTAAGGAGGGTGGATTGGTTGAAGGTACACTTATTATCTCTGATAAGCCAACATTTGTTCTATTTGATACTGGAGCAACGTATTCTTTTATTTCTCAGAGTTTTGCTAAATCCTTAACTGTGAAATCGGTATTAATGAATTCTCTATTGGAAATTTCAACTTCTATCGGTTCGGGTTCAGTAATCAAGTATTACTACCCTTCTAGTGAGATCCTGATTAGTGGGCAAAATATGCCAGCTGATTTGGTTTGCATGGTAATGAAGGATTATGATGTAATCCTAGGAGCTGATTGGTTGGCTAGAAATGAGGCCAGTGTTCATTGTAGAACTAGCTCCGTGTCTTTTTCTTGACACCCCGAGCTTTCTTTTGTTGGGGTTAGGTATTCCAGATCCGTGCCGCTCATTTCGGCTCTACGTGATGAGAAGTGGATGAAGAAAGGATGTCAGGCTTTTCTAGCCTTGGTTTCTTTAACCAATAAGAAGGAATCTGAGATTAAGGATATCTCAATTGTCTGAGATTTTCTTGATGTCTTTCTTGAGGATTTGCAAGGACTTCCACCTAAGAAAGAGATAGTCTTTTCTATTGATCTAATTTCTAGCGTGTCTCCTGTTTCTAAGGCTTCGTATCGTATGTCTCTTGCGGAGTTAAGAGAACTAAAGAGGCAATTAATGGAGTTGCTCGAAAAGGGGTTTATTCATCCGAGTACATCCCCGTGGAGAGCCCCCGTGTTGTTCGTACGAAAGAAGGACGGTTCATTGACTACCGGCAATTGAACCAGCTTACTGTCAAGAACAAGTATCCATTGTCGAGGATAGATGAACTGTTCGATCAGATAGCGGGAGCATCATATTTCTCTAAAATTGATCTTCGATCGGGATACCACCAGCTGCGGATCAAGGATGATGATATCTTTAAAACAGCCTTCCATAGTAGGTACGGGCATTTTGAATTTGTAGTAATGCCTTTTAGACTGACGAATGCTCCAGTAGCTTTCATGCAGTTGATGAATAGTGTGTTTCGGCCCTGCCTAGATCAGTGCGTCATAGTGTTTATAGATGATATTTTGATATACTCTAAGAGTAAGGAGGAACATGCTGAGCACTTAAGGATGGCATTGTAATTATTGAAAGATCACCAGTTGTACGCCAAGCTTAGTAAGTGTGACTTTTGGATGCAGGAAGTGTCTTTTCTAGGACACATTATCACTAAGGAAGGAATTTATGTTGACCTGTCGAAGGTAGAGGCACTAAGAGATTGGGATAGGCCTACGAATGTCACTGAAGTAAGAAGTTTTCTAGGCCTAGCAGGTTACTATCGGAGATTCATTAAAGATTTCTCCAAGATTGCAGTACCCCTCACAAGATTGACCCGCAAGAAGAATCGGTTTGAGTGGTCGAAAGATTACGCGCGGAGTTTCCAAACTTTGAAGGACTGTTTGACCACTGCCCATGTTTTGGGTTTGCCTTCTGGAGAAGGAAGATTCGAGGTCTACACAGACGCTTCGGGCATTGGCTTGGGTTGTGTGCTTATGCAGAATGGTAGGGTAATAGCTTATTCCTCGAGGCAATTGAGGAAGCATGAAGAGAATTATCCCGTCCATGACTTGAAACTTGCTGCAGTAGTGTTTCCACAGAAAATTTGGAGGCACTATTTATACGGAGAGGCTTTTACCGTATTCTCTGACCATAAGAGCCTTAAATACTTGTTTTCTCAAAAGGAACTTAACATGAGGCAGAGAAGGTGGCTCAAATATTTGAAGGATGTCGATTTCTCCATCGAGTACCATCCTGGAAAGGGTAATGTGGTGGCTGACGCTTTAAGCCGCAAGCCGATTGCAAGATTGTGGAGTCTCATGTTGCAAGAATGGAGACTGCTGGAAAAATTGGCTAGTTTAGATCTCAATATTAGCAAGGATCGGGTCATGATCGCTCAGTTTCAGCTTCGTCTAGAATTATTGATGGAAATCAAGTCCCTACAAGGAAATGATCCAATATTGGTAGAGATTAAGGAAAGACTGAAGAATATACCAGATTTTATGTTAGCCGATGATGGCAGGTTATTATTTCAAGGAAGAACGTGTGTTCCTGATGTGGCTGAAGTAAAAGGCAAGATCTTAGAAGAAGCCCATAGGTCCAGGTATACTATTCACCCTAGATGTACTAAGATGTACCGAGATTTAAAAAGGACATTTTGGTGGTCGAGCATGAAAAAGGAAGTGGCCGAATTCGTGAATAGATACTTGGTATGTCGGCAAGTAAAGGCTGAACATTTCAGACCCGCAGGGAAGTTAAAGCCGCTCGATATACCACAATGGAAGTGGGAAAGTGTCGGCATGGATTTTATCATGGGTCTCCCTAGAACTCATGGTGGGTTTGATGCAATATGGGTCATTGTTGATAGACTGACTAAGTCTGCTCATTTCTTATCCATTAAGTCAAAATAGACAGTTGATGTTTTGGCTGCCCTGTATATGATGGAAGTTGTAAGACTACATGGAGTACCGATAAGCATTGTGTCAGATAGAGACCCCCGGTTTACTTCGCATTTTTGGAGAGGACTGCAAGAGTCCTTGGGATCCCGTCTGAATTTCAACATTGCCTTTCATCCTCAGATAGACGGGTAGACTGAAAGAACTAACCAGATCATTGAAGATATGTTAAGGTCTTGCACGATTGATTTTGGAGGCAGTTGGCATGAGCACTTGCCTTTGATTGAGTTAGCCTACAATAACAGTTACCAGTCTAGTATCCATATGGCTCCGTTCGAGGCCCTTTATGGGAGAAGTTGTCGATCACCATTATGTTGGGATGAGATAGGAGAGAAGCAATGGCTGGGGCCGGATCTCATTTTAGAATCATCCAAGAACATCTGTATTATCTGAGATCATCTACAAGTGGCACAATCGACATAGAAAAGTTATGCTGATAGCAGAAGAAGAGCCTTGGAGTTTCAAGTAGGCGAGCATGTATTCTTGAAGGTTTCGTCTATGAGAGGAATTCGAAGGTTTGGCATTCGCGTCAAGCTAAGTCTTAGATATGTTGGCCCATTTGAAATTTTAGAGAGAATTGGAGAAGTTGCTTACAAATTAGCTTTACCGCCTCAGTTATCTGGAGTACACAATATTTTTCACGTATCTATGTTGCTGAAATATGTTTATGACCCCACTCACATCATTCAACATGCGGATCTGGAATTGAAGGAAGATTTGACCTATGAGAAAAAGCCCATAAAAATTTTGGATCGGAAGGAGCAACAACTCAGGAATCATTCCATACCTATGGTCAAAGTTCAATGGAGCCGACGAGGGAACGAAGATGCTGCTTGGGAGTCTGAAGATGCTATCCGAAAGCAATACCCTGATTTATTCTAAGGTCAGTTATCTTACTATCCCCATTTCAAGAAGTGCAGTGAATTTGGAGGACCAAATTCCTTAAAGTGGGGGAGGGTGTAGCACCCTGAGAATTTATTAAACAAAATTTCTATTCATTTTGAAAATTTCTGATTTATTAAATGGGAAATCCCTTTTGGCTAAAATTCAACTAATTCATAAAAATCTAGAAAAATTATAATCAAGTAGAGGATGAAACATTTAGACTAATTATCTTCTGGGGTAAACCCTAATTTAATTTTTAACCAAGCCGAATTAAGGATTTAAGGCTAAAAATCGGACCTTAGAGTATCTAGACCTTAAATTGCCAAATTAGAGCCCAAATCGTGATCTTTTGAGCCCAAATCAAGCCCACTAGCTCCGTCTTGACCAATAGCCCAATAACCCTCTCTTTTCTCTCCGAAACCCTAACCCTAGAATTCGAATTTGAGGAGGATGGCGGCGTGACCGGGTCAATGCGTGAATATCGCACGACCGGAGTTCGTGGACTCTTCCAGCCTTATCGACGCCTCTAGGCTTCAATCAATCCTTTAAAACCGACCCTAGCCCGACCTAGTGTCGAAGTTTGATGCGGCTGTCGACAAGGAGTAAGGTCGTAGGTGTATTTGGCGACGCGAGCGAGGTTCTCTTCGTGCGGTTTGGGTGCTTGCGTCGTCTTCATCCTTTGATTAAGGTAGGCAATCGTGGTCCAAACCCAAAATAAAATATACCATTGGAAGCGTCCACAAGTCCTCTTTCGATCTATACTAAAAGCCATAAATTTCATTCTATGTAGAGGTCGTATTCCTAATTTTAGTATAAGCATGTCGAATTAGGGTTTCGTCCCCGGTAGCTTCCATTCATTGTTTAAATTTAGGTTGTATAGTAGGCTAAAGACAAATTAATCATGCCTACTTGTGTAGATTTTTATGCTCTTTTTATTGCTTCCATTTTGCCTAATTATCGTTTAGTGTACTGTTCGGATTTGGCGTCGTAAGTAGTGTCTATCAAAGATCGTCGGAGAGCGGGCTGTCGACCTGGTTGCAGTCGTAACAGGAATCGCTTGGGTCCCTAGGGGTTGAATGATAGATCGTTTCCCCTGTTACTGTTCTGGACTATGTGGCCTATCAAATGACCATTTAAGACATCCAGCGGTCAATCGATGGACCATTTTTCCCCATATACCAGTTTCTGTGAATCGTCACCCTAAGCGGTTGCCCGATAGACCGCTAGCCTCTATTAGCGGTCCTCCCTAGACTATTTCGTGTCGTTGATTTCATTTGTTGTATGTTTTGACTATGTTGATTACCTCGGCTAGATTGCATGTGCAGGATAGAAACCCACACAAGAATTGGTAAATTATGGAATATATAAACTGATTTAATGAGCATGATTAATATCTCTCTTCCGTTCCACTTCCAATGTGATCTTGGTGAAAAATTAAAATTTGTGTCAGCATGTCACAATATTTATGGTGAAATAAATGTGAAAAATTATCTAGGATTCTTTGACATTCACTCCACTCCGGTGGTACTGACTGACCGATCATCTACCGTTTTCTGATGTTTCATTAAACCTTTAATCTTGTAATGGTTGGGACTCTCCGCCGGATATTCCTTCCGTCGGACTAAGACTTCCATTATGAGACTTTCGTAAGACCCCGTGAGTCTGGGATACCCACTAGGACATCCGGCGGGTTGTACCTTTAAGACCTGCACCAATTACTCGATCGAATCGTCCATTTTACAACCCATAATTCGGATCTATCTTGGCTTAAAGGCGGCCCTGGGCTACACCGTGTGGTGCATTAAATGGTCTAGTCATGACCATTTTCTTGCTGGCCATGCGCCAGGTTCTGCTGGTCGTCTTCCTTGTTTCCATCGACGTAGCAATGTCTAAATTGACCAAATCGCCTCTGGCTCGACCTGAGAGGTGTGGGCTGGACCCTGGTTCAGTTCCATCATGTCTTGGGTGGGCGGGGAGCCCTTTAGGTCGACTGATTCAATCTTGCTGGGCCCAGATTGTTTGCGGTTGTCATTGGACCGTTTTCATCCTCCTAGCGGCCGTCCAAGGAC
Source organism: Amorphophallus konjac (assembly GCA_022559845.1). Lineage (NCBI taxonomy): Eukaryota > Viridiplantae > Streptophyta > Magnoliopsida > Alismatales > Araceae > Amorphophallus > Amorphophallus konjac. Next base: position 289,260,826 of record CM040121.1, on the reverse strand, counting down.
CGTTTCAGAATGGGGCGGCCCAGTGAGTGACAGTTTACCTTTGCTGTGGCCCAGGGACCTTCTCGTGCTTGGCGCCCCCCTGTGGACCATTTTCAATTAGTAAACGACCCATCTAGGACCATTTTATTCTTAACTCTGGGCTTTGTTCTTATGGCTTCGTATCGCCTGTAGCGGTCCATGTTAGACCGTTTTTGCCCTTTTGCAGCCCAGGTATGACCGCAACTCATCTTGAAGCTTGTTTTACGTGTTTCTTGTGTGTTCTGGTAAGTTGAGCCAAGATGGGCCTAAGTTAAAATAAATCCTGATTTGGTTCTTGTCCCCGACAAGCCACGAATCTTATTTCCATTCTATTAATGAAAACTTACTTAATCTTAGAGATTAAGTTACATAGCTTGACCTTGGAATTCTTGGCCAATTCCAATGAATGTCTAGATATTACTTGGGATCTTGAATCCACCAAATCAATGCCAACACATCATAAGGGCCCAGTCTAGTCCTGGGAAGAGAGTCTGAAAAGTACTAGTGCCCCGGGGAGTTGTAATGACATGGTGAGGCATTGCACCGAGTGCATTACTAGCGTGTGTCTATGACATTCATCTCTTTTTCTCTATACATTTATTAGATTCCTACATGGAATTTATCTCGATATGACTTGTTTGCGTGTTTAATCGGCCAATTTCCTAGAAATTGATTTATCTCGATTCAATTCATTCTATTAATTTCGTTTCCATCAGTTCTTATGTTAACTTGTTTATCATTCTTAGTTTGCATGCATGACAGTTATTTAACTTGGTTAACTACTTAAACTTGTCTGCTATTGCCTACTGAGTGTTCGCTTACCAAGTTTCCCCCGTTTTCAGGTAGTCCTGGTGATGAAACGCAAACGGATGGGGATGGGCAAGAGTAAAGACCGGAGTGAACCCTTGCAGGCGTGGACCTGAGTAGTGTTAGTTTATGTGGTCATATAGTTATGTTATCAGTTCAACCAGTCGAGTCGAGTTGTAATTTTCTCTTTATTGAGTCGTGACTTAAGAAAGTGTAGATGTGGAAACATTGTTATTTCTCCTATTTTTAAAGAAGTTGGTTTATTTTGGGTTAATTCCTTTCTATTGCATTTATGTTCTTTAAATACCGTTATTGCTTTGTTTATCATGAATGTATATTACTGCCGTGTTCCGATATTCCGCGTCGGGGCGTGACAAGTGGTCACGTGGTCCCACTTCCACGCGGGAATCTCCAAGGGCTGAAGTGTACCACGCGGTCGTTGGTGTTCCGCCTTCACCTGCTGACAAGTCAAACACATGGCCACAAACTCTGCTACATCTCTCTTCATTCCTGGCCACTAGAATTATCTCTTCAAATTCTAATACATCTTCGCCGATCCGGGATGCACGGCATACCGGCTCCCATGAGCCTCTCGTAACACCACATGCCTCACCTGCTCCTCGGCTGGGACGTACAGCCTACCTCGGAACCTCACAGCTCCATCCTCACAAACTCCACCTCGGCCAACGACCGAATTCAAGGTAGTTCGGGGTCTGCAAGCTGAGCCTCCGCCACCTGATGATGAATAGTTGGGGTGACAGTCAGGCTCACAAGAACAGCCGAACCGTGATCCCGAGGGATCTTGAGCCTAAAAGTCATGGCCGACACCTGCTCCCATAACCTCCTCTTCCGCAACAACATCCGACTGACCACCACCTTCTTACTCAAGGCGTTAGCCACGACATTCATCCTGTCAGGTTGATACGACAGAGTAAAATCATAATCCTTCATCTACTCCATCCACCTCCTCTACTTGAGGTTAAGATCCTTCTGGGTAAACACATACCTCAAATTCTGATGGTTAGTGAAAATCTTGAACTTCTCACTGTATAGATAATGCCTCCAGATCTTTAAAGGGAAAATCACCGCTGCCAACTCAAGATCATGAGTGGGGTAGTTCTCCTCATGTGACTTCAATTGACGAGATGCATAAGCCACAACTCTACCATGCTGCATCAGCACGGCTCCCAAATCAATCCTGGAAGCATCCGTACACACCACGAAACCTCTCGATCCCGAAGGTAACACCAACACCGGAGCGGTACTGAGCAATCTCTTCAACTCCATAAAGCTCCGCTCACACTCCTCCGTCCAGACAAACCGCACATCCTTCCGTGTGAGTCTGGTCATCGGGGCCACAATATGAGCAAAATGCTAAATGAATCTCCTATAATAGCCTGTAAAACCCAAAAAGCTCTAAATCTTTGTGACGGAACTCGGCCTCGGCCACTGCACCACAGCCTCGACCTTGACCGGGTCCATGGAAACACCGTCACCAGAAATCACATGCCCCAAAAAGTACACTTCTCGAAGCCGGAACTCGCACTTGCTGAGCTTGGCATACAGCTGGTGATCTCGCAAGGTCTGCAACATCACCCTCAAATGATGGACATGCTCCTCAGTAGATCGAGAATACACAAGGATGTCATCCACAAACACCAGCATGAACTGGTCTAGATACGGACTGCACACCCTATGCATCAAATCTATAAATGCCGTAGGGGCATTGGTGAGCCCAAACGGCATCACCAAAAACTCATAATGCCTATACCTCGAGTGGAACGTAGTCTTCTCAATGCCAGACTCTCGAATCCATAGCTGGTAATAACCCGACCTCAAATTGATCTGCGAAAACACCTGGGCCGACTAAAGTTGATCAAACAAGTCATCAATCTGCGGCAATGGATACTTGTTCCTAACAGTCACCGGGTTCAACTGTCGGTAGTCGTTACACAACCTCAGACTACCATCATTCTTGTCACGCCCCGAGCGCGGAAGATACCCGAAGATGCGCGACGTGTCTATATCAATCATATCAATCAGAGTGGTCGTGTATTCGACGCAAAGACAGAGATGCGTAAAATAGCAAGATAACCCAATCCTTTATTTCATAATGGATAGACTATTACAAATCCAATACTCTGTTTAATAAAAAGGAAAAGAATACATATTTGACTCAAGAAATTATAGGAAAGACTAGACGACACTTGAGCAGCTCTATCACTTTCACTCTTGAACATTCCCATCCGATTGACTTCCATCGTCGTCGGACTTACCTGAAAAGTACAAAGGGACAAACGGAATGAGCGAACGCTCAGTAGGAAATTATATCTCAAGTACTAGCAAGGGGTTTAAGTAATTACATCTTTCATGAATGCAATAAAGCTATGCATGCTCGCATAAAACGACAAGATAGAGAGAATGTAATATCAAGAAATAAGATGAACTTAATCATGAACTTCCAACAAGATGACAAGTGTATTCAAGGTATTCAAGCAAGCACGTTTAACAAGTCATGCAAAGAACTTTGGCTATCATGTATCAAGCAAGTAAATTACCCTTTTTCGGGCCACGCATTTCATGTAAAGTCAAGTACGATTCAAGTACAAGATGTGTGTGGAATGTCCAATCAAGCAAATCAAGTACTCGGTATAATGCCAGATACCTTATCATTTTAACTCCCATGGGCACAAGTACTTTCGGGTGCTCCTCCCAGGACCAGATCGGGCCCTATATGCACAGGCATTTATCATGTATTTTTGACATCCACTCTTGTTTATATAGCCAATATAGAGTTTCAATATTCAAGCTTGTAGATATGTATGACAACTTTGACAGAATATAGTCCAAAAATATGACAAAGGACATAGATTGGCGATAATAACGGTAAAATCACGATATCAATAAAACTAGGTAGAATATGGTTCCCTTAACTTAGATCTCATGACAAATCAATATGGACATTCTTTATATAGAATTGAGGTCCACATAAACATTAGATCAAGTAATATACCCTCATTCTTATCATAGAATTGAGGTTTACAAGAACGACATGATATGGCATGATATCATCATCCCATTAAGAATTTCTTATGATATACTCTTTGTATAATCATAAGGGCCGGTATACCATGTTTCTTTAGATTGACATGGCAAGGATCGTGTAATGGGTTTTTAGGATACAACCAGCTCAGTCGGCCTTGAGGGAATCCAAGGCTACGAGGAGTCTTACGGAGGTCTCTATGACTAACTCGCTAGTCCAAAGGAACGGAATGTCCAATGGAGAGCTTGTATGTCAATGAGAGTTGAGTGTGATCGATGAAACAACGTGAAACGTGGGACTATACTCACGGAGTGGAGAATAGTGCCGATATATATATTATATAACATATGAAATCATCGGTTAACAAAAACAGGGAAAATTCAGTTTTACAGTAAAATAACGACTTAGGTCAAGTCGTTTCTCAAGTAATTAACGCCTAACAGAAGGGCGTTTACATATTTCTATTTTATAGAATTTTCAATAATTTTATTAATTCATGAAAAACACGCCCTAGTCAGGGGCGTTAGTCAGGTAAGTAACGCCTAACATAAGGGCGTTTACATATGTTCCGTTTTGTAGAATTTCATTATTTCAATAATTTATATAAAACGCGCCCTGGACAGGGGCGTTTCTTCAGAGTTGACGACTATATAAGCAGGCGTCTCATTATTTAAATATTTGACAGAATATAAATAATTTTCAGGATTTATTTAAAACACGCCCTGGAAAGGGGCGTTACTGTTTAATTTTATTTTACAGGATATACATAGTTCAGGAATTTACAGAAAACGCGCCCTAGAAAGGGGCGTTTCTTTTCAATTTACGCCCTGTGATGGGGCGTTAACAGGTGTAAAACGACGTTGTCAAGGTCGTGAATTCAAGGAATTTACAATATTTCAACAAATAAAGTTCCAAGACAGGAGACATGATCATGACAAGAAAATTAGCAGGAATTTACAGGTAGAGTCATGCAAGATATTAGAATCGATATTTCATATTTATTGAATTTTAAACAGGATCAATTATTGATTACATGCGATTGTTCATGAAATTAACGCCTGTATACAAGGCGTATACTTTTAATTAACGACCACTGTCATGGTCGTTTCTTTTAAAGTAGCGCCCTATTCAAGGGCGTTTCTTGAAAAATTTACAGAAAACGTATTAAAACTACATGCAAACTGTATAAATATATCATGCATGGTGCTTCTTATATTTATTTTTAGTTTGGGCTACGAGACTTGAGAAAATCCTACCTTAAAGGGTTGATTTGGAGATAACCGTGAAGGGTCTGTAAGAATTAAAGATGCAGCAGATGTTGGATGAAGATGATGAAGAACCTTGTTCTTCACGTTACAGAACCTGTAGAGGAAGAGAAAAAGAAAGAAGATGAAGATGTTAATAATCTTCACAGATGTAACCGAAGCTAGGACAAATAATGAAGAACATAACCTTGTTCTTTACTCAAGCACCAGATCCTTATCCTGCATTAAAGGAGAAGAAGAATAATCAATATTCTTCATGCGGCTGTAAACAGGAGGGCAAAAGAAATAAGAAGAACGTATGTTCTTCACTTACCGGGTAGCAGTAGATCGATCAAATGGTTTAGGGTTGGATCGATCGGGTATATTTATAGGATTTTAGAGTCCTAACAAAGGTAGTGTTTGATTGAGGGTAATATATCCCTAATAGAGTCCTTACTCTAATAGACACTTACTAGATTAGGTTAATCTTTCCCTGGATAAGCTCTGGGTTCGAACGGGTCACGAACTGAATTAACGCCTTAGGTCAGGGCGTCGATTCTTTAATTAACGACCTAGTTCAGGTCGTTTCTTAAGAAACGCCATGTATAAGTGCGTTCCTTGTTTTTAAAACACGCCTAATATATGGGCGTTTCTTTCACTTACCTATTTGGTCGCGTGAGAGTTGACGACCACATTCGTGGGCGTCCTTTCTTTAGTCACGCCGTATGTAGAGGCGTTTCTTTTTAAATTAACGCCTTACTCAGAGGCGTTATCTTTAATTTGTTTTATTTTGTCTGTATTACTTCTGTAATATGTATGTTTTTAATTTTATTTCAATATTCATTTATCAGGGTTGCTACACCCTCCCCCACTTAAAAAGAATTTGGTCCCCAAATTCAATATATATAATTATACACGTGGAGAGTGTATATACCTCTTAGAATAACTCAGGAAATCGTTTCTTCATAGATTCCTCGGTCTCCCATGTCGCTTCGCGTTCGGGATTCTTATTCCATTGCACCTTGAGCATGGGAATAACCTTATTCCTTAGAGCTCGTATTTCTCGATCTAAGATCTTCATAGGCTTCTGTTCATAGGTGAGATCTTTCTGGATCACCAGATCTCTATGTTCAATAATATGAGATGGATCGTGCACATACTTCTTCAACATGGATATGTGAAATACATTATGTACCTCGGACAATTGAGGAGGCAATGCGATGCGATAAGTAACCTCGCCAACTCTTTCAAGTACCTCAAATGGTCCGATGAATCTTGGCGTAAGCTTGCCCTTAACACCAAATCTTTGTATGCCACGTCCAGGCGATATCTTGAGAAATACATGATCTCCGATTTAGAATTCAAGATCTCTCCTTCTTGTATCAGCATAAGCTTTTTGTCTCGTCTGAGCAACTTGTAATCTTTCTCTGATTACTTGTATCTTCTCAGTTGTATCCCTTACCATGTCTGGACCTAGCAGTTGTTTTTCTCCAACTTCGTTCCAGCATATGGGTGATCTGCAACTCCTTCCGTATAAGGCTTCGAAAGGTGCCATTTGGATACTAGCTTGGTAGCTATTATTATATGCAAATTCCACTAGTGGTAAATGATCGTGCCAGCATCCTCCAAAGTCAATGATGCATGCTCTAAGCATATCCTCAACAACCTGGTTAGTTCTCTCGGTCTGACCATCCGTTTGTGGGTGGAAAGCAGTACTAAAGTTGAGCCTTGTTCCTAACGAATGTTGTAATCCCTTCCAAAAATGAGAAGTAAAACGGGGATCTCTGTCAGACACGATTGAGACAGGAATTCCATGTATCCTGACTATTTCCTTGATGTACAGTGCAGCTAGCACATCAATTGACCATCGGCTTTTTATTGGCAAGAAATGCGCCGATTTAGTTAATCGGTCAATGATAACCCAGATTCCATCATGTCCTCCTTTAGATTTAGACAAACCCATGATGAAGTCCATACCAATATCCTCCCACTTCCACATAGGAATATCTAGAGGGTGTAGTTTTCCAGCAGGCTTTTGGTGTTCCGCCTTGACTTGTTGGCATGTAAGACAGCGTGATACATAGTCCGCTATTTCTCTTTTCATATTGGGCCACCAAAAGTTCCTCTTTACATCTTGGTACATTTTATTTGATCCAGGATGAATAGTGTACCTTGATCAGTGAGCTTCATCTAAGATCTTCTTCTTTAATTCTGGACAATCAGGTATACAAGTTCTACCTTTGAATAATAATCTTCCATCAGAAGTTAGTTGAAAATCAGATTGTCCTTCTAATCTGCCCTTGATTTCCACTAATATAGGATCATCACCCTGAAGTGCTTGTATCTCAGATAATAAATCTGACTGTATGCTTACATGAGATAATGTAACAAATTTGGATTCCGTGTCCAAGCTTATATTGAGCTCGGAGAATTGTTCAAGTAACCTCCATTCTTGTATCATACAATTGGCTATCATTGCTCTCGGCTTTCGACTAAGGGCATCAGCAACATAATTACCCTTTCCGGGATGGTATTGTATATTGAAGTCGAAGTCCTTGAGATATTCTAGCCAGCGTCTTTGTCTCATGTTTAGCTCCTTTTGTGAGAATAGATATTTGAGACTCTTATGATCGGAGTAGACAGTGAACTATACTCCATAGAGATAATGTCTCCATATCTTTAGGGCAAATACTACCGCGGCCAGTTCTAAGTCATGGACGGGGTAATTCTCCTCATGCTTCTTCAGTTGACGTGAAGAGTATGCTATGACCTTTCCTTGTTGCATTAGGACACATCCGAGGCCAATGCCAGAAGCATCAGTGTAGACCTCGAATTTCTCTCCTTCTATTGGTAGAGCTAACACCGGAGCTGTAGTGAGATGATCCTTAAGAGTTTGGAAACTTCTTTCACATTCCTCACTCCATTCATATCGGATCTCCTTACGAGTTAACCTTGTAAGGGGCACGGTGATCTTAGAGAAATCTTTGATGAATCGCCGATAATAGCCTGCAAGACCTAAGAAACTTCTGATCTCGCTTGCATTAGTGGGTCTTTCCCAGTTTCTTACAGCTTCAACCTTTGACGGATCTACAGATAAATCGTCCTTGGATATGACATGTCTGAGAAAAGCCACTTCTTCAAGCCAGAACTCGCATTTGCTGAGTTTAGCATATAATTGATTTGTACTCAAGACTTGCAATGCAATCCTCAAATGCTCTTTATGTTCTTCCTTAGTCTTAGAATATATCAATATATCATCAATGAAGACTACTATGAATTGATCCAAGTAAGGCCTGAATATGCTATTCATTAACTGCCTAAAGGCAGCAGGGGCATTTGTTAGTCCAAAAGGCATAACAACAAATTCGTAATGGCCATACCTGCTTCTGAATGCGGTCTTGTGAATGTCATCATCCTTGATTCTTAACTGATGATATCCCGACCTGAGATCAATCTTGGAAAAATATTTGGATCCTGAAATCTGATCAAATAATTCATCGATTCTCGGCAGTGGATACTTGTTCTTGATAGTAAGATGATTCAACTGTCGATAGTCGATACACAATCTCATGGATCCATCCTTCTTCTTTACAAATAAGACTGGTGCTCCCCACGGGGAAGTACTTGGTCTAATAAACCCTTTTTGGATTAGTTCCATCAACTGCTCCTTCAACTCCTTGAGTTCAGCAGGGGACATTCTATATGGTGCCTTTGAAACAGGACCAGCACCAGGGACTAAGTCAATGGTGAAGGCCACTTCTCTTTGAGGGGGTAATCCCGGCAAATCTTCTGGAAATACGTCTGGGAATTCTCGCACTACCTGAACGTCTTCTATCTTGGTTTTCTTAGCTTCTTTAACAGTGACAAAAGCAAGGAAGGATACACATCCCTTCCTGACGAGCTTGCTTGCTCGAAGAGCCGAAATAAGAGGGGATTTGCTTCGACTCTTAGGACTAGTATAAGTCAGTTCTGGAAATTCTTTGAAAACGATCTTGCTATTACGGCAATCAATCGTTGCCTGGTACTTAGATAACCAATCTGCTCCTAATATAACATCATATTCTTTTAGATCTAAACAGATAAGATCAATAGGAAAATTCTTTCCTCGAACCAATACCTCACAGTTTTGGTAATGATGCGTGATATCCGTCTCGTTTCCGAGAGGAGTAGACAACACTATTTTCATCCATTCCGGTTCTAGAGGTAACGGGTCAGCAAACTTCTTAGAAACAATAGAATGCGATGCACCCGTATCAAATAAGACATGTGCATATTTGGAACAAATTTTCAATGTACCTTCCACTAATCCGCCTTCTTCTTCAGGTTCGGTCTCCTGTATTGCATGAAGACGAGCATTCTTTGTCACCTGGCGTTTACCATCGCCGGCTTGGTCGTTCATTAATGGACACTCGGGAATCCGATGCTCACGGCTTCCACAACGGAGACAAGCTCCTAATTTCCTCCAGCATTCTTCCGTCTTGTGACCAGCCTTGTCATAATGCTTGCAGACTGTATTCGAAGGGGTAGTGGTGATAGAGAAAGGCTTGGTCTTCTTGAATTTCTGATCTTGAGAGGAAGAACCTCCATTATTGGGCCTCTTCTTAAAGTTGGGTTTGAAAGAACCCGAACCCGTGACTTGTTCCTTCTTGTCTTTTCCACGGATCCTATCAGATAGTTCCGTGGCATCTTCAAGTAATTGAGCTCGGCGCACTATTTCAGAATAAATTTGGATGTCCATAGGCGCCAATTGAGTAATATAGTGGGGCCTAAGCCCATTAAGAAATCTACGGGCTTTCATCTTCTCCGTGCTAATAAGATGCTTAGCATATCTAGATAACCTGGAGAACTGAGCTTCATAATCTGCTAATGATAAGGATCGTTGCTTTAATGCAGCGAATTCGGCAGCCTTCTTTTCTTGGACTCGGTCCGAGAAATATTTAGCATTGAAGTATTCCACGAATTCTTCCCATGTTACTTGAGTAGGATCGATGGTTGCTTCAATAGACTCCCACCAGCATCTAGCATCTTTCTCTAACTGGAATGTAGCTAATAGCACTTTGTCCTGGTCCGTGCATTGCATGACACGGAATATGCGTTCGGTTTCCCGAACCCAATGCTCGGCATCGTCCGGATCGGTCGATCCCATAAACTTCGGGGGATTCATATTCTTAAAGGCTTGGTGTAAGCTTCCAGCTCGTGGAGCACCACCTTGTGCTACCTGTTGTAGCACTTGGGTCATCCCTTGAAGGGTACGCTGCATGTTGCGCCATTGAGCACGTTCGGCAGCCATTATCCTACAATTACAATAACTATATTAGTACGTGATCGTATTTAAAGACTCGTATACTATGTTAAATCTAACCCTTGGTTCTACCCAATCTCACTGGTTTAAAGGTTCAACTTATCCTTGGACTTGGGTTTTTCCTAGGAATTGAATACCTTAGGCTCTGATACCACAAAGACTGTCACGCCCCGAGCGCGGAAGATACCCGGAGATGCGCGACGTGTCTATATCAATCATATCAATCAGAGTGGTCGTGTATTCGACGCAAAGATAGAGATGCGCAAAATAGCAAGATAACCCAATCCTTTATTTCATAATGGATAGACTATTACAAATCCAATACTCTGTTTAATAAAAAGGAAAAGAATACATATTTGACTCAAGAAACTATAGGAAAGACTAGATGACACTTGAGCAGCTCTATCACTTTCACTCTTGAACATTCCCATCCGATTGACTTCCATCGTCGTCGGACTTACCTGAAAAGTACAAAGGGACAAACGGAATGAGCGAACGCTCAGTAGGAAATTATATCTCAAGTACTAGCAAGGGGTTTAAGTAATTACATCTTTCATGAATGCAATAAAGCTATGCATGCTCGCATAAAACGACAAGATAGAGAGAATGTAATATCAAGAAATAAGATGAACTTAATCATGAACTTCCAACAAGATGACAAGTGTATTCAAGGTATTCAAGCAAGCACGTTTAACAAGTCATGTCAATAACTTTGGCTATCATGTATCAAGCAAGTAAATTACCCTTTTTCGGGCCACGCATTTCATGTAAAGTCAAGTACGATTCAAGTACAAGATGTGTGTGGAATGTCCAATCAAGCAAGTCAAGTACTCGGTATAATGCCAGATACCTTATCATTTTAACTCCCATGGGCACAAGTACTTTCGGGTGCTCCTCCCAGGACCAGATCGGGCCCTATATGCACAGGCATTTATCATGTATTTTTGACATCCACTCTTGTTTATATAGCCAATATAGAGTTTCAATATTCAAGCTTGTAGATATGTATGACAACTTTGACAGAATATAGTCCAAAAATATGACAAAGGACATAGATTGGCGATAATAACGGTAAAATCACGATATCAATAAAACTAGGTAGAATATGGTTCCCTTAACTTAGATCTCATGACAAATCAATATGGACATTCTTTATATAGAATTGAGGTCCACATAAACATTAGATCAAGTAATATACCCTCATTCTTATCATAGAATTGAGGTTTACAAGAACGACATGATATGGCATGATATCATCATCCCATTAAGAATTTCTTATGATATACTCTTTGTATAATCATAAGGGCCGGTATACCATGTTTCTTTAGATTGACATGGCAAGGATCGTGTAATGGGTTTTTAGGATACAACCAGCTCAGTCGGCCTTGAGGGAATCCAAGGCTACGAGGAGTCTTACGGAGGTCTCTATGACTAACTCGCTAGTCCAAAGGAACGGAATGTCCAATGGAGAGCTTGTATGTCAATGAGAGTTGAGTGTGATCGATGAAACAACGTGAAACGTGGGACTATACTCACGGAGTGGAGAATAGTGCCGATATATATATTATATAACATATGAAATCATCGGTTAACAAAAACAGGGAAAATTCAGTTTTACAGTAAAATAACGACTTAGGTCAAGTCGTTTCTCAAGTAATTAACGCCTAACAGAAGGGCGTTTACATATTTCTATTTTATAGAATTTTCAATAATTTTATTAATTCATGAAAAACACGCCCTAGTCAGGGGCGTTAGTCAGGTAAGTAACGCCTAACATAAGGGCGTTTACATATGTTCCGTTTTGTAGAATTTCATTATTTCAATAATTTATATAAAACGCGCCCTGGACAGGGGCGTTTCTTCAGAGTTGACGACTATATAAGCAGGCGTCTCATTATTTAAATATTTGACAGAATATAAATAATTTTCAGGATTTATTTAAAACACGCCCTGGAAAGGGGCGTTACTGTTTAATTTTATTTTACAGGATATACATAGTTCAGGAATTTACAGAAAACGCGCCCTAGAAAGGGGCGTTTCTTTTCAATTTACGCCCTGTGATGGGGCGTTAACAGGTGTAAAACGACGTTGTCAAGGTCGTGAATTCAAGGAATTTACAATATTTCAACAAATAAAGTTCCAAGACAGGAGACATGATCATGACAAGAAAATTAGCAGGAATTTACAGGTAGAGTCATGCAAGATATTAGAATCGATATTTCATATTTATTGAATTTTAAACAGGATCAATTATTGATTACATGCGATTGTTCATGAAATTAACGCCTGTATACAAGGCGTATACTTTTAATTAACGACCACTGTCATGGTCGTTTCTTTTAAAGTAGCGCCCTATTCAAGGGCGTTTCTTGAAAAATTTACAGAAAATGTATTAAAACTACATGCAAACTGTATAAATATATCATGCATGGTGCTTCTTATATTTATTTTTAGTTTGGGCTACGAGACTTGAGAAAATCCTACCTTAAAGGGTTGATTTGGAGATAACCGTGAAGGGTCTGTAAGAATTAAAGATGCAGCAGATGTTGGATGAAGATGATGAAGAACCTTGTTCTTCACGTTATAGAACCTGTAGAGGAAGAGAAAAAGAAAGAAGATGAAGATGTTAATAATCTTCACAGATGTAACCGAAGCTAGGACAAATAATGAAGAACATAACCTTGTTCTTTACTCAAGCACCAGATCCTTATCCTGCATTAAAGGAGAAGAAGAATAATCAATATTCTTCATGCGGCTGTAAACAGGAGGGCAAAAGAAATAAGAAGAACGTATGTTCTTCACTTACCGGGTAGCAGTAGATCGATCAAATGGTTTAGGGTTGGATCGATCGGGTATATTTATAGGATTTTAGAGTCCTAACAAAGGTAGTGTTTGATTGAGGGTAATATATCCCTAATAGAGTCCTTACTCTAATAGACACTTACTAGATTAGGTTAATCTTTCCCTGGATAAGCTCTGGGTTCGAACGGGTCACGAACTGAATTAACGCCTTAGGTCAGGGCGTCGATTCTTTAATTAACGACCTAGTTCAGGTCGTTTCTTAAGAAACGCCATGTATAAGTGCGTTCCTTGTTTTTAAAACACGCCTAATATATGGGCGTTTCTTTCACTTACCTATTTGGTCGCGTGAGAGTTGACGACCACATTCGTGGGCGTCCTTTCTTTAGTCACGCCGTATGTAGAGGCGTTTCTTTTTAAATTAACGCCTTACTCAGAGGCGTTATCTTTAATTTGTTTTATTTTGTCTGTATTACTTCTGTAATATGTATGTTTTTAATTTTATTTCAATATTCATTTATCAGGGTTGCTACAATTCATCTTCATAAATAACACGGGCGCACCCCAAGCGTAAAAACTAGGACGCATATACCCCTTGGCCAGTAACTCCTGCAACTATGCCTTCAACTCTCTCAACTCAGCCGGTGCCATTAGGTAAGGGGCCTTTAACATAGGCGCCGTACCTGGTACCACCTCGATCACAAAATCGATCGCCCGTTGCGGTGGCAATCCTGGCAACTCCTTGAGAAAAACATCAAAAAAACTCGCACACAACCGGAATATCCTCCACTTCTGGACACTTCCGATCAACCAGGACCACTGAAGCAAATAAACACTGGCACCTTGCATCAAGCAATCTATGGGCCTTAATGGCCGAAATAAGAAAACGGGAAGAGGAAGACCGGATACCTTGGTAGTAGAAAGTGGGTCTGCTAGGATGCTGGAAGTAGACCCTCTTCAAGCTGTAATCCACCACGGCACAATGGGCCTCGAGCCAATCCATGCCCAAAATCACATCAAAGTCTCGAAGTGGTTGTAATGCCCCGAATTTTTTTTAATAGTTTTGAAGTATTTAAGAATTTTCTAGGAATTTATAAGAATTTTTATAGACCTAAATAGATTTATAAATAAATTTATGGGTAAAATAAATCATTATTAAGGCCCAAGTGTGATAACCAATTAACCTAGCCAATTTAAATAAAGCCCAAAGGACTTAAGGACCAAGCCCATGAAGTTTGGCCCATATTCTAGAAGGTTAATTAGTTTATTCACAGAATACAAGGGATAAATACTCCTTGTTAAGATAACTAAGTGGATAAAGGAATGCAAGAGTTTGAATTAAATTCAAATTCGGCTCCCAATAGTAGAGGCAGTCTATCACGAGACCGCTAGGGGAAAGTTGGCGGTCCAGTCGTAGACCGCTAATTTCTATCAGTTCCGTGAAATGAAGAAAGAGCAAAAAGATAGGATTTTTGACATTTTAACTCCTAGAGACCGCGGTGGAAGGGCTGGTAAGCATTCTTAGGACTCTCAGAAGTTGGTTTGATGCCAAATAGGGACTCTAGAATTGATCTAATCCACGAAACCCTAGCAAAAATCTATAAATAGACCCTAGGTTTCACTTGCGCGACCCCTATGTTTGGCTCGCATGGAACTAAGGTAAGACGACTTTAATTCAGGTCGGTTCTTTTGAGGTTTTTATTCCTAATACTAAGAACTAACTTGCCTCAAAATTTCATGCTAGGAGATCAACCCATCAGGAAGATATAGGCACCCAAAGTTGCTAGTTCCACATCAACGACCCAGGAGACAGTGCAACAGTGTGGTAAAGATCAGGAAATTAGGGACCCAAAACGAGGTATTTAGAAGTTGCACCTTTAGAACTTTTTGTTCTCCTTTATATTTTCTTCTTACCCTCCAAATTTCACGTCTTTAGGTCAAGAGAATCAAGTGTTATTAGGACGTGAAGTTGTTGTTTTAGCACAAGAAGTGCAGGGAACTAGGGTTAACTTCCAGGCTTAAATTCGAAGTTAAAAGTCAAGAACAGAGGTAGGTCATCTCATGAACGGCTAAAATATCATTCTAGGATTAAAATCCCTCTTGTTGCACTTGATTTCATGCATTATAGACCAAGAATTTCATGTTTTATTTAAGTCTATGCATCTAGTGTAATGTTCATGCATAAATCCTAACCCTAATGAAATAAAAGGAATTTCTCTTGTAAATTTCGCAGAACCCATGCATATTGTAGACTTATTCTTCATTCCAGCATGTTATAGAGTTTATATATGTTGGTTTCTTGGATTATCATTTAGTTCAATTGTTTAGTTTCTGTGAAGATAAACGGCCTAAAAATGGACCGTCAACAATTGGTTAACGGCCCTACGATAAACCGCTTATCAAGGGTTAGCGGCCAACACATAGACCGCTAGTGTTCTCGCGGTTTCACTGTTATCAAACCACAAGCGAACATACAATAGACCGCTTAAGATCTACAAACAGCTGTAAATTAGACCGCCAACGTTTTGAATTCTATCAACTCGAGACTGATTAAAGAACAACCCATTAAACATATAATATGGCTAGTTAATTATGCTCCAAGCCTGTTTTAAGTATTATGTCTTACTATTGGTTTTATTACTGTCACAACAATGGATTTCATGGTTCCTTACTATACTTGGGATTATTTTAAGCATAGGTTAGTTTCATGCCAAATCCATATATTTTTGTATTAAATCTATGGTTTAAATGATACATTGACGAGATTTATTATTGATTATCATGGAATGCACATTCTCTTCTCATCTATAGAGTCATTTTCAAAAGTACATGGCATATGTCCCAGTATATGACCATTAGTTACACCTATGCACATTAGGCACACAATCTTGGACTTGATAAACTCTCCTTTGGATATTCCATCCAACGGACTAGGAAATCTTGTTTCAAGGCCTCCGTAATTCTCCGTGAGCCTGGGATTCCCTCCAAGACGCCGAGTTGGTTGTACCATTAAAGCCCATTATCCAGAAAGCACTTATACCGGTGTTTTATATTTCTGGAACTTAGCGGCCTTATGGTTGACCGCCATAGTCTGCTTGCGGACCTTCCCTAGACCGCTAACGGATCCTTGACGGTTCTTTCTTTGACTGCTAACGACTCCAAATAATCTATGTAAAAATCGAACAGTCTTATCCTTAACGGTCCAGAACTAGACTGCTTTCTCCATGAAACGGCCCAGTAAACGACCGCTATTTCCTGAGTACAGTTAACCCAAGTTTTGACCCAAGGGTTAATATTCCTATGATCTTAGATAGTCCAATTGATTATCTAGAACCTGTCACATTATTTCAAAGATACCTAAGTAAATTGTGAAAGTTAAGAAATGTACCGTTATGCTGCCGATTTATTTCCACGACATAACCTAGTTATCAATGTGTTTATTGAACTCTTATTCTCAATAGAAGCATTCTTATTTTTGTTACTTTATCATGAAACTATCATTGAAATTGTACAATCTTGGCCACATTATTGTTATATACGTGGGAAGTAACTTGATTTATACTCGAAGATACAGTTCGAGCACTGATTGTGTTCAAGGGCTCTATGCTAGTCCCCTCGGCTGATTGTCGAAAACATACTATATAAACCATGGGGTATGATGCTACTAGCGTCGCATTGCACTGGGAGTACTTTCTTTATAAGTAAGTGAAAATATTCATAAAAATTACGAAAATCTACATGAACTCACGAAGTACTTGTTACTAAATGAAGAGTACATTCTTGCTTGTTACATGACTTGTTAGTACATTCTTGTTACATTCTTGCTGGATTATACTTTAATTGAGCAAGTATGATTTAAACACCTTATACGCAATTCATATTCTCATATCTCAAGCTTGATCATATCTTGTTACTTTGACTTTAATCGCATGTTTAATCGTATTTGCATGATTTATCTTTTTTCTTTAGAGCTAAAGATATTAATTATGTTAACATTGCCAATCATGTTGATGCGAAGATACCTACTGGGCAAGTGTGCTCATTACCTATTTTTCAATCCTTTTCAGGAAGTACCAGTGTGTCGGATTCGGATTCAGGTCATTCCAATGATGGGTCCGACAGCGATTAAAGAGTGAAGATTTAGGAAGTCAAACTGTCTAGATGGTCTATGTAATTTTCTCTTATTAAGTCTAGAAAACTTGAGAAAGTCAATGTCTCATGTACTTGAAGTATGGTTGTTATTATTAATAAAAGTGAAGATTTGAGTAAATTATTGTGCAATTACTTTGTGTGATTGTTATTGCGCTATAATTATTCTTGCTTGCAAGAGGCTTACCATGTCGGCTGTTCGCGTTCCCGATTGTTTCCACTGCATACTCTCGGGGCGTGACAGTTAAGTTGGTATCAGAGCCTAGGCATAAGTAAGTCCTAGGAAAATGTCATGTCATAGGATAAGTTCGAGGCTTAAGGATGCATACCTATGAATTAAGGAAGAGATTTCTCCACCTATGTGAGAATTGGGTAGAGCTCGGGAAGAGATAGTAAATTAGCTCTAGATTAACCCTTTTAAATTCTATGAGAGTTAATGATTTGTTATTTCTCTCAGGTACAATATTATCTCAATGGCTCATCGCGTAGATTGGAACGGAATGCAAGAGACCGTCGCTGGTCTTACTCAAGCATTGCAAACTATGGCGCAAGCTGGCGCAGGGGCAAGAGCTGGAGATTTACATCGCAGCTTTAGGAGTCTAAATCCTCCACGATTCTATGGTTCTTCTAATCTAGACAAAGCTGAGAACTAGATTGATGAGGTGAACCGCATATTTGAGGTCATGCAATGTGCTGACCAAGAGAAAGTGCATGTAGCCACTTTTCAACTTAACAAAGATGCACGTACATGGTGGAAGTCGGTTCCGACACCGCCAGCGGATGCACCCCAAACATGGGAAGGTTTTCTTACGCTATTCCATGCCAAGTATTTCTCTGAGCACGTTAAGGAGCGGAAGGCTATGGAATTCGTTTCTTTGCGCCAGGGCATGTTGTCCGTGGCAGAATATGAGCTTCAGTTTTCTAGGCTGGCGTCGTATGCTCCTCATCTGGTCAGTACCGACTTATTAAAGGCTAATCGGTTCATGGATGGTTTAAGACCCAGTTTTATTTAGCAGCTCGGGACTCAAAATATCTGTACTTATGCGGAGATGGTCCAACGGGCATATCTGTGCGAAAGGACCTTAGAGAAGGTCAAAAAATTAAAAGGAAAAGGTGAAGAACCGAGCCGAAGATCAGATCGGCGTGATAAGAAAGGCAAGTTCAGCATCACGGAACCCTATAAATCCCGTGATAGCAAGAAGAGGTCCTGAAATGGGAGTGGTAGTGGTTCCCATAAAAATAAAAAAGTCAAGGAAGAAGACAAGCAGGTCACCACGGCCTGTACTTTTTGTGAGATGTTTGGCCATTCAGCCGAAGAATGATGGAAGCGTCTCGACACTTGTTTACGTTGTGGCAGCAGGGAGCACCGCATGTCGGATTGTCCCCTTATGAAGGAACTATCTTCTGGAAGTGGACGTAAGCGTCATGCTCGTTTAAATGCTATTCTGGAAGAGGAAGAAGCGCCCCCAAATGATGGGCTTATGGAAGGTACCATTCACATTTGCTCCCATCCTGCTTTTGTACTATTCGATACTGGTGCTTCTCATTCCTTTATATCTACCGCCTTTGTAAAGACCTTGCCAGTTTCATCAGTTCCTTTATCTTCGGACCTTACTATTACTACACCTTTAGGTTCTGGAACCAAACTCACAAACTATTATCCTAATAGTGAGGTAAGGGTAGAAGGTCACAATCTTCCTTCAAACCTCGTATGCCTTGACATGGAGGGCTACGATGCTATATTAGGTGTATATAGGCTTGTAGACCACGACGCCTACATCAATTGCCGTAACTGGATTATCTCTTTTTAGAAACTAGGTCTTCCAAGGTTTCTTTCCTTGGTATCAAATATAGGAAGCACCCTGCCATTATTTCATCTCTTCACGCTTGCAAACTTATGTCGTAAGGATGTGAAGCCTTTCTTGCTTCCGTCATTATCACTGAATCCAAAGAGATTACCTTAAAAGATATTCCTATCGTAAATGAGTTTCCTGATGTATTTCCATCAGATCTACCCAGTTTACCACCCGAAAGGGAAGTAAACTTCTCCATTGAACTCCTTCCCGGAGCAGCACCTATTTCAATAGCTCCCTACAGGATGTCCCCTACAGAACTTAAGGAATTGAATAAACAACTTCAGGAGTTATTGGACAAGGGATTCATACGACCTAGCACATCCCCTTGGGGTGCACTAGTTCTATTTTTCGGGAAGAAAGATGGATCTCTCAGATTATGTATCGATTACCGGCGACTAAATCAGCTTACTATCAAGAATGCGTATCTGTTGCCGCGTATCGATGAGCTCTATGATCAAATTTCAAGAGCAGAATATTTCTCCAAGATAGACCTCAGGTCAGGATATCATCAGCTCAGGATCAAAGATGAAGACATTTACAAAACTACTTTTCGGAGCAGATATGGCCACTATGAGTTCTTAGTAATGCCGTTCGGGTTAACCAATGCCCCGACATCTTTTATGCAACTGATGAATAATGTCTTCCAGCCTTATCTTGACTAGTTTGTAGTCGTCTTCATTGATGACATCCTTATATACTCTAAAACAAGGGAAGAACATGAAGAGCACTTAAGGATAGCCTTGCAGACACTAAGGCCCTCTTTGTTTGGAGGATAGGTTAAGGAGAATAGCTTAACCAAGGGTTGAGTATTCCAAAAAATAGATCATTTTGCTTTGATTGGGAAATAAGGTAACCCGAAATATCTTTGAGAGTTGTGAAAAAGCTTAACCTATCATTGTTCTATCTTTTTGGTGGAACAAGTTATCCTGAGATAAATCAGAATAAGAGCCTATCCCATGGAATACCTTGTATGAGCAATCAAAGAGAATAGACTAACTTTTACCGATTTATCCCAATTTATCTCGGCTTATCCCCCAAACAAAGAGGCCCTAAGAGAACACAAACTCTATGCGAAGCTTAGTAAGTGTAAGTTTTGGCTTAAGGAAGTGTCTTTCCTTGGCCATATTATTTCAAAGGAAGGTATCGCTGTCGATCCTTCTAAGGTGGAAGCTATTAAGAATTGGAGCCGGCCAACGACCGTGTCAGAAGTAAGAAGCTTTCTAGGGCTAGCTGGCTATTACAGAAGATTTATTAAGGATTTCTCTAAGATCGTCGTTCCTTTGACTAGATTTACAAGAAAAAAAAATCTTTTTATATGGTCGAAGGACTACGAGGAGAGTTTTCTAAATCTTAAGGATCACCTCACCACAGCCCCTATTTTGGCATTGCCCGTTGAGGGTGGTGGATTTGAAGTCTATACGGATGCATCTGGCATTGGCCTAGGATGTGTTCTCATGCAAAATGGGAAGGTGATTAGTTATTCCTCAAGACAATTGAAGCGTCATGAAGAGAATTACCCTGTTCATGATCTAGAATTAGCTGTAGTTATCTTCGCTTTGAAGATTTGGCGACATTACCTTTATGGGGAGAAATTCACTATATTCTCAGATCATAAAAGTCTGAGGTGTCTTTTCTCCCAAAAGGAATTAAATATGTGACAACGTAGATGGTTGGAGTATCTCAAAGACTTCGACTTTACAATTCAATATCATCCAGGGAAAGCAAATGTTGTGGCTGACGCTCTTAGCAGAAGACCAAGGCTACTCTGGCAAGTCTCATGAAAGGTATGAATTGTCTTATCAAAAATTTCTCTCACTTGAATCTTGATATTGACAGGGAAGAAGATGGATGCATAATTTCCAATATAAGGTCTCAACCTACATTGATTGAGGATATAGTCAAATTACAAGAGAATGATCATGCATTGATAGAGATCAAGGATAATATTGATCAGAGACCAGAATTTTCTATCTCAATTGATGGAAGACTACTATTTAAAGGTAGGATTTGCATGCCAAATCATAAAGACACTAAGAAATTAATCATGGAAGAGGCACATACGTCAAGGTATGCTATTCATCCTGGTGCTACCAAGATGTATCAAGATTTGAAACGAAATTTTTGTTGGCCCAACATGAAGAGGGAGGTAGCAGATTTTGTGTCCCGCTGTCTCACTTGTCAACAGGTCAAGGCAGAACATTTAAAACCCACAGGTAAGTTACACCCCTTAAATATCCCCGAGTGGAAGTGGGAAAGTATAGGGATGGATTTCATCATGGGTTTACCTAAGACAAGAGGAGGACACGATGGTATATGGTGATCATAGACCGATTGACTAAGTCTGCACATTGTTTACCGATCAAAAGTCGATGGTCCGTGGATGTACTAGCAGCATTATACATGAGGAAAATTGTCAAATTGCACGGTGTCCCCGTCAACATTATATCTGACCGAGATCCTCAGTTTACATCATAATTCTAGAAGGGTCTACAACATTCTTTAGGGACCCGACTAAACTTTAGCACGGCATTCCATCCACAAACTGATGGTCAAACAGAAAGGACAAATCAAGTGGTGGAAGATATGCTCAGGACTTGTGCTATTGATTTTGGAGGAAGCTAGCACGATCACTTGCCTCTAGTAGAATTCACATACAACAATAGCTACCAAGCTAGTATTCAAATGGCACCATTTGAAGCT
Organism: Amorphophallus konjac; assembly: GCA_022559845.1. Classification (NCBI taxonomy): domain Eukaryota; kingdom Viridiplantae; phylum Streptophyta; class Magnoliopsida; order Alismatales; family Araceae; genus Amorphophallus; species Amorphophallus konjac. Next base: position 289,238,908 of record CM040121.1, on the reverse strand, counting down.
TTATATGGAAGAAGCTGTCGTTCACCTATTTGTTTGAATGAAGTTGGAGAAAGGCAATTTCTCGGTCCCGACATTATTAGGGATAATACCGAGAAGATAAATCTCATTCGAGAATGACTTTAAATGGCACAAGACAGGCTGAAATCATATGCTGACAAACGAAAGCACGACTTGGAGTTTCAAGTAGGTGACCACGTGTTCCTTAAAGTTTCTCCAGGTCGAGGTATTCGAAGATTTGGTATTAAAGGGAAGCTTACTCCAAGATTCATTATTCATTTTAAGATTCTCGAAAGGATTGGTGAGGTTGCATATAGAATTACTTTACCCTCTCAACTTTCTAAAGTCCATGATATATTTCATGTCTCAATGCTCAAGAAGTATGTACCTGATCCTTTCCATGTCATCACTTACTACAATCTGGAGATTAAGAAGGACTTGACATACGAGTAAAAGCCAATAAGGATCGTTGAACAGGAGGTTCGTCAACTTCGGAATAAAACTATTCCGATGGTCAAAGTCCAATGGACCAAGTTGTGTCCACATGAAGTAACATGGGAAACCGAAGAAGCTATGCGCAAAAAATTTTCAGAATTATTTAACTGTAAGTACACTCTCCATATAATCCATACATTGAATTTGGGGATCAAATTCTCTTAAGTGGGAGAGGGTGTAATGCCCCGAATTTTTTTTGAATATTTCTGAAGTATTTAAGAATTTTATAGGAATTTATAAGAATTTTTATAGACCTAAATGGATTTATAAATGAATTTCTGGCTTAAATAAATCATTATTAAGGCCCAAGTGTGATAACCAATTAACCTAGCCTATTTAAATAAAGTCTAAAGGACTTAAGGACCAAGCCCATGAAGTTTGGCCCATATTCTAGAAGGTTAATTAGCTTATTCACGGAATATAAGGGATAAATGAATGAAAGAGTTTGAATTAAATTCAAATTCGACGCCCAATAGTAGAGGTGGTCTATCACGAGACCGCTAGGAGAAAGTTGGCGGTCCAGTCCTAGACCGCTAATTTCTGTCAGTTCCATGAAATGAAGAAAGAGCAAAAATATAGGATTTTTGACATTTTAACTCTTAGAGATCGTGGTGGAAGGGCTGGTAAGCATTCTTAGGACTCTCAGAGGTTGGTTTGATGCCAAATAGGGACTCTAGAATTGATCTAATCCACGAAACCCTAGCAAAAACCTATAAATAGACCCTAGGTTTCACTTGCGCGACCCATATGTTTGGCTCGCGTGGAACTAAGGTAAGACGGTTTTAATTCTGGTAGGTTTTTTTGCAATTTTTATTCCTAATACTAAGGACTAACTTGTCTCAAAATTTTGTGCTAGGAGATCAACCCATAAGGAAGATAGAGGCACCCAAAGTTGTTGGTTCCACATCAACGACCCAGGAGACTGTGCAACGGTGTGGTGAAGATCAAGAAATTAGGGACCCAAAATGAGGTATTTAGAAGTTACACCTTTAGAATTTTTTGTTCTTCTTTATATCTTCTTCTTACCCTCCAAATTTCACGTCTTTAGGTCAAGAGAATTAAGAGTTATTAGGACGTGAAGTTGCTATTTTAGCACAAGAAGTGTAGGGAACTAGGGTTAACTTCTAGGCTTAAATTCGAAGTTAAAAGCCAAGAACAGAGGTAGGTCATCTCATGAACGGCTAAAACATCATTCTAGTATTAAAAGCCCTCTTGTTGCACTTGATTTCATGCATTATAGACCAAAAATTTCATGTTGTATTTAAGTCTATGCATCTAGTGTAATGTTCAAGCATAAATCCTAATGAAATAAAAGGAATCTCTTGTAAATTTCGCAGAACCCATGCATATTGTAGACTTATTCTTCATTCCAGCATGTTATAGAGTTTATGTATGTTGGTTTCCAGGCATGATGTGTCTTGGATTATCATTTAGTTCAATTGTTTAGTTTCTGTCAAGACAAACGGTCTAAAAATGGACCGCCAGCAATTGGTTAGCGGCCCTACGATAAATCGATTATCAAGGGTTAGCGGCCAATATATATACCGCTAGTGTTCTCGCGATTTCACTGTTATCAAACCGCAAGCTGACGTACGATAGGCCGCTTAAGCTCTACAAACGGTTGTAAATTAGACCGCCAACGTTCTGAATTCTGTCAACCTGAGACTGAATAAAGAACAACCCATTAAACATATAATAAGCGTAGTTAATTATGCTCCAAGCCTGTTTTAAGTATTATTTCTTACTATGGGTTTTATTACTGTCACAACAATGGATTTCATGGTTCCTTATTATACTTGGGATTATTTTAAGCAGAGGTTAGTTTCATGCCAAATCCATATATTTTTGTATTAAATCCATGGTTTAAATGATACATTGACGAGATTTATTATTGATTATCACGGAATGCACATTCTCTTCTCATCTATATAGTCATTTTCATAAGTACATGGCATATGTCCCAGTATATGACCATTAGTTACACCTATGCACATTAGGCACACAATCTTAGACTTGATAATCTCTCCTTTAGATATTCCTTCCAACGGACTAGGAAATCTTGTTTCAAGGCCTCCATAATTCTCCGTGAGACTGGGATTCCCTCCAGAACGCCGAGTTGGTTGTACCATTAAAGTTCATTGTCTAGAAAGCACTTATACCGGTGTTTTATATTTCTGGAACTTAGCGGCCTTATGGTTGACCGTCATAGTCTACTAGCGGACCTTCACTAGACCGCTAACGGATCCTTGATGGTTCTTTCTTTGACCGCTAACGACTCCAAATAATCTGTTTAAATATCGAATAATCTTATCCTTAACGGTCCAAAACTAGACTGCTTTCTCCATGAAACGACCCAGTAAACAACCGCTATTTCCTAAGTACATTTAACCAGAGGTTTGACCCAAGGGTTAATATTCCTATGATCCTAGATAGTCCAATTGATTATCTAGAACATGTCACATTATTTAGAAGATACCTAAGTAAATTGTAAAAGTTAAGAAATGTACCGTTATGCTACCGATTTATTTCCACGACATAACCTAGTTATCAATGTGTTTATTGAACTCTTATTCTCAATAGAAGCATTCTTATTTTTGTTACTTTATCATGGAACTATCATTGAAATTGTACAATCTTGGCCACATTATTGTTATATATGTGGGAAGTAACTTGATTTATACTCGAAGATACAGTTCGAGCACTGATTGTGTTCAAGGGCTCTATGCTAGTCCCCTCGGCTGATTGTCGAAAACATACTATATAAACCATGGGGTATGATGCTACTAGCGTCGCATTGCGCTGGGAGTACTTTCTTTATAAGTAAGTGAAAATATTCACAAAAATTACGAAAATCTACATGAACTCACGAAGTACTTGTTACTAAATGAAGAGTACATTCTTGCTTGTTACATGACTTGTTAGTACATTCTTATTACATTCTTGCTGGATTATACTAGAATTGAGCAAGTATGATTTAAATGCCATATACTTAATTCATATTCTCATATCTCAAGCTTGATCATATCTTGTTACTTTGGCTTTAATCACATGTTTAATTATATTTGCATGATTTATCTTTTTTCATTAGAGCTAAAGATATTAATTACGTTAACATTGCCAATCATGTTGATGCAAAGATACCTACTGGGCAAGTGTGCTCATTACCTATTTTCCAATCTTTTTCAAGAAGTACCAGTGGGTCGGATTCGGATTCAGGTCATTCCAGTGATGGGTCTGAGAGCGATTAAAGAGTGAAGATTTAGGAAGTCAAAATGTCTAGATTGAGTCTATATAATTTTCTCTTATTAAATCTAGCAAACTTGAGAAAGTCAATGTCTCATGTACTTGAAGTATTGTTGTTATTATTAATAAAAGTGAAGGTTTGAGTAAATTATTGTGCAATTACTTTGTGTGATTGTTATTGCGCTCTGGTTATTCTTGCATGCAAGAGGCTTACTATGCCAGCTGTTCACGTTCCCGATTGTTTCCGCTGCATAATCTCGGGGTGTGACAGTGGTAGTGCATAAAGCCTGGCCAGTAAGTTCCGCACATTGACCCACACTGTCACCTTCTCAAGGCAATACGGGGTGAGCTTGAAATCACCGGTAGGCAACTCCACTACCAGGTCACAAGAAACCTCAGTCACCGACTCCTCGGCACTCTGAGCAAAATCCTCTGATATGATCGAACGGGACGCACCAGAATCAAATAAAACTCGAGCCGCACAACCCATAATCGGAATAGTACCTTCCACTAACTGTGACGCCTCAGCCTCTGCTCTGGTCATATGTGTAACTCGGCCTCGGGATCTCTGCCTCCCTACAGTAGCCGATCGTGTCAACTGCGGAAACTGACCCTACTGCGGCTGTGGTGGTAACTGCTGGGGCTGAAACTGCTGTTGCTGGTGCTGAAACTCGTGAGACTGACGCGGTCTCTGAGGACAGTCACGTGCCATGTGCCCTAGCTAATCACACCTGAAGCAGATCACGGGCGCCGAGCACTGTCTGCCTAGATGAGAATCGCCACACCGAGGACACCCACCCCGAGAACCACTCACTGAACCCTAGAGCTGGTAAGGTGTGGGCTATTGAACACTGCTCGCTGATGTTTGCCTTGACTCCCTACGGTCCCGACGCCTCCTGTTGAAACCAATCTCACTGAACAACTTCGTCAACTTCGACCCAAAGAATTCCAAATTTGCTGCTGACGCTACCGACGGAGATGCCTCTGAACTGCCTGTCGTGGGCTGGACAGTACTCTACTGCTGCATAGCCGTCGGCTGACTAAAACCCATCTGCATCTGACTGGCACTGCTCTGTCCTCAAGTCCTCTGCAAATCTCTCTCCAACACTGCTTCTACTCTACAAGCTGTATCTAGGTTGGCCAAACCTGACGCAAGCAGGGGATGCCTTAGCTCTGGCCTCAAACCCCTGACAAATTGCTTGGTCTTCAGCTCCTCATCTGTCATGATATGCGGTGCATAACGGCCCAGCTCAATGAACCTGGATCTATACTACATCACTATCATGTCATCCTGGACCAACTCTAGGAACTCGCGCATCCTCTGCGATTTGATAAAGGACGGACAAAAAGCACGCTCAAAAGCCATGACGAACTCCCGCCACGTGATCTGCCGAAGAGGGTGGGACTGGAACACTGCCCCCCACTCTGACGTCCACCAAGTCTAGGCTGACCCCTGTAATCGTTGGGTAGCCAACACCACCATCTCCTCCTTAGCACACTCCATCGAACTGAATATCCCCTCCAAGTCATCTTGCCAATCCCTAGCCACCTATGGATCTGGGTGACCGTTGTAAAGAGGCGGTTGGAAATGCAAGAACTCCTTCAGCACACAGCCACGTCCACCCCGGGATGACGAACCCTCACCGGCATCACCCCCTTGCTACTGAAGAACATACTGATACATACCTTGGAAGAACTCCTCTGCTCCGGGAACTCTCGCCTCTCTAGCTTCATCTTCTGGAAATGCTGCTCTGCTATGCCCTTCCTGACCCTCGCATGACTCTCCCCGCTGGGATCGAGTCCTCCTTCTCGGCGCCATAACTCCTATTAACAAGAATACAACTAGCATAATTAATATAACACTGTCAGGATTTGGACCTTTTGGACCACTGCACAGGACATTCATGGACCTTACGCCAGTCGCCGACTGTACAGGACATTCATGGACCTTTTGGACCACTGCAATCATTTCAGGTTCTTATGTACCTCCATAACCCCGCTCCGATACCAACTGTAACGACCCGAGATCCGAGTACCAGAAAGGAACCGGTGCAACTCTAACCTTGGCCCGCCACCCACGAGTCTGAAGACTCGGAAGGGTTAAAGGATAGTGTGAGGGCACACGAGAAGCTAAAATAACTACAGAGCTAGCACAATAATCTAAAAATAATGTAGGAATTAAGATCAATAATCACTAAATAGCTACAAGGTCCAAAGTATCTCATGTCCAATATAAGTACAATCAACAGAAAGAAAAGCACAGGTATACGGGGCATACCCCGGCTCTTGTAACTGGCGACTAACCCTGACTGAAGGAACCGCGGTGAGCCTCGGACGCACCTCTTGACGACCCCGCCTCACCTGAAAACACAGGGGTGAGCCTCATTTCATAGACTCAGTAGGGATCCTGCGGACTTCCACCTCGCACGAGAGAAACAAGACAGCAAGGTGCAAACATGGACGAAAGGTAACGCTACCTAGCGGAACTACGGCAGTAGCAGCAAGCAATAATAAATAAATGGAAAAGATCTCTACAACTAACCGTACCGAACAAACCAACCCCGAACCGGCGGAACAAAAGTCCGTACCTGCCAGGAGGCAGGGGCACCACCCACTAGAAGCAAAGCCGGATGCGTCCCCTGACGTCTTACACCGCCCCTTAGTGTCTCCCTACATGCCCCAGGAGGAGACTGAGACATACAACAAGTACCACGAACAAGGACTAGTTGGGGTCACGCTCGTCAGCGCGGGTCCGACGCCCCCAACCACGTGTGCACATACAGACCATGCACCCTAGGTCAGATCCTCTAGCTAGTTCTTCCCCCGAAGCCCGGACTCAGGCTGCGGGTGGGGGCCCTATGGTAACCAGCTTAAAAATCATCTCTCCGGGTCACGCTCTTCACCACTCCCAAGTGGGTTCGCTCATGCATGCGAAGGAAAGCTACGACTAGTGGACATGTCACTGGAGGTAAGACTTAACTCATGAAAACCACCGATCGAAAGGAAACAGAGCGGCGGTCCTTCCAAGACTGTTTCTCCAATTGGCGGCCATCCCTGGACCACAAAATGGGCCTAGCGGTCTCCTCGAGATCGCCAAGCTCAGCCTGGCGGTCATACCATGGCCGTAACCAGGCAAGACAAGGGGTTGCCTAGCGGTCTATCGCTAGACCGCCAGACCGCCAGACCCACCAGCCGGTCACCTGATGACCGAAAAATACCAGGAAATGGTCCAGCCCTGACCGCAACTCGACAATGACTCCCCAACGGTAAAAAACACACACCCCACTGATGCTCTGACCAACGAGGCAAACGGTCATTTGCTGGCCACTACCCAAGGGGTAGCGATTAGTCGCGAGACTGCTTACCAGACCTAGCGGTCCCCTGGGGACCGCTAAATCCAACCGACATTCAAAAATGTCTTGCGGTCCCCCGAGGGCCACACCAAAGGGGCCTAGCGGTTCCTGTTAGGACCGCAACCCCAACCCGAGCACGAAAACGGCGGGAACGGCCAAAAAAATCCGATCCATACCCCAATCATCCCTCTAGGATGGGGAAACAAAGGGGAATTCATCCCCAACCCTTATAACATGATTCTACACCAATGGACCGGTCAAAAACCCCGAGAAATAAGAGATCCGATGCTCAAACCCCAAACATGCATTTTCACCCTCCCGGCTCAAATACACCCCTCTCGACCTCTCCTCGACCTAGAAATCGCGGGGAATGCGAGAAAGAGGGCAAGTATCCATCCCCCTACCTCAAAGAAGCTCGAAACCCGCCGAATCACCGCCGATCTCCAAATCTTGGCCCAACACGAATGCCACGCCCCACGCCGTGAGAATAGCACCGCCACAATCACCTAGCCGTCGCGGTCACCACCGCGTCGCCGCCTTGGTCCGCCGTCCGTCACCGGAGGAGGAAGGGAGCCACAAGCTTGGACGGGGAGAGCTTGCAACGGTCGGATGGGGGGGGGCTCTAACGGGGAGAAGAAGAGAAAAGGAAGAAGGGAAAAAGGGGGAAAAGGGTTATTTATAGAAAATTCAAAAAATATGAAAAATTGAGAAAAATCATTTTCTCGATCATCGGAACACGCTCAACGCACTGGTACCGTCCCGGAGTAGGAGAACGCAACGGTTTACCCTGCACAGGGTTCCGAAGGCTCATCAGGGAAAAATATGCGTAAACCAAAACACTCTCTAAGACCCACAAAAGTGATCCGAAACTCACTGATCTTGATCCGAAAAATGTCTAAAAAATTCGAGAAATTACAATAGCCTTTCACGCAACTCTAAGTTTTTCTTCAAAAGGATTTTTCTTTGTAGCTCAAGATCGCCGTGCTTTCACTCTGATTTCTCATCTTGAACATTTCTGTAATTATTGTATACAATCTACCTAACTAGAAGCAACAACTATGTAAACTCTCATTTGAGAGGAGTTGTCTTCTCCTTGAGGGGAGAAGCTCTTGCTTGAGGGTAAGATGACTGACAGGAGATCTATATTCTATGGTTTAGGACCTGTAGGAGGTCAGTATCCTGTGGTTTGGCTGATACCTGTGAAATTAGCTGGGGTTCTAGTTGAGGTAATGCCCGTGGTATGGCTGAACACCTGACCAAAAATATTTAGGGCTCTTAAGGATAAGAGTGCATGTGCTGTGGCTGAACACCTGATCAAAAATAGCCAGTATAACTATTCCCAGTTGGGGAGCTAGTGGAAGTCCAAGTGGTTGCTGAGGACTAGACGTAGGACTGACTGAGGGTCTGGCCGAACCAGTATGAAATCACTATATCCATCTGTGTAATTGTTGTTCTGTCTATAGTTCATTCCGTAATTACTTTAAGTGCTATTTTATCTCTATTAAATTTTAATTACCTATTCACCCCCTCTAGGTCAAGCTATTTACTACGCAACAAGTGACATCGGAGCCCAGGCTCTCTATATTTTAATGATCTAACGATCTGAGAGCAAAAGATCATACATGGCTGAGATGAAAAAAGGTCAATCTATCAAATGTCCTCCATTGTTTGATGGTTCTAACTTTTCTTATTGGAAAACTTGAATGAAATTCTTCATTAAAAGTCAAAACTATGATCTCTAGACGATTGTTGACGAGAGAGACTTTATTTTCACCAGGCCCATAGGGGAATGGACAACAACTGGTAAGACTAATTTATCATTGAATGCTAGGGCCAAATATCATTTATGCTGTGCGTTGTCAAGGATGGAGTTCAACAGAGTCTCAGTATGCAAAACAGTCAAAGAAATATGGAACATGCTAAGGGTTACCTATGATGGGACAGACAAGGTCAAGGAGACAAAGAATAGACATACTTGTGTCCCAGTGTGAGCAATTTAAGATGGTACCCACAGAAACCATCTTCCAGATGTACTGCACATTTACAAACATTACTAATGGGCTTACTACTCTCGGTAAGGAATACAACTCGAGTGACATGGTGAGGAAAATCCCCAAATCCTTACCAAGTAGTTGGACACCCAAAGTAACTAATGTCGAGGAAGGAAATGATCTCACCTAGATGTCACTAGAAAAGCTGATTAGGTCACTCATGGCACATGAGATCAACATGCAGCGATTAGGAGAAACCTCAACTAGCAGAAGAATGAATGCCCTCAAGGTTAAGGAATCAGAATCCGATTCAGAAGAGGAGGAAGAGACTTTTGCTAATTTTGATGAGGAAGCGGCCATGTTGTCAGAAGACTATAGAGAATTATGAAGAAAAAGAAACTACAGAGGTCAAGACAGACATCAAGATTTCAGAAAAAAAAGAAGCAGTTCAAGAATGTAAATTACAAGAAAGAAGAAGTAGTCTGCTATGAATGCAAACGACCTAGACATCTAAGAGCAAAATGTCCTAAGCTCAAGAAATAGGTCGAGAAGACCAAAGATAAAATACAAGAAGCCCATCAAGAAGGAGGTGATGGCAGCAGCTTAGGATGATGAAGATCCCACCTCTAGCTCTACAGCCTTAGAATCAGAAGAGGAGGCCAACTTGACCTTGATGGCCAACAATGACGAGAAGCCCGATCAAATATATAACTCTAACCTCAGGTCAGATTCAAATTTTGAATATTCATTAGAAGATGCATTACAAGAACTATATGAGAAGTTTAAAATAGTAAGTAAAGAATTCAAAATTCTTAAAAAAAGAGCATCAGAAATTAAAAGATGAAAATTGTACACACTGTAACTTATTAGTGAATAAAATTGCTACATTGACTAAGGAAAATGAGAAGATAAAAGAGGAACTAAAAGAAAGCCATGAAAAACTAATGGCAAATACTACCTCAATAACTGAAAACATAGACCTAATAAAATGCAATGGCAATGAATTGTTGGTAAAAGAATATGAAATCATTAAACTTAAGAAAAGTGAAACATATCTAAAAAAAACATTAGAAACATTTACCAAAGGAGAAAAATGACTTAAACTGGTATTTAAATTTTAGAAAGAGAACCTTAGAAAAGAAGGATTAGGATATAAGAAGCCTAAAAATGAACCTCCACTTATTCTATAAAAGAAATATCCTTTACCAAAATTTGTAAAAGTAAAAATAAAAATAAATATTTAACCACTACACCTAAAAATATATATACCTATAAAGGAAGTTAAAAATTATAAGAACTTATAGTGAAAACCAAAAATATCAATGCACACCTCTGCTAACCCTAAAGGACTCAAAAAGATTTGGGCACCTAAAACTCAGAGATAAATCTTTTCTTGTAGGTATGCCTTAAACACAACCGAACTAAATGGTACTTTGATAGTGGATGTTGAAGGCATATGACAAGAGATATGTCATTGTTCACAAAAATCAAGGACAAAGTGGAGGAATAGTGACTTATGGAGATAATGGAAAAGTGCAAGACAAAGTTGTAGCAACAATTGGATACAAGACTGCCCAATGTGTAGAAAAAGTCCTTCATGTAGGCTTAAGCACAATCTGCTCAGTATCAGCCAATTATGTTATAAGGGGCATCAGGTGAAGTTTGAAGTTGAGTATTACATAATCTGTCACGCCTCAAGATATGCAGCGGAATTAAGTCGGGAACGTGAACAGCCGGCACATAAAGTCTCAAGCAAGAATGACAATCAAAGCACAACATTCACACATAAAAGAGTGAACACCATATATAAATAAACTCCAACTTTATTGAATCATAAAGAAAGTTGACAGAAGGACCCTAGACTTGACTCTCTTTTACTTACTAGACTCAATAAAGTAGAAAATTACATAACATGATCAACTTCACCGCCTATTATAGTGAAGGTACTAGATTGCATTATGACTCATGGCACTTGTACTATCTATGGCTTCTCTCATTCTTCATTCACTCTCGGATCCGTCACTTGCGTAATCTGAATCCGACCCACTAGAGTTTCCTGAAAAAGATTAAAAAAGTAGGATATGAGCGCACTCGCCCAATAGGTATCTTCGTATCAACATGAAGGCATAATTTAAGTAATTAGCATTTTTGCTCTAGAAGATAAGATAAAGAAAAATGCAATAAAACATGAGAAATAAAACCATAGTAACAACAAGTAATAAGGTACGAACTATAGAGATGTGATATATCAGAACATGATCAAGTAAGATTATAATGTGGCCTTTCATGAACTAGAATGTAACGAGAATGTACTTTTCATAACCTTAAAGGGCTATGCACTAGAAAGTCATGTATCAAGCAAGAATGTAATTTCATAAGATAGCCTCATGAATTTCACCCGTTTATAAAAAAAGTACTCCTAGCGCAATGCGATGCCAGTAAGTATCATATCCCATGATTTATAGCACGTTTCCGACCATCCTCCGAGGGGGCTAGCGTGGAGCCCTTGTAGACTGTCCGTGCCCACTCTTGCATCTTCAAGTTATAAATCAATCTACTTCCATGAGAATATAAATATAGGCCAATAATGTCAAGTTCAACAATAATTTTATGGAAACAATACCAAGGTAAGAACGTACCAAAAATGAAAATCATGAGATCAAGGATGACTTAATTGAACATTATGCCACGGAGGAATTCCAACAGCATAATGTTACATTCATAGATTTCTATAGTTTATTAATGGCTTATTGAACAAGATGTTGGGTTCCAGACAATCAGAAAATCATCTGGGAATAGAGTAGAATCAACCCTTGGGTCAAACCTTGGGTTGGGCAGCAAGACAACAGAACGCGGTCAAGGTAAGACTGTTTTCTTGAAGTAGCGGTCAAGTCAAGGCCGCGATAAGAGATAGAGTAGACACAGGAAAGGAACAGGTCGATGCAATGAACAATCTGGCAGAAGGTGGTCGCGCCAGGGCCACTACCTAGAGGTGGCGGTCGCCTGATGGCCGCTATCTGCACAGAGTGCAGGAAAATGTAGAAACTCAAGTGCTCTGTAGACCATTGGGTTTTTAGGGTACAACTAGCTCGGTGTCTTAGTGAGAATCTCAGGCTCGCAGAGACTTACGGAGGCCTTGAAACAAGATCACATAATCTGGTAGAAGGAATATCCGACGGAGAGGATCTCAAGTTCACGAGAGTGTTCCTATCAAGTGTGTGTGTATCTAATAGCAATGTACCGGAATACGCACTATATGTGAACTTAATAAAATAGAAATAAGGTTAGAAGGGAACGCACCAAAACATATATCAAAGTGTAATCAAGTCATGGAAATTCCCTTTAAATACAAACTATAAAGTTTGGCATGAAATTAACATATATGAAAATAAGCATTAAAATCAAGCTAACATGAAGTATAAAATATGCCAAGATCAGGAAACATAATAACTAGGCTAAGGCATGCATTACAATATTTATATTAGGGAAACACATAGTCTTTAAGCTGGTTACAGAAACCAGATGGCGGTCTATTAAGGACTGCAGCTTAATAGTAGCGGTCTGTTGGGGACTACCTTTTCAAGAAGGCAGTCTCTGTGGAACTACCTTATGCCTAAATAGATAGAAGCTAAAACAACGTAGATGGCCTATTCTAGGGCAATAAATGCATGCAAACTATGTGAAACTGAAAGGCAAGACATAGTAGCATGTTTAGAATGCACTAAGTGCATGGGAAATCATGAAATTAAATCAAAACTCTCATCTTTTTAGTTAAGGGTGTAGAGATGACATGCCATAAAACCTAACTTGTGTAGTCATGGGAAAACGTCAAATACTCCACGTATAGTGCATGAAATCATGAGGTCACATAGGGCTTTTGTTCCGAACTTGATGTTTAAGTCCACATGAGATAACCTACCTCTGGGCTGCACTCTAGACTTCGAATTTATTGCTGGAAGAAGTTTCTCATTCCTACGCATCCTACGTCGAACTAGCAACTTCCAGACGCTCTATCTCCCTGACTGCTTGATCTTCTTTCATGAGATTTGGAGGGCGATTAGAAGACACAAAGGGGAACAATTTACTCTGAAGGCTAAACTCAAAAATACCTCTACTATGATCCTTAAACTTCGAATTCTCTTTGGAAGAACACACCCATTCCTGCGTGTTCTACGTAGAAATAGCTACTTCCGATCCCTCTAGCTCTCTGGATGCTCAGAGGGTAAGAAGATACTAATGGGAACATAAAACCCTAAAGGACAAACCTATAAAGATGACGCCTTACCTTCGAACTACGCGAGCCAAAACTAGGGTTTGTGCAGGTCGAATCTGGGCTCTATTTATAGTGTTTGGCCCAGGGTTGAGGGATTAGGTCGACTAGGAGTCCGTATTGGAGTTATAATCGATCCCTAATAGTCCTTAGAAAAGTTCCCATGCCAAATCACTTCTATCTTTGGCAATTGGGAGGATAAAATCTAGAATTTCCTGGGTTTAAACCTTTCCATTCACAGAACTATGTAGCGGTCATTCTAGGACCACCATGTTGGAACCCTAGTTTTGATGATGTCACACTATGATTCATGATGTGGGTAAAATTGCATTCACGATGTTTGATTGACTTGCATTTCTAAGCATAAGTCTTGTTTATTCTATCAGCTCGATGCACATGTAGTGGCAAGCTCTATCAGGTCGATGCACATGTAGTGGTTATGTTCTATCAGGTCGATGCATAATCATGTGTTAGATAGATAGGCCGATGCTGTGGTACCAAGGTTGCTAGCTTCTGCATTATCAGGTTGATGCACATTGTAGTCAAGTCGATGCTGCGGTACAAGTTGCACCTACGTCTGCATTATCAGGTCGATGCGTATATGTTATTTTATGTACTCAGGTCAATGCAGCCATACTCGATTGAGTAATCAGGTCGATGCTGAATCACAAGTTGTACTAGTTATCGCCTTGTCAGGTCAATGCAGCTGTACAAGTCGTGCTAGCTATCGCCTTGTCAGGTCGATGCAACTATATTGGTCCTAGCTTTACAGGTTGACGCATCTATACATCCATGTGCATTCATCTCATGTTTTCCTGTTATCCAGTCAACCTGTATCCTACACAGGTCGATGCTATCGTTGCTATCTTGTTGCATTTGTTCACCTCATTAGAAAATCAGGTCAATGCACTTAGTGTATGCATCGATGCATCTACATCATCTCATATCTTTTATCATGTGTTTGTCTGATCCTTATGAAAATGCTTCAATCTGCATTTCATTAGTACATATTAAAATATCTCATTAGCCACATAATAACAAGGTTGATGATGAATTTTCATACGTGTTTTGATAGGAATACCAAAGTAGAAGCATCTAAAGTGATTCTGAAATTTGTTCAAACACCTAGACTGCAAAACTCAAAAATGAATAGGCCAACTCAACTTCAATCAATTCTTAAGTTTGAAACAACTTCTGCTACTAATTAAGCATGAGAGGCTGCTGATCATATGAAGACTAAGTGTGGTCACGTGGCTTGAAGACACAATATGTCTGGCACGTGATCCAAGGTGAATAGTCCAATAGAATGATCTGCCACGTGGACAAACCTTTCTCCAGATCTGACACATGGACTCTCGGATGAGAATTTCAAGAAGCTTTCTCTTGGTAGGAATGTTCCCTCCACACGCTCGAGGAGGAATCTTGTGGGGACCACAAGAATCAGCCTATCAGATAAAATGAGGATCTTACATTCTAAAGCTCAGTGAGAGTTTTTCAGAGATCAAAGAAAAAATAGAAGCTAGAAGAGCTGAGAGACTTTAGAAGAAAAAATTCTGTGAGAGAGAGTTGCTCGAGAGAAGAGTGAAGAAGAGTACAGCACCGGGGAATTGCGAGCTAAGAAGAGAGAAGAGAAGAAGAGTGTGAGAGAAGTGTGAGATCGTGAGAAGAGAAAGAAGGAAAGGAAAACAGAGTGTCGGAGATCTGAAGATCTTTTGAAGGGTTGCAGAGAATTTGACTTCTGGATAAGATCCAGAGTTGCATGCTCAATTGAGCTATATCTTTTCAGATATTTGTTTTGGTTTCAATGTGTTATTTTCATTTTCTTTAAACTCTTTTTCAAGTTGTTTGTCAGCGGAGCAAGCTGTGATGCTCAGCGGGTGTTTCAAGTTGTTTATCAGCGGAGTACGCTGTGATGCTCAGCGGATTCATCAAGTTGTTCGTCGACAGAGCAAGCTATGATGCTTTGCGGTTGTTAAGCTGTGTAATCAACGGTTGTTGTACCCAGACTATTTCTCGGCCAAATAACAAGGAATAAGGGTTTGGGCATTTACCCAAACACCTTCAAGGCACGGGCTGTCTAGCCCTTCCTACAACCCTACGGGTTCCTACAAAGGCCCTGACCAGCTCGCCGTGACACGCGGCGACATAAGTGACTGCCCGGGGTCAACCCCGGCCACTCACATACAGGCTTTGCCCGTATCCTACATGGCCGTCTGGGACCACCCGGGGGCACCCCGACGTTAAGCCACGCCATGTGGCACCCAGTGAAAGGGCTGCGGGCCCACCCCGAGACACTTCGTTCAACCCTTCAAGGTCAAAGGGAGACCCAAGTAACTCAACCACAGGCTCTGGAGGTCCGCAGCACGCGCATACGGCTCACACACGTGTGTTCGACATTTTTTCGAACACCGTGTGGGCGCATATGTTCCAGCCCTTCTACAAAAAACCACGGGCCACCCCGTGATTTCAGCACACTAATTGGCTCCTATAGTGAACCCCCAGCAAGCCGGGGCCACCCCCGACCCTCAGATACGTGGCGACGAGCCACTCAACTCAAGCACTCGGGCCAACCCGAGGCTACCCTGCCAACCCGCCGTGCAACATGGCACGTAGCTTGAGACACGACCCATGTCCCAAAAGATGCCTCTACTAAGCTCCCACGGGCTCCCTTCTTCAACCCAAGTCCCACCTCGGGGCCCCTCGGTCATCTACCCAAGTCATTCGTCAATCCAGGGTGTGTCGGACACTTACCCGAACACCTTGCGAGCGACTACGACAACTCGAAGAATGATGGCCTCCACGGGCCCATCCGAGTTTCCCGGAGCTTAACGTCCTTCAAAGGACGCTTGCAGAAGACACAAGGAGAGCGGGGGCCATCCCTCGGGGTCACAATCGGCCCCGAGGCTAGTTCGCCCTGGGGCGCGGCCGCGCCCCCCCCAGGTAGGGTGAACTCCCCGGGAGTCGCACCCTCCTTCCAGCCTGGTGGTCCCACGACCCCACTCAACCTCAGTTCGTCCAGTTTGCGGTCCTACGACGCGGTTCGTGTGTCGCACCAGTTCGAGAAGTCAACACGTGGATGCGGGAGCGCAAAGCGACAGCACGCGGGAATTTCACAAGTCGACGTGCATAGAAGCCTCTGCAAGCCTCCACGTATCCTCCCAGCCAAGTTGTCCTTTTCTTCTTAGTTAATTTAGGAAGAAATAGACCCAAAAACTAGATTTTATAGTGGGGACCGATCTCTCTCTCTCCCTAGTTACCCAGCCCGCCTGAACCACCCTGGGGGGGGTTTAGGCGGACCAGCCCAGCCCCCTGGGCTGGTCCGCATAAACCCCTTCGCTTCAATTAAAAAAATTGCTTTTTATTAAAAAAGGGCCAAACCCAGCCCGCCTAAACCCCCTGGGGTGAGGTTTAGGCAGACCAGCCTGGACCCCCCAGGCTGGTTCGCCTAAACCCCCTGGGGGAGGGGGTTTAGGCGGACCAGCCCAGCCCCCTGAGACTGGTCCGCCTAAACCCTTCCCAGCCCATCCTTTTTACAAAAAACACCCTCCGTAAGGGGTTTACGCGGGCTAGCTTGACCCTATCAACCTAGTCCCCTTAACCCATACTATTCATGGGGTTTACGTGGGCTAGCTTGACCCTATCAACCTAGTCCCCCTAAACCCACACTATTCATGGGGTTTATGCGGGCTAGCTTGACCCTATCAACCTAGCCCTCCTAAACCCTTCCTAACCCTTCAACTTCTCTATAAAAACCACTTAGAAGCTCAAGGGGTGAACAACAGATGACAAGCACATAGAAGCTCCAAGACATCCGGCCTTCAAGCTTCAAGTGGCTCCGGACAACGAGCTAAGGAGAATTGTGTATGGGTGACTTGTTCGTCGGCTTAGTACGCCGGGGGTATGTAGTTTGCATTTTCCTCATGCCGTATTTAGTCGTAACATACAAGTCGACACACACCATGTGCGAGACATCATGACAAGGGCGAACATCCCCTCATGCCGGGATTCCCCCTCGCATGTCCGTCGGTTCCAACCACGCACGTACCATGATGTCACGCTCTCCCGCAGTCATGGGGCCACGTTCGACCGCTCTACTCGGGCTGTGACCGCCCCCCACCCAGACACTGGATCGATGCATCCCTCCAGTCATCCAGTCATAAGCCCCCTTGTTCGGCACCACCACCATGGCCTACGCCACAGGAGGGGCCCTCTATAAAACACATATGTGTTCGTCTATCACACATTGACCCGGGGACCGATCATCACGTCGGAATTGTCCCATGGCGTGCACCAGTTGTACCCTGGCCACTACGGCCCACCTGTAAAGAAATGTATATCTCAAAGATTACACCGCCAATTGGACAAATGCTCTCGCATCCACGTTCAGGCCCCCAGCTTTCTATCTACACCACTCAGCATCCGTGCCAAACATCCTAGCCCCAGTAAACGTCCCTCAGTCGAAAGCGCACCCACAGCTGCGGAATGCCCCCAGCCCTCTACCCATGGATTCAAACTTATATACAGACTTTTCTTCAACTTAGAATGAAGGTATTCGGATTCAATCCGATGTAAATAAACACTGATTGCTTGCGGCCGGTGTGGAAAGACGTCCAGTACACGATTCCCGCAATCACCTACGCACTCGCACTCATGGAACCCCTTCTCTCCACGTGTCGCCCGATCGCCCGAGCCCACATGCCACGTCCTGGTGATGCTTCTCCGGTCAACCCTTGGTTCCATGGGTGATTGTTGAGAAATCGACTAGCACGCCGACACTCCGTCCGGTTAACCCTTATCCTGACACTTTCGTGCCATTCGACCCATTTCGACTTTCCGTGAAAGGAGAGTGCCTGATACCGCCGTGAGAGGCATGCAATCGTAAGGAGGATACCCGAGATACATCAAACTCCCGCGTCTTCCTTCCCTGCTGTATCCCTTCCTTCACCCCGGTTATTCGGCAGATAAAAAAACCCGCGTAAATAGGGAGGATGGCACGCTCGGTGGGACGTCTCCCGCCTTCCTTTTTTTTTAAGAAGAAAAGTCTATGCCAATCCTGAAGCCCTGGTGCCCTTTCCCTATCCTTACAGGAGAGGCAGGGGAGGGTACTCGTGCGCACATTCTCTAGCAGCTTCTGGTTCACGTTCTGACCGTCGGACCACGCTCGGCGACTGTCAGCAACCGTCACCTCCGTAACACCCAGCTCTCCAGCAACCATGGCGGCTGTCACCTACTACCCCAACGTCATTGCCACCCACGCCCGGGTGGGCTACTTGGTGACGCCGATCACTTTCGGCAGCTTCGCTCTTATTATCCGATCACCCAACTTCTTGGGTATGAACCTTGTGGCTGCTCCTCAGCCAACCCCAGTTTCTTCGTTGGCTCCTGTGGCCAATGCGCCATGCGCATTTCCAACACCGGTGTCGCACCTGAGCGCCAGGCACCGGACCACCACCACTGGCCCCTACAGGGTTCCCAGATCAACACTGGCCCGGGTAAGCGCTAGCTCTAGAGGCCAGTCTCATCCGATCTCTGGCACGGGCCCCACGCCCCAGACTTCAGTCACTACCCCAGCACCTTCCTCGGGATTCCAACCCTGAGCTCCAACAAAGCCGGCACCCAACACGGGCTCCCAGCCCCGGGTCCATGGCTTCCCAGCATCTCGGGTCTCCAACCCAGAGCCGCAGCCAAGCCGGCACCCAGCATGGGCTTCCAGCCCCGAGTCCACATTTTCCCGACACCTTCCTCGAGCATCCAACCCCGAGCTCTAGTAAAATCGGCACCCAACACGGACTCCCAGCCCCGGGTCCGTGACATCCCAGCATCTTCCCCGGGTCTCCAACCCCAAGCCACAGCCAAGCCGGCACCCAGCACGGGCTCCCAGCACCGGGTCCACAGCTTCCCGGTACCTTCCTCGGGCTTCCAACCCCGAGGTCCAGTAAAGCCGGCACCCAACACGGGCTCTCAGCCCCGGGTCCATTGCTTCCCAGCATCTTCCTCGGGTCTCCAACCCCGAGCCGCAGCCAAGCCGGCACCCAGCACGGGCTCCCAGCCCCGAGTCTAGGGCTCCTCAATACCTTCCTCGGGCCCGCGGGCCCGAACCCCGGCAAAGCCGACCCTCAATATGGGATCCCAGCCCCGAGTTCGCGGCTCTCCGATATCACACTCGCGACCCTGGTTTCGGGCTCCAGTAGAACCGACTCTCCACGCGGGTCTCCTACCCAGGGGGCAAGGTTCCTCAGCACCCTCCTTGGGCCTTCCGACCCGAGCCCAGACTGTGCCGACACCTACTGTGGGTCCCCGACCCAAGGGCGTTGTCACCTCAGCACTTATGACAGCATTGCTCCTCGGTGCAAGAGTGTCATCTCGAGCATCGGCAACACTTCTATCGGCGCAGGAAAAGGCTTATACCCGGGTCGCCCGGCCATCGACCCCCGACGTAGGTCTCATACCCCAGGGGCCGGTCCTAGTACCTCTGACTGACAGCTCCACACTATCGGTCGCTCCAAGTCAGGTTTTCTCGATCTACCATCTTGGGGTGGAGTCTTCCTCAACTCCTCAGAAGAAGCGTCGCCATGGCCGCAAAGGCAGGCGGCTCGCTGCTACAACCAGCAACTCTGGCAAGACTGTTCTTGTCGTCGACTTGCGGATCCGTCTCGACGGGGGTGAACCAATCATACCCAAGGAACGGACCGTTCCCACCATTCCCACCTCCAATCGTTTTGAGCTCTTGCGACAAACATGAAAGGACGGGGCGAAGCTTAAAGGAGCGGGTTCCTCGGCCGCAGCCCGGGGGCACCCACCACAGCCTGACAAACGGCCTCCCGAGACAACTCGTCGGAAGAGCGGCGACAAGGGAGACTAGAAATCTGACTTGAGGAGAATCTGGGACACCCTAGAAGAAGCTCAAGCCGTTCGAAGGGCGCGTATTATAAACCCACTACGAGTGCTCAGACGCGACATCAGACGGGATGTGGTTGGCCTCATAATAGCACCGTCTGACGACGCCCAGTCGTCTAACGTCCCCCGCACAAGCAAGCGGAGGCAAAGGCGAGCCCACTCCCAGGCCCTCCAGCAACCTATTCTGGACTCTCCTCTGACCGATATCGGGAGTGAGCCCCCTCTGCAACACACCTCGATCTTTCACAGACAAGGGGCGCCTGTCCGCCCCGAGCGGCACCCGCGCCATCAGGGGGCTGTGTTCATCAATGACGTGGTTCAAGTGTTCGCGTGCTACACCACCGAACATCAGTCGGACACCAAGTCTAATGATCTGAATCAGCCTCTGTCCCACTTCAGGAGGCCGCACCATCAGGCTCTGCCACCTCCCCCAACATGTCACATCGGCACTTCTGCCGCACTTTAGGCATCGGAACGCGCGGAAGAACTCCCGGTGGAACACCGCGACCCTAGTATCAATGCAGAGCCGGTCAACAACGACCCTCCTGTTGGGACGCTTAGGGTGATCTAGAGGGGGGTGAATAGATCAAACACCCGATAAAAACCAACTACAGCAGAATCAAATGCAGAATGAGAAATTCTGCTAAACAGATAGAATGCACAAATCAAAGACCAACCAGAACTGCTGAAGAACCGACTTAAACAAACATCTACTGCGCAAGCTACTAGAATAAAGAGGCGATGCAAACCACAAAGCAATCACACTGTAGACAGAGGTTTTCAGGTGGTTCGGTCCTCCAGACCTACATCCACCCCACACTCAACCCGAGTGTGGATTACTGCTGACTCACAGCTTGAACCGCTGGGCCTCACAGCTTGCCTACAACCCGCTGAGCCTCACAGCTTGCTGTCCAGTGGAATCCTCCACCGCAACCACTGGGGAGTACAGCTTGACCCGTCCAGAGGCAGCACCTCAGTAAACGCTGACTAACAGCTTGATGAAAGGAGTTCGAAAAACAAAATAGAAACAAACGAAAAGGAAAAAGAATCCCTGCAGGGAATGTAGCTCAAACAAGTGAGCAAAACTCAGATCTGGTTTTGAACCAAAGATCTGAGGAACATCTCTCTCAACTCTTCTCTCTCTCAACTCTCTTTCTTTTCTCTCTTTCTATTCTCTTCTGCTGGATCGAAAGGGCTCTCTGCTCTTCTGCTTTTCTTTCAAGTCTTCTGTATTCGATCAGTCTTCTTCAGATGGAAGAAGCTTGGTATATATAGCAACAGCTAGGGCGTGTGTCCTCCACATTTCCCGCCCAGAAGGTTCCTCCACGTGTCATCATCCTGTCAGCCCTTTCAGCCTCGGATCACGTGCCTTCATTAAGCTCCACGAGCAGTACCTGTCAGACAGAGAGAATTATCAGTTTGAGTAAGCAAAGTATGTACATCAAGAATGAATGCACAATGGCTGTATGGACTTTGCGTTCTGAACAATGAACATACTTGCCACCTGAAGTGTGTAATGCAGTGTGTAGACTTTGCAGTGTATGGACTTTGTAATGCGAAGACAAAGCATGTACAGACTTGGAAATGCTTGAATCACATAATGCACTGGCTAGAGTTATGAGTGTATAGACTATGCTGCAGTATGCATATGGTGAAGTATGTACATTGACGATAAATGAGATGCAGCTTAACAAGCATAGACTTGATGCTCACACGGCTGTACATACTTACATGAGACGTTGGGTGAGACGCAGGATGTACAGACTTGCTGTGTGAAATGCATGCGGTAGCTAATGTACATACTTGGCCAATGTACAGACTTGCTGTGTGAAATGCATGCGGCAGCCAATGTACATACTTGGCCAATGTACATACTTAGCCGAATGAACCACAAGCGGCGATGTACATACTTGGCCAATGTACAGACTTAGCAGTATAGCATGAGACGCTAAGTGAGACTGACCGATGTATAGACTTTGTGATGTGACACAATATGCAGCGGAGGACAATGATACTAGTTTGATGTGACGCGACTCCCTTGGACCTAGGATAGCAAGCAACACTCGAGTTCGGCAACGTCACACTAGCGGACTCACTCGCGTAGGCACACTCGGGTCCGAAGGAGGACCGACGATGGCGGTGAGGGTCCGGGGGTTGGACCTCATGGTCCCAAGGGTTTGGCTAGCTAGGAAGGGACCCCAATGGGCCAGGGATGCCCGATTTCAAGGGCGGCCGGCACGCCGAGGGCGTGGGATGCAATGGCTCTCTCTCAACTTGCTCCGCGGCGAACACAAGAATTGATTGAATTGTGGGTCGGTTGCTCGTCTCACTTCCGACGGGCAACTAAGAGCGATACTAAGCTAGCAATGGTAATAACCAGCAGCGAAGAGTGGCCAGGAGCTCACCTGATCGGCGTGAAGACGCCGATCCCGGTCGGAGACGAGGGCGAGCGGGGAAGTGTGCTCCCCGCACACTGCGCCGGTGAAGCTTCAAAACCTGTTCAAGAGTACAATTACTACACCTCGTGCAGGAGGGTGATCTCGGGGGGTGGGAATTGGTTAATTACAAACAAACACTACCACCACGTAGGGTGGGGTGGTAAGCCGGCCAGGCGGGGATGGGAGGACGGACCGAAATGGTAGAAAGGAAATCAATGTGGGTTCAGCTGTAATCTGGACGGCTGGACAGGGTGTTGTTGTTGGCTCTGTCCCGGGCTTGTCCGGACTCCGAATTGAGCGAAACCACCTCGCAATTCTTCCTGACTTGAAGCCGATGTTGTCTAAATTTTGGGGCGGCCTTTGGAGTCAGGGACTGGCAGCACTGGTGACTGAACCAGGACAGTTGGTGTGGTCTCTGGCCGGACCTGTTCTGTAGAAGTAGGTTGCAGATGCTGTCACGGGCGCTCCCGAACTCCGATTGGCACGAAATCAGCGGTGTCGTCTCCGTGTCGAGGTAGCTTTCAGCTGGAGTTGGTGGGGCTGCGATCTGAGGCCATGGACGATCGGTGTGCCCTGAAGAGTAGGCACTGGTCGCTGTAGGCTGCTGGAGGCAGATCCGCGCGACAGAGGGAGAAAATTCGGAACTCTGGCCCCGGGATGCCGAATGAGGTTCTGTTTCTTTCTCCTGGTTGGGGACAGATGAAGGAAGAACTTTGATGAAGGGCCATGGGTCTGAATCCTCCACGATTAGCCGTGGTGCAGCAACGAACCGGGTTGCAGACTCTGGCCGCAGTGGCTACCAGATGCGAGCAGTGGATTGCAGAAGTTGTCCCGGCCGCTCCCGGATGCCGAATCATGAACCGTCGGAGTCGCTGGAACCGTGGACAAAGCCTCTTACAGCAAAACTGACGAAAACACCTTCTGAGGTCGGGCTGGACAGGGGGACGCCGATGAGTGTATGCTGGTCGCAGAAGACTGGAGAAGGCAGCCTCGTGCGACTGGAGGAAAAAAATCAGAACTTGGGGTCCCGGATGCCGAATGTAGCTCTGCTTCTTTCTCCTGGTCCGGGACAGGGGAAAGAAGAACTTTGAAGAAGGAGCTTTAGCCTGATTCCTTCGCCGTTGGTCGTGAAGCAGCTTCCAATCGGGCTCAGGCTTTCTGCAGGTGGTGTCTGGCGCAGTCAGGGTAGGATAGCTCTCACGGGCGGCTACGAACTCGGAATTGCACGATTCTTCTTCGGCTGCGTAGTGGACTGGACACCCTTTCCATAAATGTATGGTACGCCACTGGATGTCGCCGTATGAATCCGGCACAGCTTCTGAAAGTCGTAGTTCGTTCTGCCACCTGCAGACTATCAAAGTAGAGGGAGGGGATGGTGGAAGATCTAGTGATAGGGGTGAGGATAGGCAATGGTGGAGATGGTGGTGTGGAAGGTAGATGGGGGTAGGGTGTTTTTGGGGGTGTGGAGGGGAATGGAGCAGGGGAGATGGAGGTCCAAGATGGTGGAGGGGGGGGGGGAGGCCGCGGCTAGGAGAGAGGGGGATGGGGGTGGTCGGCCAAGGCAATGGAGGTGGAGAGGGGTTGAGGGGTTCGACCCTAGGAGGGAGGGGAAGGGGGTGGACGACCTAGGGAGATGATGGGCTGTATTGGGGAGAGGAAGAGTCTTCTAGGGAGGTGGATGGGTGCGTGGGGAAGGGGGATGGATGCTTTGGGAAGGTGGAAGGGTGCTTGGGGAGGTGGAATGAGTAATGGAGAGAAGTAATGGGGCCTTGGGAGTTGAAGGGACTTGCCTAGGTGGCAAGTGAGGTGGCAAGGGGTGAGGAGAGAGGGGAATTTCGAACTAGAGAGAGAGGGAGGGAGGAGAGAGAGGGGGTTCGCCCCTAGGAGAGAGGGAGTGAGAGAATTAGAGAGAGAGAGAGAGAGAGATAGACTCAAAGGGGATTCAAGTGGATTTCAAGCTTTCATTCATTCATCAATTACCCTCTTCAAGTGGGGGATTGGGGTCCTTATATAGAAAATCCACAATTTACAATAAGCCCTCACATTGTGGACAACTGACAGAAGACCAAAGGTTGGGGAAGGGGGCGCCCATGTGCCAGGCCCAATGAACAGGCCCAATAACCTACTAAGCTAGTTAATGAAGCTTGGACTTAGGTAAATGACTAACTAACTTAGGTAATAGACTCAATAAAGGGAAAATTACATAGATAAGACTCAAGAAAAAATGAGAGAACTACATGGCTATACTCAGAAAATGATGGCGAACAAAATGGCGAGCAGCAGGACCATGTGAAGGGGTAAGCGATGTCCCCATCATACTCCCGGGGTGCGGAGAACTCGACTCCGTCGAGTAAGGGCCCACCGGGGAAGCAGCTCAGGGCGACCTGCAATCTCCAAACCCATCCTGCACTTGCAACCAGGGGATGGCTCTTCATCCTCTCAAGGCGGCCCGGACACACCCTCGTGCTGGCGTTGGAACCCTGCTTGCATAGTATTGCCCCTCTGTGTACACCTCGGGCTCTCAAGGCTGTTTGGTGGAAGCACTCCGGGGTGTCCCTCTT
Organism: Amorphophallus konjac; assembly: GCA_022559845.1. Lineage (NCBI taxonomy): Eukaryota > Viridiplantae > Streptophyta > Magnoliopsida > Alismatales > Araceae > Amorphophallus > Amorphophallus konjac. The sequence goes on along the minus strand of CM040121.1, from coordinate 289,213,663 downwards.
AAAGGAAGTTATAGGCTCAAAGTACTCACTGGGATTCACCACGGTGCCCATGTAGGGTGCCGGATCAGCCGCATGATAATTGGGGTATATCCCACAGCCCATTAGTAAATCTAATCCATAAGCCAGTTTTGCCAAAGCCACTTGGAACATGAAAGGTCCAAATCCTCGTGCCCTCGATTTGGAGGTGGCCCTAAGATAGAGTCGTTCCAATGCCACCATCGCGAGGTTACCTCCTTGGATTTCAAAGTGCCACCCGTGAGTTATAGCCCGCTCATTATGATCGTCACTACCCATATTTGGATGCTTGCTTGAATGAGTATGCTTTGAGTGATGGTGCGGTGGGGGTGGGAAGTATGTGGTATGCGAAGGGGGACCGGGGCAACCATACATAGACCTATCATTCATGGATGTGATGAGGCATCTTGTGGACTCAGGGGGGCCTGGGAAACCATAGGCGGATCTATTGTGTATGGCTGTGACAGTTACCGGGGGACCCGGACATCCACGTGTGCTCCATTTAAGTGTAAGGGCTATGAAGAATGTGGGTGGACCAGTACAACCAAATGTAGGCCATTTATGCATTGACCCTAAACTGTGCGTGACATGCATGGGAGGGCTGGACTCGTGACCCTTGTCGAATGATGTGACATACCAAGGTGGGTGCTTTCTTCTCCTAGAGATGATGACCATGTGTGTGGGTTTGGGGTGGCTTTTAAGCTCCCATTTGTAAGGGTCGAAGGGATCATAGTAGGTATGCATCATGGGGTGGGGCACTACCTTGTTCCCTACGTGTATACTGCCCATGGTTATGGTTCCCTTGGTGTGGAATGGGTCTAGGACGAGGTGTGTTGGTTCAAGCATGGTTGGTGAGGGTAGGAGGGAGTGGGTGGTGGGTAGGGCGGTCAGGCCCCATGGATTCATTGTCTTCCACAGGGTGGGATCAAAGGGGTCATGGAATGTGTTACCAAGGGTGAGGTATTCTCTCACCTCAAGGTCTCCAAATGATGGTGAGTCCTCCTCCTCAAATGTAGTAATTGAACCGAAGTTCGAGGAGGGTTGGTTGGTCATGTTTGGAGGGCTTGGCATCCTACCTGAAATAAGTATCTCCAATTAGCGGATAGCATCGGGCTCTTCGGGTATGGGGAGGGATAAAAGAAGGCCGCTAGTGTAGCAACCCACAGTGTAAATTGAAGAGATGGACCCGACACATAGATGTAGGAGGTTAAGACTCCTAGGTTGGTCGGCTACCGTGGTCAACATGCCAGTTAGCTTCATTTGCCAAGTTAGACCCTCAAGAAAATCCTCTAATGTTTCCACCTGATAGGATGATTGGATTGTGGTGTGATAGGTGGATACGGGTACTATAGGAAGATTTTGCTCCATGGGTGGGTAAGCATGGACCACGAGATCTCCCAATGGGTTCTCCTTTAGCCAATGTGAAAGGGGTTCTCCTATGATAAGCTAGGTCCTTATTGAGGAGGGTGGTGTAAGGTGAAGACCACCATGTGAAGTTCCTTCTTCTTCCTGGACATGGGCGATCTCTATAACGGTGGTTGGTGTGTTCACCTCTATGGGGTCGGGTATGGGAATCATGGGTTCCTCTATCAAGGAGGTGAGATGGTCCCTTGAGGGTGGGGTGGTGAGGGTAGGTGTGTGGTACCCCCGGGGTGGGAGGTAAAGGGGAACTTGGTTTGGGATCGGTAAGGGGAGAAGTGGGGGCCTAGGTTGGGGTTGGGTAGGGATTGGTAGTGGAAGATGGATGGGTTGAGGAGGATTGGGTTGATTGGTTTTAGGGGGTGTGTCTCTTTTAGGGGAAGATGGAGGGGTGGTTTTGGGGACCAAGTAAGTTTGTGGAGTGTGGATTGGTGGGAGAGTTTTGGGTGGGGTGGTGGTGGTCATCATGGGCCTAGGTGGAGTGGACATGGGGTCCATACGGGTTGGAATGGTGAGGGTGGAGTGAGCCATGATGCTTCCTCCACTTGGGATGGGAACTTCTTGGCCTAACCCGTGATATTGTGATTCATACTCCTCTTCCCAATAGGGGGAGGCCTCATATTCCTCAACTTCAATCTCATTCCTTTGTGGTGTGGGGGTCTTGCTCTCCAGGGGAGTGGGAAGGCCTTTTGGCGATGGGGTGGTGCAAGTTGGAATTATTTGGGGTGGTGGAGTTTGGACCCTAAGGGAGGTGAAGATATTCTTAATCTCAATCCTTAGTTCTTCTAATGAGTCTTGGGGCCTTTTGGGTGGTGGGGTTTGGGTCCTAGTGGAGGCCTTAGGTTGACTGGGAGGAAAAGGGGGAGTGGGAGTGCTCCTCGGGTTATGGTCCTCACGGTAGGAGTGGGACGGTCGGGGAGCGTAGATCTTCCTAAGCTCACTCTTCATCTCTTCCCATGAGTGAATGCGCTCTTGCCCCCAAACCCTTCTGAATCTCTCTTTGTGTTCCCACATTTTCTTAGCTAGACCCCGAAGTCGTGCCTTGGCCCTGCGGACTCTCTCGGATCCATATACCCAAGTTCTTTCAAAGTCCCTTTCCATGGTATTCTCCCACCTAAGATAGGCATGAGGATCTCCATCAAAATGAAGGTCCTCATCTACAATGTAGTCCATGTGGAGGGGGTCAATCGGACCATTTGGCCAACGAGGGGTATGCATGATGATCGGGTGATGAATGCAACTGCCCTAGGACAAGACTTAGTAGAGACAAGTCTAGAACCTGGCTCTGATACCAATTTGATGTGACACAATATGCAGCGGAGGACAATGATACTAGTTTGATGTGACGCGACTCCCTTGGACCTAGGATAGCAAGCAACACTCGAGTTCGGCAACGTCACACTAGCGGACTCACTCGCGTAGGCACACTCGGGTCCGAAGGAGGACCGACGATGGCGGTGAGGGTCCGGGGGTTGGACCTCATGGTCCCAAGGGTTTGGCTAGCTAGGAAGGGACCCCAATGGGCCAGGGATGCCCGATTTCAAGGGCGGCCGGCACGCCGAGGGCGTGGGATGCAATGGCTCTCTCTCAACTTGCTCCGCGGCGAACACAAGAATTGATTGAATTGCGGGTCGGTCGCTCGTCTCACTTCCGACGGGCAACTAAGAGCGATACTAAGCTAGCAATGGTAATAACCAGCAGCGAAGAGTGGCCAGGAGCTCACCTGATCGGCGTGAAGACGCCGATCCCGGTCGGAGACGAGGGCGAGCGGGGAAGTGTGCTCCCCGCACACTGCGCCGGTGAAGCTTCAAAACCTGTTCAAGAGTACAATTACTACACCTCGCGCATGAGGGTGATCTCGGGGGTGGGAATTGGTTAATTACAAACAAACACTACCACCACGTAGGCTGGGGCGGTAAGCCGGCCAGGCGGGGATGGGAGGACGGACCGAAATGGTAGAAAGGAAATCAATGTGGGTTCAGCTGCAATCTGGACGGCTGGACAGGGTGTTGTTGTTGGCTCTGTCCCGGGCTTGTCCGGACTCCGAATTGAGCGAAACCACCTCGCAATGCTTCCTGACTTGAAGCCGATATTGTCTGAATTTTGGGGCGGCCTTTGGAGTCAGGGACTGGCAGCACTGGTGACTGAACCAGGACAGTTGGTGTGGTCTCTGGCCGGACCTGTTCTGTAGAAGTAGGTTGCAGATGCTGTCACGGGCGCTCCCGAACTCCGATTGGCACGAAATCAGTGGTGTCGTCTCCATGGTCGAGGTAGCTTTCAGATGGAGTTGGTGGGGCTGCGATCTGAGGCCGTGGACGATCGGCGTGCCCTGAAGAGTAGGCACTGGTCGCTGTAGGCTGCTGGAGAAAGATCCGCACGACAGAGGGAGAAAATTCAGAACTCTGGCCCCGGGATGCCGAATGAGGTTCTGTTTCTTTATCCTGGTTGTGGACAGATGGAGGAAGAACTTTGATGAAGGGCCGTGGGTCTGAATCCTCCACGATTAGCCGTGGTGCAGCGACGAACCGGGTTGCAGACTCTGGCCGCAGTGGCTACCAGATGCGAGCAGTGGATTGCAGAAGTTGTCCCGGCCGCTCCCGGATGCCGAATCATGAACCGTCAGAGTCGCTGGAACCGTGGACAAAGCCTCTTCACAGAAAAACTGACGGAAACACCTTCTGTGGTTAGGGTGGACAGGGGGACGCCGATGAGTGTATGCTGGTCGCAGAAGACTGGAGAAGGCAGCCTCGTGCGACTGGAGGAAAAAAATCATAACTTGGGGTCCCGGATGCCGAATGTAGCTATGCTTCTTTCTCCTGGTCCGGGACAGGGGGAGGAAGAACTTTGAAGAATTAACTTTAGCCTGATTCCTTCGCCGTTGGTCGTGAAGCAGCTTCCAATCGGGCTCAGGCTTTCTGCAGGTGGTGTCCGGCGCAGTTGGGGTAGGATAGCTCTCACGGGCGGCCACAAACTCGGAATTGCACGATTCTTCTTCGCCTGCGTAGTGGACTGGACGCCCTTTCCAGAAATGTATGGTACGCCACTGGATGTCGCCGTATGAATCCGGCACAGCTTCTGCAAGTCGTAGTTCGTTCTGCCACCTGCAGACTATCAAAGTAGAGGGAGGGGATGGTGGAAGATCTAGTGATAGGGGTGAGGATAGGCAATGGTGGAGATGGTGGTGTGGAAGGTAGATGGGGGTAGGGTGTTTTTGGGGGTGTGGAGGGGAATGGAGCAGGGGAGATGGAGGTCCAAGATGGTGGAGGGGGGGGGGAGGCCGCGGCTAGGAGAGAGGGGGATGGGGGTGGTCGGCCAAGGCAATGGAGGTGGAGAGGGGTTGAGGGGTTCGACCCTAGGAGGGAGGGGAAGGGGGTGGACGACCTAGGGAGATGATGGGCTGTATTGGGGAGAGGAAGAGTCTTCTAGGGAGGTGGATGGTTGCTTGGGGAAGGGGGATGGATGCTTTGGGAAGGTGGAAGGGTGCTTGGGGAGGTGGAATGAGTAATGGAGAGAAGTAATGGGGCCTTGGGAGTTGAAGGGACTTGCCTAGGTGGCAAGTGAGGTGGCAAGGGGTGAGGAGAAAGGGGAATTTCGAACTAGAGAGAGAGGGAGGGAGGAGAGAGAGGGGGTTCGCCCCTAGGAGAGAGGGAGTGAGAGAATTAGAGAGAGAGAGAGAGAGATAGACTCAAAGGGGATTCAAGTGGATTTCAATCTTTCATTCATTCATCAATTACCCTCTTCAAGTGGGGGATTGTGGTCCTTATATAGAAAACTCACAATTTACAATAAGCCCTCACATTGTGGACAACTGACAGAAGACCAAAGGTTGGGGAAGGGGGCGCCCATGGGCCAGGCCCAATGAACAGGCCCAATAACCTACTAAGCTAGTTAATGAAGCTTGGACTTAGGTAAATGACTAACTAACTTAGGTAATAGACTTAATAAAGGGAAAATTACATAGATATGACTCAAGAAAAAATGAGAGAACTACATGGCTATACTCAGAAAATGATGGCGAACAAAATGGCGAGCAGCAGGACCATGTGAAGGGGTAAGCGATGTCCCCATCACTTTGCCAATGTACAGACTTTGCAGGATACTCATGAGACGCTGAATGAGATGGTGCATGCGATGCGATGTCCAGACTTAGCATGAGACGCAACCTGAGACACTCAATGTACAGACTTAGAGTTCGTGCATGCTGCAGTGCTAATGTATAGACTTAGAGTTCTGCAGCCAGACAAATGAATGCACAGTCAATGTATAGACTTGCTAACATGCATGAACAAGTGGCGATGTATAGACTTGGCCAATGCAGCGATGTATGGACTTGCACAGTTCTAGCTAAGGGATGTATAGACTTTATGTGATAGTCCAATGTACAGACTTGGTGTTCTGAACGTAGGTATAGATAAGGAGTGTATAGACTTGCTCAGTTCAGAACGTAGGTAAAGATGCAATGTATAGACTTAACATATGCACTGGCTGTACAGACTTAGCCACGAGCTAAACTATCGGATGTATAGACTTTGCTGAGTTCAGCAGGTGGATGTACAGACTTGAGATGAATACATGAACAATCCGATGTACAGACTTACCACCTAGACGATGTTCAGACAAGGCTGCAATGTGTAGACTTGTGACAATGTGCAAACATTGCAGCAAAGAATGTATAGACTATATGGCGTGCAATGTGGCAAGGCAGCAATGAATACTAAGCACAATGACTGGCTCACTGTGATACTCTCACTGTGTTGCTATCATCAAAACAAAATATCATATGCTTGTGCCTAAGGGCCACAACATTCTCCCCCTTTTTGATGATGGCAACAAAGTGACAGTGAGTCACCAAATTAAACTTCTCCCCCTTTGACATGATCAATAAGAAAGAAAAACATGAGTGCAAAGTGCAGTATACATGCAGAGTTTTCTTTAGAACAACTCAAACTCCCCCTGAATGAAAAAACTCCCCCTGAATTATATCTCCCCCTTTGAGAAGGAATATGGACAGATGAAATAGATGATCAAAAGGTAGGGAAGGAACATGAATAAGGTAAGGGGTCACTACACAACAGTCGAAGCATTGGTTCAGAAAATGAGCATGATTATAGACAACTGTTAAAGTATAAAGATCAACAATTTACTGTCTTTAAAGAGTTTAGGTTTAACAGTGATAAATATAGAGTAAAGCAACTGACCACTGAAAAAGAGTTAGACACCATTTAAAGCAATGAATCTAAGGCACATGGTTTTAATAGAGAAGTCAGAAATAATACCCTTTGTGATTAAACATGGAAGTTCAAGAAAGGTAACTTGAATATGTATTGAGAAAAACAATTTACACTCAATGACTTTTGATTTCAAAGGGTTACAGTAGTTTATTTTTCACTTTTTAATTTTCAGAAACTGAGCTAAGTGAATAGACCAGTGGCATTTATGCTGTTGACATTAGGTGTACACCTTGATCAAAGGCAGGTACCCCAGTTACTAGGCATCAACTACTAGATCTACTTCAGATTAAGACCTACAAGGAACAATTTTCACCTTTGACATTAAGGGCACACCTTGATCAGAGGCCAGTACCCCCAGTTACTTGGTGAAGACTCCCCCTATAGATTTGACCCTATGAACAGAGATAGTCTGAATCACTTCATGACTTATGAATTCTCCTGCTTCTTTGGAGGAGATCACAGTTTCTCAGTGCAATTCAGCCATTGCTCTGTCATTGTGTTCAGCTCTTTACATTGATGATCTTATTTACTGCTGCCCTTATTTCTTTTAGAGTGATTGTTTAAAAAACAGTACAAACTCTATTTATCTTTTCTAGACATTATCCAGTTTAACACATTCAGGTATTAAAAAAAAAACTTTTTCTATTCTAACTATGAGACAAAGATTAAGAGCTATAAAAGTTTTCTTTTATCTCAAGTTCTGAAGTGCAGACACTTAACTCTTCAATTTATAAAGGTTAAACCTTTAGTTCCTCTCAATTTGCAAGTGTGATTCTTATAAATGAACAATTGCAATGACCACAGCTCAATGCACTAAACCAGAAGCAAGACTGTTGTTCAGTGAAGGTTAGGGAAATGATGGCAATTGTTAAAAAGTGATAGCAATAGGCATAAAAGTTCAAGAGCATCTGATGTCAAAGATTATGAATGGAGTGAGTGGGAACAATGAGGAGTGAAAAAGATTCAACATACTGAACATAACTCTCAGCTCCCCCTGACACCATGATGCAAAAAAAAATGCTACGCTATGAGTCATTTCTTTTTAAAATTTTCAAATTCAATGATATGCAGTGCACTGCTCTATATGAAGACTGGACCCTATATACCATAGTGGTCATGCAAAGAAATGCAGTGCAAAGTAGTCCTATATGCATTAAACAACTTCCTTGATGCAAATGATATATGCAGACATTAGACACATGCATCAACTATATGCATTAAATGAACCATTCAAACTAAGTGCAATAGATGGCAGAAGAAGAGCATCAAATTTATGCAGAATTAAATTCAGTAGCTGAGTCTGGAATGCAGACTGATCAGCTAGACAAGAAGAGAACATCAGAAATTAAACAACCAAATCAACATGACTTTCTCAATTCTGACGGTAAATCACTTACCTGCTTTACCTGACTGATTTATTTTTACCCTTGGTGTTGCATCAGATTGTTGACAAGGCCTCTAATTTCTTTCAGCTTTTTAGAATTTTTGGCCCTGCCTCTTGTCATATGCCTGGAGTAGCTATTCATGTTTCATCATTTTGTTCCCGGCTACCAGGCATACCTACAAACACACTTAGGGAGCAGATTTTGGAACCCAAGATAGTTTGGGCCCCAAGACAGAAATAGACATCTGAGAGTGAAAACATGACAAAAGCTGTTCAGGGATCCACATTTGTGTGAAAGTGGATGGTTTGGTGGATTCTATAGCTTGAGAGTTCTTTTTGTTATTTTTCTTTTTCTCAGCACCAACAGGTTTAGCTTTCATTTTCTGGTGCTGTGATGGTTTTTGTGTGGTCCTGGCATTCATTTTATTAAAAACATTGTTGTTTTTCTGCCAGTGCCTTGGCCAATAAGTGTATTGGAAGTTGTGGCCAAAATTGGTCCTAGGCTGACCATAGAACACCTGGTGACTAGGACTCCATGTCCTAAAGTGACTATCCCATCTCTTAACTGGCTGAGATCTATAGGGCTGAGTGGGGAAATTTTGATACCTAGACCTCATGTATACAGGGTTCCACCTAAACCTATTAAGTAGTTGTGAGTGATTGTGATGATAGACTTGGGCTCTAGGGAAATAGGGATGTACAAACTGGTTCCTAGCTACACTTGGTCTCCCTGCCACCTTTGACCCTCTAGGTTTCTGCACTGACTTATATTGGGTCTTTTTCTGAGCAGTGGATGGTGGTGGAGATTTAGCAGTCTTGGACTGGGGTTTTGATGTGCTAGCTGGCTGACCCCTAGCCTTGGACTTACCCTTGGGAGAAGAGCATGCAGCTCTAGGCTCTACAACTTTCTGCTTTCCCTTGTCCTTAGCACTGGACACTTTTGATTTTACATTATTGAAAGCAGATTTTTCATTGACCATTTTTATGAGTGGTCCTTTATTCTTTTCTCTCACGAATGAAATGGTTTTCAGTTCAAAACTCTTTTTAGCTGAGGGATTAAAACTGAGACCCTCCTTTCTGAAGTTGACTTTTGACCCTAGCAAGGCATTAAGATTTTCTGTTCCTTGGGTCATGCTTTCAATGATTTTCCTTTTGTCAGAATTATCATTTTCCAGATTTTCAATAGTTTTCTTCAATTCAGCATTCACTGACAAGATAGCTTCTTATTTTTCAATTGAAATCTTTATTTCATTTTCAGACTTCTGAATTTTCAATTTCAACTCATCAACAACATTTTTCAGCAGTTCATTTTCTTTCCTACAATTAATGAAAACATGCTTTAACTCATCAAACTCAGAACATGCACTTTTCAATCTATCATTCTCTAATTGTAGACATGCAACTTTATCAGAAAGTGTTTTATCATTAACCAGAGAATTCATTTTCTTCTTCAAGAGTCTGTTTTCCTTCTTAAGATCATTCGCTTTATCTAACAGTTCTCTATAAGCATCTTCCCAATCAGAAATAGTATAATGTTCGAAAGGGGATGATACCTGATCAGACTCTTCTTCTTCTTCTCCATTTCTGGCCATCAAGTAGATGTCCTTTTTTGATTTTTCACTATCTGAGGAAGTGCTCAGCGTGCCTTCTTCCTCATCACTCCATGTACTGACCATGGCCTTTCCCTTTGGCGCTTTCTTCCATGGTCTTCCTTTCATTTTCTGTAACTCTGGACAATCAGCCTTCATGTGGATAGTCTTCCTGCAATGATAACAAGTATTATCGTCAGATTTTTCAGCAGGGTTAAATTTATACCTGTTTTGCTTTATGCTGTGGTATTTTCTATAGACATTTTCCCCTTCTGTTCTAAGAAATCTTCTGAACTCTCTTGTAATCATAGCTAGTTCATCCTTTTCAAGCTCCGATCTAGATAAGCTCCGATCACTGGATGATCCATTGCATCTGGACTATTTTGAACTACTATGCTTGGCCTTTAGAGCAATAGGCTTCTTGTATTCGAGCTCTTCAGCTTGTAGAAGATTCATCTCGTACGCCATCAAAGAGCCTATCAGCTAATTAGGTTTCATCTTTTGTAGATCTTTTGACTCCTCAACCATAGTTGCTTTGGTATGCCATATCGGAGTCAACGATTGAAGGATCTTCCTCACAACTTCATGATCAGTATATTTTTTTCCCAGATTTCTTAGACCATTTGTTATGATGGTCAGACGAGCATACATTTCGGTCACTGTCTCACCGGGCTTCATCCGAAATGCTTCATACTTTGACACTAGCATATTTGCCCTCGTCTCTCTCACTTGAGATGTTCCCTCATAAATGACTTCAAGGGTATCCCACATCTCCTTCGCCGTCTTGCAGGATGACACTCTATCAAATTCAGTGGGATGGAGTGCACACTGAATGGCGTTGATGGCACTCCAATTCAGAGTAGATTTTCTGATTTCTTCTCTAGTCCACAATTCCTCGTTCTCATGTAGCTCATAAGGACCTCTGCTCACAATTTGCCAGACCTCGTAATCTTTGGCTCTGAGGAAGACCTGCATCCGGTTCTTCCAATATGGGTAGTTTGATCCGTCGAAGAATGGTGGCTTCGTAGTGGACTGTCCCTCTGCTGTTAACCTTCTAGCATCCATGACCATTCCTCTTTAGGATGTTAGTCCTGCACAAAGAGTTAGGCTCTGGTACCAATTGTTGGGACGCTTAGAGCGATCTAGAGGGGGGTGAATAGATCAAACACCCGATAAAAATCAACTACAGCAGAATCAAATGCGGAATGAGAAATTCTGCTAAACAGATAGAATGCACAAATCAAAGACCAACCAGAACTGCTGAAGAACCGACATAAACAAACATCTACTGCGCAAAGTACTAGAATAAAGAGGCGATGCAAATCACAAAGCAATCACACAGTAGACAGAGGTTTTTAGGTGGTTCGGTTCTCCAGACCTACATCCACCCCACACTCAACCTGAGTGTGGATTACTACTGACTCACAGCTTGAACCGCTGGGCCTCATACCTTGCCTACAACCCACTGAGCCTCACAGCTTGCTGTCTAGTAGAATCCTCCACTGCAACCGCTGGGGATTACAGCTTGACCTGTCCAGAGGCAGCACCTCTGCAAACGCTGACTAACAGCTTGATGACAGGAGTTCGAAAAACAAAACAGAAACAAACGAAAAGGAAAAAGAATCCCTGCAGGGAATGTAGCTCAAACAAGTGAGCAAAACTCAGATCTGGTTTTGAACCAAAGATCTGAGGAACATCTCTCTCAACTCTTCTCTCTCTCAACTCTCTTTCTTTTCTCTCTTTCTATTCTCTTCTGGTGGATCAAAAGGGCTCTCTGCTCTTCTGCTTTTCTTTCAAGTCTTTTGTATTCGATCAGTCTTCTTCAGATGGAAGAAGCTTGGTATATATAGCAGCAGCTAGGGCGTGTGTCCTCCACATTTCCCGCCCAGAAGGTTCCTCCACGTGTCATCATCATGTTAGCCCTTTTAGCCTCGGATCACGTGCCTTCATTAAGCTCCACGAGCAGTACCTATCAGACAGAGAGAATTATCAGTTTGAGTAAGCAAAGTATGTACATCAAGAATGAATGCACAATGGCTGTATGGACTTTGCGTTCTGAACAATGTACATACTTGTCACCTGAAGTGTGTAATGCAGTGTGTAGACTTTGCAGTGTATGGACTTTGTAATGCGAAGACAAAGCATGTACAGACTTGGAAATGCTTGAATCACAGAATGCACTGGCTAGAGTTATGAGTGTATAGACTATGCTACAGTATGCATATGGTGAAGTATGTACATTGACGATAAATGAGATGCAGCTTAACAAGCACAGACTTGATGCTCACACGGCTATACATACTTACATGAGACGCTGGGTGAGACGCAGGATGTACAGACTTGCTGTGTGAAATGCATGCGGCATCCAATGTACATACTTGGCCAATGTACAGACTTGCTGTGTGAAATACATGCGGCAGCCAATGTACATACTTGGCCAACGTACAAACTTAGCCGAATGAACCACAAGCGGCGATGTACATACTTGGCCAATGTACAGACTTAGCAGTATAGCATGAGACGCAAAGTGAGACTGACCGATGTACAGACTTTGCTAATGTACAGACTTTGCAGTATACTCATGAGATGCTGAATGAGACGGTGCATGCGATGCGATGTCCAGACTTAGCATGAGACGCAACCTGAGACACTCAATGTACAGACTTAGAGTTCGTGCATGCTACAGTGCTAATGTATAGACTTAGAGTTCTACAGCCAGACAAATGAATGCACAGTCAATGTATAGACTTGCTAACATGCATGAACAAGTGGCGATGTATAGACTTGGCCAATGCAGCGATGTATGGACTTGCACAGTTCTAGCTAAGGGATGTATAAACTTTATGTGATAGCCCAATGTACAGACTTGGTGTTCTGAACGTAGGTAAAGATAAGGAGTGTATAGACTACTCAGTTCAGAACGTAGGTAAAGATGCAATGTATAGACTTAACATATGCACTGGCTGTACAGACTTAGCCATGAGCTGAACTATCGGATGTATAGACTTTGCTGAGTTCAGCTGGTGGATGTACAGACTTGAGATGAATGCATGAACAATCCGATGTACAGACTTACCACCTAGATGATGTTCAGACAAGGCTGCAATGTGTAGACTTGTGACAATGTGCAAACGTTGCAGCAAAGAATGTGTAGACTATATGGCGTGCAATGCAGCAAGGCAGCAATGAATACTAAGCACAATGACTGGCTCACTGTGATACTCTCACTGTGTTGCTATCATCAAAACAAAATATCATATGCTTGTGCCTAAGGGGCACAACACCTCCTGCGAACGAGGCTCATGAAGTGACCCTCAATACTCTCTTGAAGGAGAACCAGCATCTGAAGGCCCTCCTGCAAGACCTCCTCCAAGAACGGGACCTTCATCCTTAGCAACCTGCTAGGCCCCAGGCTGAGGCACCGGCACTCCTGACGGCCCGTGATTATGCCAACACCTCAGCGGCGATTGCCTGAACCCCGTTGGCAACTAGGTTTGGCACGCCCCTGATTGAGGCCCAGCCACGAGCCTCCAACATGCCAACGCCGTAAAATCTCCTGGCGCAACGCCAGCTGATCGAGCGTATTATCGAGATAAAGCTCACCCAGTATGGTGAAGGGGTTGCCACAGTAGACCTCTACAGTGTGCCCTACCCGCTTCACCACCAGCTGAAAAAGCTTCCCCCAGAGTACTCCAAGCCCCCGAAGCTACAAAAGTTCGACAGGCAGGGGTCACCACATGAACACTTGGCCTACTATGTTACGGCCATGGGTGAGTTAGCGCTGGACGAATCATATCTCCTCTGCTACTTCGCCACTTCGCTCACGGGAACGGCCTTTCAATGGAATTCCCGCCAGAAGCCTAACTCAGTCATTGACTGGGAGGATCTCCAGAAGAAAATCTTCGACCACTTTCAAACGGTCGAGCGAAAGGTCTCCCTAGCCGAACTCTGTTCTCTTCAGCAGAAAAAGGGCGAGAGCGCCCTTGACTTCATCAAAAAGTGGCGAGACCTCAGCATGAGGTGTGTCAATCCACATGTTCAGGAGGACGCCATCACCGTATGTCGTCGAGGCTTGGCGGCCGAGGTCAGCGAAATGCTTCTCTGCAGCAATATGAAAGTCTTCAACCAACTCAATTTGGTAGTCGCCGAAATAGAGATGTTCTTCACCGATAACCTGAGCTATACTGCAGCGAAGGGTAAGCAAGTGTGAGAATGCCAGGCCGGTAAGGAGGTGAATATTATAGAGTTTACCCCTACTGCCAAAGCCAGTAAGGAGGCCAAATCCAGTGGCTCTGACAAAAAGCCAGTGGACAAGCCAGTTGTTTCCTCCTTTTTGGAGCGCATGAAGACACCCTTCTCCTTTAAGAAGGAACATACGAAGATGCTCTTCGACCTCTGTATGGCCTAGAAGATTGTCGAGCTGCTAGAAATCCACAAGCCGGATGAGGCCCTGAAGACCGACAATCCCAGTTATTACATGTATCATCGCATGCTGGGTCACTAAAACAAAGATTGCTATGTCTTCAAGACTCAGGCACAGAAGTTGTGATGTGGAACAGCCCAAGGGTGATAAGGGATGACTGGTTGAACCTAAGACCTAGACCCGCAAGCATACAAAGTAGAGGTCGGACTCACGCTAGCGGCTCACTCGCACGGCGCACACGATCTCCCGATGGTGACCGAGGGATGATGGCGAGGGTCTGAGGTGGGACCCAATAGATTCTAAAGACCTAGCGGGCTTAGGGTGACCCCTAAGGGCATGGGGTTCCCAACTATGTGGGCGCCCCGGCGTTGGGAGGCACTCACGCACGGACCGCGGTGGGCACACTTAAGGGGGTGTGCGAGTCTGAGCTCTCGTCTCACCGACCGATGGCAAGTAAAGACTATACTAAATAAGCAAAGATTACAACCAGACAAGGGGGTGTCAAATGCTCACCTGACCGGTGTGAAAACACCAATCCCAACCGGAGACGAGGGTGCGTCGGGAAGCATGGGCATACGCCCGTACGCCGCGGCGATGGCGCTTGACCTGAAAATAAGTGGGTTACAACACTACTCCACTCGCAGGAGGGGGGATCTCGGGGTGGGGGTTAGGAGATTTAAAACCAAATACTACCTCCACATAGGGAGGGGCTGTAAGCCAGCCAGGCGGGGAGGGGAAGTGAAGCTAGAAGTCGTCGTGCCGAGTTCCGCCGATGCTGCCAGCTTCTGGGACCACCGAACAGACAGTCTAAGATGTCACCACCACGGTCGCCACCGAACTCCAAATGGGCTGAAACCAGTGTTGAAAGTCTTGTACTTTACCCAGGAGGATGCCTTAATTTTCTTGAATTCTCCTGACGATGTTGCTGGTCGAGGTAGGACCTAGAATAGGGCCAGACTGCTATGGTTCTAGCTGCTTTAGCACCACTGCAGTAGGAAGACAACCATGGGCACTGATGGGCTTTGATTCACGCGTGGCTAGAGTTGTTGGATCCGTTGTCAAGTCCTCTTCGAAACGGGACCCACGGGGATGCCAGAGGAAGTCTGAGTAGATTGGGAGAGCCCAAACAGTGGACAAGGGTCGGTTCAGCCCAGAGGGGACAAAACTGTGCACCCTGGGGAGGAAATTAAGAACTCACTTGTCCGGGGTCCAATCGGAAAGCTGCTTCTTGGTACTGAAAGGTGACTCGTCGTAGAAGATCTCGGCCAAGCCCCGCCTCTAAATCATGTGATAGCCAGCTATGGGATCTTCTGCAAGCAGCTTCAGGTTGGCAGTCTGGAGGAAGACGTGCAGTCGGGGGAGATCGGCTCCACCGGGCAGCCACGTGCTCAGAACGGAACAAGACCAACGCCGTTGCAAACAAGATAGGGAGACGCTTGCAACAGTACCTCTTGGACTTTCAGAAACGTCGAGATGACATCATGGCGGGAGTTGCAAGTGACTGGTTCTCTATAGGTCCACAGCTACGAGTAGGCCTCCGGTGTATCTCCAAGAGGACAAGAGAAGGGGGTGAAGGGATGATGCCAAGTGGTGAATGGGGTGGAGGGGGAACCAGAGGGGGATGTGTGGAGGGTGTGGAGGGGGCTAGAGTTGCTGGAAAGGGGGATGGGCTGGGCGTGCTGTAGTGCCCCAGAATTTATGTAATAATTTCTAGATTATTTATGGAATTTATCTAGAATTTATTAGGAATTTATAAAGGCTAAATAGATTTATAAATGGATTATTGGATTAATAAGTCATTATAAGGCCCAATTGTGTCAAATAATCAACCTAGTCTATTTAAATAAAATCCAAAAGGTCTAAGGACCAAGCCCATTAAGTTTGGCCCATCTTCTAGAAGGTTATTTAGCCTATTTACGGATAAATACGATTTTTATAGATAATAAAATAGATAATTAACAAAATAGTTTGAGTTATGTTGAAGTCTATGCACGTTGGATGTAGCAGTCTATCGTGCGACCGCCACAGCCATGTAACGCACCAGTCTTGATGCATTACACCCTGTCAGTTCCGTGAATGGAAGAACGAGTAGAAAGATTCGATCTTTGGGATCCTATCTACAAGAGACCTATTTGGGAGAACTTGTAAGGTTACTAAGGACTCTTAGGGATCAAGTTCTGGCAAGTTAAGGACTCTGGAATCGATCTAATCCTCAAACCCTAGCCAAAACCCTATAAATAGGACCTAGTTCTGAACTGAGCGACCCTTACTTTTGGCTCGTGAAGAAACAAGGTAAGGAGTCATAATTTCGGGTAAGTTCTTTAGAAGATTTTGTTTAGTATACTTTATACTAATAGTTCTTCAAATTTCGTGCTAGGAGATCAAGCAACCAAAGAGATTGAAGCTTCCAAAGTTGCTAGTTTGACCATAATAACCTAGGAAACTAAACGCAAGACCCCTGAAGATCAAGAGATTAGGACATCTAAACGAGGTAATTATGGCTCAATCCTTTAGAACTTTTTGTTCACCTTAGTTTCATCTTCTTACCCTCAAAATTTCACATCTTTAGGTCAAGAGGTCATGGAGTTAGAGCAGCAGGAAATTGCTTGAAAATCACTGGAAAAGGAGAACTAGGGCACGGTTTTCAGACTCAAATTAGAAGCTTAAAGACTAGTTAAGAGGTAGGTCATCTCATGATTGGAAAAAGTATCTTGTTAGGGATAAAAGCCCTCTGGTTTGGATTGATTTCATGCATGATAGATCATAAATTTCATGTTTTAATAGTTCTATACATTCATGCATCTCTTAGCCGTAAATGGAAAATAAAAGATATTATCTTTTCTATTCACTAAAACCCATGCATATAGTTGGCCTATACTTCGTTATCATGTCTAGAATAGTTGTAGTATTTTGATTTCCAGGCATGTTATGGTTTCATAAATCTTTACTTTATTTTACTACCAACCGACGATCTGACGCACCAACGTAAGACCGTCACAGTGATATAACAGCCTTACGATAAGCCGTCACAACCTCTGTTGTATCTTAATTACATTGTGGTCTCTGACGCAACTTAATAGGAGTGTTACACTACTGTAACGGCCCTACGATAAACCGTCACAAGACTGTAACACACCTATCGTAGACCGTCAGACACCTGTGTTCTGTCAGCCCGTGGCAGAATGATAACCAGTTAAGTTTACTTATAAATAAGCCTAGTTATCTAAGTTTGGACCTGTTATCATAATAGAAATTACATGATTAAGGTATCTTAAGTTATTTTAAGTTATGTTAATTTCATGTGTCAAAGTTCTATAGTTTTGTATCTAAATCATGGTTTTCAAAGATGTATTGACGGAGTTTATCTTGGTTTCACGTTGCTACACATTCTCTCTCTATCTATAGAGTCATTTCTTTAAGTACATGGCACATATTCCGGTATGTTGTCCATTAGTTTACACTTTGCACTATAGGAACATTATTCTTGGACATGAGGACCTCTCTATTGGATATTACTTCCAATGGACTAGGAAATCTTATTTCAAGGCCTCCATAATTCTCTGCGAGCCTGGGATTCCCACTAGGACGCCGAGTTGGTTGTACCATTAAAGCCCATTTAGTAGATTACACTATCGATGTTTCTGGTTCTAACAATGTAATGGATCTATACTGGACCGTCAGGAGCATCTAACGGCCCAATATACGACCGTCACATTTAAACTAAGTCTATTTTACTATTGCTGGATTCAGACTAATGTAACGGCCCACTACTGGTGCGTCACATGAGTGTAGCGGCCCAGTACTTGATCGTTACAATGCTTGCGCTAGTTAACCCGAGGTTTGACCCAAGGGTTGATGTTCTAAAGTTCCTAGATGGCTTGATAATGGTCTAGGACTTATCGTATTGATCAAGAAACTTTATATAATGAATGAAAGTTAAAGAAATGTACTGTTATGCTACTGATTTATTTCCATAAGCATAACCTTGTTTAAGTCATTCTTGACTCTCGCATTATTAAATTGAAGCGTTCATTTGTTGAATAGTGTTATCATGAACTTATTTAATTGTACATTCTTGGCCATACTTTATTGTTACATGCGTGGAAGTAGCTTGATTTATACTTGTAGATGCGATCGAGCACTGACTGTGTTCTAGGGCTCTATGCTACTCCCCTCGGCTGATTGCCGGAAACGTACTATTATAAACCATGGGGTATGATGCTACTGGCATCGCGTTGCGTTGGGAGTACTTTCTCTATAAATAAGTGAAGATCCACGATACGGCACGACATGACTTTCTTGCTTGATATTCCACAGAAATTCACGAAGTACTTGCTCATAAGCAAAGATACTAGAGTGATGATTATGTGGCATTGCTAGTACATTCTCGATACATTCTTGTTCATGAAAGGCCAATAACATGTTCTTGTTACATTCTTGCTAGTTCATTCTTGCTCTCATTCTATCTTACATGATCATCTTGTTACTTTAGTTTAACCGCGTGATTGATCGCATTTGCATAATTTTACCTTATTTCTTTAGAGCTAAAATGTTAATTACTTTAATGATGCCTTCATGTTGATGCGAAGATACCTACTGGACAAGTGTGCTCATTACCTATTTTCAATCTTTTTCAGGAAATGAAAGTGATTCGAATTCGGATTCGGGTTATATAAGTAGCGGGTCCGAGAGTGAATGAAAGTGTTGTCAAGATGAGAGTGAAGACTTAGGAAAATCTATATTGTTTAGATTGAGTCTATGCAATTTTTCTATTTCTTGAGTCTGATAGATTGAAAGAAGTTGAAAGTTATTATATTTTGAATATTGATTATCAATGAAATAGTTGGAGTTTGATTAAAATAATGTGCAATTACATTTATGTGTGTGATTGTCTTGCGCTCTGATCATTCTTACTTGTAAGAGACTTACCATGTCGACTGTTCACATTTCTCGAGCGAGTCTTCCGCTGTCATAAAGGCTTGGGGCGTGATAGTTAAGTTGGTATCAAAGCTTAAGTCTCAGGACTTAAGGAAAAGAGTCATGTCATAGGATAAGTCAAAGGTCTAAGGACCCCTACCTATGAACTAAGGAACTAATTTCCACACCCATGTGAGAATTGGGTAGAACCCGGGATGAGATAGTTAATTAGTATTAAGATTGATTTTTCTTCCAGTTTCACGAGAAATAACAAGTTGTTATTTTTCTCTCAGGTACCCTATTATTACCATGGCTCATCACGTAGATTGGAATGGTATGCAACAAACTGTTGCTGGCCTCACTCAGGCATTACTAACCATGGCACAAGCTGGCGCAGGAGCAAGGACTGGTGATTTGCATCGCAACTTTCGGAGCTTAAACCCTCCACGTTTCTATGGTTCTTCTAATCCTGACGAGGCAGAGAACTGGATAGATGAAATGAATCGTATCTTTGATGTTATCCATTGCGCCGATCAGGAGAAGGTGCGTCTCGCAATCTTTCAACTTAACAAAGATGCCCGCACATGGTGGAAGTCAGTTCCGGCACCTCCGACCGATGCACCTCATACCTGGGACGGTTTTCTTACCCTATTCCGTGCCAAGTACTTTTCTGAGCACGTAAAAGAGAGAAAGGCTATGAAGTTCACCGCTCTTCGGCAAGGAATGATGACGGTTGCCGAATATGAACTGTAATTCTCAAGGCTTGCACCTTATGCACTGCATCTTATCAGCACCGATTTATTGAAGGTAAATCGGTTCATGGACGGGTTACGGCCCGGTTTCATTCAGTAGCTCGGGACCCAAAACATCCGTACTTATGCGGAAATGGTTCAACGAGCGTATTTGTGTGAAAGGACCTTAGAGAAGGTTGAAAAATTAAAAGGGAAAGGAGAAGAATCTAGCCGACGCTTAGATCGGTGTTATAAGAAAGAAAAGTTCAGCATCACGGAGCCCTACAAAAGCCGTGATAGTAAGAAAAGATCATGGAATGGGAATGGTGGAAGTTCCCATAAGCAAAAGAAAGTCAAGGAAGAGAAGGAGCAAGTTGCTACAGCTTGCACGTTTTACGAAAAATTTGGCCATTCGGCTGAGGAATGCTGGAAGTACCTCGACGCTTGTTTATGTTGTGGAAGTAGGGAGCATCGCATGTCAGATTGCCCCCTTATGAAAGACCAATCGTCTGGTGGAGGACGTAGGAGGCAGGCTCACCTCAATGCCGTCTTAGAAGAAGAGGAAGCGCCCAAGGATGGTGGGCTTATGGAAGGTACTCTTCAAATTTGTTCTCGTCCTGCATTTGTGCTATTTGCCACTGGTGCCTCTCATTCTTTTATCTCCACAACTTTTGCAAAAATATTATCAATTGCATCAGTCCCCTTACCTTCAGATCTCGCTATTTCCACACCCTTAGGTTCTGGAACAAAGCTTACCGACTATTATCCTAATAGCGAAGTGATAGTAGAAGGTCATAATCTCCTCGCAAACTTCGTATGCCTTGACATGAAAGGTTATGATGCCATTTTAGGGGTAGATTGGCTTGTAGATCATGATGCTTATATCAATTGCCGCAATAGGATTATATCCTTTCAAAAACCCGGTCTTCCAAGATTTTCCTTCCTTGGCATTAAGTACAAGAAGCATCCTACTATCATATCTTCTCTTCACGCTTGCAAACTTATTTCGCAAGGATGTAAAACTTTTCTTGCTTTTGTCATTATTACCGAATCCAAGGAGATTATCTTAGCAGACATTCCTATTGTAAATGAGTTCCCATCCGAATTACCCAGTTTACCACCCGAGAGGGAAGTAAACTTCACTATTGAACTCATTCCAGGAGCAGCACCTGTTTCTATAGCCCCTTACAGGATGTCCCCCACAGAACTCAAAGAACTAAAGAAGCAATTGCAGGAACTACTGGATAAGGGTTTTATAAAACCTAGCACATCCCCTTGGGGTGCGCCGGTTCTATTTGTCAAAAAGAAGGATGGTTCTCTCAGGCTATGCATCGATTACCGGCGACTAAATCAACTTACAATCAAAAATAAGTATCCACTGCCGCGTATTGATGAGCTCTTTGATCAGCTTTCGAGAGCAGAATACTTCTCCAAGATTGACCTCAGATCAGGTTATCATCAGCTTAGAATTAAAGAAGAGGATATTTATAAATCGGCTTTTCAAAGTCGTTATGGCCACTATGAATTCGTGGTAATGCCGTTCGGGTTAACTAATGCCCCAGCAGTATTTATGCAACTTATGAACAGTATTTTCCAACCATATCTGGACCAATTCATCGTCGTCTTCATCGATGACATCTTGATATATTCCAAGACAAAGAAAGAACATGAAGAACATCTGAAGATAGCTTTGTAAACACTTATAGAACATAAACTTTATGCCAAGCTTAATAAGTGTGAATTCTGGCTCAAAGAAGTTTCATTCCTAGGCCACATTATTTCAAAAGAAGGTATCGTCATGGATCCTTCTAAGGTAGAAGCTGTCAAGAATTGGAGCCGGCCAACGACCGTATCGGAAGTACGAAGCTTTCTGGGTCTAGCTGGTTATTATAGAAGATTCATTAAAGATTTTTCAAAGATCGCAGTTCCTTTAACTAGACTCACAAGAAAAGAAAATCCCTTTGTCTGGTCAGAGGAATGTGAAAAGAGTTTCCAAACTCTTAAAAATCATCTTACTACAGCTCCTATTCTAACACTACCGATGGATGGTGGTGGATTCGAAGTATATACGGATGCATTAGGTATTGGCTTAGGATGTGTCCTCATGCAAAATGGAAGAGTAATCTGTTATTCTTCAAGACAATTGAAATGTCAAGAGGAAAACTATCCTGTGCATGATTTGGAATTAGCAGCTGTCATTTTCACCGTGAAAATTTGGCGCCATTATCTCTATGGAGAAAAGTTTACGGTCTACTCGGACCATAAAAGCTTGAAGTACTTATTTTCTCAAAAAGAGCTAAATATGAGGCAGAGGAGATGGTTAGAATATCTCAAAGACTTTGATTTTTCTATTCAATATCATCTTGACAAGGCTAATGCTGTTGCGGATGCACTCAGTAGAAAACCAATGGGTATGCTATCAAGTCTCATGATTAGTATGACTAATCTTATTCCTCAATTTGCTCAGTTGAACTTAGATATTGACAGGAAGGAGGATTGTTTCCTAGCAAATATTCAAGCTCAACCTACATTGATAGAAGATCTGGTCAAGCTGCAAAATGATGATCCTATATTATGGGAGATCAAGGCCAATGTTGAACAAAGGCCAGATTTTTCTATTAAGGATGGAAGATTGCTATTTAAAGACCGAATATGTGTACCGGATCATGAGGATATGAAGAAATTGATTCTAGAAGAAGCACATAAATCCAGGTATACCATTCACCCAGGTAGTACAAAAATGTATCAGGATCTCAAAAGAAATTTCTGGTGGCCCAACATGAAGAGAGAAATAGCTGATTTCGTGTCTCGCTGTCTCACTTGTCAACAAGTAAAGGCAGAGCATTTTAGACCCACAAGTAAACTGTATCCCTTGAATATTCCCGAATGGAAGTGGGAGAGTATAGGGATGGAGTTCATTATGGGGTTACCTAAGACAAGAGGTGGGCACGATGGTATATGCATAATCATAGACCGATTAACTAAATCTGCACATTTCATACCAATCAAAAGTCGATGGTCTGTGGATATCCTGACAACATTATACATAAGGGAAATTGTTAAATTACATGGTGTCCCAGTCAATATTATATCTGATAGAGATCCTCGATTCACATCACAGTTTTGGAAGGGTCTACAACAGTCACTAGGGACTAGATTGAATTTTAGCACAACCTTTCATCCACAAACTGATTGTCAGACAGAAAGAACGAATCAGGTGGTAGAAGACATGCTCAGGGCTTGTGTTATTGATTTTGGAGGTAGTTGGCATGATCACTTGCCTCTAGTAGAATTTGCATATAACAACAATTATCAAGCCAGCATACAAATGGCACCTTTTGAAGCTCTATATGAAAAAAGTTGTCGATCACCAATATGTTGGAATGAAATAGGGGAAAGACAATTCCTAGGCCCCTATATTATCAGAGATTCTATAGAGAAGATTGTAGACACGCGAAAATTGACGCTTTGTTGATTGAATCTCATGTCACTATGTTAATGCCCCAAAGTGAACTTCAATATTTCTATAACATAAAGTTTTTCTATTTTTGTGTGGTTTTGTGATTTATTCTTGCATTTTTGGTGATTCACGACTTGAAGAAAGGCGTGTTTTAAATAGCGACCTAATCTGGGGCGTGTTCTTAAGAAAGGCCGACCACAGATACGGGCGTCAATTCCTGGTATTTTACGAGTCCCACAACGATTGAAAATCAATGATTAACATCCTTCCCTAGGGCGTGTTTTTAATCAACGCCTTTGCTTCAGGCATCTTTTTGTAATTTTCAAATAAAGAAGATTTTATTACCAAAATTGAATCCAGGAAGTGACGCCCTGATCCTGGTCGTGTTTTGAATTAACGTCCTTTGGCAGGTCGTCAATTGTTGAATTGACGCCCTTCGGTAGGTCGTGTCTCACCTTTTTGTGTCCTTCCTAAACTCATCTTTCCTGAAGAGAGGCGAGAGCTGTCATTACAGTGTTAGCAAGGTTGCTGGAGCTATTGTTATTGTCACAGAAGTTTTTGCGCAGAGAAGAGTTTTTCTTCATCCGTGTGATTCTTCATCGTCTCTCTCTGTTTCCTGCTGCTCTGGTGGTTCTCCCTTTACTGTTTACAGGAACAGCAAGGGTTTCTCTCCTTTGTTTATATTTGTCTTCATCATATCATCACATCGTTTTTTTCTCCTTTTGCATTAGTATTGCATCTCCTCTCTCCTCACCCTAATTCTCTAGGGGTTTTAAAACCAAACAAAAAGGTGTGCATGCTATATTCTTATTTCATCATCATATTGTTTCTTTGGATTGATACTACACTCACTCTCGGTTGATCCACTTTTCTTTTATTTGTTTGTTCTTTGTTTCAAGGTAATCAATAAGGAAAACCCCCTTCATCGGCCGGCCGATAGAAGGTGGAGGAAGGAATTCACATCCATCCCGCATCCTATTATCATAAGGTATTCGCGATCATCTTTCTTCTTATTGAGGTAACCCCTCTGGCGATCACTCTCCTTATTAGCACCACGTGCTCCTTTACCCCCTCTTTCATTATTCCTCTTATTATTCTTCATATTCTTATTATCACTCTTATTATTCTCCTTTAAGAGTGGATTTTCCATGATCCACAAATTGGCGATCACGGTGGGACTTCCACTATTTTTCTTTTGATTACCATCTCCTTTTGGCACCCACGTGTGCCCTTTCCCCTTTGGCACCTACGCGTGCCCTTTCCCTTTGGTACACGCGGTACCCCTCCTTTGTGCCCCACGGGCACCCTCCACTGTGCACACTACACACTCTCCAGGATCAGCCAGTTTGTGATTAATCTTTTGAATTAACGCCTTTCACAAAAAGGCGCCTTTCTATTTAACGCCTTCATCCAGGGCATCTTTTTTCTGTTTAACGCCTCACATCAAGGCGTCTTTCATCATATTTGCTGCTTCTGTGAATTTGCGCCCTCCTCTCGAGCGTCTTTTTATTTGGCAGCGCCTTGCACCAAGGCGCGTTTTTCTTCGAGCTTGCGCACCACTTATATTTGACGCCGTCTGTCAGAGGCGTCTTTATCATATTTAGCGCCCCACATCAAGGCGCATTTTTTCATTGTCCGAGAGCCCCTCCCAGAATTCACGACAGCCACACTGTCGTCTCTTTTGTTAGTAGCGACTGCCTCTAGGTCGCCTCTTTCCTGTGTGTTTGCAGAGCCCTACTGTTTCTGTCTATTCATGCTAGATTCATACTTACATTGAGTATTTGATTATATTGCTGTGATTGGCTTATCTTTTACTACATTTTGTGGCATTTGGTTGAGAGACCTCCTCTCTCTACACTAGGATTCCACACACCATTCTTGGAATCGGGACAACCCTCCATTGAGCATTCCGTCTCTTTGGACCGGAAATCCCTTTTCCAAGACCTTCGTAAGTCCCCGCACCCGTGGATTCCCTCACGGACGCTGGGCCGGTTGTACCTTTGAAGTACCCGGAGTTTAGAGAACCTATCGTTTGTGAGAAAAAGAGAAAGAACCTAGTTGACCCAGAGATATCACTTAGATTCAAACTAGGTTTCACACTGTAAAGGAGTGAATTATTCTGCAAATAAATCCACCTTAATCTCAAACCTAACACTAAAATCTTACGTCCATCTCAACTTCTTTGCATAACTTGATTGAGTTGAATTGTTTAAACTTGTTTGAGTTGAGGGATTGTTGTGTGATAATTCATTCATAAAGCTTTCTCTCTTTTTAAGCATGCAACTCCGTTCAGGTAAGATTATCAACATGGCAAGCTACGGATATTCCTATGATGATGTGGAGGAGAACGTTTTCGGTCAATCATATGAGGTTCCCCAAGATTCTATCTATCATGAAGGGAATTACCCCCCTCCTCATTCTCATTATCCTCAAGTTCATGTGGTTGATACCACTACTCAAGAGGTTGTGCCCTCTTCTCAGGCTTTACCCTCCAACACTCCGGGGAATCCCTCCCCATCCTTCAATGTTACCGATTTGATTAATGCCCTATCTCAATTAGATGACTCCCAGCGGCAGGCAGTTCAGGCCGCTTTGAAAGGGAAGTCCGTTCCTTCTTCATCCTCCAATCCCCCTCCGGCCGAGAGTGGCCATCACCTCACTAATGACCAAGCGGTCTTGCACAAACCCCCCTCTTGTCCACCGACACCTGGTGCGGCCATGCCGACCCAACAGGATAGCTACTCAGCGGCTAGGCCCCAATTCTTTCAACCTCCCCAAATTCTAAGGACGCCCATGCTAAACACCTTCATTCCAAATTCGGCCCCGGTCGAGTCAGACACTAATGCTTTGCTCCTTCAGAAATTGGCTAGCATGGAAGAAAAACTCAACAAGGTTACTGCAGCCAAGAATGCCCCAGAAATCTCCCTTCCTACATTGCCAGTTTTTCATTTACCACCTTCTGAGATGCCGAACTTTCGACGATACAATGGAACTGGTAATCCTTTTATTCATCTGAAGGATTTTATATATGAAACGTCCTTTTGGCAGGGCAACAAAGCCTCATTGGCTTACTTGTTTAGAAGATCTTTAGAGGGGCCAGCCCTCGAGTGGTTCTATTCCTTGGATTCTGCAGATGCTAGTGATTTCGATGTGGTTCAGAAAAAATTCTTGCAGAAGTATAGGGACCGGGTTGGACCCTCCCTTTCAGTTACAGATTTGGTTGCAGAGAAAATGAAGCCCGAGGAGGACTTCATCATATTTGCTGATAGATGGTGGTCAATGGCCGAGAAGTTGAAAGATACCTTATCAGAACCGGAACAGGTTAAGATGATTATATCCAATGCAACCCCTCAGTTCCGGCATATACTGGCTATGAATAGATTTACCACCATGGAGGAGCTTTATGAAAGAGCTCGTTATATTCAGACCCAAATGAAAGATTCACCCATCATGGGCATGTTTGAGCCAAAACCAAGGTTGGTTAAAAAGAATACAAATGTCAGCAATAGCGGGCCCACGACTGAGGGCACCGTCCTCAATGAGCAGGTTGGCGCGGTCGGCAACCCCACACCTTTTCGCCAATCTAACCCACGACCTCCGCCACCTCCATCACAAGGCACCCTCTTTACTTCACCCCCACAACACCAATTTACTCCTCAACCTTCTTTTGCTCCACCAAAAAACCAAGCGCCCCGCGCTGACCCTCCAGCTCCGCAACAATACCACCAAGTACCGCCACCCACTAATCATGGACCGCAACAACAACAGCAAAGGAGACCACTTGGCCCCAAAAGGGCCCATTATCCGCCATTGCCAGAAAGTCTCCCGGATATTTTCAATGCCTTAATGGCTGCCAACTTGCTCATGCTACCAAAGGAAAGGGCAGTGTGGCCCGCTAATGTTGACACATCTCGCTACTGTGTTTTCCACCGCTCTCCTGGTCACAACATTGATCGTCGCTTCCACTTCAAGGACTATATTTATGACTTAAATGATCAGGGCGGTATCAATTGGGATGAGATGAGACAGTTTATCGCCACTATGAAAGAAAGAAGGCCTCCTCGGCAACAGCAGGCTCAACAGCCACAGCAACCGGCTCCACAAGTACAACAGCAAGCTCCCGCACCTCAGCAAGATATGGGGATTGTTCACAACCCACTGTCGGAGCACCCACCAAATCAGCACATGAACCCTGTCACATCTCTTCATGAGGTGGAGAGAGGATAGGGATGGCATGAAGAAAACGCCTCTGTCGGGGCATTTAATCATAATTCCAATCAACCTCCGCGCCTCTTGCGCACGCTTCCTTCTTCTTCTACTCCCCAATTGAGCCGGGCTCTTCTACGCCCCGTTAATCAACCTGCTCCCACCAATTCTCCATCCTTGCCAACCCGATCTCTCCTTACCCATTTACCACCTCCGCAGCCTGCCACGCAGCGAACTCCGCCAACCACCTCCGACCCTTCACCTTCGCCGTCTAGACTACTCCTTATCCGCCCGTCGCCAACGCACGCTGCAACCACCACCACTACTCCTCCATCGGCAAGGAACCCTCCACCCCCGGCTCCTCAGCCTTTTGTACCCAGGTCTCTCCTCATTCCACCCCCCAACTCTCCTCGCATTCGGGTATCCCTTTCTACTCCTACGCCTCCTGCTGGGGCATCTTTGTCAAACTCTTCATCAATGCCCCCTACAAGGACTCCCTCTGCAAACACCCCTCCACCACTTATCAACGCCAATACACCCTCTTCTTCTTCTAACCCTCCTCCTTTACTTGCCCCGATAGAGGCACAACAAAACGTAGCACCGCTCCGTAGTGGACGAATGTTCCAGCGCATCTTTCCCCAAAGAGAGCAAGAGCCCGCACAAGGGCCGAATGAACAAGAACAAGAGCAAGAGTCAGTGCCAGGAACTCAGTATGATTTGTTAAAGCACTTGGACCGAACTCCAGCAAGAATTTCAATCCTAGAATTAATCAAAAGGTCCACCACTCACCAGCTAGCTCTGAAAGAGTATCTGCAAAAAGTTATGGTCAATGAAGACATCCCTGTTGAGCAGATAACTATAGTTTTGACGCCCGCTAGCAGTCAGCCGGCAATTACTTTTCATGAGCATGAACTGGCACCACTCTCAACAAGGAAATATGCTCTATGCATCACAGTCGACATCAATAAGGTGGCGGTGAAACAATGTCTAGTGGACACTGGGGCATCTATCAATGTATTGCCACCGAGCACTTTGAAGATGTGCGGCATTCCTGAAAATATGATTCGGCCGTCTACTATAACAGTCACAGCATACGACAATACTAAGAAGCCTCCTCTAGGCATGATCACACTGAAAGTTAGTTTGGGTCCGGCCACAATCACGGTCGATTTCCACATTTTGGACATGGATCCAACATTCAATAGCATTCTGGGCCGCCCCTACATTCAACAGCTCGATGCAGTGCCCTCTACAAATCATCAGTGCCTTAAGTTTCCACACAAGGGCCGCATCATCAAAGTTACCAGTATGCCAATTCTGCCAGAGGAAGAAATACACTTGGCTTCATCAGTTCCTTCTATTTGGCCTGCCAACAAGCCGTTGCTATCAATACTAGACCTCCCTTACCCACAGCCGATGTCGCCCGAGCCAGTCGCGACAGTTGCTATGACACCCTTGCCTTCCAAGGGGAAGAAGAAGAAAAGCATGATAAACACCCCTGGCTGGAAAATTCTAATGAAAATGGGGTGTCAAGACGGCAAAGGTCTGGGTGTCACTTGTCAAGGCAGGACTAGGCCTGTAAAGCCTCAGAAATTGATTGCAAGAGGCGGCCTGGGCTACAAAGGCCCGGGCAAAAATGGAGATGAACCATGGGCAGTTATGACATCCACCTTGAAGACAGATCGCCAGCCGCTTACTTGGACATTGAAGACACATTTTGTCACGGGTGGCGTTCAGAATAATGAGCAGACTACAATAATCACCTCCATTCTAGACTGTCAAGATGTTCATGCAAGACAGTTTGCTTGTCATATTGCACCATTGGCCACTTATAAAGCCCTGGAATCTCTACGGCCCGATAAAAGAAGGAAGATGGATGATCCAGAGTGTGATTGGTACAGATGGTTCGATATGTATGATATTACTATTGCTTTGAGCCGTCTCTTTATGCCGACTGATCCGGAATGGCCGCCACTAATACATGAATTGATTGAAATGCCGGCTGCGATTACAGATAAGAGGCAGTTGCTGAGTGATTACACTGACATTGGAGAGCCAGATGTTCCATATGAAGAAGGATTTACAATAGACAGGCTGTGGGCCGGCCTTTTCTCTCTCACTTCTATGCATCCGTCTCTTCTTGTTTCCCTACATTCTCAATTGTTCTCTCGCGTGCCGAGATCGCCGCCAATTATGGTCAGCTTTTCTCCAGATTCACTACAGATTTCTCTCCCGATTCCTCCCTTGCTCCTCGAGCAATTCTCCAAACTCTCCATCACACCCCCACGCGGGTCATCTCTAATTCAATCTTTCTCCAAGCTTTCAATCTCCACTCCTCCTGTTGTTCTCCCTTCACATTATTTTCTTCTAGAAAAAGAAAATAAAAATGAAGATAAAGATAAAAATGAAAAAAAAATATCAAAATTCCAACTCTTCAATCCTCCATCTCCGTGGAGGAAACTTCTTATCTCTTTTCCGAGTGTGTCCCAAGCCAGGGGCCACTCTTCCATGACTCATTGATAAATCTTTTCTCCCCCTCTGGTGAGGGGTCTCCATCTGTATCACCTCATGTATCCACTTTTTCACCTCCTTCCTCCTTTTCAGCTTATTCTAATCAAGCTAGTTGTTCTTCTTCTTCTAAAAAAATTCATGGGGTAGATCTTCAGAAGAAATCCAAGGGTAAGCAGATTCCGCGTAGATTTCTGTTAGAGGTAGCCAGAAGGTGCCAGGCTTGTTTAGCCCTTCCTGAATTCGTGGAGAATCCGGTTATCCTGCCAGAGTTGGAATATGAAGATGCTAATGTTTCTTATGAGGGTTTGGGTGTCTATGAAATCATGAATGATGAAGACCCTATTGAAGAGGGGGATGAAAGTTATGAGGAATACGAGGACGAGGCTGATGCCTTTGCCAGTGGTATGAGAAGATTTGATGAACCATCAGCCTCTGTAGAAGAGCCTACCAAAGAAGTTAATTTGGGTACCGAGGAAGACCCTAGGATTATCCTCATCAGCAAGAATTTGCCGCCCTCTGAAGAGGAGGCGCTTATTTTGGTACTTCAGGAATACAAGGACACGTTTGTGTGGAGTTATGAGGATATGCCTAGATTGGACCCTACGCTCGTTGAACATCGACTTACACTTAAGCCAGGGTCTGTCCCGATCAAACAACGGTTGAGACGTTTCCACCCTAACATGGCTTTAAAGATGAAAGAAGAGGTCGACAAGCTTCATAAGGCTAGGTTTGTTAGAGTTGTCCTCTATCCCAACTGGGTGGCTAACATTGTCCCGGTCATGAAGAAAGATAGAAAGGTACGGATTTGTATAGACTTTCGGGACCTCAACCGTGCGTGTCCTAAAGATGACTTCCCCCTCCCTCATATCGATGTTTTGGTTGATAATACAGCAGGATTTGAGACTCTCTCTTTCATGGATGGGTTTTCAGGTTACAATCAAATTCGTTTGGCTGAGGAAGATCAAGAGAAAACATCATTCACTACACCATGGGGTACATATTGTTATGTGGTCATGCCCTTTGGACTCAAGAATGCTGGAGCCACCTATCAGAGGGCTATGATGGCGATTTTTCATGACATGATTCATATTTATATTGAAGTGTATGTGGATGACCTGGTTGTAAAATCAAGGACAAGGATTGAGCATCCAGGGGTTCTAGCTAAGGTCTTGCAAAGATCACGAGAGTATCAATTGAAAATGAACCCCAAGAAGTGTGTATTTGGCGTATCATCAGGGAAGTTGCTTGGATTTATTGTTAGCAAAAGGGGAATTGAAGTTGATCCCAACAAGGTGAAGGCCATCAGAGACATGCCTCCTCCCAAGAATTTGAAGGAAGTTCGAGGATTAATCGGGAGGTTGCAATTTATTCGCCGCTTCGTCTCCCAGCATTCACAAAGATGTAAGCTGTTTACGAGCTTACTAAGCCGGGGGTCAAGTTTAATTGGGATGACAAGTGTCAGGCAGCTTTTGACGGATTGAAGGATTATTTGGCCAATCCTCCTGTCCTAAGGCCGCCAATTCCAGGCAAACCGCTTATCCTCTATGTTTCTGTCCTGGATGACTCTGTAGGTGTTGTCTTAGATCAAGTGGATGAAGAAGGTAAAGAGAGGGCAGCATACTATTTGTCTAAACTTCTAAACCCTTGTGAGCAGAGGTACTCAGCCATGGAGAAGACTTGCGCTGCTTTAGTCTGGGTAGTTCAGAAATTAAAACACTATTTCTTAGCTCATGAGGTTCACCTCATTGCTCGCATGAATCCGATTAAATTCCTTCATGAAAAATCTGTCCTCACTGATCGATTAGCACGTTGGCAAAGTTTCCTTTCTCAATTCGACATCACTTACATTCAACAGAAAGCTATCAAAGGTTACGCCGTTGCCGAACATCTTGCTCACCACCCTCTCCCCCGATTTGATCCTGTCAATTCGAAGTTTCCAGATGAAGAACTGATGTCCATTAATCAACCCCATGATCCTATGTGGACGTTACATTTTGATGGAGCTCTAAATTCCCAAGGAAGAGGGATCGGCGTGGTTCTTCTAACACCAAAAGGGGTCACCATCCCATTTGCTGCTCGGCTCACTTTTCCTGTCACGAACAATATAGTTGAGTATGAGTCTCTTTTGGCCGACCTTCAAACCGCTCATCAATATGGTGTTACTCACTTACGAATTGTTGGTGACAGTCAGCTTATTCTACGCCAGGTGCTTGTCAAGTGCCGCACTATCAATCCTAAGCTCAAACCCTACTAGGAGCTTGCTTCAGCTTATACCAAACTCTTTACCAAATTGGTCTTCGTTCATGTTCCTCGAAGCCAGAACATCCTAGCCGACGCACTTGCTTCTTTGGCCTCTGCTCTAGTCTTCCCTCCTGAGCATGATTTCCATGTTCCTCTCATTCATCAGCGTGATACTCCAACTATCAAGGATCGTGCATTCCTCGATATTAGGGATAAGATGCTAGAGAAGGTCAGGCGGAGTGAGGCTCTTAAAAGCAAAGAGGTCATGTTGTTAGATTGGGAAGAAGAGTTGGCTGACGAAGAGAAACCTTGGTATTATGAGATTGCCAGATATTGCAATGATCAGTCCTATCCCGAGGAAGCCACTGTAGAGGAGAAGAAAGCAATTAGAAGAGTGGCTCAGCGTTATGTTTTGGTTGGAGGTGTGCTCTATAGAAGAGGGCTCACGGGTGTTTTATTAAGATGCCTCGACGATGATGAATCTTGGAAAGTTGTGGAAGAGGCGCATTCAGGAGTGTGTGGTGGTCATGTGAACAGCCAGATGTTACCTAAGAAGATCCTTAGGCTAGGCTTCTATTGGCCAACTCTAGAAGAGGATTGCTCCATCTATGTTCGGAGGTGTGTTAAGTGCCAACTGCACGCCGACAAGATTCATTCTCCTGCTTCTTCACTCCATCCTATGTCCTCCCCATGGCCTTTCTCCATGTGGGCTTTTGATATCATTGGACCTCTTGGTGATTCGAACCTCCTGACCAAGTAAAAATCGTTCATCCTGACGACAACGGAATACTTCACCAAGTGGGCGGAAGCGGAAGCATACGTGGAGATTAAAGCGTCAATAGTATGTAAATTCATAATGAAGAACATCATCGCGAGGTTCGGCATTCCGAGTACCATCGTCACCGACAATGGACCTCAATTTATCTCTCAAGAGCTCAAGGATCTCTGCAACAGGTATAACATTGCATTGCATCATTCTTCTCCCTATTATCCGCAGGGCAATGGCCAAGCAGAGGCAACTAATAAAACTTTGATCAAGATTGTTAAGAAGACGTGTGAGGCTAATAAATTTTCAGATTGGCCAGACAAGCTAGTCGAAGCTCTCTGGACCTATCGCACTTCCATTCGTACCCCTACTGGGCAAACCCCTTTCACCCTTACTTATGGCATGGAGGCGGTAGTCCCTTATGAGATTCTCATTCCATCTTTGCGAGTACAATTGGACAGGGAACTCCCTATTGATGAGCGTCGCGATTCACTCCTTGCCCAGTTGGAACTCCTAGATGAGAAGCGTCTGGTCGCCGCCGAGCATGCGCGTGTTTATCAAAACAGACTCTCACATTTTTATCAAAAGAAAGTAATTGAGAGAAAATTCAAAGTCGGTGAGATGGTAATCAAGAGAATCTTTGTAAAACCTGGTGGACCGCGTTCAAAACTCCAACCAAACTGGGAAGGACCGTTTGTTATAAAAGAGGTTTATCCTGGCAATGCTTATAAACTGATTAATGCTGAATGACAAGAGCTAACTCATCCTTGGAATGGTCTGTACCTTAAGAAATATTACCCCTAATCCAAAAATCAAAAAAAATAGAATTTTCCAAAAACAAAAAAATATATAGAATTTTCCAAAACCCAAATATATATATATATATATATATATATATATTGAAAAAAGGGTTGCCATGGCACACAAGGGCTCAAGGTCTGAAAGGTCAAAATTCAGAATTCATTCATCAGTCTCGTTAACTCAAAAGGGGGTTGACACCCGCACACATTACACACTTAAACCGTGAACTCAAGTGGTGCAAAATCTGATGGGAAGTCAAAAACCTGACTAAAGGTGAAGACGATGCCCTTTCTTTTCTCTTCGGCCCATAAGGGAGGAAAGGAAGTCTCGAGGTAGATCCACCAAGCCTATCCGCCGCCCTAGTAGGTGGAAGTCAGGGCCCAAAAGGGAACAAACGCCACAAAAGTCTAAGTACAATTAGGTTTATTTTTTATCAATGTAAATCAGTTCAAAAGTGAAAGTCAAATCATGAAAAGAAAAGCATGTCAAGAGGGAAAAGTCCCCCGCAAGGAAAACCTTGGGCGTATGCATGCAAAATAAATGAGGCAAAAGGCAACAAAGTTTCCCTACGCCGAAGACCGAACCCCAACAGGCATAGGGTAAGGGGAAGTGGTTTTATCTAGAGCTTCTTAGAATCTCTTACGGGCTTCCTTATATCTTCGTTTTCTTTGTGGTAAGTCATAAACCAGCAGAATGGTCAAGGCTAACCTAGGAGATTGCACCATGCGAAATCTCGAGTATAAGTTAACTATTATCACGTCGCCCCCTTTTTGATTAATCAAGAAAGACCAATGGATTTTAAATGGTGACCGTGTAGGATTAAGAGCCCGGGTGGCTTTGTCAACCCAAAGAAAAAGAATTAACGCCTTTGATTAAGGCACTTTTTATTGAATTCACGCCTTTCTTAAGGTCGTCTATTTTTAAATAACGCCCACATATATGGTCATCTTTTCAACAACATTCAAAAAATGTTTTCAAATTCACGCCGTCACCTAGGGCGTCTTTTGTTTGAATAACGACCTAATCTAAGGCGCGTCTTTTGAAGAATGAAAGAAAAAAATATATAAAAGGAAAAGAAAAGAAAGGAAAAGAGAAAATGGGGTTTATTCTTCATGTGTGTGCTTGCATTATTGTATAGGGCATCTTGATTATTGTTTGCATACGTATGTTTGCGTGTTGCACCTCCCTTTATTGGTTATTTCATTTGCCTTATTTGATTAAAGACTTGGCCCCTTGACCCGCTATCCAGGTCAAAAGAAAAGGCACCCCTTGCTTATTGAGCAAGGGGCCAAGTCGAACAGATGAATTAACCTGTTTATTTAAGTATGAACCACAGCTACAAGTACAGGGCAAAGTAAAGCGAACACGAAGAACGTGAAAAGAAGCAAAGAACACAACCACAAGTACACAACTACACAAGTGCTCAGGTAACAACAAAAAATGTCAATCTCATATATATATATACATCATGAATATCTGAGTACAGGTGTGAGGGTGGAGGAGTACAAGTAAGTCTCTCAGCTCTCGCCTCCACCCTCCTCTCTCCTACTCTCTACCACGTCCTCGCCGTCCCGAGGAGGCACTGGTGGAGGAGGCATGGGCCCCCGAGAAGAAGCTGGAACTCGAGCCTGGCACCCTGCCTCGCTCCTCTCTCGAAGAGAAGAACCCGCAACAAAAGTGGAGCTAGTGAAGGAGTACCCCGCAGCACGAGCTCGCTCACGCCCTCGCTGGAGACGCTCCTCAGCAACTCGTAGCCGCTCCTGAAAAAGGACCAGCTGGGTCCTCGAGTCTGCCAGCTCACGCTCGTGTGCTACCACCAGCTCCTGGTACCGGGCACGCTCTGATTGCTGTAACTCGTGGTGACGGGCACGGTCTGCCAGGTGCTCCTCCCGCTCTCGAGCGTGCTCTCGTCGCTCCAGCTCGAGGGCAACCCGCAGCTCTGCCACGTCCTGAGGCAACTCCTCCCGTCGCCTCAAGGACTGCTCCAGCTCTGTAATCCGCTGCTCGCGGATCGCCAACTCTGTCCCGGCTAGGGCAGCCTGGGTACGTGCCGCCTGTAACTGTCTGGTCTGCAAACAGGTAAACAAATCATCAGTTCCACAGTTCAATAATTCATGAAATAAGCAATGCATGACGAAGTAAACCACTCACCTGGGCAGTCATCGCCTGCTGTCCCTCGCAGACGCAAGTAAGAGCGGCTCGAAGCTCCTCAGTCTGAAAAATGAATTTTATCAGTGCATAAATCAAAAATTGAATGAGGTTTGAGTTTTGGAATTTACCCGTGAGGCGAGGTCGCGCTCTGCAGCCTCGGCCCGCGTGACCACTCCTGCTAGCTGCTCTGCTAGTACGGTCACCTCTGCACTAGGTCCCCTCGAGCTAGAGGCCTCTCCCGCATCTCTCCCTACGGCTCCCTGCTGGGCACGCTGCATTCATTGAAATCGTCAGTGGATAATCATCAATAATCCAATAAAAATTCATTTGCATATAGAAATAATTTAAACACTCACCAGGGTCTCGAGGTCGGCTCGTGTGGCAGCTAGCTGGTCCTCCAGGCTGTGTAGATGGGCATGGGCATCCATCGCCGCTATGTCCCATGCATCCTGCATCCATTACATGTTATTCACATAATAGATACATAAGCATTTACATTTTATCTAGAAATAATTGCATTCATACATACCCCTAGGACCCTCATCTGGGGTCGGCCGGCGTATACCTCCCAGTAGCGCCGGAGGTACTCGGAGCTGTCGGTCGCCTGGGAGGTGACTCGGGTCCCGCCTCGCCGCCAGTCGGCGTACTGGTCCTCGAACTGCACTCTCCAGTCGATCGCCTTCGTGCGACCACGCGTCTTCTTCCCGATCCCTCGCGACTCCCCGACCTCTATCCACTCCTGGTGTAGGCCCAGGGTCCTCATCACCAACCTAAGCCGTAACGGCTCGATCTCGCTCAGGCAATGAACCCAAAGCTCATGCCCAAAACGAGGTCGGCCCGCTACGACCCACGGCTGGCCCTCGTCAGTCATACCCTCGTAAGGCCTCCATCGCACCTGCATCCATAAACATGCATGTCATCATCATTCCATCATAATCATAATAAATTCAAATAAACATAAAAAATGCATTCATTCATGCATACCAGCGAGGGAGGGAAGTCACGGAACTCCCTCCGTAGCACCCACAGCTCGTAGCCGAGTGGGGCACCAAAAACCACTAGCAGCCAGCGCCGTGCTAGAGGGAAAGCACCCTCACCTCCTGGCCGTGGGTCAGCACGCCCCATCGGCATGTATAGGTGGCTCCAAACCTGCATCCATACATTGCATTAGTAAGGCATTCACATGCATAATAAAAAGAAAAGAAAAGAGAAAAAATACATACCTGAATAAAAGGTGAGAAGCCACTGACGGTCATCTCTCGACCTGTCCCCGTGGATAGGTTGGCTAGTAGGTGCGCCAGCAGCGCCGCTCCCCAGGCGTATCTGTCGACTCCCTCTAAATCCTCGAGGATCCCTAGGAATCGGCAGTTGATGACGTCGCCCTTTGTGCCGAGCAATAGCCTCCCGAGCAGCAGCAGTAGGAACCTCCTCAAGTCTCGGTCTGCTCTCTCCCTGTCGGCTGGGTCCTGGCAGTAGACTGCCCTAGCCCCCTCGATCAATCTCTGTGAGAATCGCTCTAAGGACTCCCCTGACCTATGCCTAGCATCCCCTAAGCCCATCACTGTAGTCAGGTCGGTGCGGAAGATAGTCCTACACTCGCTAGGTGTCTCGTAGACCATCTCTAGCCCTAGAAGTCTCTGGGCGAGCTCGGTGTAGTCTGGTAAGGTGATCTCGCTCACTGCCTCCCCGTCTACCCTAAGTCCAGTGATCCTAGCTACATCCTCTAGGGTAGGGACCATATGCCCCCAAGGCATCAGGAATGCCCGGCTAGTCCTATCCCATCGCTCCCTCAGAACCTGGATAAGTGGTAGGTCGGGTCTGACTGGCTCTATGCTAAGAAAGGCCCCGAACCCCATAGCATCTACCCTGGCTCTCTGGAACTCGGGGAGGCCGTAATATGCTGCTCGAACCATGACCCAGGAGATCCGTGTCCTCATCAACCCCTGCACACATAAAGAAAGAAATTTTGGTTTAATTGTTCAATTATTCTTATTGAAATTCACTTAATTGCCTTGGGTTGAGATGTTGATGTTTGATTTAATTAACGACCATCCCCAGGTCGTGATTTGTTTAATTGGCGCCCTTGAGGAGGGCGTGGTTTCTAAGTGAGCATTGAATTAACGACCTACCCTAGGTCGTTGTTTATCTAAGAGACGCCCCGATGGGGGGCGTGGTTTTGAGGTTAATTTCTAAATTCCTAAAGTTTTTTAATGGACGCCCGTCTCAGGGTCGTCATTTGTTCAAGTAACGCCTCTGAATGAGACGTTTTTCTTAAATGGATTTTGGGTTTTAATAATTTATTCTGGAATTAATGAAATGGACGACCATCCCTATGGTCGTTATCTATTGAATTGACGCCTCGATGGGGGGCGTTGTTTTCCAGGGTTTTGAAAATTAAATAAAAAATAGCATGTGATATAAATCATTGAAAAAATATATAATTAAACAAATGCATGGAAATTAACAGCATGATTGGTATGAAAAAAATGATAATTTAAATGGACGACATGCTCTAGGGCGTGTTTTTATGATGTTAATTATTTTTCAGAAAAAAAATGAATTCACGACCCCAGGTATGGGCGTCTCTTCTTGAATTCACGACACCCCTGGGGGCGTCTTCTTTCTGAGTTGCAGGTTTTCTAGCCCGAGGGCTATGGAAATCGAGGTAAAAATAATAAAAAAAAATGGAAATGGGTTGGAGGCCTACCTTGTGGCGTTTGGGTTCTTCCTGTGGAGGGCGTGGCTGACGAGGCCGCCGAAGTTGGCCGGGGCGTGGGACGGCCGCCGCCGTGGCCGGTGGCTCATCACCGTCTTCGTGATCACCATCACCATCCTCCTCCTCACCGCCGTCTTCTCCTTCTATGTTGTCCTCTTCGTCTTCGCCATCATCATCTTCTTCTTCTTCGCCTTGTCCTCTGGCCTTGTCGCCGGCTGTTGCCGTCGAAGCCACCTCGGCCGCCGCCGGCGGATCTCCCTCCACGACGGCGTCTTCCTCGTGGGCATCTTCGCCCAAGTCTACTACCTCTGGAGCCGAGACCCTTTGCCTCTTTTGACCACCGCCGGCCATGGCTAGGGCTAGGGCTAGGGTGTAGGGTGTGGAGATAGAATGAGAGAGATAGAGAGTGGGGGTTGGGTTTCGGTTAGGGTGTGCAGAAGAGAAAGGAGAAAGAGGGAAAGAGGACGAAGGAAGAAGAAGAAAGGAGGGAAAGTTAAGTCGAACAATCAAAAAGAATTAATGACTTAAGGAAGGCCGTGTATTATGGAATTAACGACTGAAACCAGGGCGTTTCTTGATAATTGATGACATTGCTTAAGGCGTTATTTTTATTTGCATGGGGAATGATAACCGTTGTCAGACACATTCAATGGGGATTGATTGATGTGATGGGAGTGATGATTACTATTTCTGAGTAACGACTATGATTGAGGCGTTATTTATATGAAACGTGGCTTTACTGAAGGCGTTACTTTTAGAATTTTAACGAATACTTTTTGGAATATAAATCAAATTAACGCCTTGTCTTAAGATGTTATTCATTTAACGCCCATATCTGAAGGCGTCAATTATGAGAGATCGATCCTTGAAGATGGCATTGGCTGAGGCGTCATTTATAGAATTAATGACTGGGACTGAGTCGTTATTTGCAACAGAACCACAGGTTATTGGAAGATTTGATCAGAAACACTGTGTTATTGACTCAATCAGAAAATTATCATTGATTCATTGGAAGAAAGATTACATTGCATTCAATGAGCCATTTTGGGCCTCAAGCTTCTTAAAGCAATTACATAAGACTTCCATTGTTCTCTGTCTTCTTCTAAGTTTTCCACAGGATGATGAGCCTTGTTAATTTTCCATAAAGCTTGGATAGTTGTGCACTCTTCTCCATCCTCATTGCTGCCAAGGTACCGTGTCTTGATAGGAGGGAGATGAGATGGATCTTCGAATACTTGCCGTGGAAGCCCGAGTTGAGGAAGGCACCGATGTGAGTTATACAGAACGAATTCTAAAGCGCCTATGAGTCTAAGGTCCGTCCCGGGAGAAGATCTTGCACGGAGTTCTTGAGTCTTGAGTATTCACGGGGCGCAAGTGAATAGATTCTTTGGCATTACTTTGAGGTGTTCTCTCCATTCCTCTCTCTTCTTAATCTGAGTAATCCAGTTCGTCACCCTATTGCTTATCCCCAATGAGCCGATCATATAAGAGAGTGGGCTCTTTGAGAAGATTCTTGAGGATTGTTGGGCCTCATCACATGGATCAAACTTGAAGTGAAGATCTACCCAACTAGAGAGAGCTAGAATGCATCCGTAGATGGGTCTTCCCATCGCTGTTGAGGTAAGCCCGCTATAGAGATAGGCTAGGATGGCCGGTCCAACTCTCTCTCCTTCCCATAGGCTCACTATTGCGCTTCATTGGGCCTCCTCTAGGAAGTCCTCCGTGGATGGGAATAAGAGTGCTCCCGCCAAGCATACCACGAATGCCTTTGCTACACGTTCGATTTCTTCCTCTTCTTTAGCTTGATCTGCTCTCTTGTATACCCATGAGGCAAGTTTTAGAAGATTAATTCCTTTAGTGACCTTGATTTGGTTCACTAAGTTTAGGCTAGGTATCAATGTGGTTAATAGTTCATGTGAGGAAATTGGTTTTGGCATGATGGCCATCTTCTCTTCATCCCCTTGCTTCATCCTCTTCAAGCCCAAGATCAACTCTAATTCTGCCAATAGGATGGTGGCTTCAAAAGTTGAGAAAAGGAATGTGTGAGTGGAAGGGTGCCATATTTCAATTAGAGCTTCTATGGCAGCCCAATCAAGGTGGATTTGATCATAGTATTTGGCATGGGTAACTAGACCTAGAAGGTGCCATCTTGCTAAGTACACCCTCATATCTGAAGAAAATTTGGAGAGAATAAGAGGCAGCCACTTAATCTTTGTGAATCTCCTAGCACCTGGGACATTTGGGTAGTCCTGAGGAAGAAGGAAAAGAAAAATAGAGACAGACATGAGCATACAGAAGAAATATGAAGAAGCAGTTTGAAAGAGCAGTAGTTCGGGGAAGATATAAAAGAAGGAACAGTGAATCAATTTTTACCAGATTTAATGCAATGCGGTTGCTGATATGCCCGTTAATCTCAGATAATCTGGGAGTTGAAATCTTGGATCTTTTGATGGCTCTCTCCATCTTCGGTATGCAGGAGGAGCCGAGCAGTTGTAGTGCCTGCAGAAGAACACGAGCAGTAGCAGAAACAGAAGAAGCAGGATTCGATGAATTTGTTTGGATTGATCTAGAGAGGTTCCTTTCTTTTTATAGAGGTCTGAGGAGTCTTAAGGCTGTTCGGAGTTGGAAGATTGATTGCCATTAGGATTGGGTTTTGCTTTCGATTTGGAATCGGAAGCGGGTGGTTAATTAACATCTTTTGTTGGGGCGTCAATTTTTGAATTGACGACTGAATAGAGGTCGTGTTTTATTTAGCGCCCCTTGATGGGTCGTCTTCTTCTTGAACGCTCGATGCATTTAACGTCTTAATGAAGGGCGTGTTTTATGTTTTGACGCCTTGATGTCAGTCATCTCTTATGCATTTGACGCCATGAACTCCAGTTGTTATTTTGACTTGCATATTTGATTCTCTTTTATGCTTTGATGAACTTAAGTGCTATCTTTTAATTGGAGTTATTTTTGATTAAGCACTTATGATCATATTTTGCTTTGCTTTGAGATAACTAATGAGTTTTCAAGTACAGAAGATTACAGAGTTCGAGATGCTTGGATCACTCGTCGGAGTAACATTATTCTTTTCTTGTATTTCTTTCCTGTAAGCATTGTTACTATATGATATCTACGTTGTTATAGCATATCAAGGACCTTGTGGTTCTGATGAACTTGAAATTTGAGTTCCCCTTCATCAAAAATGGTGATAATTCCAGGAGAGTCTTGATCACACGGATAGGCCGTTGAGTCATTCAAGGTCTGGGACGATGGTTCCACTTTCTGGGTTGATGCGCGGACAAACGGGCTTTGGCTTAGTGTCAGCTCAGAGATCTGGATTCTTGACCAAATCTGATGGCTTAGCAATATTATCCTTGATTATTTTCTATTTTTAGTTTATTTTATCTTTTTCTTTTAGCCCAGCATGCATCATGTAGGACTTTGAGCTTCATGCTGAAAATCTTCATATTACAGTAATAATGAAGGTCACTTGTTCTTGATTGAGTTGACATGAGATATTCCACTCCAAATTGAGTACTTTATTCTCTCTGAAGCCGCTCAGGCTATTTCCTTGAAACTGTTCCTTTGCTGGGTCTTTATCTCTATTCTCTTTATTTTTCTGCAAATCCACCTTGGTTGTAGCACGTCCACATTGGCTGGTAACCGCTCTCCAATGGTGTCTCCCTGTCGTGCCCACGTGCACATTTTATGTACTTAGTTTAGTCTCCTTTATCCAGCAAATCGATGCTTCCTTGGAATTACCCGGAGTTGTTTCACTTTGAATCTTGGAAAGATTTTTCGATGCTTAGTGTCTGAGGCGTGTCACATCACACCTTGGCATCTACTTATCAGTTCGCTCCACTTCATTCTGCTTGTTGCACTTTCTCTCCATTCCGTCTCACTCCCTTGCAAAGCAGACGCCAAGGCGGGGCAGCTGTAGACACGCCAAAATTGACACTTTGTTGATTGAATCTCATGTCACTATGTTAATGCCCCAAAGTGAACTTCAATATTTCTATAATATAAAGTTTTTCTATTTTTGTGTGGTTTTGTGATTTATTCTTGCATTTTTGGTGATTCACGACTTGAAGAAAGGCGTGTTTTAAATAGCGACCTAATCTGGGGCGTGTTCTTAAGAAAGGACGACCACAGATACGGGCGTCAATTCCTGGTATTTTACGAGTCTCACAACGATTGAAAATCAATGATTAACGTCCTTCCCTAGGGCGTGTTTTTAATCAACGCCTTTGCTTCAGGCGTCTTTTTGTAATTTTCAAATAAAGAAGGTTTTATTATCAAAATTGAATCTAGGAAGTGACGCCCTGATCCTGGTCGTGTTTTGAATTAACGTCCTTTGGCAGGTCGTCAATTGTTGAATTGACGCCCTTCGGTAGGTCGTGTCTCACCTTTTCGTGTCCTTCCTAAACTCGTCTTTCCTGAAGAGTTCCCTGCCTTTCTTGGTCACCTTGCTCGATCTGGGAACTAGAGTTTTTGCCGTTAACAACCACTGCCTATTCTTATCTTCCCGAATCTGTGTCTATCTTTGATCGAAACCTTATAAAAGAGTTCCCTAGTCGATCTCGCGCGAGTTTGACAGAGTACACAGCGAGGTAAGGTAAGGTTAGATAGACACACAGAGAAGAAGAAGAGAGGCGAGAGCTGTTATTACAGTGTTAGCAAGGTTGCTGGAGCTGTTGTTATTGTCACAGAAGTTTTTGCGCAGAGAAGAGTTTTTCTTCATCCGTGTGATTCTTCATCGTCTCTCTCTGTTTCCTGCTGCTCCGGTGGTTCTCCCTTTACTGTTTACAGGAACAGCAAGGGTTTCTCTCCTTTGTTTATATTTGTCTTCATCGTATCATCACATCATTTTTTTCTCCTTTTGCATTAGTATTGCATCTCCTCTCTCCTCACCCTAATTCTCTAGGGGTTTTAAAACCAAACAAAAAGGTGCACATGCTATATTCTTATTTCATCATCATATTGTTTCTTTGGATTGATACTACACTCACTCTCGGCTGATCCACTTTTCTTTTATTTGTTTGTTCTTTGTTTCAAGGTAATCAATAAGGAAAACCCCCTTCATCGGCCGGCCGATAGAAGGTGGAGGAAGGAATTCACATCCATCCCGCATCCTATGATACCAGGTATTCGCGATCATCTTTCTTCTTATTGAGGTAACCCCTCTGGCGACCACTCTCCTTATTAGCACCACGTGCTCCTTTACCCCCTCTTTCATTATTCCTCTTA
Source organism: Amorphophallus konjac (assembly GCA_022559845.1). Taxonomy (NCBI): domain Eukaryota; kingdom Viridiplantae; phylum Streptophyta; class Magnoliopsida; order Alismatales; family Araceae; genus Amorphophallus; species Amorphophallus konjac. The sequence goes on along the minus strand of CM040121.1, from coordinate 289,169,867 downwards.
TTATTCTTCATATTCTTATTATCACTCTTATTATTCTCCTTTAAGAGTGGATTTTCCATGATCCACAAAGATCAAGCTTATTCAAGAGAGAATAAAGATGACACAAGATAGGTAGAAATCTTATGCTGATAATCGAAGACGCGACTTGGAATTTCAAGTAGGAGACCATGTGTATCTCAAGGTTTCTTCAGGTCGTGGTATTCGGAGATTTGGCATTAAGGGAAAACTAACTCCAAGGTTCATTGGCCCATTTGAAATTCTTGAAAGGGTCGGTGAAGTGTCTTATAGACTGGCTTTACCTCCACAATTAGTAGGAGTTCATGACGTATTTCACGTCTCTATGCGGAAGAAGTATGTATATGATCCTGACCATATTATCACTTGTGACAATCTGGAGATTCAGAAGGATATGACGTACGAGCAAACGCCAATAAAGATTCTGGAACGGGAAGTGCGTCAACTAAGAAATAAAGTTATTCCTATGGTCAAGATTTAATGGAAGAAAACATGGCCATATGAAGCAACATGGGAAACCAAAGCAGCCATACGGAAAAGATTTTCAGAATTATTCAATTGTAAGTACACTCTTCATAATCCATGTATTAAATTTGGGGACCAAATTCTTCTAAGTGGGGGAGGGTGTAGTGCCCCAGAATATATGTAATAATTTCAAGATTATTTATAGAATTTTTTACAATTTATTAGGAATTTATAAAGGATAAATATATTTATAAATGGATTATTGGATTAATAAGTCATTATAAGGCCCAATTGTGTCAAATAATCAACCTAGCATATTTAAATAAAATTCAAAAGGTCTAAGGACCAAGCCCATTAAGTTTGGCCCATATTCTAGAAGGTTATTTAGCCTATTTATGGATAAATATTATTTTTATAGATAATAAAATAGATAATTAACAAAATAGTTTGAGTTATGTTGAAGTCTATGCACGTTGGATGTAGCGGTCTATCGTGCGACCGCCACAGCCATGTAACGCACCAGTCTTGATGTGTTACACCCTGTCAGTTTCGTGAATGGAAGAGTGAGTAGAAAGATTAGATCTTTGGGATCCTATCTACAAGAGACCTAATTGGGAGAACTTGTAAAGTTACTAAGGACTCTTAGGGATTAGGTTCTGGTAAATTAAGGACTCTAGAATCGATCTAATCTTCAAACCCTAGCCAAAATCCTATAAATAGGACCTAGTTCTGAACTGAGCGACCCTTACTTTTGGCTCGTGAAGAAACAAGGCAAGGAGTCATAATTTTGGGTAAGTTCTTTATAAGATTTTGTTTAGTATATTTTAGACTAATAGTTCTCCAAATTTCGTGTTAGGAGATCAAGCAACCAAGGAGATTGAAGCTTCCAAAGTTGTTGGTTCGACCATAATAACCCAGGAAACTAAACGCAAGACCCCTGAAGATCAAGAGATTAGGACGTCTAAACGAGGTAATTAGGGCGCAATCCTTTAGAACTTTTTGTTCATCTTTGTTTCATCTTCTTGCCCTCAAAATTTCACATCTTTAGGTCAAGAGGTCATGGAGTTAGAGCAATAGGAAATTGCTGGAAAATCACTTGAAAAGGAGAACTAGGGCACGATTTTCAGACTCAAATTAGAAGCTTAAAGACTAGTTAAGAGGTAGGTCATCTCATGATTGACAAAAACATCTTGCTAGGGATAAAAACCCTCTGGTTTGGATTGATTTCATGCATGATAGATCATAAATTTCATGTTTTAATAGTTCTATACATTCATGCATCACTTAGCCCTAAATGGAAAATAAAAGATATTATCTTGTCTATTCACTAAAACCCATGCATATAGTTGGCCTATACTTCGTTATCATGTCTAGAATAGTTGTAGTATTTTGATTTCCAGTCATGTTATGGTTTCATAAATCTTTACTTTATTTTACTGCCAGCAGACGATCTGACGCACCAATGTAAGATCGTCACAGTGATATAACAGCCTTACGATAAGCCGTCACAACCTCTGTTGTATCTTAATTACTTTGTGGTCTCTGACGCATCTTAATAGGAGTGTTACACTACTATAACGGCCCTACGATAAACTGTCACAAGACTGTAACGCACCTATCATAGACCGTCAGACACCTGTGTTCTGTTAGCCCGTGGCAGAATGATAACCAGTTAAGTTTACTTATAAATTAGCCTAGTTATCTAAGTTTAGACCTGTTATCATAATAGAAATTGCATGATTAAGGTATCTTAAGTTATTTTAAGTTATGTTAATTTCATGTGCCAAAATTTTATAGTTTTGTATCTAAATCATGGTTTTCAAAGATGTATTGACGGAGTTTATCTTGGTTTCACGTTGCTACACATTCTCTCTCTATCTATAGAGTCATTTCTTTAAGTACTTGGCACATATTCCGGTATGTTGTCCATTAGTTTACATTTTGCACTATAGGAACATTATTCTTGGACATGAGGACCTCCCTATTGGATATACCTTCCAATGGACTAGGAAATCTTATTTCAAGGCCTCCGTAATTCTCTGCGAGCCTGTGATTCCCACTAGGACGTCGAGTTGGTTGTACCGATAAAGCCCATTTAGTAGATTACACTATCAATGTTTCTGGTTCTAGCAATGTAACGGATCTATACTGGCCTCAGGAGCATCTAACGGCCCAATATACGACCGTCACATTTCAACTAAGTCTATTTTACTATTGCTGGATTCAGACTAATGTAACGGCCCACTACTGGTGCGTCACATTAGTGTAACGGCCCAGTACTTGACCGTTACAATGCTTGAGCTAGTTAACCCGAGGTTTGACCTAAGGGTTGATGTTCTAAAGTTCCTAGATGGCTTGATAATGGTCTAGGACTTATCATATTGATCAAGAAACTTAATATAATGAATGGAAGTTAAAGAAATGTACCGTGATGCTACCGATTTATTTCCATAAGCATAACCTTGTTTAAGTCATTCTTGACTCTCGCATTATTAAATTGAAGCATTCATTCATTGAATAGTGTTATCATGAACTTATTGAATTGTACATTCTTGGCCATACTTTATTGTTACATGCGTGGAAGTAGCTTGATTTATACTTGAAGATGCGATCGAGCACTGATTGTGTTCTAGGGCTCTATGCTGGTCCCCTCGGCTGATTGTCAGAAACATACTATTATAAACCATGGGGTATGATGTTACTGGCGTCGCATTGCGCTGGGAGTACTTTCTCTATAAATAAGTGAAGATCCACGATACGGCACGACATGACTTTCTTTCTTGATATTCCACAGAAATTCACGAAGTACTTGCTCATAAGCAAAGATACTGGAGTGATGATTATGTGGCATTGCTAGTACATTCTCGATACATTCTTGTTCATGAAAGGCCAATAACATGTTCTTGTTACATTCTTGCTAGTTTATTCTTGCTCTCATTCTATCTTACATGATCATCTTGTTACTTTAGTTTAACCGCGTGATTTATCGCATTTGCATGATTTTACCTTATTTCTTTAGAGCTAAAATATTAATTACTTTAATGATGCCTTTATGTTGATGCGAAGATACCTACTGGGCAAGTGTGCTCATTACCTATTTCTAATCTTTTTCAAGAAATGAAAGTGATTCGAATTCGGATTCGGGTTATACAAGTAGCGGGTCCGAGAGCGAATGAAAGTGATGTCAAGATGAGAGTGAAGACTTAGGAAAGTCTATATTGTTTAGATTGAGTCTATGTAATTTTCCTATTTCTTGAGTCTGATAGATTGAAAGAAGTTGAAAGTAATTGTATTTTGAATATTGATTATCAATGAAATAGTTGGAGTTTGATTAAAATAATGTGCAATTACATTTATATGTGTGATTGTCTTGCACTCTAATCATTCTTGCTTGCAAGAGGCTTACCATGCCGGCTGTTCACGTTTCTCGAGTGAGTCTTCCGCTGTCATAAAGGCTCGGGGCGTGACATGTGCACTAGAGAGGGGGGAATTGGTGGGTTCTATCTTGGGGGTGGGGGGATGAAGTTCAACTTTGAATTAGAGATAAGGAGGGGATTTAATTAGTGTCTAGGGAAGGGTGAAGATTCCTTGGGAAGAGGGAGGGTTCTCTTGGGAAGTGGGAAGGGGTCTTGGGGAGTGGGAATAGAGGGAGATACAAATTTGAATTTTGAGTTGGGGATGGGGTGGGGAGTTAGTGGGTGCCGAGGGAAGGGTGGGGGAGACCTTGGGAAGAGAGAAGGGTGCCTAGCGAAGGGTGGAGGAGACCTTAGGAAGAGGGAAGGGTGCCTAGGGAAGGGTGGAGGAGACCTTGGGAAGAGGGAAATTGTCTTGGGAAGTGAGAGTGGAGGGAGAATTGAATTTAAATTCATCTTGGGAAGTGGGAGTAGAGGGAGATTCGAATTTAAATTCGTCTTGGGAAGTGGGAGTGGAGGGAGATTCGAATTTGAATTCATCTTGGGAGAGGGGAGTAGAGAGAGAGAGAGAGAGGAGAGAGAGAGAGAGAGAGAGAGAGAGAGAGAGAGAGAGAGAGAGAGAGAGAGAGAGGAGAGTCACACTCCAACTAGAGGGAGGGATGATTCACTCAACATGGACTTCAATTTCTCAAGCATCAAGTGTTCAAATGGGAGGGGGTTGGGTCCTATTTATAGGCACCCAACTCTTTACATGACCTAAATGCCCTTAACATTTACACAAAAGACCAAAGCTATCCTAAATAACCAACATGGGCCCAAACTAGGATACAAAAGCCCAATTAATACAAAACAAGGGAAATTGGACTCATGACCACATGACTCAATAAAGAAAATACATAAATAAGACTTCAAAGAAATGAAGATAACATGTGATCATTATAGTTGGACATCCTCAAAGTGATCCAGGCGATCCGAGCAAAAGAGAGCGCTGTGAGATGCCCTCATCAAATCCCCCGGGGCGGGGAGAACTCGACCCCGTCGAGTATCGGTCCGCCTGGCTGTGGTAGCACTCCAAAATGTCCGGGTCAAGGCGTAGTAGATCCTCCCGACTCACCCAAGTGTCCTCTGTCGGGGGACAGTTCTTCCTCCTCACCAGGTAGCACTGATACACCTTGTGCCCGGTAATGGTACCCTGCTCATCCAGTATTGCCTCTACCTGCTCACGTCAGCCTCTCAAGCTAGGAAGTGGTGTCCCACCGTGGGTGTCTCTCTCAAGGGTAAGTAAAGGCTCAAGCCCCTTACTGGGTCCCACCGCGGGGCCCTTGTAGGGTACCAGGTCCGCCACGTTGAAGGTAGGGTGTACCCTAAAACTCTCAGGTAGGTTCAGCTCATAAGCATTACTGCCAAGTCATTTTAGAACTTGAAATGGTCCTGAACCTCATGCCCTCAACTTGGAGGCAGGCCCTGGATGGAGCCGTTCCATCCTCACCATCACCGAGTCTCCCACTTGGAACTCACAGTTGTTGACATCCATTTTTTGTCGATAAGTTGAGTCATTTTTCTTACTCTCATTTATTGATGCCTCGAGTTATCCGTTACTCGTTGGGTTATTTTTCAGGCAACATCTTTGGGCTTACTTTATGGGTAGCCTCCCTTCCTGACTAGGTCTCCTTCAATTCAGGGCTTAATGGGCCTCGATTTTATGAAAATCAAATATTCAGGCACATGTACGGTTCACTACTGACCGCCCAACCATTTGAGAGGTCGCTTATGGGCCGTCCATATATTTATGGGACATTTTGGTTGATTTTCTGAATTTCCACCGACACGGTTTCATACGGTCCCATGTTAGCCGTTCAACCTGATGGGCGGGCTAATAGTAGCCGTTCTACCTCCCAGAGTCCTAAGCTCGGTTGGTTCTTAGACAATTATCCAATTATCTATTTATCACCGACAAAGCACAAACGGTTGGTCCTCAGCCACTCTTATTCATGGGCGGTCATCAATTGGCCGTTCATCTGTCAGAGTCCAACGGTGAGATTCTCGGTTGGTTCAATGGATAAATTTATTGATATTTCGTTTATATTTGAATTTCCACCGACAGGGATGGACGGCCTGGATGTAGCCGCTCAACCTGATGAGAGGTCTATCGTGTGACCGTTTAACTGCCCGCATCCTGAAGATTTAAGAGATTTTCTCTCTCCATTCGTGGATTTATCCCCAACTTCTTCTAACTGTTTCTCCGTGAATATTGAACCAAATTTGGTGCCGTTTCTTCTGGTTGAAAGATAATTCAATTATCTTCAACTTTTCTTTCATTTTCTCGACCTAAAAATGCATGGAAATCGTAATTTCGAGCTAAGACTCCATGTGCTCTATAAATAGACCCTAGAGGCTGGGTTTGAGAAGGGGGAGATTTTTGGTCGACGGCGAAGCCCTGCTGAATTCTTGAGTGACCCAAGACCAGGGAGGGAGGCCTTCTACGTCCTTCTAGGCCTCCGGATCCGGGAGTAACTAGTATTTAGTTTTTGTTTCAATTAGTCTCATCGCGGGTTTCCTCATTGCATGCATACTTTTCTCTTCTTTCCTACCCACGTTTTTGTCATTCACACTACATTACACACACCCTCCCATGTTTTCTGACGCCCCTAGGGGTTTAAAACCCCCCAGGTATTCCCCATTCTTTTTGGTAGTGGGGGAGGTTGGGTAAGGTAGCTCCGGACATAAAGTCGATGGCATGTTGCACATCACGCATGGGTGGTAGCTTATCCGGAAGCTCATCGGGGAACATATCATGGAAGTCCTCAAGGAGTTGTTAGATTTCTATTGGGTGTGGGTCGGTTGGGGTGGATTCCCCAAGACAAATGACAATGGCACGCACTTGTCCCCCTTGGTTGACTTCTTCCTCAAGTTCTTTCCTAGTGATGAGGTGTATGCTCCTAGTAGTCCCAATGGTCAAACTAGGGCTAGGATTTGATGGGGTGTTGTGTGGGGTAGAGGGAGGGGTTGAGGATTCCTCTAGGGGAGCAGGTGTCTTCTTGGGGAGGAAGCGGGGTGGTGAAGGGTTGAGTTGGATTCTCTTTCCCTCATGGGTGAAAATGCAAGTGTTCGCCCTCCCGAGGAAGGTGGCATCTACATCATAGATCCAAGGCCGCCCTAGGAGGATGCTCCATACTTCCATTGGTAGAATGTCACACCAAACTTGACCTTGGTAGGATTGAAATGTGATGGGGACAAGGCAACGAGTGCTAACGGGTATGGATGTAGCATCCATCCAAGCTACTCGATAAGGTTTTGGGTGTGAGGAAATGGTGAGGCCTAGAAGTTTGACGGTGTCGGGGGACACCACATTCACACTACTCCCATTGTCCAAGATGACCTTCCTAGCATGACCCCCTATCCGGATGTAGGTATGGAAGATGTTGTTTCTTCTCCAATCATGTTCTTGGGCTTGAGTGAGGGTACACCTAACCACTCCAAGGTGAGGGTCGGTGGGTGGAGGGGGTTGTTCTTGATTGGCCTCCATGTAGTGGGTCTCATATTCTTCCTCCCAGTTGGGAGAGGCCTCATACACCTCAACCTCTTCTTCAACTCCAGCTTGGGGTAGGAGATTAGCCTCCTCAATGAGCAAGCTAGATGCTCCCTTGGAGGGGCATTGATTGGCAAAGTGTCCATACCCAAGGCACCTAAAGCATTGTTGCCCGCTTTGGTGGTTGGGGTTGGCCCTAGTGTGAAGGGGGGTGGGCCCCGGATTTGGTCTATTGGGAGCGGGGTTGGGAGGACCATTTGTGGGGCGATGGGGAAGGGTGCCACTAGAAGGGGCTGCCCGGGTAGGAGGAGCTCCCATGGGATTGGGAAGGAGACCTCGTTGAGGAGGTGGGGTGTTGGTCCGAGGTGCCAAGGATTTGGGATCCATCCCCCGAGGGGGAACCATTCGGGTATATCGAGAGAATTTCTCGGCATCCCGGGCTATTTTTTAGGCTTGCTCTAGGGTGGTCACTTGAGGCATGAAGAGCTCATTCTTTATGTGGAATTGAAGCCCATTCCTAAAGCGGGACAGTGTGATCATGATATCCTCTTGGACTCCACACTTAAGAAGATAGTACTCAAAATTTTCAATGTACTCCATCACGGTCTTCCCTTCTTGGGTTAGGGCTTGTCACTCATCTAGGAGGTTTTGATGGTAGGAGGTCGGGACATATTTGAGTTTGAGTTGTTCTTTCATGGCCCCCCATGTGGTGATGGGTGGTTCCCTCCTAACTATCCTCAATCCCTCAACGTTCAACCAATGGGTCTTTGCTAACTTAGTAAGTTGCATTTTGGCAAGTCAGACTTTCCTATCCTCGGTCATGGGTACCAATCAAAATATTGGTCCATAGTTGCTTCCCAATCCAGGTAGATGCTTGGGTGATGGGACCCATCAAAGGTAGGGGCATCGACTTTCACAAGTCTCATGAGGTGATCATCAGGGTTGTCCCGGGGGGGTCTATCATCTCTCCTTGGGGGTGGGTCCCTTTCTGGCTCGGGTGGGTGGTCATGGTTGAGCTCTCTTATGGCTGGTCCCTCACGTTGAGGATGTGGCCTCCGATCATCCACCCTTGGGGCAGGTCTATTTTCCTCAAGTTGCTCAAGTCGGGCCGTTATGTCATTAAGCCGCCCTAAGATATTGGTCATACCCTCCACTGTTGAACATGTGTGCAACATGATTACTTTTATGGTTTTGATGATGTCTGCCTCTGTAGTCATTAATGAGCTTTACCTGCACTTGATAATGTTAATATTCATACATTTCAGGTCATTATACCTCCAGTGCAGACGATCAAGATCACGAGACATGGTTCAGCAAGTCTACACATCCAACAAAGTCCATACACTTGGGTTCAGCAAGTCTATACATCAACAAGTCCATACACTCGGCTTCAGCAAGTCTATACATCCAACAAAGTCCATACACTCGGCTTCAGCAAGTCTATACATCCAACAAAGTCTGTACACTCAGATTCATCAAGTCTATACATCCAACAAGGTCTGTACACTCGGATTCATCAAGTCTATACATCCCACAAAGTTTGTACACTCGGCTTCAGCAAGTCTATACATCCAATGAAGTCTATACGTTGCGGCAGATGAAGTCTATACGTTGCTGCAGATGAAGTCTGTACGTTGGTTGCATGCACAACTCAAAGTCTGTACGTTGCACAAGACAAAGTCTGTACGTTGGCTGCTAGCACAACTCCAAGTCTGTACGTTGGCTGCTAGCACAACTCCAAGTCTGTACGTTGGTTGATGGCTGCAACACAAGTCTATACATTGGCCGGCTGCTTCACACGCAAAGTCTATACATTGCGTTTTGTTGTGTTCGTGCATCAAGTTACCAAGTTTGTACGCTCATGAAGCAAGGCTGTGCAGGCTCATGCATGATCAAGGTATAAAGTCTATACAGAGTTCATACATGCACACAAAGTCTACACGTCCAAGCCTTGATGCAAAGTCTATACAACAACTACAAGCTTCATTGAAATAGCCAAGGTCACTGAACAAGATGAGAGTCCAAAGACAAAGATTCAGTTGGTACCTTCTAGACCAACAAGGATGAAGTTACAGACATGAACGGGATGCTAATGGACTCAAGCGATTGAGCTGGAGGGCTGACGAACCGACCCGGACTGAACTGGGGGGCTGCCCAGCTGGCGGTCGACCGCCAGCACAGGGGCGGTCGACCGCCCCAGCCAGCAAACTCCCGTCTGCAGTTCTGTCTGCTGCAGGTCGACCGCCAGCCAGTAGCGGTCGACCGAAAATCCCAGGGAGCGACCGTTTGCAGATTTCTAAGTAGAGCTCGACCGCCAGAAGCTGTAGGTCGACCGCCAGCCCCGAGCCATCAATTGTTGACTTTTGTTTCCACTTCGAAAAGGGCCATTCAACATGGATTTGTTTAATCCAAAAGTCACCTAACCACCCATGATTTGTGGATCTGGTCTGGGGCTTGTCTATAGACCATTCAATGTCTATAAAACCAATACAAGAGGGTTAGAAACCCTAGTTGATGTATTTGATGAAGTGAATCAAAGAGAGCTCAAGGGAGGCCATTTCGAGGTACTGTAGCACCTACGTGAACAGTACTTCGGGCTGGAGTTCTTCATCCTTCCAAGATGATTCAAGCTCAGATCTGAAGCCAAGCAACCTCCAAGCAAGCAAGAAGCATTCAAGGCTCTCAAAGGTGATCAAAGCTACATCCATACACCTCTTCATCAACTCAAGGAGATTCAAGAAAAGATCAAGCTACATACAATATTCTTCTTCATCAACTCAAGGAGATTCAAAGGAAAGATCAAGCTACATCCTATATCTGCTCCATCAACTCAAAAGGATCAAAGGAAGATCAAATCCTCAATAGATTCAAGATCCAACAATCTTAGACAAGATCTAGTTCATTCTAGCATATCTTCACATCTTGTTTGAGCATTTTCATCTTGTTTCTTTCTTCATTTCATTCAATCTATTGAAACTGAAGATCGTCCCTACCGGTGGTTAGTAGGAAGGCAATCAGGAGTTCTCCGATCTGCGGTGTAGCCGTCCCTGCCGGCTTTGTGTGTAGGAAGATAGAAAGAGGGTTTTCTCTGTTCTGTGGTTTGGGGCGTGTCCCCGGTCAAGCTATGAGTCAGCAAGGAAGCCTCACCGGGTTTTGGTGAGGGGTGGACGTAGGTTGCGGGGTTGCAACCGAACCACCTTAAAAATCATTGTGTTGTGGGTTGTTTATTGTGTGTGATTGCTCTATATCTTCTATCCCCATTCACAGGTTCGTGTGGTTCCATACTTGGTAATCTTGTTTACACACTCAAGCACTCAGATTTGCACCTTCGGTTTTATCTACGGTTTAATTGAGCTTAGCACTTTGACTGCATCCCTTGGGCGGCCTGCTGCACCCTTTCACACAGGCGCCAAGGTGAAAGTATTACTAAGTGTTTCGCTTACTTAGACTCGCATGCACCTTAGTTGATCACCACTGCATTCACACACATATGAACTTTGAGTGATCAACATAGCACACACACACACGTACGGTTGTTGCAAGCTATTGCATGCTCTGTGCCACTCTACTTAATTCCGCTGTATATTGTGTCTAAGTGATTCATTCACTTTATAGGAGTGGTTCATGCTTCTGATAGCTAAGAGTTTTAAATATGCCATAACTTGTGATAGGATCTATTCAACCCCCCTTCTAGATCCGTTTACACCTCGCGGGACCTAACAAGTGGTATCAGAGCGAGGCTCTGTCATTCCCAGATCCAACGATCTGTAGGGAAAGATCCTGGTGTTTGTTATTTAGATGGCTTCATATGCTACACATGCTTCGATGGCTTCTCCTCCCATTTATGATGGTTCAGATTTTTTTACATGGGTTGGAAGAATGTTCATCTATGTTAGCTCCATAGATCCACAATTGTGGACTCTTATATACAATGGTCCTCATGAGCTGCCATCAAATTCAATTGATTGGTTAGCCGAATATGAGACCAAACACAATGATAATCATCTTGCATATAACTTAATTACAACTGCAGTTGATCTAAGACTAACTCATCTTGTGTCCTCTTGCAGCACAGCCAAGCAAGTACTCGACAAGTTGGTGAAAATCCATGAAGGGAAGGAACAAGAACAAGAATGCTTCATGGCTGACCGTGCAGAACAGTCCAGCAATACATCCACATCACAGGTAAACTCTAACTCCGAGGAATTCACTTTTGAAGAGCTTATGGAAGCCTATGATGAGTTGATCACACAATACAAAAAGGTAAAAATAGAAAACAAAAATTTGAAAAAGGATCTCAAGAAAATGAACAAAAATGAAAGCTCGATTTGTAAAAAGTGTTCTATTTTTGAAGAGCTCAACAACACTCTCTCTTTTGATCTAGATACGCATAAACAAAGCATTGCATGTCTAAGGGATGAAAATGAAAATCTTCATGGTGAAATCACTAGGTTGGAAGAAATTGTAATAAAACTTCAAAACCAACCTAAGTCAATCTCTAATGATCTTGAATGGCAACAAAAACTGATTGACTCTCTGAAAGAAGAGAATAGAGAGTTGTTGGAAAAGAAAATTGAACATGAAAAGGTTGAAGAAGAAGTGCATGAAAAACTGGTTGCACATGAAAAAGGCAAATATGTCATTGTTGATCACTCTGAAACTTTGCATGATCTCGAACAACAAAATCAAAATCTTAAAGCAGTAAATGCCATGCTCAATGAGCAATTGGCAGCATGCGAAGAGGGCATTGTTGAATCTAAACAGCACATTTCCTCACTTGAAAATGAAATTCAAGGTTTGAATGATTTCCTGTCAATGTTTACCCAAATCCAAGATTTTGGCTCACCGAAAGCCACCACTTCCTGTAGTCACCAAAAAGGGCATACTGCTCGAAAGAAAAGTAAAACTCAGCATGCTCATCAAAACATGCACCATAACATGTCTAATGCTAAATATCATGCTTTCCACAAAATGAATGTCCATTGTTATTATTGTGGTAAACATGGTCACACTGTGCATGATTGTTTTATCTTGAGAAATGATGAGCTTAGAGCAGGAGAGCAAGTGAAAGAGCAAGGAAAGAAACAGGTCAATACTGGTAGAGGACCTACTCAGCAGATATCTGCATAGAATTACACGGGGAGTCAAAAGAGTCGACACTCCCATACAAGAAGGTCGACACTCTCCATGGCTTTAAACAAAAAACTTCCTCCTTACTGCTCTCATTGTGGTAAGTCTGGCCATACTGTCCAAGAGTGCTGGCACTTGAAGGGAAAGCATCACCTTCATGCCATGAAATGTAAATCCCATGCTCTTCCACAAAAATAAAATGCATATGCACACGCTCATGAACATAAAAAGCATGCTCAATCTTTTGTGCGCTGTTTTTACTGTGGGAAAAATGGTCATGACATGTATGATTGTCATACAATGAGAAAGGATGATCTAATTTCCCTAAAATAGATGAGCTACATTGGTGAATTTGATAAAGCTGCTAACCTACAAGGACCCAAGTAATCTTGGGTACCTAAATATTTCAAATGAGAATTTTGGGTGCATGATGTCTTGGAGCTGAACAAAGGATCATAAGGTAAATAAAAGCTCAAGACACAGGTATGTACATAAACCTTTAAGTTTAGACATCTTGCATGTTTAGTCTTGACATGTAGATAGTGCATCATACGTCTGCCCAATGTCATTAGATTCTGCAAATTGAATTGCTCTTTGAAATGCAAAACCCCCAAGGTGTGAGATGAACTTTTGAGCTTGATAACTTACTCACACCATGCTTGATTTCAGCTGTTTAATTCATGAAAAACTTGTTATGCTGATGAAGTTGATGTGATGATGAGTTGCTTAAGTCTTGCTATCAGCTATATGAAATGCTTGGACTTTAGTTTTGATGATGCATACCATGGCTGCATTCTCAACTCGTTATTCATGTTAGCAATGCTCAAAAGGTGGAGTCTAGCAATTGACATCATCGTGTTGCATTCACTTCAAAATCAATTGTGAATGATTTGTGTTTGCATCATCTTGTGATCTCATACTATTTTAATGCAAATCATGTTTAGGAAAATAAGATAAAATGTTCGAACCTAAGCATGCATCTAGAATGAGCAATCATCTTGCAGCATCTTCATTGCTTTGAGCATTCACATAAGACTTAGGCTGCATAATTCATTGCCAATCCATGCATAATAAAATTGAATTCATGTTCACGATACATATCATGGTTTGTATAGCATCATTCTTGCATGGCCATGGTATATCAAATGTTGATGTATGGAAAGGCAGGCTATGCTTGCCTAGAAGCACTCAATATGCGTGAGGTTTCATCTCCGCCACGTACCATGCATCAATGTCGCATATAGGCCATATAGTAAGGCAGAGCTGTCTCTTTGCAGCATTCATGCATATGTTTCATCTTCATTCTGTTGACATCATGGCATAGAATGCATCTTCTCAAGGGGAGCTTGTTCATCATGAAAATCCAGTCAAAATTCTGTCGATCGACCTCACTCCTTTGACAAGTCGACCCCACATTTCTTTCTGTCTAAAAAGTACTTTTGTCTGAGCTCAGTGCATAACCTCAGGGGGAGTGTTCTTCATCTATTCTTGCCTACCAGTTATGCAACACTCTCTTCTTAAACCAAGTCACTGCATGATATTGCTTAATCCTTTTGTGGTTCAACTTGGATTCAAAGTGCCTTGAACTTCTTGGAGGATTCCCAATATATTATTGAGGTTGTTTATCAGAGTAAATCTTCAAGAAGAAATTTCTCTTATAGAGTCTTCTGATTGCCTTGAACATGAATGATTTTGGTTTAACATTAATGATTTCTTGAGTCTTGAAGTTTGATGGTCTTGAACATGTTTGTGATCGGGTTTAATAGACTTAAACTAGTTTGTCGTGTTTTGACTTGTTATGCCATCTTGAATCTGAAAAATTTTTGAGTACAAAGGCATCCTTGATCGAGAAACTTCAGCTAAGTATTGTTTTTAAACATTTGTTGAATCTGTTTATTTCAAAAAGTGGCTATACTTAAAGTAAGCTCAAGGCAGAGCAATGGCACTGTTGCTGAGAAATATATCTCCTCATCAAAGAAAATGAGGTTCGATATGTCATGAGGTGACTATGCTATCTCTGTTCTAAGTGAAGCAAAATCGTGAGCTACACTGAGTAACTGGGGGTGCTTGCGTCTGGTAAATGGTTGCTACACTTGACTGCTCGTAAAATGATAGCAATCATCTTTCAAATGATTTCAAAAGAAAAATCTGAATGTGTAGCTCTCATGAATCAAATCTAAGTCATCTAAGTGTTTAGCCTCAATACTTATTGTGGTCACTCTCAAGGGAACCAATGAAACTGAATGAGTAAGATAAGAGAAGGTTAATCTGGTTTTGACATGAATTTCTGGTTCACTACTATTAAACTTGCATGCAAATATTTTCATGTGATTCTACTGAGTAGGCCAAAACTCATTAGCATTAAACCAATCTGAATGTAAGAGCTGGTACATTTGGGTTCTATAACTGAAAATTCTGAAAAATCCATAACTCTGATTTATGAACTTGGTTTCAGATTAAAGAACCTCCATTCTCTCTTGAGAAGTCATATCTTGATGCTCCTTGTTGTTTGCCTTCATCTGTCATATCTACATAAATCATTTAGGCTGCCCCGATTACATCACCATACTACACAAGTGGTATAATCCAACAAGTGGTATCATCTTGATGCACCTTTTAAGTCGTCTCCAAAATCATTGGTGTCCTCTGTCAAATGATATCACATTGCTCTCTCATTCATTGGCATTTGGCATAAGTCCTAGCATCATTGTCATCATGTTTTCATGCATTAGGGTGGCATGCATGTCTTGACTTCATACAATTGTAGCTTGCATCAAAATTTGATCATTTCCATGCATTGCATAGAAAATCCAAACAAAATCTGAATATTGGAAAACCACTAAAAATCTACAAAATTTGAAATCAAAAATTTGATCTTTGGCTACTCTATCCATCTTCATTATATGAGGAATTGAATCATGCTGCTGTGGCTCCACCTCTCACACTTACATTGTCTTTGCCAAGCCTCGGGTCCCTCGTTCTCTTTTCTGGATCTTTTGATGTTGTCAAAGGGGGAGAAGATTATGTGAGTCATTCATCAAAAAGGATGTGGTAAGAACCATGTGCGCCATTGTCAAAAGGGGATATAGTAAGAACCATGTGAGTCATTGTCACAAGATGAATGTTGTTGACTCATAGTTGTCATGTGAATTACTAATACATGTGAATCTCTAATGACTCATAGTTCAGAATGACTCATAGTTGCCATCATCAAAAAGGGGGAGAATGTTGAACATGTGTGCAACATGATTACTTTTATGGTTTTGATGATGTCTGCCTCTGTAGTCATTAATGAGCTATACCTGCACTTGATAATGTTAATATTCATACATTTCAGGTCATTATACCTCCAGTGCAGATGATCAAGATCACGAGACATGGTTCAGTAAGTCTATACATCCAACAAAGTCCATACACTTGGGTTCAGCAAGTCTATACATCAGCAAGTCCATACACTCGACTTCAGCAAGTCTATAGATCCAACAAAGTCCATACACTCGGCTTCAGCAAGTCTATACATCCAACAAAGTCTGTACACTCAGATTCATCAAGTCTATACATCCAACAAGGTCTGTACACTCGAATTCATCAAGTCTATACATCCAAAAAAGTTTGTACACTCGGCTTCAGCAAGTCTATACATCCAATGAAGTCTATACGTTGCGGCAGATGAAGTCTATACGTTGCTGTAGATGAAGTCTGTACGTTGGCTGCATGCACAACACAAAGTCTGTACGTTGCACAAGACAAAGTCTGTACGTTGGCTGCTAGCACAACTCCAAGTCTGTACGTTGGCTGCTAGCACAACTCCAAGTCTGTACGTTGGTTGATGGCTGCAACACAAGTCTATACATTGGTTGGCTGCTTCACACGCAAAGTCTATACATTGCATTTTGTTGTGTTCGTGCATCAAGTTACCAAGTTTGTATGCTCATGAAGCAAGGCTGTACAGGCTCATGCATGATCAAGGTATAAAGTCTATACAGAGTTCATACATGCACACAAAGTCTACACGTCCAAGCCTTGATGCAAAGTCTATACAACAACTACAAGCTTCATTCAAATAGCCAAGGTCACTGAACAAGATGAGAGTCCAAAGACAAAGATTCAGTTGGTACCTTCTAGACCAACAAGGATGAAGTTACAGACATGAACGGGCTGCTAATGGACTCAAGCGACTGAGCTGGAGGGTTGACGAACCGACCCGGACTGAACTGGGGGGCTTCCCAGCTGGCGGTCGACCGCCAGCATAGGGGCGGTCGACTGCCCCAGCCAGCAGACTCCCGTCTGTAGTTCTGTCAGCTGCAGGTCGACCGCCAGCCAGTAGCGGTCGACCGAAAATCCCAGGGACCGCCCGTTTACAGATTTCTCAGTAAAGGTCGACCGCCAGAAGCTGTAGGTCGACCGCCAGCCCCGAGCCATCAATTGTTGACTTTTGTTTCCACTTCGAAAAGGGCCATTCAACATGGATTTGTTTAATCCAAAAGTCACCTAATAACTCATGATTTGTGGATCTGGTCTGGGGCTTGTCTATAGACCATTCAAAGTCTATAAAACTAATACAAGAGGGTTAGAAACCCTAGTTGATGTAGTTGATGAAGTGAATCAAAGAGAGCTCAAGGGAGACCATTTCGAGGGTACTGTAGCACCTGCGTGAACAGTACTTCGGACTGGAGTTCTTCATCCTTCCAAGATGATTCAAGCTCAGATCTGAAGCCAAGCAACCTCCAAACAAGCAAGAAGCATTCAAGGCTCTCAAAGGTGATCAAAGCTACATCCATACACCTCTTCATCAACTCAAGGAGATTCAAGAAAAGATCAAGCTACATCCAATATTCTTCTTCATCAACTCATGGAGATTCAAAGGAAAGATCAAGCTACATCCTATATCTGCTCCATCAACTCAAAAGGATCAAATGAAGATCAAATCCTCAACAGATTCAAGATCCAACAATCTCAGACAAGATCTAGTTCATTCTAGCATATCTTCATATCTTGTTTGAGCATTTTCATCTTGTTTCTTTCTTCATTTCATTCAATCTATTGAAACTGAAGATCGTCCCTACCGGTGGTTAGTAGGAAGGCAATCGGGAGTTCTCCGATCTACGGTGTAGCCGTCCCTGCCAACTTTGTGTGTAGGAAGACAGAAAGAGAGTTTTCTCTGTTCTGTGGTTTGGGGCGTGTCCCCGGTCAAGCTGTGAGTCAGCAAGGAAGTCTTACCGGGTTTTGGTGAGGGGTGGACGTAGGTTGCGGGGTTGCAACCGAACCACCTTAAAAATCCCTGTGTTGTGGGTTGTTTATTGTGTGTGATTGCTCTATATCTTCTACCCCCATTCATAGGTTCGTGTGGTTCCATACTTGGTAATCTTGTTTACACACTCAAGCACTCAGATTTGCACCTTCGATTTTATCTACGGTTTAATTGAGCTTAGCACTTTGACTGCATCCCTTGGGCGGCCTGCTGCACCCTTGCACACAGGCGCCAAGGTGAAAGTATTGCTAAGTGTTTCCCTTGCTTAGACTCGCATGCACCTTAGTTGATCACCACTGCATTCACACACATATGATCTTTGAGTGATCAACATAGCACATACACACGTATGGTTGTTGTAAGCTATTGCATGCTCTGTGCCACTCTACTTAATTCCGTTGTGTTTAAGTGATTCATTCACTTTATAGGAGTGGTTCATGCTTCCGATAGCTAAGAGTTTTAAATAGGCCATAACTTGTGATAGGATCTATTCAACCCCCCCTTCTAGATCCGTTTACACCTTGCGGGACCCAACTTCCACAAGGAACCTAATGTGATCGGGGAGCTAATGCTCGTTGGGGGCAGGATTCCCTTGGGGATTAGGATTCATTGGAGAATTGGAAGAGGATAGGTTGGATTGATAATGGATCCCACTATGGGTGGTCATGCAATGCTGGGTGGGCTATGCACGGGTGCGCGTGTACACCAATTAACAACCTAGTGTGAAGACGCCCAAGACTAGACTTGTGAGGACAAGTCTATAACCGCTCTGATACCACTTGATGTGGCACAGCCCAAGGGTGATAAGGGATGACTGGTTGAACCTAAGACCTAGACCCGCAAGCATACAAAGTAGAGGTCGGACTCACGCTAGCGGCTCACTCGCACAGCGCACACAATCTCCCGATGGTGACCGAGGGATGATGGCGAGGGTCCGAGGTGGGACCCAATATATTCTAAAGACCTAGCGGGCTTAGGCTGACCCCTAAGGGCCTGGGGTTCCGAACTATGTGGGCAGCTGGCACGGCGGGGCGTGGGTTGGGAGGCACTCACGCACGGACCGCGGTGGGCACACTTAAGGGGGTGTGCGAGTCCGGGCTCTCGTCTCACCGACCGACGGCAAGTAAAGACTATACTAAATAAGCAAAGATTGCAACCAGACAAGGGGGTGTCAGATGCTCACCTGACCGGTGTGAAAACATCGATCCCGACCGGAGACGAGGGCGCGCCGGGAAGCGTGGGCATATGCCCCCACGCCGCGGCGATGGCACTTGACCTGAAAATAAGTGGGTTACAACACTACTCCTCTCGCAAGAGGGGGGATCTCGGGGTGGGGGTTAGGAGATTTACAATCAAATACTACCTCCACACAGGCAGGGGTTGTAAGCCGGCCAGGCGGGGAGGGGATGTGAAGCTAGAAGTCATCGTGTCGAGTTTCGCCGATGCTGCCAGCTTCTGGAACCACCAAATAGACAGTCGAAGATGTCACCGCCACGGTCGCCACCAAACTCCAAATGGGCTGAAACAAGTGCCAAAAGTCTTGTACTTTACTTAGGAGGATGCCTGAATTTTCTTGAATTCCTCTGGCGATGTTGCTGGTCGGGGTAGGACCTGGAATAGGGCCAGGCTGCTCAGGTTCTGGCTGCTTCAGTACCACTGCAGTACGAAGACAAGGTCACCCCGGGCGCTGTTGGGCTATGATTCAAGCGTAGCTAGAGTAGTTGGATCCATTGTCGAGTCCCCTTAGAAACGGGACCCACGGGGACGCCAGACGAAGTCGGAGTAGTTTGGGAGAGCCCAAACAGAGGACAAAGGTCGGTTTAGTCGCAAAGGGGACAGAACTGCGCACCATGGGGAGGAAATTAAGAACTCACTTGTCCGGTGTCCAATCGGGAAGCCGCTTCTTGGTACTGAAAGGCGACTCGTCGTAGAAGATCTCGGCCAAGCCCTGGCTCTAAATCCTCAGATGGCCGGCTGTGAGAGCTTCTGCAAGCAGCTTCAGGTTGGCAGTCTGGAGGAAGATGCATAGTCGGGGGAGATCGGCTCCACCGGGCAGCCACGAGCTCAGAATGGGACGAGACTACTGCCGTTGCGAAGAAGACAGGGATACACTTCCAACAGTACCTCTTGGGCTTTCAGAAACGCCGAGATGACATCGTGGCTGGAGCTGTAAATGACTGGTTCTCTGCAAGTCCACAGCTGCGAGCAGGCCTCCGGTGTATCTCCAAGAGGACAAGAGAAGGGGGTGAAGGGATGATGCCAAGTGGTGAAGGTGGTGGGGGGGGGGGACCAGAGGGGGATGTGTGGAGGGTGTGGAGGGGGCTACAGTTTTTGGAAAGGGGGCTGGGCTGGGTGTGCACTAGAGAGGGGGGGAATGGGGGGAATTGGTGGGTTCTATCTTGGGGGTGGGGGGATGAAATTCAAATTTGAATTGGAGATAGGGAGGGGATTTAATTGGTGTCTAGGGAAGGGTGAGGATGCCTTGGGAAGAGGGTGGGTTCTCTTGGGAAGTGGGAAGGGGTCTTAGGGAGTGGGAATAGAGGGAGATACAAATTTGAATTTTGAGTTGGGGATGGGGTGGGGAGTTAGTGGGTGCCTAGGGAAGGGTGGGGGAGACCTTGGGAAGAGAGAAGGGTGCCTAGGGATGGGTGGAGGAGACCTTGGGAAGAGGGAAGGGTGCCTAGGAAAGGGTGGAGGAGACCTTGGGAAGAGGGAAAGTTTCTTGGGAAGTGAGAGTGGAGGGAGAATCGAATTTAAATTCATCTTGGGAAGTGGGAGTGGAGGGAGATTCAAATTTAAATTCATCTTGAGAAGTGGGATTGGAGGGAGATTCGAATTTGAATTCATCTTGGGAGAGGGGAGTAGAGAGAGAGAGAGAGAGAGAAGAGAGAGAGAGAGGGAGAGGGAGAGAGGAGAGTCACACTCCAACTAGAGGGGAGGGAGGATTCACTCAAAATGGACTTCAATTTCTCGAGCATCAAGTTTTCAAATGGGAGGGGGTTGGGTCCTATTTATAGGCACCCAACTCTTTACATGACTGAAATGCCCTTAGCATTTACACAAAAGACCAAAGCTATCCTAAACAACCAACATGGGCCCAAACTAGGATACAAAAGCCCAATTAATACAAAACAAGGGAAATCGGACTCATGACCACATGACTCAATAAATGAAATACATAACTAAGACTTCAAAGAAATGAAGATAACATGCGATCATTATAGTCGGACATCCTCAAAGTGATGCAGGCGATCTGAGCAAAAGAGAGCGTTGTGAGATGCCCTCATCAAGTTGATCCAAGACGGCCCCGTCAAAATGAACAGTGGTCTCGTTGATCCTCCGCAACCACAAACGTGGGCCAAGCCAGCTAAGGCAGCACGCGTGGCTCATCACTCAGCCAATGTCATCCACATGATGGCCACATTTTCTCTTTCTGATGACTAGTCAGAGGAGCCCAGCGCCAGTCGGAGGGGACATTCGATCTGGTATCCGGGGTGGAGGCCCTGGCATGATCAGAGACCTCTCTCCTTCCCTAGACAGAGAACTCGATGACTCTTCGATATCCTCGTCGAGAGAGGGCAAATCATGTCTTGCGACTCACCCGCCGACTACACCCGTTGGGACCGTAGTCACCCCCACTACTGCCCCTTCCACGCTAGAATTTGCCACTCGATCGAGTCTTGTGAGGAAGTTCAACACCTCATCCAGGAACAGATCTAATGGGAGCAGATCGATGCGGAGGGGAACTCTATGTCACTTTTCAGACTTCGGCAAGCTGTCGAAGAGACCCTGAGCACTGCCAGGAGTGCTCCAGAGCGGCCAGACTCCCCTCAAGAAAATGGGCACGGGCTGCCTTATCAGTATCCTCCAGAATGACTTGAGTTTTGGGCTGACAACCAATAGGTGCTTGAGCAATTACGAAGGCGTAGAGAGTAGGATGCCAGTCGTTAGACGGAGCCGACCCACTTCTCAATCAACGTCATCCATCCTTTTGCTCCTTCGGCCCCTTCGGGCTATCAAACATCAGCACCTAGCCAGCCAGCCCCAGCCACTTCGGCCGTGGGGTGGCGGTCCTGGCGGGAGCTAAAGTCTCTCCTTTCCCTGAAGAAGACACTGCCAGGCTCCTCCGGGTCCTTCTCGGCCGAGAGGACGTTCTGGTGGGCGAGACGACGATGGACTCTCTAGCTCTCTCTCGTCCTCCTCTAGTCCTATCTCCGTCTCTGACAACCATGGATAGGAAGGGAAAGCAAAAGTAGGGTGAGGCCCCGCCTCAGCCTTGTCACAGCCCCTCGGCGGATGGGCCATCGGGTCCTCTCCGCCTACCCATCAACACAACTCGAAGTACAATGAAGACATCTTTGGAGTCTTCAGCGTCTTCGATTCAAGTGGCAGGCCCACCGCCACAAGGCTCATCCAGTCCGCAGAGTCGGGATAACTCTACAGAGCGATAATATCCTACGACGCATTCAATCGTCACTAGACCCAACCCTCAGCATGATCACAAAGGCAAGGCTAAGGAGCAGGATGACAAACATATCTCTTGGTCCGCTTCTCAACAAAAGTTATTGCCACCGCAGCTAAGGCATCAAACCGCGCACACGTCTTCGGACTCCAGCACCAGCCTACCGACTCCTCGTAGGCTCCTGTCGCCACCGCGGGTAAGGCACCAAACCGCACACACGTCTTTGGACGCGAGTCCCAGTACCCCAGCATACCAGGAATTGCCGCTCGAGGTAATCGAGTAGGCGATCAATGCCACCTTCCAGATACAACAAGCGGAAGGAGCCTGGATCAAAATCCGGGTAAGGAAGAGTCACCGACCTCGCCCTGCAAAGGCACTAGCCCGGAGATATCCTCAGTAGGATTTACCAACTCCGGCCCTAGCACCTCTCCCTCCTACTCCCTTGGATACCGTTATTGCCAAGAGACAAGAGAGAAATAGGAGGAAGAACCTCAGAAGGTGGCTCAAGAAACAAGATGAACAAGCAGTCGCCCTGCAATCACCGACCGAGCCAATGCCTCTCCAGAGGCTCCAGTGGCTCATTGACGACCTGGAGGAATACGTTCCTCCTCATCCTACCGGAGCTCTCCAACTCGACAGCTATATCCCGTGGGAAGAAATGCAGAAACGAGCCCGCCTCAAAAATTGGGTCAAAGAGATGATCCAAAAGCTCAAGAATGGTGAAAGACTCGTGATCCCGGACGAGCTCTCCTTGTGCTATAAAGAGAAGGAGATCACCACAGAGCAGCTGGAAGAAATGCTCTGGTGCTGCACCTATAACATGGTGGCCATCCCACCTCCTGACAATATCAACGCTTCTCGGCGAGGTGAGCCAGTGGCCTCCCGAACAAGACAAAGGACAACTGCCCCACTCAGCTGCAGCCAGCTCTAGAACGCATAGGCATGGCCAAGGTCACGGTCGCGGACTCGGTAGAGGCCGTGGGAGAACCTCAGAGTTACCCCTCTCTCCCTCAACTTTTGACCCAGAACGGATCATCCTCTTTCGAGGAGAGGAACGGTCTCCTATTCCAGAAGTAGAAATTCGGAGTGTTGGAATGATGTGATCGATGTAGACAGATTCAGAGGGGGGGTGAATGAATCCCCTTTCAAAAAGCTATTGCGGAAATAAAACTCTTGCCTGCACTCAATGTAGTCTCATGGGACTACTAATCTTTCTCACTCAAAAATCCGACAGCTAAGCTCTCAAAAACACTTGCCACGAGAAACACTAAGAAGTAAATGCTTCTGCTAAACGTTCTGTCACACACTTATCAGTTAAAAGGAATCCAAGCAGAAATCACATATACTGATATGGAATGCCCAAGCAACCTGAGAAGTGGGGAAAAAAGATATGGAATATGTACACAAAGTAAACCACAATGGACAAGATATTTTTAGGTGGTTCGGCCAGACCCACGGTCTGCCTACGTCCACCCCTCACCCCAAACTGGAGTGAGACTTCTCTTGCAAAAATAAGAACACGCAGACTCAGTCTGCAAACATAGGCTGCCTAACAGCTTGAGCCAGAGGAACACACTCCTCTCTTCCTCCACCCCGGAGGGCAACCACTAGCGACACCCAGTCACTAGCAACCAGAGACCGAAGTCTCTCTTCCTCCAAATCAGAGGGAACCCACAAGTGACAATCTGTCACTTGCAACCAGAGACACAAAGTCTCCCTTCCTCTGAAACCCAGAGGGAAAGCACAAGTGACACCAAGTCCATTGCAACCGGAGAGACCATGTAATACCCCAATTTTTTAAGAAATGAAATAGAAATTCCTTAATAAATAGAATACGTTAAATTTTGATCATTTTATAAAAATCCTAAAAAATTATATTCTTGTAGAGGATAACACGTTTAACAAACTTGTCTTCTATGACCAACCCAAATAAAATCTGTAAATAGCCTGAATTAGTGGATTAAGCCCAAATTAAACACTGAGTTAACCATACCTTGAAACGCAAAATTCGAGCCCAATACTCCATCAAATGAGCCCAAAATAGTGGCAAATGAAAGGTCGGGATGAGAGGATCATTCTCCTCTCTTAATCGTTCAAAACCCTAACCCTAGGAGATGCAATCGGCGGAGATTGGATCGCGTCAACAATTACGGTGGCGTTCGCATCAACCCAACTTCCGTGGCCGAATACTCCGCGCATAGAACCCTCTAGAAGGCGTGTGACCTATAAAAATGAAGCTCTCTAACCCTAGAATTGTTTAGAACCAGTGGCGGCTGCAGAGGAGCTGGATCGAGGGAGATCTCCAGTGATTAGGGGCTATGTGTACCAGCGTCTTGGGTTTTCTTTCTCCTTCCTTCTTCATCTGATTCAGGTAGGTGATAGCAAGCCAAACCCTACAAATAATATATGGTTGGAAGCATCATCGTGTCATCTTTTCATTGATGTATAAAGCCCTAAATTTTATCAAGTGTTCTGCGAGAATTTTTGGTTTTAGTAGAAGCATGTCACATCTACGGTTATAACTGTTCCCTTTCGATTAAGTAGTAATTTCAGGCTGTAAACATAAAATTGATTCATGCATCTTGTAGAGTTTTTTGTGCTCTTTCTTTTGGTAGTTAAAGCCCCAAATTTAATGCTTTATATCATGTGAATTTTATGTTTTATCCCAACCCTAGTCAACCTCACCGGAGGCGGGCAAGGCAGAAGGGGCAGCGACCTGTTGAGGTTGCGCGGCCTCCCGATAGACCACCCAACTATTTAGGCAGCTAGTTACGGACCGTCCAAGGCTTAGATCTCTGATCATTCCCCTGACCCCCTGTTTTGGTTTAGACGGCCTCGAGACCGATCGTGTATCCTTATAAGCGGCCGGATTTTGACCGTTCTAATGTTTTACTGCTGTTACGTCTCTAGAGGCACGCGGTAGATCCCTGACTGCTTAACCTAAGCGCGGCCAATCTTCAACTGTTCAATGTCCTCAGCGGCACCCTACTAACTACCCAACTCCATAAGGCCTTTGGATCTGATAGAGATTGAGCGGCCATAAGTGGACCGCCTATATCGTTGCGCGGCCATAAGTGGACCGCCTATATCATTGAGCGGCCAACCAGAGACCGTTCACTTATGGTTATTGCCAATTAACCTTGGTCGTTTATTCTTGATCCATCTTCAACCACACCCCGAATTGATTAGCCCAGAAGCCCTAGGCTGACCAATAGATAGTGGGCTGGAGTTTGCTTCAGTTCCACCCTGTCTATGGTAGCCCGGGAGCCCACTTGGGTGAATTTCCAACTTATTAATAGGCCCTGTGTTGCGCGGACTATATTGGACCGTCCATATTACATGCGGCCCATATTGGACCGTCCTTCCATTGAGAGGCCCAATGTTGCCCGTATATTTTGTTCTTACCTTCTGGCCCAGCGCGGCTTCTTTTTGACCGTCTGCATCTTGCGCGGTCCAGTAGTGCCCGTTCAGCGGACTTGCGCGGCCTAGTAATTACCGTCCAACTTCTGAGCGGCCCTTAATCATCCGTTCAACCTTGACCTCGTAGAGGCTGATCTCCAACCCAGTTCTTGAGCGGCTCAGAATTGACTGCCCAGTTCTTGAGCGGCTCAGAAGTGACCGCCCAGTGCTTGCGCGGCCTAGTAGTGACCGCCTATCTCCCAGAGATGAGTTTTCTCCGTGTTTTATGGTTTTGAATCCAAGAACAAGATGGTTCTTGATAACTTGAACTCCTGGACAGAAATGCTGGGCAGTATCTCTTCAACTTAGCCTTGGGATGTTCCGAGGTAAGTTTGTACTTGATTGTAATTGGCCATTTTAACTTGATTAAAGTCTAGACAACTTGGCATCTTGGATCCAAGAAATCAATGCCAACGCATAATAGGGGCCCGGTCTGGTCCTGGGGAGAGCGCCCGAAAAGTACTTGTGCCCATGGGAGTTTGTAATGACATAGTGAGGCATTGCACCGAGTGCATGACTAGCGTAATGTCTATGACAATGATCTCTTAATCTCTTACTTGAATCGTGTTCGACTTGGTTATATTCTTACTTATTGACCAATCTCCTACAATTTCCTGTTATTTATATTGTTCATAAACTTGCAATTCTTGTAGTTATATCATCCTGCCATATTGTTATTCCATTTCGTTCTTTAGCAATTTCTTTTTTATGTTGTTTCATCCGATCGTCATTTCTTTCCTTTCCATTTCATATAAACATGTAATTAATTGGTTAATTACTTACACTTGCCTGTTGTTACCTACTGAGCGTTCGCTCATATAGTTGTTTCCCCCCTTTCCAGGCAGCTCAGGTGAAGATTCACAGATGGATGGGAATGGGCCAGAGTGATGACTTGGAGTGTATCAGCTAGTAGATATGTTGATATTGTTATAGTCGTTTTACATCTAGCTATGCCTTAGAGCTTATGTTAGTTATTGTAACGGAGTCAAGTAGAGGTTATGCTTGATTATGTTTAAGTCGATTTGATGGCTATTATAATAGATTTGGTGTTATTTCTGTTCATGGCATTATGTAAATTTTTAGCTTAGCATGTTATCATTACTAGCATTTTCTACTGTCAGTCCCGATATTCCGCGTCGGGGCGTGACAGTTTGGTGGTATCAGAGCCAAGGTTTTCTAATATTCCTAGGTTCTCTAAGTTCTAGGATCCTAAGTGATATCATAGGACCTATAACCTTGTAATAAGTCTAAGGACCCAACCTGGTGAGATTTGGGTAGAAGACTGGGATGAGTTAATAATCTAATTGCACGATTATCCATTCTTAATTGAACCTAACATAACCTATTCCACGTGTAGACTTTTGCAATGGCAGGAGAACGCGCGGAATGGAGGAACTTGCAGCGTACGGTTCAAAGACTTACTCAGGCTTCGCAACAAGTGGCCCAAGGAGGAGCTACAAACCATGGCACTGGCGACCTTTATCGAAACTTTCGTGGGATGAATCCCCCGCGATTTGGTGGCTCGACTGACCCTGATGAAGCCGAGCACTGGCTTGAAGAGATAGGGAGGATTTTTGAAGTGATGCAATGCAGCGATCAAGAACGTGTCCTCTTGTTGACCTTTCAACTTGAACGTGATGCGAGGACATGGTGGGACGCAGTGAAGGCTACCCTTGGTGATAGACAAGTCACATGGGAAGAGTTCGAGTAATTCTTCAATAGTAAATATTTTTCTGATAGAGTACAAGAGAAGAAGGCGGTTGAGTTTGCTGCTTTGAAACAATGAAATCTATCCATAGCTGAATATGAAGCTCAGTTCTCTCGGCTATCTCGTTATGCTACTCACTTTATATCTACCGAGAAGATGAAGGCTAAGAGCTTTCTTAATGGGCTGAAGCTGCAGTATATCAACCAGTTGGCACCGATGGAAATTTAAACTTATTCCGAGATGGTGAGAAAGGCTCAAGTATTGGAAGATACTTTAGAAATGACGGAGAGAATCCGTGGGAAGAGTGTTAAGAAAGAACAACACCATACTGGTTCAGGGAGTATCAAGCCCGGTCATGGCGGGAAGAGGCCCATTAGCGGGTCTGGTTCATGGAAGGGCAAGATGCCGAAGAATGAAGATAAGAAGTCTGTCCCTATTGTTCCATTCAAGGGCGTATGCAAGTATTGTGACTATCCAGGTTACAAGATGGATTAGTGCTGGCGTAAGCTGGGCGCCTGTTTACGTTGTGGCAGTAGGGACCACCGTATTCTCGAGTGTCCTCTTTTATCTGAGCAAGCTACCCTGGTGAAACCGTAAGGAATCAAGAAGCAGCAAGGCAAGCTCTAGGCTCTACAAGAAGACGAGGCAGGACCCGCTGAGGAGGGTGGACTCGTCGAAGGTACTCTTATTATACATGATAAATCAGCTTTTGTTCTTTTTGATACTGGTGCCACTCATTCTTTTATTTCTCGGAGATTTGCGAAGTCTTTAGCTGTGAAGATAGTTTTGATGAATTCTCCGTTAGAGATTTCAACCCCTATTAGTTTCAGATCAGTAATTAAGTATTTCTATCCTTCCAGTAAGGTCATGATCAATGAACAAAACCTGCAAGCTGATTTAGTTTGTATGGACATGAAGGATTATGATGTAATCCTAGGAGCAGATTGGTTGGCTAAGTATGAGGCCAATATTCAATGCAGATCTAGTTCTGTGTCTTTCACTAGATACCCTGGACTTTCTTTTATAGGAATTAGACACCATAAGTCTGTTCCACTTATTTCGGCTCTTCGATCTAATAAGCTGATGAGGAGAGGATGTAAGGTTTTTCTAGCCTTTGTTTATGTGACCCCTGAGTAGAAGATTGAGATTGATGACTTTTCTATCGTCCGAGGTTTTTCAGATGTCTTTCCTGAGGAACTGCCAGGACTTCCTCCTGAAAGGGAAGCTATCTTATCTATTGATCTAATTCCTGGTGCGACTCCTATTTCCAAAGCTCCTTGTCGTATGTCTCTTGCGGAGCTAAGGGAACTAAAGCAGTAGTTGATGGAATTGCTTGAGAAAGGGTTCATTCGTCCAAGTACTTCACCATGGGGAGCCCCTGTATTATTCGTCCAGAAGAATGATGGTTTGATGAGGTTGTGCATCGATTATCGGCAATTGAACCAATTGACTATCAAGAACAAATATCAATTGCCAAGGATTGATGAGTTATTTGATCAGATAGCAGGAGCTTAGTATTTTTCTAAGATCGACCTTTGATCTGGATATCATCAGTTACGAATTAAGGAAGAGGATATCTATAAAACAGCCTTCCGCAGCAGGTATGGGCATTTCGAATTTGTAGTAATGCCTTTTGGGCTAACGAATGCACCTGCAACTTTCATGTAGCTGATGAACGATGTGTTTCGGCCCTATCTTGATCAATGGGTCATGGTGTTCATTGATGACATCTTGATTTATTCTAAGAGTGAGGAGGAGCATGCTGAACATTTGAGGATGGCATTGCAACTATTGAAAGATCATCAGTTATATGCCAAGTTTAGTAAGTGTGATTTCTGGCTGCAAGAGGTGTCCTTTCTAGGGCATATCCTCACAAAAGAAGGTATTTCTGTTGATCCTTCGAAGGTAGAGGCAGTAAAGAATTGGGATAAGCCTACTAATGTGACTGAAGTGGGAAGTTTTCTCGGCCTAGTAGGTTACTACGGAAGGTTTAATCAAGATTTCTCCAAAATTGCGGTACCTCTGACAAGATTAACCCGCAAGGAGATCAAATTTGATTGGTCAGAAGATTACGAGCGAAGCAGACCTTGAAGGAATGTTTGACTACTGCACCTGTTTTGGCTTTACCTTCTGGAGAAGGAGGTTTTATTGTATACACTGATGCTTCAGGTATTAGTTTAGGATGTGTACTTATGCAACACGAGAAAGTGATAGCCTATTCTTCTAGGTAGTTGAGGAAGCATGAAGAGAATTATCATGTTCATGATTTGGAGCTAGCAGCAGTGGTGTTCGCCTTGAAGATATGGAGGCACTACTTGTATGGAGAGGCATTTACGGTGTTTTCGGATCATAAGAGTTTGAAATACTTGTTTTCTTAGAAGGAACTCAATATGAGGCAGTGAAGATGACTGGAGTATTTGAAGGACTTCGATTTCTGCATTGAGTATCATCCTGGAAAAGGTAATGTTGTGGCAGATAGCTTAAGCCACAAGCCTATAGCTAAGTTGTCAAGTCTCATGTTACAAGAATGGAAATTGCTGGATCAGTTAGCTAGTTTGGATCTTAATGTTGACAAGGATCGGGTTATGATTGCTCAGATTCAACTTATGCCCGAATTATTGATGGAAATCATGTCTCTGCAAGACGATGACCCAGAGTTGGTAGAGATCAAGGGATGCTTGAGTAACAGACCTGACTTCATGATGGCTGATGATGGAAGATTATTATTTAAGGGAAGAACTTGTGTACCTGATGTAGCTGAGATAAAGAGTAAGATCCTCGAGGAAGCTCATAGATCCAGATCCACCATTCATCCTGGAGGTACTAAGATGTTTAAGGATTTGAAAAGATCTTTTTAGTGGCCGAATATGAAAAGGTAAGTTGCAGACTTCGTAAGTAGATGCTTGGTTTGTCAGTAAGTCAAGGCTGAGCAATTCAGACCATCAGGGAAATTGAAACCCCTTGATATATCCCAATGGAAGTGGGAGAGCATTAGCATAGATGTCATTATGGGTCTACCTAGGACTCGTAGTGGATTTGATGCAATATGGGTGATTGTCGACAGATTGACAAAATCTACTCATTTCTTATCTATTAAGTCTAAATGGATAATTGATGTCTTGGCTGCTTTGTATATGATGGAAGTGGTAAGACTACATGGTATACCAGTCAGCATTGTGTCTGATAGAGACCCCAGGTTCACTTCTCATTTTTGGAAAGGATTGCAAGAGTCCTTGGGAACTCGTCTGAATTTCAGTACTGTTTCCATGCACAAATAGATGGACAGACTGAAAGGACCAACCAGATAGTGGAAGATATGCTTAGAGCATGCATGATTGACTTTGGAGGTAGTTGGAGTGATCACTTGGCATTGGTTGAATTCACCTACAACAACAGTTACCAGGCCAGCATTCAGATGGCTCCATTTGAAGCTTTGTATGGTAGACACTGTCGATCCCCGTTATGTTGGGACGAGGTAGGCGAGAAGCAATGGCTTGGACCAGATCTCATTTCCGAATCGTCCAAGAACATCCGTATTATCAGAGATCGGTTGCAAGTAGCACAATCAAGACAGAAGAGTTATGCCGACACCAGGAGGAGAGCTTTGGAATTTTAGGTTGGTGAGCATGTGTTTTTAAAGGTTTCCCCTATGAGAGGGATTCAAAGGTTTGGTATTCAGGGCAAGCTAAGTCCAAGATACATTGGTCCATTGGAGATTCTGGAAAGAGTGGGGGAGGTTGCTTACCGTTTGGCACTACCACCTCAGTTATCTGGAGTACACAATATTTTCCATGTGTCTATGTTATGAAAATATGTGTATGATCTCACTCACATTATTCAGCATATGGACTTCGAATTGAAGGAAGATCTGACTTATGAAGAAAGACCGATCAAGATTCTGGATCGGAAGCAACAGTAACTCAAGAATCATTCCATACCGATGGTTAAAGTGTAGTGGAGTCGGCGTGGAATTGAAGAAGCTACTTGGGAGTCAGAAGATACCATGCGGATGCAGTACCCTGACTTATTCTAGGTGAGCTGTCTCACTTCCTCTTTTTATTATTAAGTGCATTGAATTTGGAGGACCAAATTCCTTAAGTGGGGGAGGGTGTAATACCCCGATTTTTCAAGAAATTAATTAGAAATTCCTTAATAAATAGAATAAGTTAAAAATTGACCATTTTATAAAAATCCTAAAAAATTATATTCTAGTAGAGGATAACACGTTTAACAAACTTGTCTTCTATGACCAACCCAAATAAAATCTATAAATAGGCCGAATTAGTGGATTAAGCCCAAATTAAACACTTAGTTAACCATACCTTGAAACACAAAATTTGAGCCCAATACTCCATCAAATGAGCCCAAACCAGTTGCAAATGAAAGGCCAGGATGAGAGGATCATTTCCCCTCTCTTAATCTCCCGAAACCCTAACCCTAGGAGATGCAATCGGCGGAGATTGGATCACATCAACAATTACGGCGACGTTCGCATCAACCCAATTTGTGTGGATGAATACTCCGCTCATAGAACCCTCTAGAAGGCGTGTGACCTATAAAAACGAAGCTCTCTAACCCTAGAATCGTTTAGAACCAGTGGCGGCTGTAGAGGAGCTGGATCGAGGGAGATCTCTAGTGATTAGGGGGTGCGTGTACCAGCACCTTGGGTTTTCTTTCTCCTTCCTTCTTCATCCGATTCAGGTAGGTGATAGCAAGCCAAACCCTACAAATAATATATGGTTAGAAGCATCATCGTGTCAACTTTTCATTGATGTAGAAAGCCCTAAATTTCATCAAGTGTTCTGCGAGAATTTTTGGTTTTAGTAGAAGCATGTCACATCTAGGGTTATAACTGTTCCCTTTCGATTAAGTAGTAATTTCAGGCTGTAAACACAAAATTGATTCATGATCTTGTAGATTTTTTCGTGCACTTTATTTTGGTAGTAAAAGCCCCAAATTTAATGCTTTATATCATGCAAATTTTATGTTTTATCCCAACCCTAGCCAACCTCACCGGAGGCGGGAAAGGCATAAGGGGCAGCAACCTGTTGAGGTTGCGCGGCCTCCCGATAGACTGCCCAACCATTTAGGCGGCCAGTTACGGACCGCCCATGGCTTCGATCTCCGATCGTTCCCCTGACCCCCTTTTTTGGTTTAGACGGCCTCGAGACAGACCGCGTATCCTTATAAGCGGCCAGATTTCGACCGTTCTACTGTTTTATTGCTGTTACGTCTCCAGAGGCACGCAGCAGATCCCTAACCGTTTAACCTAAGCGTGGCCAGTCTTCAACCATTCAACGTCCTTAGCGACACCCTACGAACTGCCCAACTCCATAAGTTCTTCAGACCTGACATAGATTGAGCGGCCATAAGTGGACCGCCTATATCATTGCGCGGCCATAAGTGGACCGCCTATATCATTGAGCGGCCAACCAGAGACCGTTCACTTTTGGTTATTGCCAATTAACCTTGGTCATTTATCCTTGATCCATCTTCGACCACACCCCGAATTGATCAGCCCAGTAAGCCCTAGGCCGACCAAGAGACAGTGGGCTGGACTCTGGTTCAGTTCCACCCTGTCTATGGTAGCCCGAGAGCCCACTTGGGCAAATTTCCAACTTATTGATAGGCCGTGTGTTGCGTGGACTACATTGGACCGTCCACATTACAGGCAGCCCATATTGGACCGTCCTTCCATTGAGCGGCCCAATGTTGCCCGTATATCTTGTTCTTACCTTCTGGCCCTGCATGGCTTATTTTTGATCGTCTATATCTTGCGCGGTCCAGTAGTGCTCGTTCAGCGGACTTGCACGGCCTAGTAATTACTGTCCAACTTATGAGCGGCCCTTAATCGTCCGTTCAACCTTGACCTCGTGGAGGCTGATCTCCAACCCAGTTCTTGAGCGGCTCAGAATTGACCGCCTAGTTCTTGAGCGGCTCAGAAGTGACCGCCCAGTGCTTGCGCATCCTAGTAGTGACCACCTATCTCCCAGAGATGACTTTTCTCCATGTTTTATGGTTTTGAATCCAAGAACATGATGGTTCTTGATAACTTGAACTCTTGGACAGAAATGCTGGGCAGTATCTCTTCAACTTAGCCTTGGGATGTTCCGAGGTAAGTTTGTACTTGATTGTAATTGACCATTTTAACTTGATTAAAGTCTAGACAACTTGGGATCTTGGATCCAATAAATCAATGCCAACGCATCATAGGGGCCCGATCTGGTCCTGGGGAGAGCACCCAAAAAGTACTTGTGTCCATGGGAGTTTGTAATGACATGGTGAGGCATTGCACTGAGTGCATGACTAGCGTGATGTCTATGACAATGATCTCTTAATCTCTTACTTGAATCGTGTTCGACTTGGTTATATTCTTGCTTATTGGCCAATCTCCTACAATTTCCTGTTATTTATATTGTTCATAAACTTGCAATTCTTGTAGTTATATCATCCTGCCATATTGTTATTCCATTTCGTTCTTTAGCAATTTCTTTTTTATGTTGTTTCATCCGATCGTCATTTCTTTCCTTTCCGTTTCATATAAACATGTAATTAATTGGTTAATTACTTACACTTGCCTGTTGTTACCTACTGAGCGTTCGCTCATATAGTTGTTTCCCCCCTTTCCAGGCAGCTCAGGTGAAGATTCATAGATGGATGGGAATGGGCCAGAGTGATGACTTGGAGTGTATCAGCTAGTAGATATGTTGAGATTGTTATAGTTGTTTTACATCTAGTGCCTTAGAGCTTGTGTTAATTATTACAACGGAGTCAAGTAGAGGTTATGCTTGATTATGTTTAAGTCGATTTGATGGCTATTATAATAGATTTGGAGTTATTTCTGTTCATGACATTATGTAAATTCTTAGCTTAGCATGTTATCATTACTAGCATTTTCTACTGCCAGTCTCGATATTCCGCGTCGGGGCATGACACACCAAGTCTCCCATCTCCTGAGTCCACAGGAGGAACCCCAACCTCAGACCAGATGATTGGAAGAACACACTGAGCAGATGAAAAGAACAAACGAAAAACAAAGACAAAAATAAAAACAACTGTAGCTCCGAAGAGCAATTCCAAAATAAGTCTTCAAAGGAAACTCTCTCTTCTCCTTCCATAGCATTCTCTTCACTTCTCAAATCTTTCTCTTTCTCTCTTCACTTTGCAGCTCTCTCGCTCTCTCTGGACTTCTTCTTCTTCTACTGCTGCTGGCTCTCGTACTCTTCTCTCTGGCTACACTTCTCTTCTTGTATTCTCTTCTCACACACTAGCTCTCTCTTCTCGTTTCTTCTCCTTTTTCTTTTTTTCTCTATGGCTGCACACTCGGGCTTCAGCACTTCTCCGTATTCACTACTTATTGCCAGCTAAGAGATGGGCGTGTGAAGCCCATGTTCCCCCCCCCCAAACTTTCATCCAGATCTGATCCCCACTGGACACGTGGCAGCATCTGAGCATAATGACATTCCACGTGTCACAAGCAGTAGCTTGCTTTCTGCCTCGGATCATGTGCCCTCCTTTTCTCAGTTCGAGCTCACGTGCTTCTTTAGTTCTGCCCTCAAGGTGTTTGATCGTGGGCCTTACCTATCATGGCAAAGAATAAACATAACAGTCAGTGTTATTAACTAGGAAGAGTATATTTTGCACAGACTTTGAATAGCATAAGACTAATGTGCAGAGACTTTATAACAAGACATGCACAGACGTTGGGTATGCACAAACCTTGTGTGCATGCGTGATGCAAACCATCCATGGACCTTTATATGCTTATAGCAAGAACAGCACCGAGTATGCATGTGTTTCTAAAAAAGTATGCACGGACTATGAAAAGAACAAATGGAATCATGTTTGCACAAGATAAAGCTTGCACCGACGTTGTGTGTGCTGGGGAAGGCATTGCACCGGCCGAGAGAATGCCTTAGGCATATATATGCACCGACCCGAATCAGTGAAGTGCACGGACTCTGCTAAGCATAGGACAAAAACCTGCACCGACTTTGTTGTGCTGAGTCGACAGCAATTGCACCGACTCACCTAATGCATTGTTAGTCCGTGTGCAACGACTAAGGTTGCACAGACTCAAATGTGCATGCAAGAGCTTATGCACAAGAGATGAAACCTATGCACAGACTCTGCTCGGACTTAGTTGCATTCTACAGCTAAGGATTGCACCGATGCAATGCATACTAGATGAGTGCTGCACCGAGTCAAACTTATGCATGCACTGACTCTGCAAGAGTTAGTTGCATGCAGCAACAATGGATGCACTGACTCAATGCAAACACCAGATATGCACCGAGTCTATCATGCATTGACCTAATGCTCATGAATAGTGAGGTGCACCGAGGCAAGCTTGTATGTGCCTTAGATGAATCGCGAGACGGACGCAGGCATGCATTTAGACGCAGTTCATGCACTGACCTCTGTATGGCTAAGGCATAACGTGCACTGACCTTAACAATGAACAAACTGAGACATGCACAGACCTCGTGTGCAAACATGCACTGACTTACAACTGCCCCTAAGACCAGATGCTCATTTAATCTATCATGCAAACACAGTGTGACTTATAGTGCTCATTTAATCTATCATGCAAACACAGTGTGACTTGTAGTGCTCATTTAATCTATCATGCAAACACAGTGTGACTAATAGGTTTTACTATCATCAAAACCACAGGGGCACAAGACGGAGTGGACCCGGTATCTTCGACCCTTCTGGCATCGAACAGGCTGCTATCAGCCTCCCAGCCCCCGCGCTAGTACCGGCTTCTGCAGTAGTGCAAGCGAGACCGTCCGGC
This sequence comes from Amorphophallus konjac, assembly GCA_022559845.1. Classification (NCBI taxonomy): domain Eukaryota; kingdom Viridiplantae; phylum Streptophyta; class Magnoliopsida; order Alismatales; family Araceae; genus Amorphophallus; species Amorphophallus konjac. Next base: position 289,133,638 of record CM040121.1, on the reverse strand, counting down.
AAGGACAAGTCAGCCTGCCAGTCACCCCCAGAAAAGCCATCATTGGCATCCCTGTTCCAGGAGCCCGCTGGCGGTCAAAGTCAGTCTGATCCGGGTGGTAAGGGCAAGGCAGTGCAACTTCCTGACGGGGAACAGTACGGCAGCTCGCAGAAGGCTCAGCCTGACATACTACCCTCTTTGGAGGATGCTCGAGCCCGAGCTGACCGGAAAGTCCTCCACCATATGAAGCGCTTCCCTGCAAGTATTTCAATTTGGGAAGCCATTACTTAGAGTAAGGATTTAAGAGAAACTCTTATCAAAATACTCCAAGAGCCGGAAGTCTATGAAGCACATGCCGCGGAAATGAAGGCGGCTGCCTATGGAGCCTTCACGGCTGCCATCTCCTTCACGGAGAGATACATGCTGCTTTCCCCTCCGTGCCACAACCGTCCTCTCTACATGAAGGGGAAGGTCAATGGGCACGATGTAAACCGGATCATGGTGGACGTTGGTGCCGCTATTAATATCATGCCACTCAAGACATTCAAGACTCTATATCTGATCCCATACCTCCAGAAGGTTCACGCGGTCAAGATATCCGGCTTTAACCAGAATACTGAGGATGTTCTCGGCCTGGTGGATGTTGACCTCGTGCTCGATGATTTCACCTCCAAGGTGACATTCCACATCATCGACTCCAACACATCTTATAAGATGCTACTGGGCAGACCCTGGTCCATGAAAATTGGGTCGTCCCGTCAACTCTCCACCAATGCATCAAGTATGCCAAGGATAGGGAGCAACACACGGTCTTTGCAGATCTGTCGCCTTTCACACCGGCAGAATGCAACCTGGCCGACGTTGCGCTCTACTTCATGGGGATTAGCCCGTACCCCGTGATTAAGAGCAAAAGCAACGGTTGGCTCTCAGAGGAAGATGATGATGATCTTTTCTCTGTTAATGAGGAAAAGGCCAAGCTTCATCGGCTGCGCCTCGGCTCCAAGTCAACCCCAGATCACCCTGAGAGGTGCCGGATCGACTTCAAGGCTAATCTTATTAGCCGAGCTATCGGCAACAGCATATGCTTGCCACAAGACTGCATCCAGCTTCCATGTTCATCCGAGAGGCACAACGTCGAGTCGCTGATGACATTCATTGTCACCTTCAAGCGACAACGCCGAAACAAGAAGAAGGCTAACAGGGACAAACCTATTGTCTTCTATAAGGAAGACATGGTCTCTCAAGCCCCGCCAAAAGATGACTTTCGCTGGTCCAGGCAAGCCGATGAGACCCCTGAAGCAGTTCAGGTGTGGGGCGACCTGTCGCCACATGTTCAAGAAATGTGTCTGAAGCAACACATTCCCCTGTGGCAAACTTCGGCACAATAAAGATACTTATGTCAGTTGTGGACTCCTTCCCACATCTGCGGGCAACCCCCGTCCTTCCATAAGGATACCAGGGGACTTGGATACGGCCAAGACCCGGACTTTTACGTCTACCACGTAGTCAATGTCGTAGGCCTAGCACAACCAGCCGATGACAGAGCTAGAGTCGATGCAAAATTCGACAGCTCCAGGGATGAGGAAGAGGAAATTCTGATCCTGATCTCTATCAAAGCTAGAACTCCGGCTCAAGCCGTCGAGGAACCCTCCTCACCTCCCTGCCAAGACAAGGGGGTAGAAGAAGCTCCTCCGGTCTCTCAGCCATTCGAAGGATCCAGTTCAACAAACCTTCCTGAGGGGGGATATCTCTGGTCCCAACTGCGAAGGATTGTCAGATTCGCCGGGCAACCCCGTGGAGACCTCAGTAGCCCCGATTGACCACTGTTGGCCAGGAGCCGGCGGTCCGGATCAATCCTCGATGGATCCCAACAACAACCACTCTCCAGTCCCTTCAACATCAACCGGTGGCTTCGAGAATCAAGAAATGCACGAAGCCGACACCGATGATGAGGATTTCATCAACCTTCAACCCGCTCCTCCCGAGCTGGAGGACGACGGCCAGGCGACCGTGGATGAGCTCGTTGAAATCAACCTGGGCGGAGATGAAGCCCCTCAGCCTACATTCGTCAGTGCTCTCCTCACCGAGGCAGAAAGGCAGGATTACAAGCAACTCCTGCTCAAATACAAAAACTACTTCGCCTGGACATACAAGGAGATGCTAGGGCTGGACCCCTCCGTAGCGGAGCACGAGCTAGCCATTTCTCCCTCAGTCGCTCCAGTCAAGCAACCACAGCGGTGCATGCACCATGAGTTGGAACCCCGGGTTTCGGCCGAAGTCCATAAAATGGCGGAGGTCGACTTCATCGAGCCGTGCATCTACCCGATTTGGCTTGTCAACATAGTCTCAGTCAAGAAGAAGAATGGTCAAGTCCGCATCTGCTCGACTTCCAGGACCTCAACAAAGCCTGTCTGAAGGACGACTACTCATTCCCGATCACAGCAACGATGGTCGATATGACCACCGGTCATGAAGCCTTGTCTTTCATGGATGGGTTTTCCGGTTATAATCAAATCCGGATGTCCCTCAAAGATAAGAACCACACAGCTTTTAGATCCCCCAAGGGGATTTTCAACTACAAGCGCATGCCCTTTGGTTTGAAGAATGCCGGTGCCACTTACCAAAGGGCCATGACCAGAATATTCGACGAGATGCTGCATAACACCGTCGACTGCTATGTTAACGACCTCGTCGTCAAGACTAAAAGACGCGAAGACCATTTACGCGTCCTTCGCCAAGTCTTCGGGCGTCTCCGGCAATATGGGCTCAAGATGAACCCCATGAAATGCGCCTTCGGCGTATCAAGTGGTAAATTTCTCAGCTTCGTCGTCAGGTACCGAGGAATCGAGGTGGATCCTAGCAAGATCAAAGCAATCCGAGAGCTTCCACCACCCGGCAATATCACTGAGCTCAGGTCCTTCCAAGGGAGGCTGACCTATATTCGGAGGTTCATCTCTAACCTCTCCTGTCGGTGCGTGCCTTTCAGCAAGCTGATGAAGAAAGACGCCGGTCACATGGGACTCGAAATGCCAGGCAACTTTTGAGCAAATCAAGGAGTACCTCCTTACTCCCCCAGTCCTGGGGGCACCAATCAAGGGTAAACCCCTCATCCTTTACATTGCTGCCATGGATGGTTCGCTTGGAGCTCTGTTGGCACAAATCAATGAGGAATGTAAAGAGCAGCCGCTCTATTACCTCAGTCAGAAGCTAATCGGTGCCAAGTACCGCTACTCCCCTATGAAGAAGGTTTGCTTGGCATTGGTGTTCACAGTTAAGAAGCTACGGCATTACCTCCTGCCCCATCAAGTCGAGCTTATATCCAAGCACGACCCCCTGAAGTATCTCCTTCGACGACCTTTCCTCTCAGGCAGACTGGGAAGGTGGGCTCTCCTGCTGATGGAGTACAACATTACTTATGTCTCCAGAAAAGTAATCAAGGGACAAGATATGGCTGAATTATTGGCAGCCCATCCAGTACCAGATGACTCACCCTTCAGCTCAGAGCTCTCGGACGAGGAGTCCCTTACTGCTCAATCACAACAACCGATTGTACAGAGCGGAAATGTCTTACATTATTGGCAGCAGAACGCTCTTACAACCAGTGTGCCTTGCTGGGAGCTCTACTTTGATGGCGCTTCCCGAGGGATTACCCAGAGCAACCAGGATCCAGCCACCACGGCAGGTGTCGGCGTAGTTTTTCTGACTCCTCAGGGCGGAGTCTTGTACAACTCCTGTGCCCTCATGAAGTCCCTGACCAATAATGAAGCCGAGTATGAAGCCCTACTCATTGGGCTCCAGATGGCTCTCCACATGGGCATTAAATGTCTCAAAGCCTACGGGCACTCCCAGCTGATAGTCCGGCAGGTCCTCGACATTTATGATGTGCGGAAGCTAGAGTTGGTTCCGTACCATACCGCCGTCACCAGATTATCCAAGAAGTTCTATTTCTTCGAAATAGATCATATCCCCAGAAGCAGCAACGCTCAGGCGGATGCCTTAGCCAAATTGGCCGCTGCCGTCAAGCTCCCGCCCAAGGGCGAGCTCGACATCATCGTCAAACACAGAAGGCTGATGCCGAGCTCACTCGAAGGCAACACCGGTCTCACCATCTACGAGGCCCACGACTTTCACCAGAACACGCCTCCAGAAGAGGATGATTGGCGTCCGCCCATCATCAAATTCAAGAAAGGGTGGCTTCCCCCTGATCAAGCTCAAAGGGTCCATCTGCTCCGCCGACCAACCTCTTATGAGCTGATCGATGATTCCTTGTACCGACTAGTCCACGAGAAGGACAAGTCAATTCTCCTAAGATGTGTCTCTCTCACGGAGGCTCAAGTCGTCATGCAGGAGGTCCACTCCGGGTTATGCGGCACGTACTAGGCCGGAGACTGAATGAAGCACAATATCAAGCTCAAGGGTTTCTATTGGCCAACCATGTAGGTGGATTGCATCCAGTACACCCGTACGTTCCATCAATGCCAAGCCTTTGGCCCAGTACCCAGAAGACCTCCTAATCCATTGTGTCCTACATCCCCCACTTGGCCATTCGCTGAATGGGGCATGGACATCGTGGGGCCTTTCCCGCCATCTTTCAAGGGCCATAAATACATTTTGGCCGCCACTAACTATTTCTCTCGCTGGACGGAGGCTCTCCCTTTGCGAGAAGTCACCGGCAAGGTGGTTGCCAGATTCATCCGATACATCATATACTGATTCGGTACTCCCAATCGCATAGTGTCCGACAACGGGACACCATTCAAGAATAAGGCCGTATATTAGCTAGAGGGAAAATTCCACATCGACTGGAGAACCTCTTCGGTCTACAACCCCCAAGCTAACGGTTTGGCAGAAGCCTTCAACAAGACCCTCTGTAAGCTCCTAGCTAAGATGGTTAGCCACCGGAAACGTGATTGGGGCGAGAAGGTCTTCGAAGCATTATGGGCCTATCAGACGGTCTACAAAACCCCCACGGGGTGCTCGCCGTTCTCCCTCGCTTACGGGACATAAGTAGTTATCCCCATCGAAGTCCAGTTAGCCTCTTATCGCGTGGCGGTCCACACCGGCCTTGCCGACCCTGACGAAAGTGAGTACCAGAGAAGGCTAGAAGAACTTGCCGATCTGGAAGTCAAGCGGCTCGAAGCGTACAATCACCTACAAGTATACAAGGCCCGCATGGCCCGGGCCTATGATAAGCTCGTCAAGCAGTGAGCTTTCAAGTAAGGCGACCTTGTCATGATCAAGGAAAAGGAAGTCATGGCAGGGCGCTCCAGCGAAAAGCTATAGCCAAATTGGCGAGGTCCGTATGTTATCCAGAATGTCTACGAGGGTGGGGCTTACACGGTTGTCGATCACAAAGGTCATAGACCGTTCCCACCTCTTAATGGCAAACATATGAAGCTATACTATGCACCGGAACATGAGTTCGTGCGCCAGCCAGACTAAGGCGCACGTCCCAACAACTGCCAGTGAGGTCGGTCCTTCCCCGTGAAGGATCTAACCCGCCAGTCCTCCTAGTCGTCAATTCCCAGTCAACCAGCCAGCCCAGTTCCCAAGAACAGTCGCCAGGCATCCTCGTGGACTAATCTCCTGCCCTCGTTCCCATCACCACGAGAGCACGGGCACTTCTGTACCAGCACCAGTCTAGCCGCCAGGCTCCCAAGTAAGCACAAAAAAAACAAAAAGAACATGGGGTTAAAAATAGAGATGCCCCGGCAGACCCAGTCATCCCCACCACAAGAGGGTGACTGGGGGCAAAAAGTCCAGTAACCCGGCTGGGGTGGAAACTCAAAAGGGCACCTCAGGCAAAATTAGGAAACCCCACGACATGAAAACCCGCTAGGGCGCGTCGGAAAAAGCTAAAGGGGTTGGCTGTAGCGAAAACCCGAAAGGGTGGTAGAGTCGATAACGAGAAAAACCTCCTCTCCCCACCAATCAGAATGGCTTTCCACCCACTCCTCTGTGGGCCGTTAGCCTCACCCAGAACCAGTCGTTAATCAACTTACACTGTTAGAGCATGAACCCTATAATTCCCAGTTGGCCTTGCACAACACCCATTCAATTTGGCCGACCTTAGGCCCTTGCTTCTACAACACAGGTCAACCAGTCCCTGTGCCAGTCAAGCTCCCAGTCACCATCCCAATAGATCTATGTCCAAGTACATCTTTAGACATCAGTCATTCTATGCCACTACATCCTACATCCCCTGCAAATCCCGAGCTTTCAAGTTTCAGTATAATCCCAGTTCTCTCCTTCAATTCCTGATCCACCAGCCATAACTCCAGTCAAATCTTGCCATGGCAAAGTGGCCCTTCGCCACCATGGCACGAGAATGTATAAAACCCTCATTAATGGCGGAACAATATCCGACCACCTGCACCTTCCAGTTTCAGGTTACGTCCCCTGACGGCAACATGATATGGACGGCAGTCAAAATATATATATATATATAAATGGGGTTAAAAATAGGATACCCCGGTGGCCTCAGTTGATTACTTCTACAGGATTACCAAGGGCAAAAATTGCCATTAACCCAGCTGAGATGAAAACCTGAAAGGGTGTCTCAGGTAAAATCCGGTAACCCCTCGGTGTGAAAACCAACAAGGGCGCACCGGAAAAAGCAAAAGGGGGCCAGCTCTGGCGAAAACCCGCAAGGGTGGTAGGGCTGTTAAAGGGAAAAAGAAAAAAAACTCTCTCTCCCTCTCTACTCTTCACCAATGAAAGCCGTCAACCGCGACACCTCGCTAACGGTGACCTTCGCACCACTCCACAACAACGGTGGCCACTACACCCCCGAGGGTCGATCATCGCCAATTCCAGCTCCAGTCCCCGGTCCTAGTCTTCAGCTACAGTGCCTTCACGGGCCAGCCGCAAGTTTCCAACTCCAGTTCCCGGCTACAACGCCTTCACAGGCCAATCGCCAATTTTCTACCCCAATCTTCGGCTACAACGCCTTCACGGGCTAGCCGCCAGCTCCAACCCTAGTCTTCGACTACAACACCTTCATAGGCCAGCCGCCAGTTTCCAACTCCAGCCTTCAGCTACAACGACTTCACAGGCCAGCCGTCGGTTTCCAACTCCAGTCTTCGACTATAACGCCTTCACGGGCCAGCCGCCAGCTCCAACTCCAGTTTCTGGCATTAATGCCTTCACAGGCCAGCCGCCAGTTTTCAACTCCAACTTCGGGCTACAACGCCTTTGCAGGCCAGCCGCCAGTTTCCAACTCCAGTTTCCGGCGACAATGCCTGCACAGGCCAGCCGCCAGCCTCCCACTCCAGTTCTCGACTACAATGCCTTCACAGGCCAGCCACCAGTTTCTAACTCCAGTTCTCGGCTACCACGCCTCCACAGGCCAGCCACCAGTTCCCAGCTCCAGCTTCGGCCACAATCCCTTCACCGGTCGGCCTACCAGTCCCAGCCCCCAATCCTGGCCTTCGACTGTGTCACCTTCTGAGGCCATTCGGCCAGCTCAGCCCCAGTTTCTCAAGTCGAGAAGAGCTACATTACCGGCTAATGACATACAAACACCCAATACCTAGGCGTCAACCCACAACTGATGCCTTCCAGAGCCAGTTCCCGACTCTAACCCAATAGGCGGCCACGTCCTGACGGGCCAACGCCAACCCTGCACTAGGGCTTCCCCCTACTTCCTAATAACCAGCACTCAGCTCATAGTATTCAAAATCCAGTTACACCATTCCCCTTTCCCAGTCTTTTATTCCAATGTCAGAAAGTTTGGTCAACCCAGTCCCTTGCCCCATACATCGGTACATGTTAAAACAACCAAGCACGACTGACAGTAAGTGGTAGCCATCCCTTGTACCCAACCCTATCCCATAGACTGGAAAGAGGAACAACTCAGCAAACAACAACACCAAAATCCGGAGTTTGTCATTGATACTCTATAAAAGAGAGCCCAAGACATGCCCTTAGGGTAACAAAAGACATATAGTCCGGATAACAAAAAGAAAGGAGAGAGAAAGGTGATACAATCATATCCCAGGCTCGCGCCTCTCTAGTGCCGTCAGGTGAGACTCCGCAGCCGCGAGCTCCGCCTCCAAAGTCGACGCAAGCTGAACACTAGCATCGGCCTTGGCTTCGGCAGTCCGCCACTCAACTCTAGCAAGCTCTACGGCTTGCCGCTGCTCCTTCAAGGCCTTTTGCAAGGCCTCAGCCCTGCTCTCCACCTCGCTCAGGTGCATAGCGCGGTCCCTAGCAACCAACACTGCCGCATCAGCGTGCCTCCTATGCTCGGAAGCCGCCAACGCGAGCCGAGCCCGCTGCTCTTGCACCTCTCGAACGGTCGCTAGTCACTGAGCCCTCTACTCCTGGGCCTCCAGGAGCCGTAGGTACTTTGCCCAGATACTGGCTAAGCTAGACACCCATAGCTCGCACAGGAAACCAAGGCCGTGGTAGCCCTGGGTGCAGTCCCCCAGCCGCTGCCGAAGCTCCTCCGGAGAAGGCAGGGGGTCACCTCCTAGGTACCCTCGGGCTCGCTGGAGCAGGGCCGCACCCACGCTAGCGTCCAGCAGCGGCTCTGGTGGTGAAACAGACGTAGGTCATTCGATCCCCAACTCCAGGGAAGAGTGGCCTATCTCAGCCAGCACAGCGGAAGGACCTGTACAATCCCATCAAACTGTCAACAGCATCCGAGAATTCCCTGTGACAAGACAAGGTGGAAAAACCTGAGAAAGGTCCTAACTTTCACCTGGTGTGGCTCCCGCCGCGCCTGCAACATCCCCGCACGGGGTCGGTGAGGGTAACCCCTCCCCTACGTTGGTAGCATCCCTCGCTGGAGTCGGAGAGGGCAGGACCTCCCCGATAATCCGGCCATCCCCAGCTACCATCGGCAAGATGGAGGGCTCTCCCTGGTCATCCTCAACGGGAGCCGACACGCGCTCCCCCTCAGATTCCAGGCCTGAACATAGCATGATGGCATCAACATCCCGCTATAAACTCTAAACCAAAGCCAATGGGAAGGAGGGAAGGATTTATATATACTTTCCACAACCGTCTCCATCTCGTCATCCCCGACAGAAGAGGCCTCGGAGGAAGAAGAGCTCGAGCTCGAGCTCGAGCTCTCGTCAATCTCCATCGTTGCCCTGCCGTTGTCGGAAGAACCGGACGAAGTCTCTGATGAACCTACGGCCGCAGGCAAATCAGAGGACCCTGTACATCAAGAAGCCAAGTCAGGCTACTCCCAAATCCAGCCTCACATGAAGATAACTTCCTAGCCAGAGGTGTTAGGCAAGAAGCTCACCAGCTGGGGCATCCCCTTCGGAAACCCCCTCAATGTCGACGAACTCCTCATCGCCTCTAGTAGAAGCTGCGATAGCAGGCTCATCTCCTACTACCCGGGCCACGTACCGAGGAAGCTCTCCCTCCTCTAGAGGGTAAGAGGTACCTACAATCAACCCCGATAAAAGCTTAGCATGGGTGAGTAAAGCAGAGCAATCCACCATGAAATGACCACGTGCTCAACTACATAACTGATGGTCCCACACTGGAGGACTCTACCAGCCCCACTGTGCAAGCCAATACCACGGTCGGCACAGGCAGCAGAGGTGCCTTTGCCAGCGACTGTGGCAGTCCACTCAGCGTGTCCTCGACAATGGGTGGGAGTATAAAAGCCACCTGCCCAGGCTCGTTGGCAAAGGACGGCAGAGCCACTGAGGGGCTGGCATCAACCAGCTCCTGGATCATCTCCAAGGTGGCCGCCGCATCCTCACCTGCCAAACAAACAACTCAAGTCAAGTCAATAATTCTGGCTTGCTGAAAAAGTCCAACAACAACGGGAAGATCCCCTCAACAGTAATTGGACACTTACTCTAACAGCCACTAGCCACCGTGGGTGCTGGCTCTCCCGCCTGCTCAGGTGCTCCACTCAGCACCTCAGCAGGGGCCTTGTCCTCCGACTCCTCTGCCTCCTCTACACAATCCAGATGGTTATGTCAGTAACTGAAAGCAAGTGAAATCATAGCTCACACCCAGCATTAGAAGCCCTTACTTGAACGAGCTCCTCCAGTAGCTTTCCACGATTCGAAATTGGGAAAGGTCTTAACATTGGGGGCGGTCTCGTCCATCAGGTGAAGGATCCCCTCTATATCTATCTCGTACTTGTCCCCCTCCTCAGGAAGGGGATCCACCTCCAGAGGGGGCTAGAAAGCTGCCTCCACACCAGTCTCCAGGGGAGCTACAAAACACAAATCCAACAAAATAAGATTAGCCAGCTACCATGGCTAAACTAAGCATGAGCAAAGAAGGTGAAGCGACACTTATTCAAGGCGGTCTCTGCCTCAACCTCCCCGCCAGTCTCGAGTCCTCCAGAGGACTCACTAGCCTCAATGACCGTAGCCTCTACTCTAGGGTGTTTCCGCCTGGGGTGTAGACCTCCGTCCTCACTTCCAGAGGACGCCTCAGTGGAGGGGTGATCCCCCTCTGCCGCAGAACCTGTCAACAAACATAGCATTATACAATGCCTCAGTTCTATACCCAAAAACTACGAAAGAAAAAGAGAGGGATGCATGCTATAAGAAAGATAGCCTTACCTGAAGCCCCGAAGGGGGTCAACGGCAAGTGCACTAATTGCTCCGATTTCAGTGCCAACGCCCAAGCCGCCTTCGCGACGGCCTCCCGAATGTCCCTTAAAGTGCGAGCACACTCGATCTGGGACACGAACTCCATGGGCCCGGCTGATAAAGCTCCCGTCGGGGAGTGCCCGGTCCAATGAACCTCTGCTCTGGAAGTCGCAATCGGCAAGGAACTTAGTCCACCAGCTCCTAGGTGCCTTCGGTCGAGGCACCTCCACCCCGGTTGATGTCGTCGCTGTTACCACCTGTTCCATGGGCTTCAGTGCCCTCCATTGCCTCGGCTCCCGGACGACGAGCCCCGGCTTCTCCGAGGCCACTGCTCCGCAATTCGCTCGATCTCTCGACGGATCCGAGTAACGCGAGTCCTCAGGTACTCTTATCCAGTACAATCGGAGGCAGATCCTCCCTCAGCAAGTGACTCTCCTCCGCCTTCCTGATCGCTGAAGCCTTCTACCGGTATAGGCGGCTGCGCTCAAACCACCACCTGGCGTAGTGTACGTCGAATCGCACTCGACGTCCCTGTCCCAGCATCGGGAGTCACTCGGGTTCACGACGATAGTAAAAGTCCTACCATGTTGCTGCAAGTAGGTGGGTATCCCTTCCCCTGTGTTTCCTGCCTGTCAAATGAAACTCTCAGTTCGGCAGGATCTTCTGGTCATACCCAAAGTTCCTTGCAAATCGGTGCGGGTAGTAAGGCTCCAAGGAACTCATCGTCGACCGGTGCAACGACAACACTACCGACCGGGTGCTCACTACCCACTCAGTCCGCGGTCCTGTATATGTCACCCCCTGACCGGGGTGGGCGCTGATCTCCCCTCCGCCTAAAGCCCCCAATAAAAGGCTGATGTCCATCGCAGTGCTGTCAAAAGGTAGTCCCTCCTCGCCCCGGGCGGGCAGGTAGCAAAGAGCTCTCCTGGCGCCCTCCATCTATGCCTCTGCATCCCCGTTAGGCTGCCCAGTGAAGCTGAACAAAAGTTGTGCTGTCAAGTTCGCCATAGTCCCTCGCGTCACCAGTCCCGAAAATAACAGCCCGGCCCACACACTGAGATAGTGGGTCAGCAGAAGTATGCTCCTCTCTCGCGGTGCCGGGTGCGCCACCAGAACTCCCAGCCCCTGATATATGTTGGCAAGTGCGGCGGGAGCTATAGCCAACTACCTCCCCTCAACTAACAAACAGGCCAGCCACAGTAGCTTGGCCCTCAACAGACCATTCTCTCCGTGTGGGACCACAAACATCGCCAACCAGTATGCCAAATAGGCGGCATGATGTGTCATGTCTGGTAAGCCGTGGGGATTCCACCCCTGCTACGGAGCATATATGTATCAAGAGTACGTCCGAAACTGTAGCTCCACCTCAGTATATTCCTCTCACGGAGTCTGATCCCTAGCAAATTCCTAATAGAAGCAGAAGGGTCCGTTGTAGAAGTGGCGGACCCACACATTTAGCGACACCCTCGGAGTCTATGCAGCTCTGTCTCTCCCAGCTAGGGCCAGGTCCCTCCAGGTCTTCAGAAGATATCGGTAACTGTAAGGCAACCGGTATCGCCCCTGTCCATTGGTATGGCTACGGTGGAAGTCATCTAGTACCACCTCCTCATACCTTTCGCCGATGATTGGCAACCCAGAAATCCAGAACAAAGACCACAAGTCAAGGCTGGTCTCTCCATCTGCCGTCGCCACCGTGTTCCATCGGTGGTTAAAGCGCTCCAGTAATTAATCCTTATAGCAGTCCGGTGTAGCACGGGTACGCGTACAAAGCGGCAGTCACCGCGTACCTGATCCCAGCCCGGTCCAGCAGCACCCGGTAGTGGTGAACAATCCCCATCAGCCACTCAGTGGCACCCTGACGGTAGTAGTGTGACGAGATCACTGCCTAGTGACCGTACCAGCTAATGACGGCCTACCGCATGACTCCATCCAGGATGCTGTGGTCGTCACAGCCCTCCCCAGCATACAGCAAACCCGCCGGCTCCAGCACCAACCTAGCGGTCTCCTTTGTCTCTGTGCGGTGGCGACCATGCAAGTCCCAGGAAGCAGGGCCCAGTGGCCCAACTCTGACACCAGACTGCTCTGCTCTTCCAAAGAACCCCAGGCACTCAACAATGGGGAACCGACGCTGCCTCCAGTAGTCCTCGAAAAAGCTCGGGTAACTATAAAATGCTACACCATGCAGGTTGTCCCTGCCAATCAAGATAGCCCGCTCAAGCCGGTGACGGGCTCCCAGAATCTGGGTGTCACCCTCCTCCATGCCGGGAGGGAGATAGCTTTTGATAAACTCAAATAGATGGCGATCCAGGGGGAACTCCAAAGGATAACCCTACTCCGGTCATAGGTATACAGACCGCCTGCTCCCAAAATTTGGGCCAACTCTACGGTCCCGACTCCAGCTGCCATCTCACCGATGGGACCCTCAGGCACTGCTGTATGCCCCAAATCTAGCCATTCCACACTAGCCGCAGTAGCCACTGGTGGACCTAGAGGAGGCATCGGTCACTTAGTCCGCCACACCCAGTGATCCTCCTCCCGAGCCACTCACCTCGGGACTCACCCATCTTTGTTGAAGCGTGCCATAGCTGTAAGACAGGGCACCCAAAAAATAGTCAGTATACCAGAAAATCAACATATACAACACAACAAAATAAAGGCACATGAAGTGTCAAAATACAACTACAACAGCCGGGAACAGGGGTCTCACAGGCCGTACGCCCTCATCTCTGCCTCTAATGCACACCCCATGGGGGACATTTGTTGTACCCAGCCTATTTCCCGGCCAAATAACAAGGAATAAGGGTTTGGGCATTTCCTCAAACACCTTCAAGGCACGGGCTATCTAGCCCTTCCTACAACCCTGCGGGTTCCTACAAAGTCCCTGACCAGCTCGCCGTGACATGCGGTGACATAAGCGACTACCCGGGGTCAACCCCGGCCACTCACATACGGGCTTTGCCCATATCCTACAAGGCCGCCCGGGAGCACCCGCTTAAGCCACGCCATCTGGCACCCAGTGAAAGGGTCGCGGGCCCACCTCGAGACACTTCGTTTAACCCTCCAAGGTCAAAGGGAGACCCAAGTAAGTCAACCACAGGCTTTGGAGGTCCGCAGCACACGCATACTGCTCACACACGTGTGTTCGGCATTTTTCCGAACACCTTGTGGGCGGATATGTTCCAGCCCTTCTACACAAAATCACAGGCCACCCCGTGGTTCCAGCACACTAATCAGGTCCTACAATGACCCCCCAGCAAGCCGGGCCCACCTCGAGGCACTTCGTTCAACCCTCCAAGGTCAAAGGGAGACCCAAGTAAGTCAACCATAGGCTCTGGAGGTCCGCAGCACGCGCATACGGCTCACACATGTGTGTTCGGCAGTTTTCCGAACACCTTGTGGGCGGATATGTTCCAGCCCTTCTACACAAAATCACGGGCCACCCCGTGGTTCTAGCACACTAATCGGGTCCTACAATGACCCCCCAGCAAGCCGGGGCCACCCCCGACCCTCAGATACGTGGTGACGAGCCACTCAACTCAAGCACTCGGGCCAACCCGAGGCTACCCTGCCAACCCGCCGTGCAACGCGGCATGCAGCTCGAGCCACGACCCGTGTCCCAAAATATGCCTTTACTAAGCTCCCACGAGCTCCCTTCTTCAACCAAAGGCCCAATTCGGGGCCCCTCGGTCATCTACCCAAGTCGTTCGGCAATCCAGGGTGTGTCGGACACTTACCAAAACACCTTGCGAGCGACTACGACAACTCGAAGAATGACGGCCCCCACGGGTGCATCCTAGTTTACAGGATCTTAACGTCCTTCAAAGGATGCTTGCAGAAGACACAAGGAGACCCAGGGGCCATCCCTCGGGGTCACAACCGGCCCCGGGGCTAGTTCACCCCGGGGCGCGGCCGCGCGCCCCCAGGGAGGGTGAACTCCCCGGGGGTCACGCCCTCCTTCCAGCCCAGTGGTCCCACGACTCCACTCAGCCTCAGTTCATCTAGTTTGCGGTCCTACAATGCTGTTCGTATGCCGTACCATTTCGAGAAGTCAACACATGGATGTGGGAGCGCAAAGGGACAACACGCAGGAATTCCGCAAGTCGACGCGCACACAAGCCTCCACAAGCCTCCACATATCCACCCAGCCAAGTTGTCCTTTTCTTCTTAGTTAATTTAGGAAGAAATCGACCCAAAAAACTAGATTCTATAGTGGGGACCGCCCCCTCTCTCTCCCTAGCGACCCAGCCCGCCTAAACCCCCCGGGGGGGTTTAGGCGAACCAGCCGAGCCCCCTGGGCTGGTCCGCGTAAAACCCTTCCCTTCAATTAAAAAAATTGCTTTTTTATTAAAAAAGGGCCAAACCCAGCACGCCTAAACCCCCTAGGGGAGGGGGTTTAGGCAGACCAGCCCAGCCCCCTGAGGCTGGTCCGCCTAAACCCTTCCCAGCCCATCCTTTTTACAAAAAACACCCTCTGTAAGGGGTTTACGCGGGCTAGCTTGACCCTGTCAACCTAGTCCCCCTAAACCCATACTATTCATGGGGTTTACGCGGGCTAGCTTGACCCTATCAACCTAGTCCCCCTAAACCCACACTATTCATGGGGTGTACGCGGGCTAGCTTGACCCTATCAACCTAGCCCTCATAAACCCTTCCTAACCCTTCAACTTCTGTATAAAAACCCTTAGAAGCTCAAGGGGTGAACAACAGATGACAAGCACATAGATGCTCCAAGACATCCGGCCTTCAAGCTTCAAGCGGCTCTGGACAACGAGCTAAGGAGAATTGTGTGTGGGTGACTTGTTCGTCTGCTTAGTACCCCCAGGGTATGTCGTTTGCATTTCCCTCACGCCATATTTAGCCGTAACATCCAAGTCGACACCCACCATGTGCGAGACGTCATGACATGGGTGAATGTCCCCTCATGCCGAGATTCCCCCTCGCGTGCCCGTCGGTTCCAACCATGCACGTACCATGATGTCACGCTCTCCCGCAGTCACGAGGCCACGTTCGACCGCTCTACTTGAGCCGGACTGGCCCTCGCCCAGACACCGGATCGATGCATCACTCCAGTCATCCAATCATAAGCCCCCTCGTTCGGCACCGCCACCATGGCCCACGCCACGGGAGGGGCCCTCTGTAAAACACATATGTGTTCGTCTATCATGCACTGACCCGGGGACCGATCATCACGTCGGAATTGTCTCGTGGCATGCACCAATTGTACCCTGGCCACTATGGCCAACCTATAAAGACATGTATATCTCCAAGATTACACCGCCAATTGGGCGAATGCTCTTGCATCCACGTTCAGGCCCCCAGCTTTCTATCTACACCACTCGGCATCCTTGCCTAACATCATAGCCCCAGTAAACGTCCCTCAGTCGAAAGCTCACCCACAGCTGCGGAATGCCCCCAGCCCTCTACCTATGGCTTCAGACATATATACACTTTTCTTTAGCTTAGAACGAAGGTATTCGGATTCAATTCGATGTAAATAAACACCAGTTGCTTGCGGCCGGTGGGGAAAGACGTCCAGTACACGATTCCCGCAATTGCCTACGCACTCGCACCCATTGAACCCCTTCTCTCCACGTGTCACCCTATCGCCCGAGCCCACGTGCCGCATCTTGGTGACGCTTCCCCGGTCAACCCTTGGTTCCATGGGTGATTGTCGAGAAATCGACTGGCACACCCGCACTCTGTCCGGTTAACCCTTATCCTGACACTTCCGTGCCATTCGACCCTTTTCGACCTTCCGTGAAAGGAGAGTGACCGATATCACCGTGAGAGGCATGCAACCGTAAGGAGGATACCCGAGATACATCAAACTCCCGCGTCTTCCTTCCCGGCCGTATCCCTTCCTTCACCCCGGTTATTCTGCATATAAAAAAACCCGCGCAAACAGCGGTGTAACGATCCAGAGATGCAGATACCAGTAAATCGATACCAAGAACTCGGAGATGCCACCCAAGAGGCTGATGAGGTCCCGGAAGGGTTGGGAGGATTGGTTGAGGAGGTGCATAATGAATTGGAATTACACGCGCAGTTATAAAAATGGCAATTTTAAGCATAAGCGGAAGCAATTTAAAATAACAGAGTGGTATAATTATACATATTAGCCCAGATCCATACATCACAAGTCTGACACTGTACATGAGTCAAAATAAACAACTACACGATGCATACCCCGGCCAAAAGAAATCAAAAGATAGACAAAAGGATCGACCACAGCTGGCGTCTAAGACTTCCCGCCGAAAGCGCGAGAGAAACCTGCGGACTGTTGCTCCGGCTCACCTGAAAAGGAAGGGTGAGTCTCACAACAAAGACTCAGTAGGGTTCACATGGATCCCTACCTCGCAGCTAAACATATAACAGTAATTAAGCATGCAATGGCATAAAGAAATGACAAGAAATAAAGCTGCACAAGCATATGAATGAATTAAAAACAGTTAACTAAAATGCCATTAAATATTCACATGAATAATTAAGCTGGAGATTCGAAATCTTCCAATAGACTAATAATTCAACCATTCCAAGTGATAGGAGAGAGAAATGACCACCAGAAAGAAGACCAGACGCGTCCACTGACGACTTACACTGCGTCTCAAGTATCTATACAAGCCTGGATCACGGCAAGCGAGACACGTAACAGTAACCAAGGACAAGTACTAGACAGGGTCACACTCGTCAGTGTCAGTCCATGCCCCTGACCACGTGTGCACACACATGCTCAATGCCTTGAGCTAGGCCTCTAAGTAATTTTCCCCCCAGTAGGATGCTACTGCCAAGCAATGGGGCCCACGAGAACTAGCTTAAAAATCGTAAACCAGGACTACCCCGCCACCTCTCCCAAGTGGGCCGACACTCGAGGTCATCGGGCTACGACTAGTGGTTCCATCACAAGGAAAGAGAAAATAATTCTATTGGGATCTGAAGAGGCGAGATCTCGCGCTTGCATCCTGAGCGGGCTGTGGATCACCTGAAGATGAACTGCAAGACAGGGAAACGTATCAGAGGGCCCAGGGGGCTTCCCTGGGGTAAAACCCTCCGATACCTAAGTCAGTAGAGCTGTAGTGGAAGCAATAATGGGGAGGAGAAAAGCTAGCGCGCGAGATTCCTCTCCACCAGAGGGTGAAGCGGATTGCTCAGGAATTTGGGTATATGAGTACCTGAATGGCTCTCTTCTTCCGTCGGAGGGTAGCCCTGGTTTAAATAGTGTGCCACATTCAGGAGTCCTCCAAGCTGAGGGGTCTCCGGCGGGAGTTACGTCCTCAACGTGGGCTTTCATGGCCTTATCGTGGGAACGTTATCGCCTTGAAGTCCGGCGGTTTCTTGACTCCCCTATCCGTTGGGGACTCTTGAACGGATGATATTTGGTCTGGCCGAGCTCCTGAAACGCCAGCCCTGTCCGGGCGATGAGCATAGCTCGGTGAAAGAGGGGTCGGATAGGTCGACTAATGCCTGTCTCTCCCGGGCGGGGAAACGGCTTGGGCCGGACCTTCCTTATGACCTGACCATCACTCGGGCCCTCCGAGCCTAGAGGCCACCGGGGAGAGTTGTTTCCTCGAGTGTTTGCTTATTGGGCTTTTCTTCTCTGAGTGGGCCTTGTGGGCTGTCACCCAGGTGGGCTTGCCTCGTTGGACCCTGTTGGGTCTAGTTGGGCTGCTCTTTGGGTGGGCTATAGAAATCCCCCTCTCCAGGATCTAAAAACATGCCACAGTTTATAAGAAGAATTAAATATGGCGAATATGCAGTACCGAATGCATAATTAAATGAATAGGATAAAATTCATATGCTGCAGGCATTAGCGGTCGAATGAAGGACCGCGAGGGGTTGGTAAACGGTCATACGATTGACCGCCACCCCATCCTAAGCGGTCGTCCTTATAGCCGCTAGGGCATAGACGCTTAATATATTATAAATGACAAAAAACTCCACCGTAAACGGTCGTACGACTGACCGCGAAGGGACTGAAAATAGTCGGTCAAAGACCGCCAGGCGTCCACCACCTTACATGGTCAAAGAGTGTTAGCGGTCATTCACTGGGCTGCTAATCCCAGAATGATGCGGGACCGACTGACTCGCTAGCTATCCTAGGACGCTAAAGAACGCGACCAGCACGCGCACGTGACAAGGCAAGCCGGTGTGACCGACTAACGTGAAATCCCTCCGGGCGGAGGCGTCTCTCAACAGAACTCCGAACCACGGCCGTCCCACGGAGGGAGGCGCGACGGGGTCACAACGGGCGAGAAGCCGCTGGACGACACGGGAGTCTAGTCCGAGCTCAGTGCTCGACTAGGGCCAAGGGAAAAGGCCGCTCTCGTCTCTCTCAACCAGCAGTAATAAATGAAACTAGCTAGGCCCTACACTCACTCGCGCGGCACAATCAATCATATACGTGATAAGCAAGTACTACGGGCGGGAGCGAGACACGTACCTCCACGCCTAAGCGTGGGGAAGGAACCCCGGCCGAGTCCAACCACCCCGATACACGCGTGAGAGAACTAATACAAACATCAAAAGGGCCCACTCCTCGCAGGGAGGTAATAGGCTGCAACCACAGCTACACACGGGGCGGCCGGCGCACGGGCTGACGGGCAGCAGCCGAGGTCGGGGATGAAGCCGGATGCCGACCCTCGCAATGCCGATCGCTCCTGTAGTAGCCTTTGAGGAGGAGGCCCACGTCGCCGTGGGCACTGCTGGGATGCCGAGCCGGATGGAGGGGCCCCACGCTGCTGCTACGGCCTCGGGGGGATGTCGGTCCGGCGAGAGGTTGCTTGCTGGTCCCTGTGACAGCGGGCAGAGATGGCGCTGGTACACGGCCGTCCGGACAGCGTTTGTGGCGGCGTCTTCTCTGGTGGAAGGCTGACAGGGGCGGCTATCCAGGGGCAGTGGTGGCCGATGGGGTCCTGTAGAGGGATTGGGTGCGAAGGGCGTGACAACAGGGGTGCACAGACAGCACTTCAGGACAGTCTGACCTGTGACCGTGGGTGGGGTGGTAATGGCGCAAGGGTACAGAAGGAGTTCCGGCCCGAGATGGTTACTGGAGGTGTGGTGGGATGTGAGGAGTCGACCTACCAAGTTGCAGATCGATCCGAGGACGGGAAATGGTACCCCCTTTGGAGGCCCGCTGCTGACAGTCCCGCTCGGGTACTGTAGCGCAGGATTGCCCACTAAAAGTGTGCTTGAAGACAAAAGTTTACCCCGATGGAGTTTGAAGGCGAGGCCAGAGGGGCTGGATTCGTGACTGGGAGTGGAACAAATGTTATGAAGGGACTGGCGGTGTTTGGGGGTAGGAGAGGCATGCAAACGGGGACCCAAGTCGTCTCGGGTCACAGGCGAGACTGTCAGGGAGGTCGTCAGCGCGACGAAAGTGTCTGTAAAGACAACTTTCTCTGTGGGTAGAATTTTTGGCCAAGGCCGGTGGGGTTGGAAAGATGATTGGAAGGGGTACGAAAGTCGTGAAGAAACTCGGATGAGACGCTGCCGGGAAGCGGACGCACCGGACCGATCTCTGGACACCAAATCTGCTGTCAGCACAGGGACGCCCGGGGAAGAGGATGACGATCCTGCGTGCACCGTCGCTCCACCGAACTCGTCGCCGTGGACGATGATTGAAGGCTGCTGGCGTTGGAATCCCTTGGGGGAGGTCTCCTACCCCTGGGCGTCGCACCCAAGGACTGGAGAGGAGGTGAGGGCGTCGCACCCTCAAGGAGGAGGAAGAAGAAGGGGTCGCCCCTTTTCACAATGTGGCACTCCACAATGAACACTCAAGCATCAATTTCTTCATTATCTTTTTGAAAAGAAAATACAAGGTCTTTTTATATGGGATGGGGAAATGCTAGGTTTAAACCCTAGCCAAGGGGAAAGGAGATGGGGGGGGCGCGGCCACAACCGGAGAAGGGCATTCAAATCTCCTAGATTCTAGGAGTGAAAGGTGGGGGGGGGGGCGGCCAAAAGAGGGAGAGGGCAAGGGGGGAAGGGCGGCTGCCATTCCCTC
Source organism: Amorphophallus konjac (assembly GCA_022559845.1). NCBI lineage: Eukaryota > Viridiplantae > Streptophyta > Magnoliopsida > Alismatales > Araceae > Amorphophallus > Amorphophallus konjac. Next base: position 289,113,085 of record CM040121.1, on the reverse strand, counting down.
CAAGAGGGGAGGGAATGGTCCGCCCCCCAACCCTAACCCTAGGTGGGGCGCGCCTCCCAAGGTGGGCCCAGGGGGGGAAAGTGGTCAGCCCTAGTGGGCTAGAGAAGTGAACCAAGAAGTGGCCCAATAACCCCCCTAGCCTCTAGCAAGCCTACAAAACACAAATAAAGCCTAATTGGCCTAAAAAAAAGGGGTCCATGACTGAAGAAAATTGTCCACACACGGACTAAACCAAGGCCCAACATGGCCCAAAGCATAAAATAAGTGATGATAGCTCCGCTAATCTGCCAACTGGTCGCCGAGCCAAAGGGATGCCGGCGAGATCCGTGTACTCCGTCGTAAAGTGTGACGCGTGTCCTCACCAATTTTCCCCGGGTGGGAAGAACTCGACCCCGTCGAGTAAGGGTCACGGTCGCTCAGGTAACGTTCCAGCAAGTCCGGGTCAATCCGCTCCAGCTCTCCCCGCGTGATCCAGGTGTCGTCTGTCTCAGGGCGCCCTCTCCAACGCACTAGGAAGCGCTGGTAGGCCCCGCTCCTGGTGGTGGTCACCTGCTCATCCAGTATACAATCGATGTGCTCGCGTCTCTGTAATGGGGCTGGAGGAGGTGGACTCTCAGAAGGTGTATCGCTCACAACAGGAAGGGGAGGCCCAAGAAGCTCACTGGGAATCACTGCTGGATCCCGATAGGCCGCCAGATCAGAGACGTTGAACGTCGAACTGATCCCATAATCATCTGGCAGCTCAATCTCATACGCGTTAGACCCAATCCGCCTCAGAACTCGGAAGGGTCCGGCACCGCGGTCCTGGAGTTTCTTTACGGCCCCCGAAGGGAACCGTTCAGGTCTGACCCTGATCATGACATACTCTCCCTCGCGGAACTCACGCGTGCGTCGATGCACATCAGCTAACTCCTTATATCGTGCGTTGCTGGCCTCAATGTGACGACGTACATGCTCATGCAACTGCCTAACATGCTCAGCAAAGGACTCAGCTGACTCTGAGACACGGGCCTGGACAGGGGATGGGACCAAGTCTATCGGTTTTCTAGGCCTACGACCAGTGACTATCTCAAAAGGACTCAAACCAGTAGACCTATTGACCGAATCATTGTAAGCAAACTCCGCTAGAGGGAGAACTAAATCCCAATCCCGGTCACGCTCACGCACTAGACACCTCAAAAGATCCCCCAAACTCCTATTCACAACCTCTGTTTGACCATCGGTCTGGGGGTGGTAAGCAGTAGAAAACTTCAGCTGTGTGCCCATCATGTGCCATAGGGTCTTCCAGAAATAGCTAGTAAAGCGAACATCCCTATCTGACACAATAGTACGCGGCAACCCAAACCTAGAGACACAATGGGTGAAGAATAGACGGGCAACCCTAGAGGCATCTGATGTTTTAGAACATGGGATAAACAAGGCCATCTTAGAGAATCTGTCCACCACCACGAAAATGGAGTCATGTCGGCGGAGGGTACGGGGCAAGCCTAAGACAAAGTCCATGCTAATGTCCTGCCATGGACTATCTGGTACCGGGAGGGGAGTGTAAAGGCCGGTATTCTGTTTCCTCTGTTTGGCCAAGGCACAAATGCGGCACTGGGCCACAATCCTAGCAACATCCCGCTTCAGGCTAGGCCAAAAGAAGCGGTACTCAACGGCCTCAATGGTCTTATTCCGGCCAAAGTGGCCGGCTAGACCCCCAGCATGCAACTCCCAAGTAAGAAAATCACGGACCGAGGTCCGTGGGACACAAAGCCTGCTCCCATAGAAAAGGTAGCCATCCTGCAACGTATAGTCAGGGTACTCATGGGACGGACCTGACTGGAGGGTGCTGAACATCGGACCGAAATCCGGGCAATCGGCATACAGCTCCCTCATCCTATCCATCCCAACCACCTCCACACTCATGGTGGTCAATAGGTGAGTACGGCGGCTCAAGGCATCAGCAACCCGGTTCTCCACACCGGCCTTGTGCTTCAGCACAAATGTGTACTCCTGGAGGAACTCGACCCATCGGCTATGGCGAGAGTTGAGCTTCTTTTGGGCATGGAGATATCGGAGTGCCTCATGATCAGAATACAACACAAACTCCTGATGTAACAAATAGTGTCTCCAATGCCTCAAAGCTTGCACAACTGCGTAGAATTCCTTATCGTATGTAGAGTAACGCAGTTTCGCATCGCTCAGCTTCTCGCTAAAGAATGCAACGGGATGGGTCTCCTGACTAAGAACTCCTCCTATGCCTACCCCTGAGGCATCACAAGAGACCTCAAACACCTTCGTGAAGTCTGGAAGACGAAGGACGGGTGCCTGGGTCATGCGCTCTTTGAGGAGCGCGAAAGCGGCTGAAGCAGCCTTGGTCCACTCAAAGGCCCCTTTCCTAATGCAGTCCGTGATAGGGGCGGTGATGGAGCTAAAGCCTCGGATAAAACGGCGATAGAAGGTCGCCAGTCCGTGAAAGCTACGGACATCATGTAGGGTACGAGGCTCGGGCCACTCAACAATTGCCCTGACCTTCTCAGGGTCGGCAGACACTCCCTCACTAGAAACAATGAACCCTAGGAAGGTGACCTGAGAGGTCATGAACGCGCATTTCTTAGGGTTGGCAAATAAGCTCTCTCTCCTCAGAATCAAACAGACCTGCCGAAGGTGGTCTAAGTGGATCTCCCGGGTACGGCTGTAAATGAGGATGTCATCGAAGTAAACTACCACGAAGATTCCTATCAAGGGTCGCAAGACCTGAGTCATCAGCCTCATGAAGGTGCTGGGAGCATTGGTCAGCCCAAAGGGCATGACCAGCCACTCATAAAGACCATCCTTGGTCTTGAAGGCCGTCTTCCATTCATCTCCAGGTCTGATCCTTACCTGGTGATAGCCACTCTTTAGATCAATCTTGGAGAACACAGTGGCTCCCGCCATCATATCCATCATATCATCCAGACGGGGAATGGGAAACCTATATTTCACCGTGATCTTGTTGATAGCACGGCTGTCTATGCACATCCTCCAAGTACCGTCTTTCTTGGGGGCAAGTAGGGCGGGGACGGCACACGGACTCATACTCTCTCGGAGAGATCCCCTAGACATCAACTCATTCACCTGGCGCTGGAGCTCAGCGTGGTCAGTGGGGCTCATCCTATAGTGTGGCAGGTTGGGCAATGAGGACCCCGGGATCAAATCTATAGCATGCTGGATGTCTCTCATGGGAGGAAGACCTTCGGGAAGGTCATCGGGGAAAACATCGGAGAACTCCTAAATAATAGCAGCCACATCGGGTGGGGACTCCCCCTCTGCCTCTCTAGGCCTCTCGCGGACTACTATAGCAAAGATGGGATCTCCTCTCGCAAAGTCGCGCTCCATCTCCCGGGAGCTGACTAACATCAACCTCCTAGCCGGAGGACCAGTGGTAGCAATGGGTGGGGCTGGGTCCTGGGCTGGGGAAGGGGCACTGGGCCCCAGGACATCAGTGCTCGGAGTGCTAGGACCGGTGGGTCCCCGAACGGGAGGACGTGTGGGCTGGGAAGGGTGAAGGGTGATCCTCTGGCCGCTGTGATCAAAAGTGCATGTGTTCAAACGACCATGGAGGGTGGCATCCCTATCAAACAACCAAGGTCTCCCTAGAATGATACTACCTACCTCCATAGGCAAGACGTCACACCAGATCTCATCCTGGTAGGCGTGGAACTGTAAGGGCACTAGGCAACGCTGTCTGACCGGAATGGAGGTAGTGTCTACCCAAGACACACGGTAAGGGGAGGGGTGGTCCACGGGGGTCAATCCTAGGCGTTTCACTGTGCCCGTGGAGATGGCATTGATGCAACTCCCACTGTCTATAATCACCTTGCAGACTTTCCCTCCTAGTCTGCAGAAAGTATGAAAGATGGTGGTGCGACGCCAGTCATCACTCACCAAAGGCTGGGTCAAAATACACCTAACAACTCCCAGCTGAACATCTTCCTGGTGCTGCGTACCCTGGGTGTCGACCTGCTCGCTTTCTAACAACTCATCGAAAAACTCCTCCGCGAGCTCAAGGTCGGCCTCATAGCTAACAGGTTCAACCTCAGGTACGGTCTCCCCTGCGGATGTCTCTCCTAGAGCCACGGTCTGCTGTCGGGTAGGGCACTGAACAGCGTAATGACCGGCTCCTCCACAACGATAGCAATCACCACGAGGCCTAGGGCCTTGCGGTGCTCCACCAGTCATCGGCCCTTTCCCCTTGTCATCACGACGAGCCGGGGGTGGTGGAAACTGGGACCTAGTAGGAATGGCAGGCTGCTGAGGGCGAGGAACCTCGGTGGCAGGGGCCTGGGGTCGAGGGAGGAAGTCCCTCGGGGCGGGAGGGCGAGGCCTAGGGGCAAGGTCCTGGCGAGGGGTCTCCCTAGCAATATCCTGAGGTCGGGTCAAGGGTCCCCTAGAAAACTGCCCCGTAGTGGCGCGAGGATCCGCTCCTCGAGAATAGGTGGGTGTGGGGCGCTGGGCGGGAGCAAAATCTAACTCGAACTGTTCCATCTCGCGGGCCACTTGGTAGGCCTCTTCTAATGTCTGCACATGACGGCGGAGTAACTCCATATGAAGGTGCCGTTTCAAACCCCGACGGAATCGAGCTACCGTCATGATAGTCTCTTCCCTGACCCCACATCTCAGCAGGCACTCATCAAATTCGGCAATGTACTCCATGACAGGCCGATTCCCCTGGGTAAGACTCTGCCACCGATCAATGAGCCGGTGGCGGTGGGATCGGGGGACATACTTCTGCTCTAGTTTCGCCCTCATCTCCTCCCAGGTCTCAATCGGGGGCTCATGCCGTTGCCCAATCAAACTCTCAACTGTAGCCCAGTAGGTCTGGGCCCTGCCAACCAGCTTCATCTTGGCAAACCTGACTTTCCTATGCTCGGCCATGTCTACCCACTCGAAATAGCGGTCCATGCTAGTGGCCCAGTCACTAAACAGGTCAGGGTCCAAGGACCCATCAAAAGAGGGTGGATCTACTCGCACAGATCGGAGGATACGCTCCTCATCCTCATCCCGATGGTACCGTCGGCCCTGTCGTCCACGGCCATAACCCTCACTCTCATTATCGGACCCAAAGTCCTCTACCTCACGTGCGTGGACCTGTCGACCACGGTTATGACCGTCGCCTCCCCTAGGCTGGTTGGGTCGAAGAGCAGGGTCACGTTGGCCATGGGCCTGCTCGGGAACATCTACGGGTGGGACTCTACCCTGGGGGCGATCAACTAGACCCTGAATGGTCCGGTTAGAGGCCTCAATCCGGTCCTCCATATCTCCCATTCGGTCCTCCATGACCTTCAACTGGCCCTCTATCCGGTCGGTCTGACCCCTAATCTCATGTCTCATGGACTCCATGATGGTCTGCATCATCTCCTGCATGGAGAGATCGCTGGGTACGGGGTTCCTAGGATCAGCCATAGGGAGCGGGCGGTGGTAGGAAGTACCACGCCGGGTGGGCATGCAAGACCCTAGGGAACAAGGGTGAAATAGACACGACCACAAAATGGGACACGGACTCAAATGCAAGATGAGACTCAATTGGCCTAGGACTACTAAGGATGCAAAGAACCTAAGACAAATCTAATGACTCAAATGGCCTAAGACCCCAATTTGTAAGAACAAACTGGTTCCCTATGCTCTGATACCAAAATTTGATGCGGGACCGACTGACTCGCTAGCTATCCTAGGACGCTAAAGAACGCGACCAGCACGCGCACGTGACAAGGCAAGCCGGTGTGACCGACTAACGTGAAATCCCTCCGGGCGGAGGCGTCTCTCAACAGAACTCCGAACCACGGCCGTCCCACGGAGGGAGGCGCGACGGGGTCACAACGGGCGAGAAGCCGCTGGACGACACGGGAGTCTAGTCCGAGCTCAGTGCTCGACTAGGGCCAAGGGAAAAGGCCGCTCTCGTCTCTCTCAACCAGCAGTAATAAATGAAACTAGCTAGGCCCTACACTCACTCGCGCGGCACAATCAATCATATACGTGATAAGCAAGTACTACGGGCGGGAGCGAGACACGTACCTCCACGCCTAAGCGTGGGGAAGGAACCCCGGCCGAGTCCAACCACCCCGATACACGCGTGAGAGAACTAATACAAACATCAAAAGGGCCCACTCCTCGCAGGGAGGTAATAGGCCGCAACCACAGCTACACACGGGGCGGCCGGCGCACGGGCTGACGGGCAGCAGCCGAGGTCGGGGATGAAGCCGGATGCCGACCCTCGCAATGCCGATCGCTCCTGTAGTAGCCTTTGAGGAGGAGGCCCACGTCGCCGTGGGCACTGCTGGGATGCCGAGCCGGATGGAGGGGCCCCACGCTGCTGCTACGGCCTCGGGGGGATGTCGGTCCGGCGAGAGGTTGCTGGCTGGTCCCTGTGACAGCGGGCAGAGATGGCGCTGGTACACGGCCGTCCGGACAGCGTTTGTGGCGGCGTCTTCTCTGGTGGAAGGCTGACAGGGGCGGCTATCCAGGGGCAGTGGTGGCCGATGGGGTCCTGTAGAGGGATTGGGTGCGAAGGGCGTGACAACAGGGGTGCACAGACAGCACTTCAGGACAGTCTGACCTGTGACCGTGGGTGGGGTGGTAATGGCGCAAGGGTACAGAAGGAGTTCCGGCCCGAGATGGTTACTGGAGGTGTGGTGGGATGTGAGGAGTCGACCTACCAAGTTGCAGATCGATCCGAGGACGGGAAATGGTACCCCCTTTGGAGGCCCGCTGCTGACAGTCCCGCTCGGGTACTGTAGCGCAGGATTGCCCACTAAAAGTGTGCTTGAAGACAAAAGTTTACCCCGATGGAGTTTGAAGGCGAGGCCAGAGGGGCTGGATTCGTGACTGGGAGTGGAACAAATGTTATGAAGGGACTGGCGGTGTTTGGGGGTAGGAGAGGCATGCAAACGGGGACCCAAGTCGTCTCGGGTCACAGGCGAGACTGTCAGGGAGGTCGTCAGCGCGACGAAAGTGTCTGTAAAGACAACTTTCTCTGTGGGTAGAATTTTTGGCCAAGGCCGGTGGGGTTGGAAAGATGATTGGAAGGGGTACGAAAGTCGTGAAGAAACTCGGATGAGACGCTGCCGGGAAGCGGACGCACCGGACCGATCTCTGGACACCAAATCTGCTGTCAGCACAGGGACGCCCGGGGAAGAGGATGACGATCCTGCGTGCACCGTCGCTCCACCGAACTCGTCGCCGTGGACGATGATTGAAGGCTGCTGGCGTTGGAATCCCTTGGGGGAGGTCTCCTACCCCTGGGCGTCGCACCCAAGGACTGGAGAGGAGGTGAGGGCGTCGCACCCTCAAGGAGGAGGAAGAAGAAGGGGTCGCCCCTTTTCACAATGTGGCACTCCACAATGAACACTCAAGCATCAATTTCTTCATTATCTTTTTGAAAAGAAAATACAAGGTCTTTTTATATGGGATGGGGAAATGCTAGGTTTAAACCCTAGCCAAGGGGAAAGGAGATGGGGGGGGCGCGGCCACAACCGGAGAAGGGCATTCAAATCTCCTAGATTCTAGGAGTGAAAGGTGGGGGGGGGGCGGCCAAAAGAGGGAGAGGGCAAGGGGGGAAGGGCGGCTGCCATTCCCTCCAAGAGGGGAGGGAATGGTCCGCCCCCCAACCCTAACCCTAGGTGGGGCGCGCCTCCCAAGGTGGGCCCAGGGGGGGAAAGTGGTCAGCCCTAGTGGGCCAGAGAAGTGAACCAAGAAGTGGCCCAATAACCCCCCTAGCCTCTAGCAAGCCTACAAAACACAAATAAAGCCTAATTGGCCTAAAAAAAAGGGGTCCATGACTGAAGAAAATTGTCCACACACGGACTAAACCAAGGCCCAACATGGCCCAAAGCATAAAATAAGTGATGATAGCTCCGCTAATCTGCCAACTGGTCGCCGAGCCAAAGGGATGCCGGCGAGATCCGTGTACTCCGTCGTAAAGTGTGACGCGTGTCCTCACCACAGAAAATGGTCGATCTAAAGACCGCTAATTTCTGAAAACGGTCAAGGGGCGACCGCTAATGTCTGCTGCCTCATGCCGTGCAAAAAATGGTCTCTGGAATGACTGCTAGTCGTCCAGAGAACCCAAATCATGGAAAACTCGATGGAATCCCCTCCCAATCGATCCAAATCAATGGGAAATCATGCTAAACCTACCTTTCATCAACCCACATCCATCCTACAACTATTATATGCCCCGAAAACATAAATACAATGGCCATGGTGGATTGAAAACATAAATAACGAAGGTCATACTCCGAAGACACAATGACGATGTTCATGCTATACACTTGGCCATTCACAAGCCAGGGGGTGGGGAAACAACCCTAACGAAGCAAGGAAGCCAACCCCCTACTTGTTTCAAGCCGAATGCGTCGTTCCACGCCGGTTCACCATGAAGGACGCCGCGCCTCACCATGCGGTTCCTCGCCTCCACGCTTCACGGCTCGCCACCAGGATGATGCCACCGCAATCCTCACGCCTCAGGCTCGCCGACGGCACCACCTGCACACCCTGCAGTAACCTGGGGTGATCAACCCATCGAGGAGCAAGAGCAGAGAGGGGGGTCGCACGCGGGTGAGAAAGAGAGGGTGACGGGAGAGAGAGAGCCGTGGGTTCTCAAAAAAAACATTTATTATATTATTTTTTTTGTGAAAAAACCTTAAATTGCAAAAGGGCTTTAAATTAAGAGATATTGCATAAATGCCTTATTTGATTTCTAAAAGCTTATACAATTTGATTAAGCCCATTAAACTAGGCCCATTAATCCCATTAAAATAGCCTAAATTCATGATTCTTTCTACACTACAATATCGATAAGGATCCGCTAAGAATCCATTAACTACCGGATCTTACAGTCCCTCCCTCCTAATAGAAATTTCATCCTCAAAATTTAAAAGGAAACACAAGGAGAGAAATGAAAGAGATATACATGTTGACACCCAAAATATACCAGAAGAAACTATAGCATATTCACAGCTTTGAAGATCAGTAGAGGGCACAGTTCACGTGCTACCCCCGGGAGATCTGAGAGTCTGAATAGAAGAAACCCACTACCCCTATCATTCTGTTCGACTAAAGCCATCTCTGGCTAGGTCGCTGTCCAGTGCTGCTATCTTTTAGATAGTCATGCTGATTAAACTACACCAACACTCAGGCAATCATCTGCCTGCTGAAACAGATGTTCAGACATCTCTGATACTCCTGGCCCAAGACGCACAGTGCCCCGTACGCATGTGTGAATCCAAGGTGTAAATGGGCTCGGTGGAGTCGCAATATGTATGTGTCAAGAACCCCACTGTCGAGAGGAGCTCACTAAGTGTATCCTGGACGACTGGGCCGAATGACAAATGGATGGGCCAAGCCCAAGCAATAGACAGGACGCGCCGACGGATGTCACGCTGGGAGAAGCGATCCTGGCGCTCCGAGACGCTCGTGCCGAATGCATGAAGAGCCTCACCTCTATAAGAGGCCTGCCCTTCGAACGAAAAGAGGAGAGACAGACAGAAGAGAGAAGAGAGACAAAAAAAAACAACACAAAGAAGAAAGCAGAAGGAAGAGGGGCTTAGCCATCAGAAAGGAAAGAGGAGAGCTCGAGCGCCCTTCGTAGAAGCTGAGGGAAAAGGAGAGAGACAGAGGCTCGAGAAGGGATTCAGGTGTGAGGGCCGTGCAGTCGCAGATCCTTTGCTTTCTCTTCTCTGTCTGTCTGAATGTTCTTCTTATATTTTTGCTTTCGAGCATCTTTGCTACAGTAGCATCGAATGCTAATGTAACCCTGTCTGCAGGGATAAAGTCTTGGATTTCTTTCTCTTTTGAGTTGGATTTCTTTCTCTTAAATCGCATACGTGTGAGTCATTTGGCTCATATAGTTAATAGAAGAATGGGTTGAGCTCTGTCCTTTCATTACCCTCTTCTTTCTGTCTCTGCATCGAGGTTCGCCATATGCTAAGGATGTTGGTAACTAGGCATGTTTCATCGTCGGGTTTTCTGATTTTGTTGAAGGTTCTTCTGCCGCGCGCTCTTTTAACCTCGTATCCACAACGAGAGCCTGAGACAGTCTATCTCACGGCTCCTCATCTGTGAAATGAAGAGGGTTGAATACGGGCCAGAGTCCTGAGTTTCTGTGGGTGGTTCCGCTCCTAGTGAAGTCCCAGAGGAAAGGCCATCTTCACACCAGATTATCCTCCCTATGATTGCCCGTAATGGTTGTCGAATCATTGAATAAACTCTCTTTCTAAATGCCCAAAACCCTCTGAAGCCCTTGCCACAGAAAGAATCCCTATCGGAAAGCCTCCCGGCGCGAACTCCCCCTCGGCGTAGGTCTCGCGCCGGGGAGTTGTCACGTCAGTTAGGCTTCTCCTATCGCGCCGAGCCCATCCCATTGCTATGTCAAAACTTATCCCTCTGCTCTACATCGATATCTTGACCGTCTTGATGCTATCAGGCCATGCCATCATTGCGTTAAATGCCCTTTCCTGTGGAGAGGCATCGCCCTTCCCTCTGTCCTCACGGGAGCTATATCAAACAGGGGTAGCGCCCCTCACATTCTATAACCCATTAAGTCAAGGAGCTCTGCCTCTGCATGACCTCCGATCGACTGAGTTGGGAAGATTACAACAGAGGGGATGGGATCTCGTATGATCCGGCCCTCCTTGGATCACGGGCTACGCCCGGCACCTATTTTGGTTTCTACTCCGGCACCCGTGAGTAGATATCCCATAATACCCTCTTGGCACACTCCCAAAATAAGGGGAGATGCTGTCAAAATTTGCCCAGGATTTTTATTCCGTTATACGGCACGATGTTTCATCGGAATTAAGTGCTTAATCCCCCGACATGGCAACAGCCTGAGCTATATCATCTCACGGTCTCTTGCCATCGCAGGGAACAGATCTCATAAGTGATGATCTCCTTGGATCCCTTGGAAGGTGGAACCACTCTCATTCTCCATCTTCATCCATCCATCCATTCATCACCCTGAAGCCCTCATTAAACAAGGAAACCCTTCTGGTATCCTCCTTCAAAACCAATAAATCCCTCCCGACGCCAAAACTCCCACGGCGTCAAAAGCCTCCCGGCGCCATCGCCCCCCGGCGCTAAACCCACGCTGGGTGGGGGTGGCGCCGAATGCCCTTGCCTCATGGCGCGCCGAGACCGGCCCGCGCCGGGTGCCACCGCGCCGAGGCTCCAGATCCTTGTGCCGATTCCCCCCTGGTTTGTCATGGCACCGAGAGCAGTCTGTGCCGTTTGGCCCCCGAGCCGACTCCGGTGCTGTGCCGTTTCACCTTAATGATGTTGTCATTTGGATGTCTGATGCCCTCCTTCCTCATCAGACCCAAACATAGCCCAAATTCAATATTCTATTGTTATCAACCCCCGAGCCATTCTTCATTACCGTATGAGGGGACTATGGTTCTTCACCCATGTTCATGGGAGATACATTGACGGGGGAATTCACCCCTACATTACACCGAACACGATGACTCTCCCGTCTCCCCACTGGCCCTCGGAGTTCTGCCGCCGCATGTCCTCCAATGGCCCCTCGAGGGGAATATTAACGAACGGCGCAGATGGTCCCGTCATATTTGAATCCTTTTTGGACCCAGGCCTGTGCCTGATCTTCTTTTGGGTCTCCATTCCAACTCTCCATGGATGGATGTCCTATCTCCCTTTCTTCGGTATAATCCGAAGGAAGAGGGCATGCTATCGGATTTACGTTGTTGCATCGTCGTCATCATCGTATCTGTTAGCATTCATGCTTTCGCTATCATACTCATGTCGTCCTTCCTCCTCTCGACGAGGGGCAATAAATGTGGTCGATCACCGCCGCCTTCGTGGCGCTATCTTCATATTCAATATAATCATGAATATCATGTGTGCATGCATGCATAGATCCTCGGGTATATTAAATGGCGTCGACTGGAAGCCGGATCATGTTTGGCCGGAAGCCTTCGTCGTGCGCGATGGTGGTCTTCAGACCTGCTTCCTCCGCCATGTACCAAGGATCCATTTTCCCATTTAACTACACATCTTCTGCATGTTTAATGCTGCATCCTGCCTGTCATTGCTATAATCATCATGTAGTTCTCTTTACGTCGGCTTCGACAGCCCGCTATCTCGACAATTAATCAAAGGTGTTCCCTCCTCGTGGGGGATGTAATTAACGCCATAGCCTTTATGGTATGGCGGACTGCTGGTCCCGACCAAACCTCACATTCGCCCGACATGGGTCAGAATGAGCGCACAATAAAATTGTCACTCATGTGACTGGCACGCCCGCGTCGTCAATCAGTCAGTTGACTACCAGTTAGCCAAATGGCTGATCGATGCGCGAACGAAAGGAAAAAAAATGCTGAAACAAGTCTGGCACGCCCGGTGGGACTGGTGTCACCTTTCATCTCTTTGCCGAGATATCCGGGCTTCGAAGCCCTTTCAAAGGCTACTGATTATTTCCCCTGTTTTGTCTTTGTAGGCAAACAATGACAACTCATGGAATAGCTGGCGTCGACTTCGATCAGTCGAAAGTCGCTGGACACGCGCAAGGGTACCTGGCGGTACCCATGGAATTCGGCAGCTTCCCTGCCGCTGTAGGCTTCCCCAACTTCCTGGGCTTGGCCTTCGTCGACATCCTAGAAGTCGAAGCCCCGGAACCTTCCAAGCAAGCTATGGAGGAAGTGGAACCTCTGAAGGTTCCCCGCTGCGACGACTCGCTCAAGAATCCGGCCCCAGCCGCTAGCTGCATGGTGCACCACGTTGTACATGGGACGCACCCCGCTGTAGTCAAAAAACCCCCTGGAGGACGTCAGTGTCGCCAGGCTCGCAAGAACACCGCTGTGATCACCGGAACTGTCTCTCAGTCCGGGAAGTCAATGCTGGTGGGAGGCATGCGTGTCTTCCTCAACGGGCACACGGCATAGGTGACCCCAGACCGAGTCATCCCAAACGTTCCTGTCCACAACACATATCAAGCCCTTGCTGGAAGGAGGGCAGAAATGAAAGAAGCCGGCCACCATGGCCAAGGAAACCCGGCACTCAAGCCGAGGAAGTTCAAACAGGTGTGGGTTCCCAAACGGACCCGACCTGTCCACCAGTCGACACCCATCCACCGTCATCCTGTGAATGACGATGTAGAGGTGATAAGAGAAAGGGGCCTACCCCTGAAGATGGAAGAAAGGGTGGTTGCGGAGCCTCCGTGCCACAGAAGCTTCTGGGCTGCGGCCCGTCAAGCCAACGTCCCTGCCACGGGACGAAGATTCCAACAGCCAGCCGACAGAGCTCGACTAGCCTACATTCCTCCTTCTGGAGGCCGACCACTATCCCCCGTGCTACATCAAGAATGGGGTCGAGAAGAAATGGCCTGCCTGGTCATAAGCTATTTCCGAGGATTGGGCAACACCTCACTCGGACAGCAGCGGCTGATGTAGACAGTCGCCACTGAAGAAGATTATTGTCCATCAACGGCAGATGAAGAAGAGATAAGAGACAGAATGAGGATGTCGTCGGTCGACGATAATGGATACGATGACGGCTTTGAGATCGAAGCCGATGAAGCCTTCCCCGAGCGGGAAGAAAGAAGAAGAATCTCTGTGTTCGAGAGGCTGACCTTTCCGCGGCAAGCCAGACGGAGGGTCCATCGACAGAATAGAAGGATGCGGGTCTTTACCTGCAACATGGCTGGTGTACCCAGCCGATATGGGGAGCTCCCTGAAGACCCCCAAGAACTGGCTCAATTGGCCGTACGGCCAGGGCCAACTACCCGCAGGACAGAAGCAGCAAGAGGGCTTCTGACGATGATGAAAGAGAAACAACCCCAAGTCTACCTCCACTGGGACGATAAAGCCCCCGTCTTGACCGCTAATGTGGTGACGACGGAAGAAGAAGACGACGTACTCCTCGACATCCTGCCTGAGGGTACGTCTGGGGAAACAACAGAAGGTGTCCCCACCACTATAGATCCATCAGTTCTGAGGCTGCTGCAAAAATATAAATGGGAAATAGATTCCCTGAAGAAACAGCTGATAGAAAAGACTGAGCACTCATCTGCTTCTAAACCACCCGAAGTCTAGGGTGAATCATCCCAGGGAGCGGCTAGTCGAGACGACCCTCCACCTCTTTATATACTACCCCAGCCGTCAGAACCAACCGTGACAACAGCACAACAGCGGCCACCACAGCCTCAGCCGCTGCTACCTCCAGTGCTTCCTCAGGTGCACCCAACACCCCCGCTGCTGCATCCTCCACAGGCGACCACCCTGGTCACCCCATACCTGCAGCCAGCACACTTCTATCCGGAGCCAGTCGACCCCACGGTCGTGAACCGGATGATGGTGTAAAGGATGATTGAGCTGAAGCTCGCAGAGAAGAGTGAAGGCGACTACGTCGCATTCGATGCCTATCGGGTGCCCTACCCGCAACACCATGCGGCTAAACGACTTCCCCCGGGAGTCAACAAGCCGCCCAAATTTGACAAATTCAACGGGAAAGGTTCCCCAAAAGAGCATATTGCATATTATATGACCGTTATGGGTGATCTGGCCACCGATGAGTCGTATCTGCTGAAATTCTTCGGGTCCTCGCTTACAGGGCTCGCATTTGAATGGTACTCCAGTCTCTCGACCGGGTCAATTAATGACTGGTCAGATATGCAGAGGAAGTTCAGAGAAAGATTCCATGTCACAGAGAGGGAGGTCACGGTGGCCGAGCTCTATTCAACAAAACAAAGGGCAGATGAGACAGCCCTTGACTACATCAAGAGGTGGAGGAACCTCGGAATGAGATGTAAGCGGCCCCCGCATCAGGAGGACGCTGTGCAAATATGTAAGCAAAATCTCAGGAGGGAGGTCCTGGAAAAGATGATTGGTATGGAAATACGGTCGTTCGACCGGCTGAATAATGTGGTGGCTGAGGTGGAAGCTTTTCTAGCCAAGCCTGTCCCGACGTCAACTACCAGCATAGCCCAGAAAGGCAAGGCTGCGGAACGGCGCCCCACACCTAAAGAAGCGAATGCGCTTGATATCAAGGCGTTCGAACAACAGAAGGAGAAAGGTAAGAAAGCGGCTCCCCCGCAACCTGCGAAAGCTCCAGATGATAAAGAAGGTCCTTCGCTGAGGGACAAAATGAAGAAAGCTTATTCCTTTCCAAAAGACAAGACCCGAGTCCTGTTCGACTGGGTAACAGAATACAACATGGTTACTCTGCCTGAACCAAGGAGGCCGGAGGACCTGAAGAGAAAAGACAGTCCGAGATTCTGCCCCTACCACCAGATGTTGGGACATCCAATCGAAGACTGTTATGTTTTCAAAGACGTCATCGAAGGGATGGTGAAGAAGAATGAGATAGAGCTGGGAGAGTACAAAGTAGACCCTCCTCAGCCACATGAAGCCCCTTTTAGGAGGGCAGCAGTCAACATGATCTCCCTCTACTAGGCATTACCTGAGGAGATCTCTGAAGCAAGCACACGGAGCACCTACGAAATCCATTTCCTGGAGCCCGTGAAGGAACAGCAGGGGTGGCAGCGAATCCCTGTGAAGCACAAGAAGAAGAGGGCACCCCGCCCAAAAGAGGGGGCACGCATCCGTGGCATTACAACCCGGCCTGCTCCGCCAGTGGTAGCACCCGTACGGGTCACTCCCCCTACAGCTGTCAAAATACATACACCCAACAGGAGGAGACAAACTCCGCTGCCAGTAATCAAGGAAACCAATCCTGGGGTCCTTCGACTGCAACACTTAATTGAAGGGCTAGATGAATATGTACAGCCCGAACTGAAACCTCTGCTGGTACGGGACCACGTCCCATAGCAAGAGCTGGAGCAACTCTCACTCAAGCAAAGGGAGGAAGCTGAAGCAGCACCACCTCAAGAGAGCAACATGTTCTGGGGGCAAGCACCTGTAGAAACCAAAAAGAAGAAAAAGCAAAAGAAAAAGAAAAGAAAGGCCGCTGGGGCACATAAAACACAGGTCGTCTCCTGCAATACCCTGTCAGCACTCTTCAACCTGCCCGGAGAAGAGGAAGAAGAAGAAATTTGCTTCACACCCCATGCTGGGGGAGGCAAGGCCGAGGCCGCAACTGCTGCACATGCCACTCGGTCAGGCCGAAAATGGGGGCGCCAGCCGCCACCCAATCACAACATTATATTCAGAGGGGAGCAACCCTACAAGACACCTCTGCCGGAAGTTAAGGGAGTCCAAATCCCTCCTCCGTCAGGTCTATACAACAAGACTGGGGGCAAGACAGTCCCTTCATTCCTTGAATTCATGAAGATGTCAAAGGGGAAGCAGCCTTGTCAGGAGGCTAACCCTACGCCCGGGGTCATTCACCCGCAGCCAGCGCAATCTACTGAGGATGCAAATGCAGATGGGGCTTGCCCTACAGCAGCTAATAAAGAAGACCTGACAGCCGATGCCAGTCAAGAGGGTGCCGAGTCCGAGGAAGGTGAAGCAGGTCCGTCAGGGCCCGCGAATCAAAACCTTTCCAAGCCCAGATGGGCTGAAGAGATGAAGCTCTCCAATGTCCAGGCTAGAAGCCGAATAATGAAGTTGCTCAAGAAGCTCCCCGCTCGATTTACGATCTGGGAAATTCTCTCTTTGAGTGAAGAGACTCGACAGGCGATCATCACTGCTCTGCAGACGCCTGCTTATTTTGAAGCCTGCGTAGCTGAGGCTATACCAGAAGCCAGTATGACCTTCTCTCCAGAAGACATGCTACTGCCTACTGCCAGCCACAACAGGCCGCTATATATGAAAGGGCATCTGAATGGAAGAGAACTGAATCGGATTCTGATCGATCCTGGTGCAGCAGTCAACATCCTGCCATACAGAATATACGAGAGGTACCACTTTAACGTGCATCTCGAGAAAGTCGAGGATATGCGTATCGCTGGCTTCAACCAAAAGTGTGAAGTATCTATAGGAGTGGCAGAGTTCACATTGACCCTGGCAGATTTCACTACAACGGTGCAGTTTCACGTCATTGACTCTCGCACCTCCTACAAAGCGCTGCTCGGCCGCCCATGGCTGCATGAAAATATGGTGGTGCCCTCCACGCTCCACCAATGCATCAAATACAGCCTCCAGGGGAAGGAGGAGAGGATATTTGCTGACATCCACCCATTCGAGGTGTTTGAATGTCACTTGGCGGACGCCAACCTATATACGGGGTCTCCCCGGAAGGTTTCTGAAGATGGAGCCCCCGTAGGGGCATCGAAGAACAGATCGGGTGACGGTTGGTATCCACCACCGCCGCGCGGATATGTCAAGCCGAAGGTGGTTTCCCACATCACGGCTTCTGGAAATGTCGGCAGGGAGACACCCCCAGCATTATACCCCAAAGCTAAGGAAGTGCATGTTGATCGACAGCACGACCGCATCGGAGTCCCGGCCGGCCTCACCAAGCCAGTCTCCGGCCTCGATGGTCCCACTGTCGAACCTTTCAAAGCTTGGGAGGTGACACAAGAAGATGGGCCCAGCAGCTTGTTCTATACAGCTGAGGAGCATCCCACTCAGGAGGACACAGACTGCAGCCTCCCTGAGGATCTAGCCAACCCGCGGGTTCCTGTTCAGGGCCTGGCATTTACCACTGATCGGACGGCCAGGATGTTTCAAAAGCAACACATCCCTCCCGATCAACCTCAAAAACGCAAGGAAGCTTTCCAGAAGATGTGGTATCCTGCAAATCTGGATAAAGAAATGAGGCGTGTCTCTCAACATCCGGGTCTGGGCTTCACCCTGGAAGACTACTATTACAGTGGGCGGTACGAGGTGGATACCATCTCCACCTTCTATCCAACTGAAGATAGCCCTCTGGGGGCAACCTTTGATGAATATCCGGCGGAAGCCGAACATGCTGAATTGGCTCTATCCCGGAATCAACAAATGGAGACCTTGATCTCCTGCCGATGCTGGGAGCAGGTCCGTCCTGAGGAAGTGGCCTTTCAAGCCGAATTTGATACGGCGAGTCCGGCGGCAAACAACTACAGGCCTGTCATGGCTGCAACCTCATCTACAAGTACTGAAGCTGTTCTCTCACCCTCAGGAGCTGCAACAGCGACGGATGTGTCCATAGATCCATCCACACAGTCGCTAGCGCAAGAGGCAAGAGGACCCCATGAAGCTCTGGCGATGTCCGACGAGGAGGTCGAAGTGCTCGACCCTCGAGATGGTGTTCCAGACTTCGTCGACCTCCAGCCGGCACCCCCGGAAATAGAAGACGAGGCCAGGCCATAGTCGATGAACTAATAGAAGTCAACTTGGTAGATGAGGAGGACCCTAGGCCCACCTTCCTCAGCGCCCAACTATCCCCAGAAGAACGGGAGCTGTACATCCAGCTGCTGCTAGAATACCAGGATTTCTTCGCCTGGACCTACAAAGAGATGCCAGGTCTAAGCCCTGATGTCTCACAACACGAGCTAGCAATCAGCCCCGAAGCCGAGCCGGTGAAGCAACCACCGCGGCGTATGAGGCCGGAGCTCATCACCCGAATCTGTGCTGAAGTTGACAAGCTCATTGATGCGGGATTTGTTGAAGAAAATCAGTACACCACATGGCTGGCGAATATCGTCCCCGTGAAAAAGAAGAATGGACAGATCCGAATTTGTGTTGACTTCCGAGATCTAAATAAAGCCTGCCCCAAAGATGATTTCCCGGTACCAATAACCGAGGTCATGATTGATGCTACAACCGGCCATGAAGCCCTGTCATTCATGGATGGGTCTTCCGGCTACAATCAGATTTGGATTGCGGAGCATGACCGGGTCCATACTGCTTTCCGAACTCCTAAAGGCATTTATCATTACAAGAGAATGCCATTCGGACTGAAGAATGCCGGCGCAACCTATTAGCGCGTAATGACCAAAATTTTTGATGAATTGCTCTACCACAAGGTCGAGTGCTACATAGATGATCTGGTGGTCAAAACCAGAAGAAAAGAAGATCATCTGCAAGACCTCCGGATTGTTTTTCAGAGGCTGAGGCAGCATGAGCTAAAAATGAATCCTATGAAATGTGCGTTCGGAGTGTCGAGCGGAAAATTCTTGGGCTTCATCATCCGGTATCGGGGAATCGAAATAGACCCCGCAAAGATCAAGGCGATTCAGGAGTTACCTCCACCTAGGAACATCTCCGAGCTGAGGTCACTACAGGGCCGCCTGGCTTATATCCGGCGGTTCATTTCCAATTTGTCAGGGTGATGCCAGCCTTTTCACAAGTTGATGATGAAAGATGTTCCCTTTTATTGGGATGAAGATTGCCAGACAGCCTTTGACAAGCTAAAAGACTATCTGAAGACTCCTCCAGTAGTGGGGGCACCGGTGAAAGGACGGCCGTTGATACTGTATATAGCAGCTACACACAATTCTCTGGGGGCAATGCTAACCCAGAATAATGAAGAAGGGAAAGAACAAGCCCTCTATTACCTCAGTCGGAGACTGGTCAGAACTGAAGAGAAATATACTTATATTGAGAAGATCTGCCTGGCACTAGTCTTCGCAGTCAAAAAGCTCCGGCATTATATGTTGTCGCATGAAATCAGCTTGGTGTCCAAGGAGGATCCCCTGAAATATATTATGTCCCAGCCGGCACTCAAAGGCCGCCTAGGCAAGTGGGCGGTAATCCTTATGGAGTTTGATGTCTCCTACGTACCGCGCAAGGCCATCAAAGGTCAAGCTATTGCAGACTTCTTCGCTGAGCAACCAGTGCCCGGGGAAAGCCCATGGGAATCGAAACTTCCCGAGGATGAGACCCTAGAAGCCGCCCAAGTACAGCCTTCCTCATGGCAGCTATACTTTGATGGCGCTTCCAGAATTGACACCTCTGCTACCGGGTCATCCACGGTCAGAGCAGGAGCAGGCATAGTCTTGAAGTCCCCAGAAGGAGAAGTGGTGCATACTTCCTGCTCCATAAACAAACAATGCACAAATAATGAAGCAGAATATGAAGCCCTGATAATCGGGTTGCAGATTGCTCTGTCCATGGGAATTCAGATGCTGGAAGCATTCGGAGACTCCATGCTAGTTATAAAACAGCTGAAAGGAGAGTTCGAGGTGTGAAAGCAAGAGCTCCTCCCCTATCACCAGTTGGCAACTCGCCTGATGTCAAGATTTTACTTCATCAGCATCAAGCACATCAATCGAGGCCGGAATGCTCAGGCAGACGCCCTCGCTAAGCTGGCCAGTTCATTGGCGGTCCCGCCAGACACAAGCCTGAATATAACAGTGATCAACCGCCGACAGCTCCCCAGCGTAACAGAGGTTCTGGCCGACGAACAAGAGATGGAAGTAGCAGTCATAGAAGGGGTTCAGCAGCCCGACTGGCGAGAGTATCTCCTACGCTGGTTTCAACACCAGCAACTTCCAAAAGAAAAGGAACAGAGAATGAAGCTCCTGAGGATCAAGGATTCTTACGAGATGAGAAGCGGGACCTTGTTCCGAATTATGGCAGATGCCCGAAGGAAAGTCCTACTCCGTTGCTTGTCTTCAGCGGAGGCGGGACAGGTGATGCAAGAAGTTCATGCAGGATCAGCTGGGGCACACCAGGTTGGCCCGAAAATGAAAATTGAGATAAAGAAGCTGGGTTATTATTGGCCCACTATATTTGATGATTGCTGCAAGTTTGCCAAAGCTTGTCAGAAATGTCAAGAACACGCTAATGTGGCGAGGAGACCTCCAGTGCCACTGCATCCCACTCTGCCAAGTTGGCCGTTTGCTCAGTGGGGCACGGACGTGGTAGGGCCACTACCAGCATCTTCATCATGATGCAGATACATCTTAGCAGCTACAGACTATTTCTCCAGATGGGCGGAGGCAGTAGCACTAAGAGATGTGACCGGAGAACTAGTTGCAAGATTCTTCCGGCAGAATGTAATATTCCGGTTCGGGATCCCCAGCCGAATCATCTTTGATAATGGCAGCCATTTCAGAAATCAGAAGGTTTACCGGCTAGCCGACAAATATAAAATTGACTGGAGGATATCGTCCCCCTACAACCCTCAAGCCAATGGACTGGCAGAGGCCTTTAACAAGACCTTGTGCACACTATTGGCAAAGACTGTCAAGTCTAACAAAAAGGATTGGGAAGAAAGGATGTACGAAGCACTTTGGGCTTATCGTACTATCTACAAGACCCCAACCGGCTGTTCACCTTTCTCCCTTGTCTATGGGTCGGAAGCTGTAGTGCCGATTGAACTTGAAGTTCCTTCATTGCGAGTTGCCATCCAGCACGGATTAGTCAATGGTGAGCAGACCAATGCAGAAAGAAGATTGGAAGAGCTCGCTGAGCTCGAAGGAAAACGCCTCCAGGCGCAAAAAAACATCCAACTCTACCAAGCTCGCATGGCCCGTGCTTTTGACAAGTTAGTCAAGGGTCGAGAGTTCAAGAAAGGAGACCTGGTGATGGTCAAAAGAAGAGAAGTGATGGCCTCTAATCCCAAAGGGAAGCTGGTCGAAAACTGGGTCGGACCATATATCGTCCGCCGAGTATATGAAGGGGGTGCCTACGTCCTTGTAGACCACAAAGGAGTCATCCAGTTCTCTCCCCTCAACGGAAAACACATTAAGATGTATCATGCGGCGCAACCGACACACCCCGAGTGATCGGTCGGAACACCATTTCCTTGGTTTAATGGCACTCCGCCCTAACCGAGCTACCCTTTCCTTGGCTAGTGGCATTCCGTCCTAACCGAGCTACCCTTTCCTTGGCTAGTGGCATTCCCACCTAATCGAGCTGCTTTTCCTTGGTTAGTGGCATTCGGCCCTAATCAAGCTACT
Source organism: Amorphophallus konjac (assembly GCA_022559845.1). NCBI lineage: Eukaryota > Viridiplantae > Streptophyta > Magnoliopsida > Alismatales > Araceae > Amorphophallus > Amorphophallus konjac. Next base: position 289,091,325 of record CM040121.1, on the reverse strand, counting down.
TCTCCTTGGTTCAGTGGCACTCCGCCCTAACCGAGCTACCTTCTCCTTGGTTTAATGGCACTCCACCTTAACCGAGCTACCTTCTCCCTTGGTTCAGTGGCACTCCGCCCTAACCGAGCTACCTTCTCCTTGGTTTAGCGGCATTCCGCCCTAATCGAGCTACCCGTCCCTTGGTTCAGTGGCACTCCGCCCTCACCGAGCTACCTTCTCCTTGGTTTGGCGGCATTCCGCCCTAATCAAGCTACACTTTGGTTAGCGGCATTTCGCCCTAACCGAGCTACCCTTTCCTTGGTCTAGTGGCACTCTGCCCTAACCAAGCTACCCCTCCCTTGGTTCAGTGGCACTCCGCCCTAACCGAGCTACCTTCTCCTTGATCAGCGGCATTCTGCCCTAATCAAGCTACCTTTCCTGGGTTAGCAGCATTCCGCCCTGATGAAACTACTTTTCATCGGTCAATGGCACTCTGCCCTGATCGAGCTACCCTCTCCTTGGCTAGCGGCTCTCCGCCCTAATCAAGCTACCTTTCCTTGGTTAGCGGCATTTCGCCCTGATCAAGCTACCCTCTCTCGGCTCGCATTCCGAATAAAAAAAAAGAGAAGAAGAAAAGAAAGAAGTCAAAATAAAAATGGGGTTAAAAATAGAGATACCCCGCCAGACTTGCTCCCACATCGGGACAAGTGCAAAAATGGCTATGACCCGGCTGTGGCGAAAACCCGAAAGGGCGTCGCAGGCAAAATCGGGTACCCCGCCACGTGAAAACTCGAAAGGGCGTGTGGGTAAAAGCAAGAGGGGGCTGGCTTCGGTGAAAACCCGAAAGGGCGCCTGAGTCGGTAAAGTGGTAATTTCCCAAATGCCTCTCCTATTCTCCACCCAATAAAACTCTGAAAGGGACAATCATCAAAGTCCCGCCGGAAATCCTTTAACACATCATTTTTGACCCTCGTCATCATCGGCGAGATCGGTCGATCTCTACCCTCAACTTGGACCCTACGTCCCTGTTGACAACCCCATCCTTGTTTCGGCAGTGATATATGCCGATGAACAAATCCTTTTCGACCCCCGTCATCCTCGACGAGATCGGTCGATCTCTACCCTCAACTTGGACCTTACGTCCCTGTTGACAACCCCATCCTTGTTTCGGCAGTAGCATACGCCAACGAATAAACCCTTTTCGACTCTCGCCATCATCGGCGAGAACGGGCGATCTCTACTCTTGAACTTGGATCCTACATCCTTGTTAATAAGCCGCGTCCTTGCTTCGACATTTAACCAGTGTCGACGAAATAAATCTAAGACCAACCCTTGTCCTCATCGACAAGGACGGTCAGCGTTCCCGCGGTCCAGTTCTTCCGAATCTCGAATTCAAAAACAAAAAAAAAGAGAAAAAAAAAAGAAAAGAAATTGGGGTTAAAAATAGAGATACCCCGCCAGACTTGCTCCTATATCAGGTCAAGTGCAAAAATGGCTGTAACCCAGCTGTGGCGAAAACCCGAAAGGGCGTCGCAGGCAAAATCGGGTACCCCGCCGCGTGAAAACCCGAAAGGGCGCGCGGGCAAAAGCAAGAGGGGGCTGGCTTCGGCGAAAACCCGAAAGGGCGCTTAGGTCAGTAATGTGAATAAAAATGAATGATGAATAGTGATGAACCATCCGTCGTCCAATGGCCATTTCCGAGGTCGGGGCGAGGGTCTTCATCCGATATCCCACTTATACACGTCCAGTGTCTATCCCTTTCGACCCTTGTCACCATCGGCAAGATCGGTCGCTACCTATCCGGTTCTTGTCACCATCGGCAAGACCATCTACCCATTTCGACCCTTGTCACCATCGGCAAGATCGGTCGCTACCTATCCGGTTCTTGTCACCATCGGTAAGACCGTCTACCCCTTTCGACCCTTGTCACCATCGGCAAGATCGGTCGCTACCCCTTCTGATTCTTGTCACCATCAGCAAGACCATCTACCCCTTCGACCCTTGTCACCATCAGCAAGATCGGTCGCTACCCCTTCCGGTTCTTGTCACCATCGGCAAGACCGTCTACCCCTTCGACCCTTGTCACCATCGGCAAGATCGGTCGCTACCCCTTCCGGTTCTTGTCACTATCGGCAAGACCATCTACCCCTTCGACCTCTTCCGGTTCTTGTCACCATCGGCAAGACCGTCTACCCCTTCGACCCTTGTCACCATCGGCAAGATCGGTCACTACCCCTTCCGGTTCTTGTCACCATCGGCAAGACTGTCTACCCCTTTGACCCTTGTCACCATCGGCAAGATCGGTCGCTACCCCTTCCAGTTCTTGTCACCATCGGTAAGACCGTCTACCCCTTTCGACCCTCGTCACCATTGGCAAGATCGGTCGCTACCCCTTCCGGTTCTTGACACTATCGGCAAGACCGTCTACCCCTTCGACCCTTGTCACCATCGGCAAGATCGGTCGCTACCCCTTCCGGTTCTTGTCACCATCGGCAAGACCATCTACCCCTTTCGACCCTTGTCACCATCGGCAAGATCGGTCGCTACCCCTTTCGGTTCTTGTCACCATCAGCAAGACCGTCTACCCCTTCGACCCTTGTCACCATCGGCAAGATCGGTCGCTACCCCTTCCGGTTCTTGTCACCATCGGCAAGACCGTCTACCCCTTTGACCCTTGTCACCATCGGCAAGATCGGTCGCTACCCCTTCCGGTTCTGGTCACCATCGGCAAGACCGTCTACCCTTTCGTCCTGTATCACCATTGACAAGGTCGGTCAATATCTCCCCAATCAGGGTCAATAATGGAATTACCACAAGCAATCGGCAGTCACGGTTTCGACGCCTCTTGTCAGCAAGACCTATGTCGGCACCAACCTGACAACTTCTGGAACCCTATCCCGCGGTGGAGCGAGGCCCCCATCCTTTCCTTGAGAGGGTGGACGCTCTCCTGCTGCACGGACATGGAGGTACTTCCCAGCAGGTCGCCAGAATTGCCGCAAGACACAACAAATGCAAATGTGGATGTGAACAAAAAATAATATAATATAGTGAAGGAAACTTCTATCTTCATTGCAAAAGGGGAAGTGAATACAAAAGGAGCCCCTTTGAGGGGACAGATTACAAAGGCGGACCAGCTAAAGCCGCCTGAAGATATCAGCAAAGTCAATAAGCCCGACATGAGGAGTCGCCCCCAGTTCATGGAGCTGCGCTTCCTCTTCCTGAACCCGAGTCACCTCAGTCTCTAGGGACGCGACTCGGCCCTCCAGCAAGGAAGTTCTTTCAATGCCTTGGACTTCCGCAGCCTCCAGCTGTGGTATCTCGGCTTCTACAGTAGCCAGTTCAGAGCAGAGTTCTTCCCGTCGGCTACGTAAAATGTGCGCCTGGGTTGCAGAAGCTTCAACTTGAGCCCTGCTCTCCCAAAGATCAGAGATCAGAGACGTCAGCTCCGCCTGACAGTCAACTCTCTGCAGTTTGAGGGCCGCCAGCCGGTCGCCCATTATTTTCTCGAGAAAGTCTCGGCGATTCACAAACTTCAACAAGAAAAGCACCCGCTGTGTCCAGATATCTAGAGGGCAGCCCAGCGCCTGCAGCCCGATCGTCAGTCGCGCAGCCGCTTCCTTCAACTGGGAGTAAGACAGCGTTGGCTGAGATTCCACAACTTGACGCAACATCTCTAGATGTTGCCAGACAAATTCCTCCGATGAGGTAATGCCCAGGGAAGCCGCCGGAGGCACCTCGAAGGTCACTTCCTTGTCTATGGCGGTCCATAAGCCGGTGTCAGGCTCGGAAGAAGAGGATGGAACGGCCGTCAAAGCCGAAGAAGCAGATACCACGACAACCTGTTCCTGCTCATTCGGACTCCTGTCAGGGCTTCCTTCAACAGAGCCTAGGAGAGACGGAGGTTCTAACTCTGTCTCCGGCACGAATGGAATCACAGAATCAGGCGTGATCGTCATTATGGCCGTCGATATAAAACCAGATCCCCTCTGCGGGTCAGCCTTAGCCCTCAACTCGGTCGTCGACGCCAGGGCGAGACTCTCCCCCGACTGGCTCGGCTCCGAGGGTAAGCCCCCAACAGCCGCATGTATCCTCACCGGCACGGGGCGGAGTAGGGTGATTGTCCCTGAAGGAGATGCAGCGGCCAGCGGTAGCAGATCTGAGGGCTCTGACGAGACCACAGCAGTATCAGAAGTCGATGCCGGGGAATGAATAGTGGCTTCGGGTTCCTGGAATGAAAATTCATGTAAACACCAAGGTGACAAAAAAGGAGGGGGATATGCGGCTCTGTAAAGGGGCGAATAGAGTTTACTATGATGACGGCATCCATCTCTTCAAGTCCCTGAATAGAAGATTCCAACCCTGCAGATGAAGCGGCGAAAGGGGGGGTTATCTCCACCTCCACGTCCAATCCAGCAAATTCCTCCTGTACCACTCCCTCGGACGGTGCCCTCGGCAGCCTCGGAGGACTGAAAATCAAAGCATCGCTTGATATTATGAAGGGAGCTGAAGCCCCTTTGCTGCCTATTACAGACCCCTGTTCATCACCTTCTGAAGAATGATGGTCAGTCTCTTCGTCAGAAGGGGTGGTAGAGCTGCTCGAAGAAATATCTATGCTGATCTCGGGTTGGCCCGCCTCCTCCGTCGCCTGACGGGACGCTGAGTGGGTAAGCACACGCTGCAATGGGATAGCACCCTTCTTCAGCGCAGTCTTATATCCCGTAGGCTGTAAAGGAGCTTCCACGACAGGCGCCTCAGCCGCCGCGCTGACCACCACTGCCATCACAACAAAACAAGTGTATAAGGCAGGATGTAAAGCTCAATGAAAGGGACAACCTAAAGAACCACAATTGTGCAACTCACCCTCGGCCTCACTGGCAGGTGTGGATGTGCATAAATCCCCACACAAAAGAAGTAATATATATATGTGTGTGAAAGTGTATTATCACTCACGTGGAGCAAGAATCATGATGAAAAATAAAGATTAAATGAGGGGGGAAGACTTGCACGCGGTGCAAAACGGAGGTGTGATCGCCAGAGGGGTTACCTCAATAACAATAAAAAGGGATTGCAAATACCTCGTGAAGATGAGAACGCGGGATGATGTGAAGTTCCTTCCTCCTTCTTCAATCGGCCGACCGATGAGAAGGGTTTTCTTTTTTGATTACCTTGCAAGAAAGACAACAAAAAAATAAAGCAAAGAAGGATCAGCCAAAGTGCAGTAGTATCAGCCCAAATAAAATGTATAATGACGAAAAGAGCAACACATGCGCACCTTCTTCTTTTTTTAAAACCCCTAGAGAGAACTAAGGGAAGGGAGATATATGAGAAGTATGCAAGTGCAGACAAAATCGATGTCAACGATATGATGATGATGATGAACAGAATGGAGATGTGATAAAATAATGCACACAAAACAAAACAAAATGAATCAACCCCAAAGAGCACCCTGCTGTCCCTTGATGACAGTAGAGGGGCAACCAAGAGAACAACGGCTGTTGACAGGAGGAAGACGAGGAAGCAGAAAGCAATAGGAAGAAGAACTCTGCAAACTCGTAAGACTAAGCTCCGTAATCTGGGTGTAGGCAGGTAGGTAGGTCACCTCTCCAAGGATCGACCAAGAGTCCCTTAAATAAGCTTAGATAGGATGATAAACATGGGCAGGAGATAACCATGGCAATGGTTATCAGGAGCAAGAGCCCAATCGAGTAATAACACCAAACGAGGCAGGACTCTGCGAAGGAAAGACAGAACAAGGCAGGGCTCTGAAGGTGAAACACGCCCTTCAACAGGGCGTCAATTAGAGATTTGACGACCTACCCTACGGCGTTTCATAAAACACGACCCAAGCCAGGGCGTTTATTCCTGGATTTAATTTTGGCAATAAATATTGCTTTATTTGAAAATTATGAGAACATGCCCAAGATAGAGGCGTTAAATTAAAACACGCCCTAAGGAAGGACGTTAACCAATATTTAAATTGATTTTGTATTTACTTAAAAACCGGATAATACCAGGAATTGACGCCCTGAAATTTGGTCGTCCTTTCTTGAGAAAACGCCCTGGATAAGGTCGCTATTTAAATAACGCCCCTCTTCAGGTCACGAATCACAAAAAGCAATAAATCAAAACCACACACAAGAAAATAGAAAAACTTCATATTATGAATATATTGAAGTTCACTTGCGGCATCATCATAGTGACATGAGATTTGATCAACATAGCGTCATTTTTGGCGTGTCTACAGCTGCCCCGCCTTGGCATCTGCTTTGGAAGGGAGTGAAACGAAAATGGAGCGAAAGTGCAACAAAATGGAATGAAGTGGAGAGAACTGATAAGTAGATGCCGAGGTGTGATGTGACACGCCTCAGACACTAAGCAATGGAAATCTTTCCAAGATTCTGAACGAAACCACTCCGAATGATTCCAAGGAAGCATCAATTTGCTGGATAAAGGAGATTTAAACTAAAAAATGTAAGGCAAAAGGTGTGCGCGCGGGCACGATAGGGAAAGACCATTAGAGAGCGGTTACCAGCCAACGTGGACGTGCTACAACCAAGGTAGATTTGCAAAAAAATAAAGAGAATTGATATGGAGATCCAACAAAGGAACATTTTCAAGGAATCAGCCTGAGCGGCTTCAGATAGAATAAAGTACTTGATTTGGAATGGAATATCTCATGTCAACTCAATCAAGAGCGAGTGACCTTCATTATTACCATAATATGAAAATTTTCAGCATGAAACTCAAAGTCCTACATGATGCATGCTGGGCTAAAAGAAAAGATAAAACAAACTAAAAATAAAAAATAATCAAGGATAATATTGCTAAATCAAACAGATTTGGTCAAGAATCCAAATTTCTGAGCCAACACTAAGCCGAAGCTCGTTTGTCCGCGCATCAACTAAGAAAGTGGAACCATCGTCCCAACACTTGAACGACTCAACGGCCTATCCGTGTGATCAAGACTCTCCTGGAATTATCACTGTTTTTGATAAAGGGGAACTCAAATTCCAGGTTCATCAGAACCACAAGGTCCTTGATATGCTATAATAATGTAGATATCATATAGTAACAATACTTACAAGATACAGAATGACAAGTGCGATGTTATTTCCATGAGCAACCCAGGCGCCTTGGATCCTGCAAACTTCTGCACTTTAAAAATTTATCAGTTTTCGAAATTCAAGATAATCAAACATAATTCTCCATATAAATCATGATATGATCATAAGTGCTCAATAAAACAATCTAACGAAATAATAGCACTTAAGTTCATTAACACACATGATATCCCAATTTATGTGCTCATAAAAACACGCCTTCTCCGGACGGCGTCAAATCATGAAAACGCGCCTTATTATGTGGTCGTCAAAACCGAAAACACGCCTCTCACTAAGGCGTGGAATCCATCAAGAGGCCAGAGAGTACACGACCTACAAAAGGGCGTTACACAAAAAATGACCCCTGAAAGGTCGTCAATTTAAAAATTGACGCCCTAACAAAAGGCGTTAATAAATCCCACGCTTCCGTTTCCGGCTTGAAACCAAAACACAATCCTAATGCTAATCAATCTCTGCAACTCCGAACAAGAAAAGGGCTCAAGCTTCTATAAAAGGCAGGCTTTCCTCAGGAAATCAATCAACCCTAAGCCCCTCGGAACTCTTCTGTTCTTCTGCTTCTGCTTGTAGGTTCTGCAACTGCTGCTCAAGCTCTTCCTGCAGTGGCGATGGACAGAGCTATCAAGAGGTCGAAGGTTTCCACTCCCAAATTGACTGAGATCAACGGGCACATCTGCAGCCGAATAGCACTAAACCAGGCAAGCTAACTGCTGCTTTCATCCCTTAAGCAATCCTCAGCATATCCATCCTTCTCACTATATATATTCCTCTGTTGTTCTTTCGGTTGTTCTGTTCTCAGGAATACCCAAATGTTCCTGGAGCCCGAAGATTCACCAAAGTAAAATGGTTGCCACTGATTCTTTCCAAATTCTCTTCGGATATGAGGGTGCATGTAGCCAAATGGCATCTTATAGGATTAATAACCCATGCCAAGCATTACAATCAAATCCACTTAGATTGGGCTGCCATAGGAGCATTGATTGAGATATGGCACCCTTCCACTCATACCTTTCTCTTTTCCACTTTTGAAGCCACCATCCTATTGGAAGAATTAGAGTTGATCTTAGGCTTAAAAAGGATGAAACAAGGAGAAGAAGAAAAGATGGCCATCATGCCAAGGCCAATCTCCTCCCACGAATTGCTAACCTCATTGATACCTAGCCCAAACATAGTGAACCAAATCAAAGTCAATAAAGGAATCAACCTCTTGAAGCTCGCCTCATGGGTGTATAAGAGAGCGGATCAAGCTAAAGAGGAAGAGGAGATAGAAAGAGTGACCAAAGCCTTCGTGGTGTGCTTAGCAGGAGCACTCCTATTCCCATCCACGGAGGACTTTCTAGAGGAGTCCCAATTGAGCGCAGTGGTGAGCCTATGGGAAGAAGAAAGAGTTGGACCGACGATCCTAGCATATCTCTATAACGGGCTTACTTCGGCGGCCATGGGAAGGTCCATCTACGGGTGCATGCTAGCACTCTCAAGTTGGGTTGATCTACATTTCAAATTCGATCCATGTAGTGAGGCCCAACAACCCTCAAGAATTTTCTCAAAGAGTCCACTCTCGTATATCACCGGCTCATTAGGAATAAGTAATAGGGTGACGAACCGGATTCCTCAAATCAAAAGGAGAGTGGAATGGAGAGAGCACCTAAAGGTAATGCCAAAGAACCTCTTTACTTGTGCCCCGGGTGTACTCAAGATGCAGGAACTTCGTGCACGATTCTCTACCGGGACGGACCTTCGTCTTATTGGCGCTTCGGACTTGGTCTTGTACAACTCTCACAGATGCCTTCCTCAAATTGGACTTCCAAGGCAACATCTAGAAGACGTCTCTCATCTTCCTCCAATCAAATCAAGAGACCTAGGCAGTAATGAAGATGGAGAAGAGGCTATCACAATCCAAGCCGTATGGAAGATCAACAAACTTCACCAACATGTAGAGGACTTAGATGAAGACAAAGAACAGTGGAAGAATTATGTAATAGCTTTGAGAAAGCTAAGGCCCAAGGTGGCTCATTAAGCCTTGTAATCCTTTTGCAATGATAATGATAATAATTGTTTTCTGATTGAGCCAACGCCAATGTGATTGTGATCAACTAACTTCCAAAACCCGTGATTCTGTTCCAAATAACGCCCCAAGGAAAGGCGTGACTTCGTAAAAGGGCGCCTTCAAGGTAGGTCGCTTTCAACATCCCTGTGCACATATCTGACGCCTTCGGGAATAGGCGTTACTTAAATAACGACTTACAACAAGGCGTTAATCGATTCAAATTCCCAAAATATATTCGTTGAAATTCCAAAAGTAACGCCTTCAGGAAGGTCACGTTTCAATCAGGTAACGCCTTTAGCTCAGGCGTGAGTAAAAACCATAATAATTACTTCGATCACATCAATCAACGCCCATTGAATGCGTCTGACGACGGTTATCATTTCCCATGCAAATGCAATTGACGCCTCGAGGAACGTCGTCTAATTTATAAACACGCCCATGTTTTAGCCGTGACTTCCACAAGAAACGCCTCTTCTCAGGGCATCTCTTCTTTTCGAATGCTAAAGGGCTTTTCCCCTTTCTTCTTCTTCCTTCGTTCCATTCTCTCTGTTCTACAACCCTAACCGAAGCCCCCTTTCTCTCCTCTTCCTCCATCTCTCTCTCTCTATCCTTAACCCTAACCATGGCCGGCGGGCACAGCTTGAAGAGACAAAGGGTAATGGCCCCGGAGACGGTCGATCTGGAGGTCGCCCATGCCGAGGAGGAACTCGCCGTAGGGGAGCTTGCTCTCGTGGCGGTTGAAGAGGCACCGGCGGCGACGGCCGACGAAGGCCGAGAGACCCACGACGAAGGGAACGGAGAAGATAGAGAAGGTGAAGAAAGGGGAGAGGAAGAAGAAGAAGAAGGAGAAGGAGGAGAGGAAGGTGAGGAACCACCGGCCGCGGCGGCGCCCTCTCCCCGTGCCGGCCAACTCCGGCGGCCACGGCAGCCAAGGCCTCGACCACAAAATCAGAAGCACAAGAAGGTAAGCCTCAAACCCTTTTCCCCATTTTTTATTTGTTTTTATTTCATTTTTCCTGATTTTCCATCGCCCTCGGGTATAAACCCTGCAACCCAGAAAGAAGACGCCCTCAGAGGCGTCGCGATCTCAAAAAACACGCCCAACCCAAGGGCGTTAAATTATATCATTTTCATGAAAAGCAAATAACCCCATGAGAACACGCCCTCAAGCATGTCGCCCAATTAAATTTTCATATTTACTGTTAATTTTCGCATGCTGTTATTTTCATTCTATTTTCTGAAAAACTGGAAACCACGCCCCATACCAGGGCGTCAATTAAAAAAACAGACGACCAAACCAGCGGTCGCCCATTCATTAATTATTTGATTAATTAACGAACCCAAGTTGAAAAACGCCCTACCACAGGGCGTGACTTGATAAAATCTTTAGGATTAATAGAAATTAACCACAAAACACACGCCCGTCACAGAGGCATTTCATAGATGAAAAATGACCTAGGATAGGTCGTTAGCTAGAAACCCAAACAGAACCACGCCCCTCTTAAGGGCGCTACTTCAACAAAAAAAAAAAATGACCTGAGGAAGGTCGTTAATTCCAACAATATCAACACGACCTGAAGTAATCAGAATGAAACGAGCATGAATATTCCCAACAATTAAATCAAAAATTCTTATTTTATGCATGCAGGGGCTGATGAGGACGCGCATCTCATGGGTCATGGTCCGGGCAGCATACTACGGCCTCCCCGAGTTCCAGAGAGAGAGGGTAGACGCAATGGGGTTCGGGGCCTTCCTTAGCATAGAGCCAGTCAGACCCGACCTACCACTTATCCAGGTTCTACGGGAGAGATGGGATAGGACTAGCCGGGCATTCTTGATGCCATGGGGGCACATGGTTCCCACCCTAGAGGATGTGGCTAGGATCACCGGGTTGAGGGTAGACGGTGAGGCTGTGAGCGGGATTACCTACCCAGACTACACCGAGCATGCCCAGAGATTGCTAGGGCTAGAGATGGTTTATGAGACCCCTAGTGAGTGCAGGACGATCTTCCGTACTGACCTCACCACAGTGATGGGTTTAGGGAATGCTAGACACAGGTCAGGGGAGACCCTAGAGCAATTTTCACAGAGACTGATAGATGGGGCTAGGGTGGTGTACTACCAGGACCCAGCCGACAGGGAGAGAGCTGACCTAGACTTGAGGAGGTTCTTGCTACTGCTACTGGGGAGGCTATTGCTCGGGACAAAGGGCGACGTCATCAACTGCCGATTTCTAGGGATACTCGAGGACCTGGAGGTAGTTGGCAGCTACGCCTGGGGAGCGGCTCTGCTGGCGCACATGATGGCCGACCTGTCCACGGGGACAGGGCGAGAGACGACCGTCAGTGGCTTCTCACTTTTTATTCAGGTATGCATTTTTTCATCATTTTTTTTCTTTCTTTTATGTATATTTTTATGTGCATGCGAATGCCTAATTAATGCAATGCATGGATGCAGGTTTGGAGTCACCTCTACATGCCGATGGGGCGCGTTGACCCACGACCTGGGAATGAGGGAGCTTTCCCCCTAGCACGGCGTTGGGTGCCGGTCGTCTTCAGCGCCCCGCTCGGCTACGAGTTGTGGGTTCTACGGAGAGAGCTCCGTGACTTCCCTCCCTCGCTGGTATGTATGAATGCTATGCATCTTTCTTTTGCTTTTTATTTAATTTTATGATGATGACGATGAAATGATGATATGTATGTTTATGAATGCAGGTGCAGTGGAGACCCTATGAGGGGATGACAGACGAGGGCCAGCCTTGGGTCGTAGCGGGCCGACCTCGCTTTGAGCGTGAGCTTTGGGTTCACTGCTTGAGCGAGATCGAGCCGTTACGGCTTAGGTTGGTGATGAGGACGCTAGGCCTCCACCAGGAGTGGATCGAGGTAGGCGAGCCTCAGGGCATCGGGAAGAAGACTCACGGTCGTACAAAGGCGACCGACTGGAGGGTGCGGTTCGAGGAGCAGCACGCTGACTGGCAGCGAGGCGGGACCAGAGTCACCTCCCGGGTGACTGACAGCTCCGAGTACCTCCGGCGCTACTAGGAGGTATACGCCGGCCGACCCCAGATGAGGGTCTTAGGGGTATGGATGAATGCACTTATTTCTAAATTAAATGCAAATGCTTATGTGACTATCATGCGACTAATATGTGATGAATGCAGGATGCGCGGGACATAGCGGCGATAGACGCCCAGGCCCACCTACACAGCCTGGAGGACCAGCTGGCCGCCACACAGGCAGACCTAGAGACCCTGGTGAGTGTTTAAATTATTTCTATATGCAAATGTGTTTTTGTTGAATTATTGATAATTAGCCACTGACGATCTTAATGGATGCAGCGTGCCCAGCAGGGAGCAATGAGGAGAGACCCAGGGGAGGCCTCCAGCTCGAGGGGGCCCAGTGCAGAGGTGACTGCACTGGCAGAGCAGCTAGCTAGAGCAACCGCACGAGCTGAGGCAGCAGAGCGCGACCTCGCTTCACGAGTAAATTCCAAAACACAACTCCATTTAAACATTGATTATATAATTGTGTACTGATAAAAATTCACTTTACAGACTGAGGAGCTACGAGCTGCTCTTAACTGCGTTGACGAGGGCTTCCGCGCGACGAGCGCGCAGGTGAGTGGTTCAATCATGCATTGTTAGATTATTGAATTATTGCATTGATTGTGGATTTGATGACTTGTTTACCTGTTTGTAGACGGCTCAGCTTCAGGCAGTACGTACCGAGTTGGCGATCCGTGATCAGCGGATCTCAGAGCTTGAGAGGGCCTTGAGGCGACGAGAGGAGCTTCCTCAGGGCGCGGCCGAGTTGCACGTGGCGCTTGAGCTGGAGCGACGGGAGCGTGCCCGGGAGCGCGAGGAGCGTGCTTGCGAGCGGGAGGAGTACCAGACGGAGCGTGCCCGGTACCAGGAGCAGGTGGCAGCACGGGAGTGAGAGCTGGCGGATTCGAGGACCCAGTTGATCCTTTCCCAAGAGCGGCTGCGAGTGTCCGAGGAGCGTCTCCAGCGAGGGCGTGAGCGAGCTCGGGCCGCGGGGTACTCCTTCACCAGCTCTACCTTTGTGGCGGGCTCTTCCTTCCGAGAGAGGAGCGAGGCAGGGGGACATGTTCGGGTTCCGGCTTCTTCACGGGGGCCCATGCCTCCTCCACCAGCACCAGCTCAGGACGGCGAGGAGGAGGTTGAGAGTAGAAGAGAGGAGGGTGGAGGCGAGAGCTGAGAGATTTACTTGTACTTCTCCACCCTCACACCTGTACTTACACATTCGTGATGTATATATATATGAGATCGAGATTTTTTGTTAGTTACCTGAGTACTTTGTGTGGTTGTGGGCCTGTGTTTGTGTATTTTCTTCTTTCCACGTTCTTCGTGTTTGCTTTACTTTGCCCTGTACCTGCAGCTGCGGTTTTCACTTAAACAAAACAGGTTAATTCATCTGTTCGACTTGGCCCCTTGCCCAATAAGCAAGGGGTGGTAATATTTTGACCTTAATGACGGGTCAAAGGGCCAAGCCTTTAATCAAATAAGGTAAATAAAATGACTGATAGTGGTGAGATGCATCATGCAATGCACGCATATGCAAACCATAAATAAAAGATGCCCATGCAAAAGAATGCAAGCATACATCGTGAAGAAATGCATTTTTTTCTCTCATTTATATATATTTTTTGTTATTTTTCTTAAAACGCGCCTTAGAGTGGGTCGTTATTCTTATGAAGATGCCCTACAGGACGGCGTGGATTCGAAAAAGAATTTTATTTTTGAAAAAGAAACGACCTGCTCAAAGACGTTATTCTGAAGAAGACGACCTAATCTAGGACGTTAATTCCATAAAAAGCGCCTTAGCCGAAGGCGTTAATTGAATTATTCTGCGGAAAGGGCTTCAAGGCTATCAAGACCATGAGTCTTACATAGTCACCATCTAAAATTCATTAACCTTTCTTGAGTAGTTAAAAGGGGGTTGACGTGACCATAATTGACTTGTATTCGAGATCTCGCACAGTGCAATTTCTTTAGTCCGTCTTTAACCATCCTGCCAGTTCGCGACTTTTACCACCTAGAAAGGATGGAAGAAAATATAAGGGAAGCCCATAAGGGATTCTGAGATGCTCAAGGCAAAGTTACCTCTCCTACCCTATGCCTGTTGGGGTTCGATCTTTGGCGTAGGAAAAATTTATTGCCCTTATGCCCTTGTTATATTGCATGCATACGCCCAAGGTTTTCCTTGCGGGGACTTTGCCCTCTTGACATACTTTTCTTTTCATAACTTGACTTTCACTTTGGAATTGATTTGCATTGATGAAAATAAACCTAATTGTACTTGGGATTTTGTGGCATTTGCTCCCTTTTGGGCCGTGACTTCCACCTACTAGGGCGGTGGATAGGCTTGGCGCATCTACCTCAAGGTCTCCCTTCCTCCCTTATGGGCCGAAGAAGAAAAGAACGGGTATTGTCTTTCACTTTTAGTCAAGTCTTTGACTTTCCATTGGATTTTGCACTGTTTGAGTTCAAGAATAAAGCGTGTAGTGTGTGCGGGAGTCAACCCCCTTTTAAGTTAGCAAGACTGATGAATGAATTCTGCATTTTGACCTTTCGGACATTGATCCTTCGTGTGCCATGGCACCAATTTTGATCTCTTTTTGATTTTTTTGAAGAATTTTTATTTTTGTTTGCTTTTTGGAGTTTCTATTTTTTTAGATTTTTGAATCAAGGGTAGTATTTCTTAAGATACAAACCATTCCAAGGATGAGTTAACTCTTTGCCTTCAGCATTAACCAGTTTATAAGCATTGCCAGGATAAACATCTTTTATAATGAACGGTCCTTCCCAATTGGGTTGAAGTTTTGAGCGGGGGCCACCCGGCTTTACAAAAATTCTTTTGATTACCATCTCACCGATTTTAAATTTTCTCTCAATTACTTTCTTTTGATAAAAACGTGAGAGCCTATTTTGATAAACGCGCGCATGCTCAGCGGCGACCAGACGCTTCTCATCTAGAAGTTCCAGTTGGGCCAGGAGTGAATCACGACGCTCATCAATAGAAAATTCCTTATCCAATTGTACTCGTAGAGAGGGAACGAGAATCTCATAAGGGACTACTGCCTCCATTCCATAAGTGAGGGCAAAAGGGGTTTGCCCAGTGGGGGTGCGAATGGAAGTGCGATAGGCCCAAAGAGCTTCAACCAGCTTGTCTGGCCAATCCAAAAATTTATTAGCCTCACACGTCTTTTTAACAATTTTGATCAACGTTTTATTAGTTGCCTCTGCTTGGCCATTGCCCTGCGGATAATAGGGAGAAGAATGATGCAGTGCAATGTTATACCTGTTGCAGAGATCTTTGAGCTCTTGAGAGATAAATTGAGGTCCATTGTCGGTGACGATGGTACTCGGGATGCCGAACCTCGTGATGATGTTCCTCATGATAAATTTACAGACGGTTGACGCTTTAATTTCCACGTAAGCTTCTGCTTCCACCCACTTGGTGAAGTATTCTGTTGCCGTGAGGATGAACGACTTTTGTTTGGTCAGGAGATTCGAGTCACCAAGAGGTCCAATGATATCAAAAGTCCACATGGAAAAAGGCCATGGGGAGGACTTAGGATGGAGTGAAGAAGCAGGAGAATGAATCTTGTCGACGTGCAGTTGGCACTTAACACACCTTCGAACATAGATAGAACAATCCTCTTCCAGAGTTGGCCAATAGAAATCTAGCCTAAGAATCTTCTTAGCTAACATCTGGCTATTCACATGACCACCACACACTCCAGAATGCGCCTCTTCCACAATTTTCTAAGATTCATCATCATCGAGGCATCTTACCAGAACACCGGTGAGCCCTCTTCTGTAGAGCACACCTCCAACCAAAACATATCGTTGGGCCACTCTTCTAATTGCTTTCTTCTCGTCCGTAGTGGCTTCCTCGGGATAGGACTGATCATTACAATATCTGGCAATCTCATAATACCAAGGCTTCTCTTCGTCAGCCAGATCTTTTTGCCAATCCAAAAGCATGACTTCCTTACCTTTAAGAGCTTCCTTCAGCTTAACCTTCTCAAGCACTTGATCCCTAATATCGAGGAATGCGCGATCCTTAATAGCCGGGGTGTCACGCTGATGAATCAGGGGAACATGAAAATCACGCTCAGGAGGGAAAACTAAAGCGGAAGCCAAAGAGGCGAGAGCGTCAGCCAAGATGTTCTGGCTGCGAGGGACATGAACGAAGATCAATTTAGTGAAGAGTTTGGCATAAGCTGAAGCGAGTTCCTGGTAGGGCTTGAGCTTAGGATTGATGGTGCGGCACTTGACCAACACCTGGCGTAAAATGAGCTGACTATCACCGACAATCCTCAAATGGGTGACACCATATCGATGAGCGGTTTGAAGACCGGCCAAAAGAGCTTCATACTCAGCTATATTGTTGGTGACGGGAAAAGTGAGCCGAGCAGCAAATGGAATGGTGACCCCTTCTGGTGTGAAAAGAACCATGCCGATCCCTCTTCCTTGAGAATTTAGAGCTCCATTAAAATGTACTGTCCACATAGGATCGTGGGGTTGATTGATGGACATTAATTCTTCATCTGGGAACTCCGAATTGACCGGATCAAAACGGGGGAGAGGGTGATGAGCAAGGTGTTCGGCAATGGCATAACCTTTGACGGCTTTTTGCTGAATGTAAGTGATGTCAAATTGAGAAAGGAAGCTTTGCCAGCGTGCTAATCGATCAGTGAGGATAGATTTTTCAAGGAGGAATTTAATTGGATTCATGCGAGCAATGAGGTGAACCTCGTGAGCTAGGAAATAGTGCTTTAACTTCTGAACTACCCAAACCAAAGCTGCACAAGTCTTCTCCATGGCTGAGTACCTCTGCTCACAAGGGTTAAGAAGCTTAGACAAGTATTATGCTGCTCTCTCCTTACTTTCTTCATCCACTTGAGCTAGGACAGCACCTACAGAGTCATCCAGGACAGAAACATAGAGAATGAGTGGCTTGCCTGGAATTGGCGGCCTCAGGACAGGAGGACTGGCCAAATAATCCTTCAATCCGTCAAAGGCTACCTGACACTTGTCATCCCAATTAAACTTGACTCCCGGCTTAGTAAGCTCGTAGAACGGCCTACACCTCTGTGAATGCTGAGAGACGAAGCGGCGAATGAATTGCAACCTCCCTATTAATCCTCGAACTTCCTTCAAATTCTTGGGAGGGGGCATATCTCTAATGGCCTTTGCCTTGTTGGGATCAACTTCAATTCCCCTCTTGCTGACAATGAAACCAAGCAATTTCCCTGAAGAAATGCCAAATACACATTTCTTGGGGTTCATTTTCAAATGATATTCTCGTGACCTTTGTAAAACCTTAGCCAGAACCCCAGGATGCTCAATCCTTGTCCTTGATTTCACTACCAGGTCATCCACATACACCTCAATATAAATATGAATCATGTCATGAAAAATCGCCATCATAGCTCTCTGGTAGGTGGCTCCAGCATTATTAAGTCCAAAGGGCATGACCACATAGCAATATGTACCCCATGATGTAGTGAATGATGTTTTCTCTTGATCCTCTTCAGACAGACGAATCTGATTGTAACCTGAAAAGCCATCCATAAATGAAAGAGTCTCAAATCCTGCCGTATTATCAATTAGAACATCAATATGAGGGAGGGGGAAGTCATCTTTAGGACACACTCGGTTGAGGTCCCGGAAGTCTATGCAAATCCGAACCTTCCCATCTTTCTTCATAACCGGGACAATGTTAGCCACCCAATTGGGGTAAAGGACAACTCTAACAAATCTAGCTTTGTGGAGTTTATCGACCTCTTCTTTCATTTTTAAAGCCATATTAGGGTGGAAACGCCTCAACCGTTGTTTGACCAGGACAGACCCTGGCTTAAGTGTAAGGTGGTGTTCAACGAGCGCAGGGTCTAATCCTGGCATATCCTCATAACTCCAAGCAAACGTGTCTTTGTATTCTTGAAGAACTAAAATGAGCGCCTCCTCCTCGGAGGGTGGCAAATTCTGGCTAATGAGGACAATCCTAGGGTCTTCCTCGGTACCCAGATTAATTTCTTTGGTGGGTTCTTCTACGGGGGCTGATGGTTCGTCAAATCTTCTCATACCACTAGCAAAAGCATCAGCCTCGTCCTCATATTCTTCGTAACTTTCATCCCCCTCTTCAATAGGGTCTTCATCATTCATAATTTCGTAAATGCCCAAACCCTCATAAGAAGCAACAGCATCTTCAAATTCTAACTCTGGCAAAATAATTGGACTTCCCACAAACTCAGGGACTGCTAAACAAGCTTGGCATCTGATAGCCAATTCCAATAAAAATCTGCGAGGAATCTCCTTACCCTTGGATTTCTTATGTGAATCTACCTCATGCATTTTATTAGAAGAAGAAGAAGAGGAGGAGGAGCAACTAACCTGATTAGAAAGAAAAGAAGGAGGTGAAAAAGTGGATACAAAAGGTGATACAGGGGAAGACCCCTCGCCAGAGGGGGAAAAGAGATCTATCAAGGAATCTTGGAAGAGCGGCCCCTGGGTCGGGACGCACTCGGGAGAGAAATAGGAAGTCTCCTCAACGGAGATGGAGGATTGGAAAGTTGGAAATTCGACGTTTTTTTTTCGTTTTTATCTTTTTCTTCATTTTTATTTTCCTTTTCAAGAAGAAAGCAGTGTGATGGGAGAATAGTAGGAGGAGTGGAAATTGCAAGATTAGGGAAAGATTTAATTAATGATGGCCCATGGGGGGGCGAGATGGAGATTTTACAAAACTGCTCGAGGAGCGAGGGAGAAATCGGGAGGGAAATCTGAATTGGAGCAAAGCTGATTGTAATCGGAGGTGGTCTTGGCACACGACCAAACCAATGAGAATGTAGAGAAGCAAGCACAGATGGATGTAGCGAAGTGAAAGAAAAGAGGCCGGCCCACAGCCTGTCCACAGTAAAACCTTCTTCAAAGGGGACATCTGGCTCCCCAGTATCCGTATAGTCACTCAGCAGCTGCCTCTTGTCTGTGATCGCTACTGGTGTTTCAATCAATTCCTGTATGAGCGGTGGCCATTCCGGGTCTGTCGGCATGAAGAGGCGGCTCAAAGAAATAGTAATGTCATTCATGTCGAACCACCTGTACCAGTCACATTCTGGATCACCCATTTTCCTTCTCTTGTCCGGCCTTAAAGACTCCAGGGCTTTGTAGGTAACCAGTGGGGCAATGTGACGAGCAAACTATCTGGCATGAACATCTTGATAGTCAAGCAATGAAGTAACTATGGTAGTCTGCTCATTATTCTGAATGCTACCAGTAACAAAATGTGTTCTCAGTGTCCAGGAGAGTGGCTGGCGATCAGTTTTCAAAGTAGAAGTCATAAATGCCCATGGTTCTTCTTTATTTTTGTTTGGCCCTTTATACCCTAAACCGCCTCGTACCAGCATTTTTTGCATCTTAATGGGCCTAATCCTGCCCTGACAGTTGGCACCCAGGCCTTTGCCATCTTGATACCCCATTTTCAACAGAATGTTCCAACCAGGGGTGTTAATCATGCTCTTTTTCTTCTTCCCCTTAGAAGGCAGGGGTGTCATAGCAACCGTGGTAACAGTTTCAGATGGCATTGGCCGTGGACGGGGGACGTCCAGCACAAATAACAGTGGCTTATTGGCAGGCCAAATAGAAGGAACTGACGAAGCCGCATGAATATCTTCCTCTGGCAGAATCGGCATGCTGGTCACCTTGATAATACGGCCCTTGTGTGGGAATTTGAGACACTGATGATTTGTAGAAGGCACCGCATCAAGCTGCTGGATATACGGGCGGCCAAGAATGCCATTAAATGTTGGATCCATATCCAAGATGTGAAAGTCTACTGTTATGGAAGCTGGACCCAAACTTACTTTCAGAGTGATCATGCCTAGAGGAGGCTTTTTTGTGTTATCATAGGCAGTGACCGTTATAATGGACGGCCGAATTTGATTTTCTGGTATGCCACATAACTTCAAGGTGCTCGGTGGCAAAACATTGATGGATGCCCCAGTATCCACCAGACATTGCTTAACAGCCACCTTATTAATGTCGACTGTGATGCATAAGGCATATTTTCTTGCTGAGATTGGCGCCAGTTCATGCTCATGAAAGGTAATTGCCGGCTGACTGCTAGCAGGTGTTAACACTGTGACTATCTGCTCAACTGGAATGTCTTCATTAACCATTACCTTCTGCAGGTATTCCTTTAGAGCCAGCTGATGAGTGGTGGACCGTTTGATCAATTCCAGGATCGAAATTCTTGCCGGAGTCCCGTCCAAATGTTTTAAAAAATCATATTCAGTGCCCGGTGCAGACCCTTGTTCTTGCTCTTGCTCTTGCGGCCCCTGCACGGGCTCTAGCTCTCTTTGTGGAAAAATACATCCGTCCACTACGGAGCGGCGCCACGCCTTGACGTGCCTCTGTCGGGGCAAGTGTGGGAGGAGAATTAGAAGAAGAAGAGGAGGGAATGCCGGTGGCAATGTTCAACAATAAGGGTGCCCTCGTAGGAGGCGTGGGAGTAATGTTTAGCAAAGATGCCCCCGTGGGAGGCGTAGGAGAGTGGTCTGACGAAGATGCCCCCTCAGGGGGCGTGGAATTAGAAAGGGACACCCGAATGCGAGGAGCATTGGCGGGTGGTCTAATAAGAAAAGATCGGGGTATGTGAGGTGGGGGGACTGGTGGCGGAGGAACCCTTGCCGGTGTAGAAGTGGTAGAGGGTGTAGCGGGTGCTAGCGGTGAGCGAAGTAGGAGTGGCCTGGATGGCGGAGGTATAGCGTTGGTGGTGGAAGGTGGGGTTTGTCGTGCGGTAGATTGTGGAGGTGGTAAATGGGTAAGAAGAGAGTGGGCCGGCAAGGCCGTAGAACTGGTGGAGGTAGATGGGTTGACGGGACGTA
Source organism: Amorphophallus konjac (assembly GCA_022559845.1). Lineage (NCBI taxonomy): Eukaryota > Viridiplantae > Streptophyta > Magnoliopsida > Alismatales > Araceae > Amorphophallus > Amorphophallus konjac. The sequence goes on along the minus strand of CM040121.1, from coordinate 289,070,280 downwards.
GAAGAGGACGTCCTGATAGGAGAGTAGAAGAAGAAGGGAGGGTGCGCAAAAGACGCGGAGGTTGATTTTGATTCGGATTATGATGAAATGCCCCGACAGAGGCGTTTTCTTCGTGCCATCCCTGTCCTCTCTGCACTTCGTAGAGGGATGTGACAGGGTTCACATGTTGATTAGGGGCGTGCTCCGGCAATGGATTACGGACAATTCCCATATCCTGCTGGGGTGCTGGAGCTTGCTGTGGTTGAACTTGTTGTAGAGCGGGTTGCTGAAGTTGTTGATTTTGCTGTTGCCGAGAAGCCTTTCTTTCTTTCATAGCGGCGATGAACTGCCTCATCTCATCCCAATTAATGTCACCCTGGTCATTTAGATCGTAGATGTAATCTCTGAAGTGGAAGCAACGATCCAGGTTGTGACCAGGGCCGCGATGAAAAGCACAATAACGGGATGTGTCAACATTAGCGGGCCACACAGTTCTTTCCCTTGGCAAGGCGAGCAAGTTGGCGGCCATCAGGGCATTAAAAATATCGGGGAGACTTTCAGGGAGTGGAGGATAGTGGTCCCTTTTGGGGCCAAGTGGTGGTCTCCATTGTTGTTGGCCGTAGTTGGCAGGTGGGGGCACTTGATGGTATTGTGGTGGAGCTGGAGGGTCTATGCGGGGGGCTTGGTTTTGCAGTGGAGCGAAGGAGCGTTGAGGTGCGAATTGGGGTTGTTGAGTAGGGTTAAAATGAGGGTTCTGTCGCGGAGGCGGTGGTGGACGTGGGTTAGCTTGATGATGGGGGTTGCCAACTACGCCGACTTGCTCATTTGTGACAGTGCCCTCAGTTGTGGGCCCGCTGTTGACATTTGTACTCTTCTTAAATAGCCGAGACTTCGGCTCAAACATGCCCATGATGGGCGAGTCCTTCATTTGTGTTTGTATATAACGAGCTCTTTCGTAGAGCTCTTCCATAGTTGTCAGCCGATTCATGGCCAAAATATGCCGGAATTGAGGAGTTGGGTTAGAAATAGTCATCTTTACTTGCTCCAGTTCTGACAATGTGTCTTTCAATTTCTCGGCCATAGACCGCCACTTATCAGCAAATATGATGAAGTCCTCCTCGGGCTTCATTTTTTTGGCAACTAAATCTGTAACAGACAGGGAAGGTCCCACCCGGTCTCTGTACTTTTGCAAGAATTTCCTCTGGATAACATCGAAATCGCCAGCATCGGCTGGCTCCAAAGAATAAAACCATTCGAGGGCTGGCCCCTCAAGAGATCTCCTGAATAAGTAGGCCAGGGAGGCCTTATTGTCTTGCCAAAAGGAAGTCTCATATCTGAAATCCTTTAAATGAATGAACGGGTTGCCAGTTCCATTATATCGCCGAAAATTCGGCATTTCGGAAGGTGGTAAGTGGAAAACTGGCAATGTGGGAAGAGAAATTTCCGGAGCATTCTTAGTGGCTGTGACTTTCTTGAGCTTTTCCTCCATGCTGGCCAACTTCTGGAGCAAAAGAGTGTTGGTATCTGGCTCGACCGGGGCCTGATTCTGAACAAAGGAATGCAGTATAGGCGTTCGTAGAATCCGAGGTGGCTGGGAAGATTGATGCCTAACCGCTGAATAGCTCGCCTGTTGAGCCGGCATGACCGCAGTAGGCGTTTGTGGACGAGAGGGGGGTGGATGCAAGACCGCCTGGTCATTAACGATTTGATGGCCGCTCATGGCCGGAGGGGGATTAGAAGAAGAAGAAGGAACCGACTTCCCCTTCAAGGCGGCCTGAATGGCTTGCCGCTGGGAGTCATCCAATTGAGAGAGAGCTTGGATTAAATCTGTGACGTTGATGGGTGGGGAAGGGTTCCCCGAAGTATTGGAAGATGGAACTTGAGACGAGGGGTCCGCCTCATGAGTAGTGGTATCAACCACATGAACTTGTGAGTAATGGGGGTGAGGAGGGACGTAGTTTCCCTCATAATAAACGGAATCCTGGAGAGGGTCCCCATATTGACCAAATATGTTCTCATTCTCATCATCATAGGAGTACCCGTTGCCTGACATGTTGATGATTTTTTATGAACGGAGTTTCATACTCGAGAGAGAGGATGTTTAATGAAGGAATTTCCACAAAAGCGCTTAATCAAAACAATTCAATCAAGTCAACCCAACCAAGTATATGCAAACAATGTTGGAAAGGACGAAAGGTTTTAATGTTTGAGTTTTGAGATTAAAGTGGATTATTTGTGAATAGTTCACTTCTTTTACCAAATGAAACCTAGTTTGATCCAAGTGTGACCTCCGGGTCAACTAGGTTTCTCTCTCTCTCACCAACGCATAGGATCTCTAAACTCCGGGTACTTCGAGGGTACAACCAGCCCGGCGTCCGTGAGGGAATCCATGGGTGCGGGGACTTATGGAGGTCTTGGAAAAGGGATCTCCGGTCCAAAGAGACAGAATGCTCAATGGAGGGTCGTCCCGATTCCAAGAAAGGTGTGTGGAATCCTAGTGTAGAGAGAGGAGGTCTCTCAACCAAAAACCCACAAGTATAATGAAATCAATGCAGATCACAGCAATATATCAAGATAGATCAATATGCCAAACAACGAATCACAAATAAGCCAGTAAGCAGTTTCTGTGAAAACTCAGGAAAGACACGACCTGGAACAAGCCGTTACTCAAAGCAGGAGGAAAAACACGACCTGGGAGGGGTCGCTACCAAATAGGAAACGACAGCGTGGCTGTCGTGAATCTCTGTGAAGGGCTCACAGGAAGAAGAAAAACCACGCCTTGGAGTCAGGCGTTATCAGGAAAGGATGCCTCCAATGGAGGGCATCAAATCAAAAGAATATGCCCTGATTAAAGGCGTTAATAACAAATAACACGCCCTGGAGCGGGGCGTGAATTCTCAGATAGTGCAACAAGATAAGAATAAAACAGGAGAAATGAATAACGCTCCCTGACGACAGGCGCTAAGAATAAATAACACGCCCTAGGGGTGGGCGTGAATCCTCAGATAATGCAACAATGCAGCAAACGAAACAGGAGATATGAAAAGGACACCCTGCAAAGAGGCGTTAATCAAATAAAAAACGTCCCTGTCAAGGGCGTTAAATCAAAAGGCGCCCTCATGGAAAGCGTTAATTCTGGGAGATATGCAAACACTAACTGGCTGATCCCGGAGTGTGCAGTGTGCACAGTGGGGGGTGCCCGAGGGGCACAAAGGAAAGGGGTACCGAGGGTACCAAGGGGAAAGGGCACACGTGGGTGCCAAAGGGGAAAGGGCACACGAGGGTGCCAAGGGGAAAGGGCACACGTGGGTGTCAAAGGGGGAAAGGGCACACGAGGGTGCCAAGGGGAAAGGGCACACGAGGGTGCCAAGGGGAAAGGGCACGCAAGGGTGCCAATGGAGATGGTAATCAAAAAGTAAACAATGGAAGCCCCACCGTGATCGCCAATTTGTGGATGTGCATAAATCCCCACACAAAAGAAGTAATATATATATGTGTGTGAAAGTGTATTATCACTCACGTGGAGCAAGAATCATGATGAAAAATAAAGATCAAATGAGGGGGGAAGACTTGCACGCGGTGCAAAACGGAGGTGTGATCGCCAGAGGGGTTACCTCAATAACAATAAAAAGGGATCGCAAATACCTCGTGAAGATGAGAACGCGGGATGATGTGAAGTTCCTTCCTCCTTCTTCAATCGGCCGGCCGATGAGAAGGGTTTTCTTTTTTGATTACCTTGCAAGAAAGACAACAAAAAAATAAAGCAAAGAAGGATCAGCCAAAGTGCAGTAGTATCAGCCCAAATAAAATGTATAATGACGAAAAGAGCAACACATGCGCACCTTCTTTTTTTTTTTTAAACCCCTAGAGAGAACTAAGGGAAGGGAGATATATGAGAAGTATGCAAGTGCAGACAAAATCGATGTCAACGATATGATGATGATGATGAACAGAATGGAGATGTGATAAAACAATGCACACAAAACAAAAAAAAATGAATCAACCCCAAAGAGCACCCTACTGTCCCTTGATGACAGTAGAGGGGCAACCAAGAGAACAACGGCTGTTGACAGGAGGAAGACGAGGAAGCAGAAAGCAATAGGAAGAAGAACTCTGTAAACTCGTAAGACTAAGCTCCGTAATCTGGGTGTAGGCAGGTAGGTAGGTCACCTCTCCAAGGATCGACCAAGAGTCCCTTAAATAAGCTTAGATAGGATGATAAACATGGGCAGGAGATAACCATGGCAATGGTTATCAGGAGCAAGAGCCCAATCGAGTAATAACACCAAACGAGGCAGGGCTCTGCGAAGGAAAGACAGAACAAGGCAGGGCTCTGAAGGTGAAACACGCCCTTCAACAGGGCGCCAATTAGAGATTTGACGACCTACCCTACGGCGTTTCATAAAACACGACCCAAGCCAGGGCGTTTATTCCTGGATTTAATTTTGGCAATAAACATTGCTTTATTTGAAAATTATGAGAACATGCCCAAGATAGAGGCGTTAAATTAAAACACGCCCTAAGGAAGGACGTTAACCAATATTTAAATTGATTTTGTATTTACTTAAAAACCGGATAATACCAGGAATTGACGCCCTGAAATTTGGTCATCCTTTCTTGAGAAAACGCCCTGGATAAGGTCGCTATTTAAATAACGCCCCTCTTCAGGTCGCGAATCACAAAAAGCAATAAATCAAAACCACACACAAGAAAATAGAAAAACTTCATATTATGAATATATTGAAGTTCACTTTGGGCGTCATCATAGTGACATGAGATTTGATCAACATAGCGTCATTTTTGGCGTGTCTACAGCAGGCGTAGGAGAAGGAAGTCTGACATCCTCCTCAACAGCGGGGAGACTCCCCACTGTAGCTCCAACTGTCTCAGTCACCCCTACCGGGGCTATGACGGAGGGCCCTATCTCTCCGGCTTCCAAGGCGGTTTCCTCAGCAGATGTGGTGTCAGCCACTCCTTGAGCTGAAGCCATACAAAGAAGACATCAAAAAATGATGAAATGAATGAAAATGAAAATGAAAATGCCGTGAAAAGAGCATCCCCTTATACCACACAAGGAAAATAATGTCACCTTCAGCTGCTTGCTGAGTAGCTTCTCTCCGAGCGGCGAACTGTTCAAATGATGGCACCTCGGGCAGGGGAGTCTCAGGCGCATCAGTCGAAGGCCGCTTGGAAGAAGTTTTCCGAGCCTTCCTCGCTCGGCCTATTGCAACTTTCATTGCAGAGGCCGCTCTCTTTTTGCCAGGCGGCAGTGGAGTAGTAGTCGGCGCTGGTGCAGGGACCTCAAAATATTCCGGCTTCTGTGCCTGGGAGATGATTTTTCTATAAAGCCCCTGCTGCTTGATATCCGGACGGTCTGTCAAGTGAAGCGCACGCCGTTATGAAGGAGCAAGGCAACAAACTAATCTACATGTCAACGGAGGAGCGCTTACCTGCCCGGCCGTTGTAAAAATATGAGAGTGGCCAATACTGGTAAGCCACCTCCTTGCTTCGGGATGCAGCCTCCCGAACAAGCCAACAGATGTCGCCGATCTTCTTACACTTGTCAACTAGGTCGGCCAGGTCCGCATGTCCGTGCGAAGCTATACAATGATACAAGCCGAGGTGGTCAAAGCCCCAGACATCAGCATAATGAAAAGATACAAATAGAGGCTTGTCCAGAACACCAGCTGCGGGACTCTCAAGGGTCAGTCCGTGGATGCTCATCAGGACAAACAGCCAGGATGTATGCTGATAGTATGTCGGGGTTCTGTCCTCTCTATTAACAAACGCCCGACACGGGTAAAAGTGATCCACCTCGCACTTCCATGAAACTGCTTTGGAGAGCGGCTCCTCGATAGGGAACGGATACTACTGAAGCTCCAGGCGGGAACCACCAATCTGGCACAGGTGTTCTAGATTTTGCGTGAAAGCATCTTCACTTATATCAGCAAGAACGAGTGTCAGTGGGTCGGCTACTCCCTCCTTGATGGCTTTCCTGCCCGCTATATATGCCTCTGCCTCCTTCGGGTGGTGAGAAAATAATCTCTTCAAATGAGCTTCGTCAATGTCAAAGACGGGCCCAGGCTGCTGGCTCAGAAAGGCGCGCTCGGCCACGTCCCAGCATGTCATCCGGGCATTGCGGTAGAAGCTCGTGCGAGCATTCCACCATTTTATGTACTCTAGAGTGACTCGGGGGGACTCGGTTCGGCATCGGCACTCTGAAGGTGTTGGCGTCCCGGTGGTGAAAATAGTCCCACCAGGAGCGACCTTCGTCCACGACGGTCGAGCCATGCTTTGACCTGCTGTCTAAAGGAAACAGGGCAACCGAAGGTGAAATGTGCTGATCGTAGCCGAAATTCCGGCCGAACCTGAAAGGATAGTAGGGTTCCAAATAAACTGCGCCCCCCTTTCTGAATACTAAAACACTGGGGCGGATTGATAAAACCCAGTCAACGAGTTCAGGCTCCAAGACTGGTCGGGTCACGGTGTTGCCCGAAATGAAGTGTGTGAAGGTCTCCACCGCCTCGAGCTTACACTCACGCTGACGATTCACCAATGGAGATGAATGTGCGGCCAGATTCCAAAAGTGGATAGTCCCCGCCGAATCCATCGGAACCCTTGCCAGTCGGCCATGAATGGAGAAAAGTTGCTGGGACACCGGACCCGGCTCAGCACTTGCAAACTCCAGCATTCTGGGATACAATGTCACTGTCTGCAAAGTCCGGGGAGCTAGCTCTGGGAATAAATTGCACACCCATGCATTAAAAAAGTGAAACGGCCCCACCGTCCGGAAGGAGCGGGGGATCCGATGCCTATGAATATCCCCAAGGGATTTGTAAATCAGGCACAGTGCAGCGGGACATATTGCAAGCCATATGCCCCAAGCCATCTGAAAAGCTTGGTATATTGCCTCCGGCCTAATGACTGTCTCATCCCCCTGCGGGAGAGCGAAAGTACATAGCCAGAAGGTGAGGTATGCAGCACAATGGGTGAGGGGATCCGCCCCCATCGGATTCGGCCCCCCGCGGCTTATCCCCCGAAGAGAAGCAGGCAGCTCCGACTTAAACTTGGGGGGCCTACTAGGCTTGCCCGCAACAGGAGCTACATGAGGGAACTCACTGTACTTCAAAGGGCCCCTGAAGAAATACTGAATCCAATGTCCTGCTCGGACTCTCAGTTTGCTGCTCTTCTCCCGGGGTCGGTATCCCTTTGAGGATCCCCTATTCAGCGTCAGGCAGAGGGAGCGGTATGCCTTCATCAAGTACCGGTATGAATAGCTGAAGTAATATTCACCTTCGCCGTCCGTTTCATCCTTGATGAAGTCATGAATGCAGACCTCCTCATAGGGCTCTCCGTTAATCGGCAGGCCCGATAACTGTGATAGGCTCCATAGATCCAGAGAGGTTTCACCTTCTGCTGTATAGAAAGTATTGAACTGCGGGCAAAATACTTCGAACATGCCACAGCACAGCCCCTTTGAAATGGGATACCTGAAGCGGGATGCATACACACTGTGGTACACCCCGGCCCTGACCAGCAGCGGTGCATATTCTTTCAGAACATACTCTGTAAATTCCACCGCCCCTACACGGAAGAGGTGAGCGTCTGTCACCTTCGTGTCTGCAAACCACCCAGCTGCCAATTGAAATTTGAACTGAACAGCCAAGCAGTTCAGCACAAATGGTTCCTTTCTATAGCCCCACTTGATGGGCGCCAAGAATTAACCGTAGCCGGGTTTCTCCCTGTTAACCCGACCTATGGTGTTGTCCCACCTGGCTGGTGTGAATTCTGGAGCCCGTGTCAGCATCTTCTGCTCTGCCTCCAGCTCTGTTACCCCTAAGACGGCGTCCCATTTGCGCCGCTCCCCCGAGAGGTATATGGTATCGCCACGATACACAGAACCTTTCAAGCTGTCCCGGTCCAGCAACATGGCCCGCTCCACCATCCGAGCCAGCATGACGTCCCTCTTCCCAGAGACGTTGAAGGTACAAATGTAAGGAGCGAGGTGACGATCCTTCGGGAAGTCCGCACGGTAGTCGTCATCGTGATTGAAGTCCAGTCCTCCCTCGACAGTTACAATGCGAGAGGCGGATACTGTATCTGTTTCGGAGCCAGAGGATTCATCAACTATGGCAATCCTCCCAAGACCCCGGTCCAGCTGTCCAACATTCCTCCAAGTCACAACGGGACCAGAAGCCCTGCCCTGGAGAGAGGAGTCAATATCAGCAACACCGGAAGCAACACGGCTAGAGGAAGAAGCCATTTCCAAGCGAGCTGCAGATATAAAACCAAGGAAGAAAGAATAAGAAGGTGATATAAAGAAAATATATATAGAAAAGAAATTTTCAGAACATTTCGACAGCATCTCCCCTTATTGAGAGCATGCCCAGAAGTTAAATGGGAGAACACCCACCAAGAGGGGGTGACTCCGAAATAAATAGGGACGGAGTCCCGAAACAAAATTCCCCGGAGGGAGACTTCCACGCCGACCGTTCCCGGGCGACGGAGGGAGAAGGGGAGGAGGAGAGAGAAGGCTCAGGAGAAAAAGAGCCCTTCTCTCCCCCTCTCGGCGCTTATAGCGCCCCGGCCAGAAGGCGCCCCGAGAAGGCGGCCGCGCCGACCGGCCGGACGCACCAAAAGGCGCGCCGAATGGCCCCCGCGCCGAAGACTGAAGCGCGCCGGGGTGGTTACCACGCCGAGGGACTTCACGATGATCACCGCGCCGAGTGGAGCACCGCGCCGGGAACTCTACGCCGAGCCTACCAGCGCGCCGAGAAGAGCGTGTCGGGAGCGTCTATGGCACCGATTAGCCCTCCAGGGATAATGCAATCATCAGGCCGAGCCAAAAATGCTAGTGTTCATCCAAATTTGCTTATAAAGCATGGAAGTCACGCAAAGCAGAATGAAGACTCAGAGTCAAAAGAATAGCCAATGCACAGGAGCAGACCTGAAGAGACCACGAAGCATAGTGTGTGACGTGATGTACACCCGCATGTCCCGTGTCACTCATGCTTCACTCACGCCACCTACGGGTGGGGGGCATTTGTTGACACCCAAAATATACCAGAAGAAACTATAGCATATTCACAGCTTTGAAGATCAGTAGAGGGCACAGTTCACGTGCTACCCCCGGGAGATCTGAGAGTCTGAATAGAAGAAACCCACTAGCCCTATCATTCTGTTCGACTAAAGCCATCTCTGGCTAGGTCGCTGTCCAGTGCTGCTATCTTTCAGATAGTCAGGCTGATTAAACTACACCAACACTCAGGCAATCATCTGCCTGCTGAAACAGATGTTCAGACATCTCTGATACTCCTGGGCCAAGACGCACAGTGCCCCGTACGCATGTGTGAATCCAAGGTGTAAATGGGCTCGGTGGAGTCGCAATATGTATGTGTCAAGAACCCCACTGTCGAGAGGAGCTCACTAAGTGTATCCTAGACAACTGGGCCGAATGACAAATGGATGGGCCAAGCCCAAGCAATAGACAGGACGCGCCGACGGATGTCACGCCGGGAGAAGCGATCCTGGCGCGTCGGGAAGCTCGTGCCGGATGCATGAAGAGCCTCACCTCTATAAGAGGCCTGCCCTTCGAACGAAAAGAGGAGAGACAGACAGAAGATAGAAGAGAGACAAAAAAAAACAACATAAAGAAGAAAGCATAAGGAAGAGGGGCTTAGCCATCAGAAAGGAAAGAGGAGAGCTCGAGCGCCCTTCGTAGAAGCTGAGGGAAAAGGAGAGAGACAGAGGCTTGAGAAGGGATTTAGGTGTGAGGGCCGTGCAGTCGCAGATCCTTTGCTTTCTCTTCTCTGTCTGTCTGAATGTTCTTCTTATATTTTTGCTTTCGAGCATCTTTACTACAGTAGCATCGAATGCTAATGTAACCCTGTCTGTAGGGATAAAGTCTTGGATTTCTTTCTCTTTTGAGTTGGATTTCTTTCTCTTAAATCGCATACGTGTGAGCCATTTGGCTCATATAGTTAATAGAAGAATGGGTTGAGCTCTGTCCTTTCATTACCCTCTTCTTTCTGTCTCTGCATCCGAGGTTCGCCATATGCTAAGGATTTTGGTAACTAGGCATTTCATCGTCGGGTTTTCTGATTTTGTTGAAGGTTCTTCTGCCGCGCACTCTTTTAACCTCGTATCCACAACGAGAGCCTGAGACAGTCTATCTCACGGCTCCTCGTCTATGAAATGAAGAGGGTTGAATACGGGCCAGAGTCCTGAGTTTCTGTGGGTGGTTCCGCTCCTAGTGAAGTCCCAGAGGAAAGGCCATCTTCACACCAGATTATCCTCCCTATGATTGCCCGTAATGGTTGTCGAATCATTGAATAAACTCTCTTTCTAAATGCCCAAAACCCTCTGAAGCCCTTGCCACAGAAAGAATCCCTATCGGAAAGCCTCCCGGCGTGAACTCCCCCTCGGCGTAGGTCTCGCGCCGGGGACTTGTCGCGCCGGTTAGGCTTCTCCTATCGCGCCGAGCCCATCCCATTGCTATGTCAAAACTTATCCCTCTGCTCTACATCGATATCTTGACCGTCTTGATGCTATCAGGCCATGCCATCATTGCATTAAATGCCCTTTCCTGTGGAGAGGCATCGCCCTTCCCTCTATCCTCACGGGAGCTATATCAAACAGGGGTAGCGCCCCTCACATTCTATAACCCATTAAGTCAAGGAGCTCTGCCTCTGCATGACCTCCGATCGACTGAGTTGGGAAGATTACAACAGAGGGGATGGGATCTCATATGATCCGGCCCTCCTTGGATCACGGGCTACGCCCGGCACCTATTTTGGTTTCTACTCTGGCACCCGTGAGTAGATATTCCATAATACCCTCTTGGCACACTCCCAAAATAAGGGGAGATGCTGTCAAAATTTGCCCAGGATTTTTATTCCGTTATACGGCACGATGTTTCATCGGAATTAAGTGCTGAATCCCCCGACATGGCAACAGCCTGAGCTATATCATCTCACGGTCTCTTGCCATCGCAGGGAACAGATCTCATAAGTGATGATCTCCTTGGATCCCTTGGCAGGTGGAACCACTCTCATTCTCCATATTCATCCATCCATCCATTCATCACCTTGAAGCCCTCATTAAACAAGGAAACCCTTCTGGTATCCTCCTTCAAAACCAATAAATCCCTCCCGGCGCCAAAACTCCCACGGCGTCAAAAGCCTCCCGGCGCCATCGCCCCCCGGCGCTAAACCCACGCCGGGTGGGGGTGGCGCCGAATGCCCTTGCCCCATGGCGCGCCGAGACCAGCCCGCGCCGGGTGGCACCGCGCCGAGGCTCCAGATCCTTGTGCCGATTCCCCCCTGGTTTGTCATGGCGCCGAGAGCAGTCTGTGCCGTTTGGCCCCCGAGCCGACTCCGGTGCTATGCCGTTTCAACTTAATGATGTTGTCATTTGGATGTCTGATGCCCTCCTTCTTCATCAGACCCAAACATAGCCCAAATTCAATATTCTATTGTTATCAACCCCCGAGCCATTCTTCATTACCGTATGAGGGGACTATGGTTCTTCACCCATGTTCATGGGAGATACATTGACGGGGGAATTCACCCCTACATTACACCGAACACGATGACTCTCCCGTCTCCCCACTGGCCCTCGGAGTTCTGCCGCCGCATGTCCTCCAATGGCCCCTCGAGGGGAATATTAACGAACGGCGCAGATGGTCCCGTCACATTTGAATCCTTTTTGGACCCAGGCCTGTGCCTGATCTTCTTTTGGGTCTCCATTCCAACTCTCCATGGATGGATGTCCTATCTCCCTTTCTTCGGTATAATCCGAAGGAAGAGGGCATGCTATCGGATTTATGCTGTTGCATCGTCATCATCATCGTATCTGTTAGCATTCATGCTTTCGCTATCATACTCATGTCGTCCTTCCTCCTCTCGACGAGGGGTAATAAATGTGGTCGATCACCGCCGCCTTCGTGGCGCTATCTTCATATTCAATATAATCATGAATATCATGTGTGCATGCACGCATAGATCCTTGGGTATATTAAATGGCGTCGACTGGAAGCCGGATCATGTTTGGCCGGAAGCCTTCATCGTGCGCGATGGTGGTCTTCGGACCTGCTTCCTCCGCCACGTACCAAGGATCCATTTTCCCATTTAACTACACATCTTCTGCATGTTTAATGCTGCATCCTGCCTGTCATTGCTATAATCATCATGTAGTTCTCTTTACGTCAGCTTCGACAGCCCGCTATCTCGGCAATTAATCAAAGGTGTTCCCTCCTCGTGGGGGATGTAATTAACGCCATAGCCTTTATGGTATGGCGGACTGCTGGTCCCGACCGAACCTCACATTCGCCCGACATGGGTCAGAATGAGCGCACAATAAAATTGTCACTCATGTGACTGGCACGCCCGCGTCGTCAATCAGTCAGTTGACTATCAGTTAGCCAAATGGCTGATCGATGCGCGAACGAAAGGAAAAAAAACGCTGAAACAATACCTTATATGAATAAAAATGGAAAGTGCTGACGCATTTCATCCTCGCGCTCCCAAGTAGCTTCATTTTCTGAGTGACGCTGCCATGCTACCTTTACCAGAGGGATTACTTTATTTCTCAATCGTTGTTCACGATGTCATCAATTCGTATTGGAAACTCTGGTGTGGATAAATCCGCTGTCACCTTAGGCCACAATGAATTATCTTACACGTGAGATGCATCAGGAATATACTTTCTTACCTGAGAAACATGAAACACATCGCGGATTGCTTGCATTATCGATGGCAACTGAAGTCGATACGCCACTTGGCCCACACGTTCCAAAATTGGAAACGGACCAATATACCGGGGACTAAGCTTTCAACGCTTCCTAAATCTCATCACACCTTTCATCGGAAATATCTTCACAAAAATAGAATCTTCAGGCTCGAACTGTAATGGTCTTCTACGCCGATCCGCATAGCTTTTCTGTCGACTTTGAGCTGTCAACATTTTCTGTCTGATCAGGCACACCACATCAACACATTGCTGAATCATATCTGGTCTTGTCAACAATCGGTGACCAGTCTCAAACTAGTCCAATGGTGTACGACACGGATGCCCATATAAAGCTTCATACGGAGCCATATCAATACTGGAATGATAACTGTTATTATATGAGAATTCCACCAATGGTAAGTGTTAACTCCACGAACCCTGTCAATCTAAACAACACGATCGCAGCATATCTTCTAAAGTCTGAATAGTCCTCTCGGACTGACCATCAGATTGAGGATGATACGCTGAACTGAATGCCAATTCAGTGCCCAACGCCTTTTTAAAGCTCTACCAGAAGTCAGAAGTAAATCGCGGGTCACAATCTGACACGATAGATATTGGAATTCCATGCAACGACACAATCCTTTCAACATATATCTCTGCCAACTTCTGAACATTCTGTTGCGTACGGACTGAATAGATCTAGAGGGGGGGGTGAATAGATCTAGCCCCTTTTTCAATTTATAAACCAAAGATCGACTAGACCTTAAGCAACCTATGGGTTGCAAAGATAAAACTGATAACTACAGCGACATCAAGCAATAAGAAGAGCACACACCACAAGCAAAACCACAAGACAGGATTTTTAGGTGGTTCGGTCTCTTCCCGAGACTTACGTCCACCCCTCGCTCAACTTGAGCAAGGCTTCACTAAATGAGAACTCCTGATCTCAACCAACACACCGCTGATACACAGCTTCTTCCCGCTGACACACAGCTTGTACCCGCTGCCTCACAGCTTGACACTTGATGTAATGAAAAGAACAAAAGATGCAACAGGACTGAACAAGAGCTTTTGAATCAAAGAAAAAGAGTTCAGCCTGGGACTGCAGGTAACAGGAATAGACTCCCTGTGGAACTTCCAGACGATTGCCTTCAGCTGCGACGCTGCTGGAGTCTTGCTTGCCTTGAGTCAGTCTTCCTTCTGCAGCAATGAAGATGCCTTCGGTCTTGTGCAGTCTTTGTGGTTTCTGAAGAGCCACTCCTTCTTTCCTCTTTCAGAGTATCTTCGTGGGTGTATTCTTTCTTTTTCTTCTACTCTGTGTTCCACACCCCACTCTCTGTCATCTTTACCTTTTGTACCAGTTCTTTTCAAAGCATAGGCTTTTCCCGCGCAGATTCGTAATTGAGCGCACATCCATTGGATTATCGGGTAGGAAACAGGGAGAAGATTTACCCGAAAGATTTGAATAAGTTTGACTGGTTCTTTCCAAGATTCTCTCCTTAAATCCAGTGCGGAATCTTATCATCTGAACCGCCCAACAACCTGCAGCAACAACCTGCAGGTTTCTAGGAACAGAAACTGAATTCAGTTGAGTTTCGGTTCTGGACGTTGTATCGCTTGTGGTCGACAACCACCCTGTCGCTGGTCGACAAGAAGCAATGTCCAGATGACTGGTACTTCAGGCTGATGCTCTGTCTGTTCCGTGGTCGACAACGAGCAGGGCTTTGGTCGACAACCAAAGCATGTACAGAAGGAGAATGACTTGAGCTGTGTTTGGTTGGATTCGTTGGTCGACAATGATCACTTCACTAGTCGACAAGCAACCTTTGACACTTCTTCTGATTTGTTGATTTCACTTGTACTTCAGTATACCTGAAATTACTTGAACTATCAGAAGTGACTTGAACTATCAGATTTGCATTGAATTAGTTAAACACATCTTTTGTCATCATCAAATTGTCATGAGTTCATTACTTTACATTGAAGGAGCAATTAAACATATCCTTTGTCATCATCAAAACTAAGGGATGCACAACATTCTCCCCCTTTTTGATGATGACAACCATGAGTCATTGTGACCATCAACAGATTATAAAATTCATTTGATATTTCATTCAAGACTATCATAACATAGATTTTAGCCAGACAATTCATTTGATGTGCCGTTTGATGTGCCTTACAAAAGTATCATAACACTAATTACATGAAAGACTCAAAAAGGAGAAAGACACATAGTGACACATAGTCTTGACCTCTAGACACACCTAGACACACAATGACACATAAGACCCTATCTCCCCCTTTGTCAACAACAAAAAGAGGAGTATGTAGATTATCACTCTGAGGAGGACGAAGAACTCTCGGGCTTCACTTGCTCTGCCATCCGATCGAGCTTGTCAACGATGTGAGCATAAAATAGCCTTAGCTTCTGGATCTCTGATATAGTATCGTGGTGATACTGTTTACTCTGCTGGGTGGTGACCTCAATGCGAGTGCCCATTTCTGCTGACACTTCAGCTAAAGTACCAACCAGTCTGTTAAACCGAGAGCTAGCATGTTCTGAGTGTTCCTGTTGTTTTATGAACCTGGTTTCCATCTGCTGTTCTAGTCTCTGAACTCGCAGCTCCAAGCGCCCGGTGGCAGCATTCATACTCTCTTGAAAGGATTGGAATTGAGTGGTGAGAGAGGACAGCTGAGATGCTATCTGGAGAAGCACTCCTTGAGACTCAGTGGTGGAGGTGAAAGGAGGTGGTGGAGCAAAAGTAGACGGAGCGGAGGTAAATGGAACAGAAGTAGCTGGAACATGAGTGGCTGCAGTGCCTGGTTGCCATGGCACTATGACGAGTGAAGGTGAAGGATGGGTAGTCGTGGTTGTAGTAGTGGGAGTGTGAGTGGGAATCACCACAGTTGGAGGGGTTACAGCAGGGCTGACATGAATTGGTGTCTGTGGTGGAGAAGAGGGTGGCAACGGTGCTTTGGATTTACCCTTGGATGGTAGGGTGCGCTGGACTTGATCTCCTACCTTCTTATAGCCCAAAAAGGCGGTCACGTAATGAAAAGAGTATACGTGCCATTTGGGAATGACAACACGCTGAGCGTGAGGAATGTGTATATTTGCTGTTTCCAGAATGGCAGTTATGTGGGCAGCATATGGAAGAGAGTTTAGAGGATAATGCAAAATGGTGTGGAACGTGGTCAGCATGAGCTTGGGAAGGCGAATGAGTTGGCGAGTGATGAGGCCATGGAGAAGAAATAAGTGAAGGCGACTTACATGTTCCCTGGCGCCTCCTCTCGGTTGGATTATGGTAGTAAGAAGATGATGGAGTAATCGATGAAGAGGAGGGAAGGTGTTGGCATTGATGGATTTTGGAAGGACCTCAGGGGCTGGTTGGCCAGTGACCACGGCATATGCTGATCTGAAGTCAAAGTCCTCAGGATTGAAGACAGCACCATGTCTGGAAATTTTCAGCGCCTTGTGGAGTAACTTGACGTCGAGGCTGACGACGACCCTTTGAACTACTGTATAGACCTGGCCATCCACTACTTGCAGGTTGTGGTAGAATTCTTGCACAAGCTGTGGGGAATACTGAGTATGTGCGGAAACAAACTCTGTCCAGCCTTGGGCGTCCAAAACTTCCAGCAACTCTGGGAACATCTCCATCAGCCGCTGATCGGAAATATCTACTCTTCTCGGCGGCATGATGTTCCGAGGCTTGAGAACTCCAAAGACTGGATGGACGTTGGGTACTCCTGAAGCTGCCATCTTTCCGCCCGATTCAGCCGTATTATCCGTTGTCGACCTCCGAGGGGTCGATGGCGGACCCTGCGTGGCCTTCTGCTTGGAACGCTTGGACGGCTTTGATGCTTCGGCAGGGGCCTCATCCCTTGCTCTCTTGGAGGACCTCATGGTGGAAGGATGCGAAAGAGGGATGCACAAGGGAGCAGAAGGGAACTGGAAACGGAAGAGTACCGTGAAAGGTGAAAACGGTGAAGTAGCAAGGTGGTGAATACCTAGGGACCCAGTCTGTTCAATTTATAGGGGCAGGATATCAGTGGATAAGTCCTAGGTCATAAATCCTAGGGTTTGTGGAACCAGCGCGATGATGAAAACGAAGGGACAGGATTAAATCAACCGAATTAAATTTGGGGAATTTATTGAAGTGTACGCCCTTTCCTTAATGAAGCATTTATTTAACCTATCCACCCTTAGCAGAGACCACCTTGTAAACAAGTAGAGTGGGCCTAGTGGTTCACTTGAATTTGAAAGTATTGCACCAATAAGCTTACGCCCCATATCTAATTTCCTCCACATGACTTCTTAAACTTATAATAGATTTCATGAGATGATTTTAATAGCTGTGCTTGCTGAACAGTGTTTTCAACTTTTCTTTGCATGCCATGCCTCAGGTCAACCATTTTCCTCTGCCTTTTAGATAATTTTGAGTTTTTCCTTTTGGAATCATTTTGAAAGCTGTGGTCAGGTTTATCACATGCTTTTCTACACGAGGAGACACGCTTTTTACACGTCAAAAACCTCGGCTACTTAGCATGCCTAACCATTCCACTTTTAACTGGGACACACCTTTTATCCGTGAGGATATACGTTTATCAGACGCCAATATCCCCAGTTACTCAGTATGCCCAATCTCAATAATTTTTGATAGTAGCAGAGATAGATTGATTCTTCATGACACACATGCCTCTCACTTATTTTTCATCCATTTTTTTTTAAAATGGGAGGCAGTAGTTTCTCAGAATCCAATCCATTGCTCTACCATGAAGACAGAGTTATGGCGTATTCCACGTGCATTCATGCTATATTTTTGGATTTATATTAACTGTTCAGCACGGGCACAAGGTAGAGAAACCGACTTACTACTAAAAATCATAAGTCTTCAAAATCATGTGACAGAATCATAGTTATGGTTTGAATTTATTGAAGTAGTACAGTCCAAATCCTCATTACTACACTCAACCTCTACTCTTATTGATTACATTGGTCATTTTATTGGAAGATATGGTTAGGTTATTCAATGTTTTATCAAGGAATGAGTTTACACTTTTTCTCCCCCTCAATTTGAGAATCCATGCTGAAATAAAAAATAATGTTGGCCAGGATGAGATAGAAAGATACAGGGAATGGAAAGTATGGATGATGATGAATGAGTGAAGATGAATCTGAGCCCAAACAGTTTAAACATTCCAGAAGATTCCCTACCAGAACTAGTGTCAACCAGGAACCTGTCTAAAGTGGACATTTGCTTCCGTACAGATCCATTGTCGACCAAAGGACTGTCTATTGTCGACATCTGCGTAGTCACAGAACCCATCCAGTATCCTGTCCTGATGACGTTGTCGACCACTGCCCGGTCGTTGGTCGACCACCAGAGCTAACCAGTAGCAGTACCAGGAGCTTGCAGGCTTGCTTCAGTAAACAGTTGAACCCCCAACCCTACCAGTAGCAGACACTTAACTGACACAACTACTTGCAGAAATGACAGAAAGCCATAAACAGAACATATCAATATTTCAAGAATTTTCAGATGATATTCTGCATAACCCCAACTCCTTTCTTAAAGTGGAGAATCTGTCATTGTTAAGGGGTTTAGTGAAAATGTCTACCAGTTGTTTTTCAGTTTCCACAAATTGAAGCATGAAATTTCCTTTGGAGACTTCATCTCTCAGAAAGTGATGACGGATCTCAATGTGTTTTGTCCTAGAGTGTTGAATGGGGTTTTTAGACAAGTTAATAGCACTAGTGTTGTCACATAAAATGGGTGCACAACCAAGATCTACATTGTAGTCTTGGAGTTGATGTTTTATCCAAAGAACTTGTGTACCACAACTCCCTACTGCGACATACTCAGCCTCAGCAGTGGAAAGTGCTACAGAATGTTACTTTTTAGAAGCCCATGAAATTAAACACCCACCTAGGAATTGACAATAACCACTAGTACTTTTCCTATCAATTTTGCAACCAGCATAATCAGCATCCGAATATGAAATCAGATCTAG